>CM076570.1:1233767524-1234367524 GCA_034641835.2 Pinus albicaulis | reverse complement strand
CCATGGCACACAAATTAACATCATCCAAGTTGTCTGTTGATGTGGAAATTCGAATTTTCTTCATTTAATCGAGGAAAAATCAAATTGAGAACTTCTTGCTACATTTTCCAACAACCCCCACCTAGCCAGTGAAGCACTAGATTTTGTATTGGCTACGAATGGATCAGAAAAAGTAATCTAATCCCTCTCCCACCAATGAACTGTCATTATATCTATTAGGTTACCACCAGTCAGAAAAAAACAAAAACAAAAATTCAAAATTTTCCCTTTAGCACACTATTTTGGCAATTCCATACACAGTCACAGTGGTTGCACGATTTTTCAATTACCAGTCACGTAAGTAGATCATCGTCGTCGCACTTTCTTTCCCTATATATGTGTAGATACCACTTTTTTTGTGCAAGCAACAACCACGAATTCCATTGCAATTGTTCCTCCCATAGGTGTGACAATACGTGCGTCTATTTCTCACATAATTGTTTACCCAATACCCAAAAAAGTATCCTCATGCTTGCATTTAATACAATTGTGATACCATCATGGTTGTTGTCCCACTATTGTCACTTATGTCGCGACTATCCCTAGGTCATTCATGTAGTTTTGGGAGATAATCTAAAAATGGGTCGTATGAATCATGATACCATCATGGTTGTTGTCCCACTATTGTCACTTATGTCACGGCTATCCCTAGGTCGTTCACGTAGTTTTGGGAGATAATATAAAAATGGGTCGTACGACCAGTTTCCATATACCCTACCTACCATACACTAATAAATTGAAATAGAGAGCATTATGACCACTTACGTAACTCTCCCCACTCATTGATATAATTCTCCAGCAAACCACAATCACTCACACTAGCTCCTGGTACACTGCAATCACCACGTCACCAAAGCACGAATGAGGTGGAATAGTGGGCCCAAAACCCTTATATACAAAATTTTTGTAATCTTCTGAGCATTCATATGGGATCCCATGAGCTATGTTTCTAAAACCATTAGTGGTGTTTTGATCAGTTAATTTCAATATTCATCGTCATGTTCTCTTGTTAGTTTGCCAAAATATTTCCCCCTTTATATTTGAAGTATTGATTAGGTAGGCTTTGGTGCTTTTTACGTTGATTTTTCAGTATCTAAATTATTTCATTCCTATATTTTCTATTAAGCTTTCACTTGGGGTCTTGGTTTTGAGCTCATAGATCACTTCTGGGTTAGGTATCATTCTCCACTGGAATGATATGTTTCCCCTGAAACGTTGCATATCCTGACATCATTTCTCGTGAGTTAGCCATAATCCCCACCCCTCTCGACCACGTTTACTATCATCTTCTACTTGCACTTGGTAAATGTTCTCGTTAGTCGATAGTTTCGTTACCTACATGGATTGTCTCATCACATAGTACCTTTATGCCTATCGACATCCATGTCCATCTCTCTTTCACCCATGAACCAATTACTTGCACGACCTTGAAGAAAATTGCATTTATATCTTCATATTAGTGCTTTCTACCCTTCCTGGGAGCTTATTATGATTGGATCATCATGAATGTGTCACTACATTCCACATTTTTCCTTGTACAACCCCACATTGCAGTAAACCATCTGCACCATCCCTCCATCTCATTCACTACACACTAAGATAAGCCAATGGGGACTCTGCCCTTTGCAGTTACTCTCCTACACCATAACACAGGCCATCATACATTTGGGGCACTTATATTTTTGTTTGTGCATCCAAAAATCCCTTTTCAAATTCTTTTAGAAAGTATACAAAAAAAAAATAGAAAAAAAATCATCACCCATATTTTTGGGTTTATCACACGGGGTAGTCCCCAGTCACCCTTAGTTGGAGCTTCTAGCACACCATTAATTGCCCATCACATCGACATGATCCATCCATTAGATCTTCATTACGCATCCATCTCCATTGCTACTCAGAACAATCACCCACTCCCCCTAGATGTCCTCTCGACTCCAGTGACCTATTCCTTGGAGTTTTCTTTTAACTGCCACCACTCACATTTACACTCCAAGCTTGGGTGGTTCCCAGTGCTCCTTATACATTTTGAACCTCACTCATGATGCCTTTGGCTTATCACAATACAATACCTATATAAACTTCCCATGGATAGTCCCGGAAGCATCATCTCTTCCAAACAATTGGTGCTTCCTTTATGTTGACATTAACACTCATTTTCCATAATCGAAGTGATACCTTGATTATTCTCCCATTATGGGTCAATCTTGGGAGAAACAGTGAGAATCATCATCACCCGTTGATTTCACTAATCCCTCTGATGTTTGATACCAACATAGTTTTCACAACAATGATGTATCATACTTTATGACCATTACAGTTCTCTCATTTAGTTGAACACTCGTGCATTCAAATTGTGCTTCCCTTAGACATGCATTATATTGGATGTAGGGGCAGACAGTTCAATCTATTTGTTAGAGCTTCCCCTGAGGGGGGAAATGATTATCTACTTCAGGGTACCACACATCAACCACTCTGATTTTGATTTGATGAGATCTTCTTGTGTATTTGTAAGATTTTAGTCAAAGTTGTGATCATGAGCATGGGACATGAACTCCTCACATAAATAATTTTTGTATAAAACATTCTCTTTCAACATCGTGTTATTTGGGTTATCAATAAGGGTTTCCTTGATCCTCTCCTTAACAAGACACTTTCTCTAAATAATTAAGCATGACTTATCATTAGGCACAACAAAACATGATGTATTTCAGTTATGCATATACTCCTAACCTCATACATTAGGGGGAAATTGTTATTACAAAAAAATTGTACACATAATTGTACAAGTAAAATGGCACTCAAAGTCACAAACAACATGTACATATGATTCATTTTCTATTGGAAACATCATGAAGTCCAAAAAATAAAAAGGTTCTCCAAAGGTTCATTTAAAAATCAAACCGTGCGAGAGCGCAAAAGATAACTTTTTCCATAACCATGAGGTTGTTCCTTTAATAGTCATGCATATTTGACAAAGCGACAAGTCAGCAATCCGTGATCCACATTCACCAAATGAGCCAATATTCCCTAATAGTATAGGTCTAACTAGTTGTTTTTTTATTCGCTCCATCCTTAATTGGGAGATATGCAACCCATAAATGAATCCTCTTGTCCTTCCCCAAGTCTCTATCTCATTAATGAACCAAGGGGGAGGTAGGAGTTTATTCAAAATCTATAAATGTAAGGAGTAGAAGAGAAAAAAAGAGAAGAAATTGATGCATTGTTATGTTGCCAAAAAATTTCCCAAGCAATTAACATTTCTTTTCCAAGAAGAATTCCATCAGTTTGAGAGTTTTTCCACATTCTTCTTTGAGAGAAAGAGGTGATTGTGAAATATTGGAGAGAGAAAATCCTTGTTGGGAACTTTTGGGCACAATTTCTCATCTCATTTCTCTCCAAGTGTCTTCAATATTTATTTTATATCTACCACCAACGGCTAAATAAAGAGGAGTTTTTTCCCATTTCTCTTTGCCTATTTTGTTTCCCATTGCATCTTGTTTTTATTTCATTGTTCTAGTATAATTTCTATGTTTTGTTTCTTTACTTTTAACATAGCATTTGTATTCCATGCATGAATTATAACGTTTTTTGTTTGTGGGATTCTTTGTAGGTCACAACTATCCTGAAAAGAGAGAAGGAATTTTGGGGCACATTAGCACTAAATTTCATACCATACAGATATTGTTGAAAAATTAGATCAAATTCCAAAACTAGAATTACACATTAAAGAGGTAAATTATTTATTCTCTTTTATCATCAAGGGTCATCATTTGCATATTTAATGGGTTTTAACCAAGGTCTGAAACACTACATCAATGGACTTTTATAGCATGGAGCAAAAAATGTGACATTTATCTTTGTTCAAAATGAATTTTTGTGGTAGAGTTTGATTCCCAAGAAGATCTAGAGAAAAATTTGTTCGAAGGGTTGTTGAAATTTGCAACAAGAAACAAGGAAACTGGCATCCAGAAACAACACACACACACACTGGTGTGGGATCACAGGTCACACAGTGATGGATCCTAGAGACACATTAGTGTGCAACCAATTTTTAAATAAATTGGAAAATTAATTGTAATCTTATCTCACAACTTGTAGTAGTTAACTAAGTGTGATAGACTTAGTTAGCTCAAGAATTTCGAGTTGAGGGTCAAAGGATAGGCATGTAGAGTGATTCTATTATTAACAGGGTGCAGTTGTAGTTGTAGCACTAGTGTAGTGTGAGTGGGATCAGTTAACTCACATTAATTGAGTTAAAATCAGTTTAACTAGTTCTAACTATTTGATGAGCTAGTGGAAGATTAAGTGAATTAAAATATATTTAATTCACCAATATTGATCTACCAAGTAACTGATGATTCACTACTAATAGTTTCATGCATGTCAATTTTGATGGAGACCCAGTTGAGACAAAGGTTTAAGACAAGTAAACTATTAGTTTTATTTTTGGTGAACTTCCCGGGTGTAATTATAAAGTCAGAGGAAGGCTCCATAGGGATTGCGAAATCAAGGAAGGCTAAATTTCCTATTTAATAGGGGTTTAATTCTCTAGGGATTGCGTACGAATGGTAGGCTAAGGGTAGGCTGATAATTGGCTATGTTTGTCCAATTTTTCCTAGATCAGTGTGAAGCAATTGGTAGAGTGTATGAGGTTGTGGTAAGCACAAATACATTGTATTGTTTCATGATTTTTTGGTTGATTAGACAATAAATATGGAGTGGTTTTGAGCAGTTGATTTCCCCAGGAATATCTGGTGTTGTGGATTGATTTACTTCTTTTTTTCACTTGCATGTGATTGAACAATTGTGTTTTTATATTCCGCAAATATTGTAGAAGGATTTAGTATCTTGTTTTAGTACATTACATGATCGGATTGAATCCATTGATATAATTTCTACATGGTATTATAGTTGTGTTAGATATTTTCTACATGGTATCACAGCACCAAGAATCACAATAGTGGAGAAGAAATTGAGTTTGTGTTGAACAGTTTTCAAATTTACAAGTACTTTATTTGGAGCTATAAGCAGATCAAGATGTCTTTCAATGTCTTGAGACTCGAATATGCACTCGAGGGAAGTTTGAATTATATTGCATGGAAGGACATGATGGAGGTAGTGTTGGAGGACAATGGGTTGAAGGAATTCATAGATGATGATATTCCCAAGCCCGCAGCAACAAATGCCCAACTTCTTGATGCATGGAAAAATAAGGTAGCAAAGGTGAGGAGGATATTGTTAGAGGGAGTTTAAGATCATATTGTCTCGAGTCTCCATGAAAAGGCAACTCCATATTCTATGTGGAAGGCCTTGACAGATCTGTTTCAAAGCAGTAGTGACCACAAAAAATTGGCACTCAAGCACAAGCTCAGGAAAATCAAAATAGAGAGTTCACTTCGACGTGTGTGGACCATTATCTATGCCTTCCACGACAAAGCAAAGGTATTATTTGATTTTTGTTGATGATTTTTATAAAAAGTGTTGGATCTTCTTTCTGTAGAAGAAAGATCATGTGTTCTCCAAGTTTTGTGAGTTCAAAGCACTAGTAGAGAAATATACATGGAAGAAGGTGAAGGCTCTAAGGAGCAAAAATGGTAGTGAGTAAATATCTAATGAATTCAATAAATTTTGTGCCAAAGAAGGAATTTGAAGAGAATTGATTGCACCTCATATCCCAAAATAGAATGGGTTTGTAGAAATAAATAACAGAATAGTTGTGGGAGCAGCATGAGCTATGTTACATGATGAGGGCCTACCATTGCATCTCTGGGCAGAGGCATGCAACATAGTTTTATTTGTGCAGAACCGGAGTCCTCATCAGATACTTGGCATGAGTACACCAGAGGAGGTTTTTTCAGGTAAGAAACCAGATGTTTCATATTTTAAAATTTTTGGCTCATTTGTCTATTGCCATGTGACCAAATATGCCAGGAAGAAGTTAGAACGAACAATAGAGGTTGGGATATTTTTGGGGTACACTGATACTCCCCACAACTATCGGGTATATTTGTTGGCTAACAGGATGATAGTTGTCAGGAGAGATGTTAAATTTGATGATGAGAAAACCATGAGATTGTCCCTTGAGAGGGATCTTGATTTGCATGCATATGAGGAACTCTTAATTCCAAAGGATGAACCTCGGGATGTGGATCAGCCACAAGCAGAGGATCATAGAGTGGAAGAAATCACTCATGTAGATCCATCCACCAGAAATGGTAGGAAACGTACCAGAGAGGCTAACAGATTGATGTTAGATACGACAGAGCATGTACGAGCACTTACAGCATAGTGCAAGCAGAGAAATTCCCCATACATGTACACCAAATACATGGCCCTTATGAGTGAATGTATTGTGACAGAACCATCCTCTTTTGAGGAAGAAATGCAGCAGCCAACATGGGTTGATTCCATGGTTGAGGAGTATAACTCCATTATCAGAAACAGTGCATGGGAAGTGGTCCCAAGACCAGTGGGGAAGTCAGTGGTTGGATCCAGGTGGATCTACAAGGTGAAGCAAACAAATACCTCCAGGAAAGGGAAATTTTGAGCTAGATGGGCAGAGGGAGTACATGTAGCTATACCTATAGGTGTGAGGTGGGGCGATGTGTAGAATTAGTCCCAAGAAGAAATTTGGGTAGGGTCCATTGAGATGGTGTGTCTCATGAATCAAACCTGGCTACGAGGAGCTCAGAGTATAGCAGTAGAAGGAAGGATCGGTTAGATTGATGCAGTCAGATGTTAGGAGGACAGAAATCAGAGTGACACGTGTTGAATACTAGAGCGCAGATCAAAGTTGGTAGGACTGTAGAGTGCATGGATGCAGATTTTAGCAGCACGAAAATTCCAGTAGACATGTGCAGTATCTAGCAGCAATCAAAAGAATCTGATGACAGATGCATTATATTGATTCAGTTGTTTGGAGGCTATTCAGTTTCAGGAGAGTTGCATGTGCGAACAAAAATAGGAAGTGTTGCATGCAAGAACATTCCAAAGGTATTGGATCGGGACAGATTGATTCCTTTCTTGTTGAGAGGGAGTGCTGAAATTTTCAAAAACAAACAGTGAAATTGGCATCTAGAAACAACACACACATTGGCGTTGGATCACAGGTCACACAGTGATGGATCCTAGCGACACATTAGTGTGCAACCAATTTTTAAATAAATTGGAAAATTAATTGTAATCTTATCTCATAACAACTTGTATTAGTTAACTAAGTGTGATAGACTTAGTTAGCTCAAGAATTTAGAGTTGAGGGTCAAAGGATAGACATGTAGAGTGATTCTATTATTAACAGGGTGCAATTGCAGTTGTAGCACTAGTGCAGTGTGAGTGGGATCAGTTAACTCACATATTGAGTTAAAATTAGTTTAATTAGTTCTAACTGTTTGATGAGCTAGTGGAAGATTAAGTGAATTAAAATAGAATTAATTCACCAGTAGTGATCTACCAAGTAACTGATGCTTCACTATTAATAGCTACATGCATGTCAATTCTAACGGAGACCCAGTTGAGACAAAGGTTTAAGACAAGTAAACTATTAGTTGTATTTTTGGCGAACTGCCTAGGTGCAATTATAAAGTCAGAGGAAGGCTCCATAGGGATTGTGCAATCAAGGAAGGTTGAATTTCCTATTTAATAGGGGTTTAATTCTCTAGGGATTGCGTAAGCAAGGTAGGCTGAGGGTAGGCTAATAATTGGCTATGTGTTTGTCCAATTTTGCCTATATCAGTGTGAAGCAATTGGTAGAGTGTATGAGGTTGTAGTGAGCACAAATATATTGTATTGTTTCATGATTCCTTGGTTGATTATACAAAAAATATGGAGGGGTTTTGACCAGTTGATTTCCCCAGGAATATCTGGTGTTGTGGATTGATTTACTTCTTTTTGTTACTTGCATGTGATTGAGCGATCGTGTTTTATATTCCGCAAATATTGTAGAAGGATTCAGTATCTTGTTTTAGTACATTACATGATTGGATTGAATCCTTTGATAGAATTTCTACATGGTATTATAGTTGTGTTAGAGATTTTCTACAAGGGCCATGGTTTAGGGGAAGAGTAGGACTCTTCATCACTCCATGGTTTCTATATTTTTATTCTTAAAAAATGGTGGTAACAAAGATGTAAGTATGGGCAAGGTTTTAAAACCTTTCTCTTACATTTTGGCATTACAAGGTATTTGAGGACATTGGAAATACTTTGGGTACTTTTAAAAAAACATACAATGAAATAATGCAGCAAGGATTATTCACCTTTGCTCGTATATGTGTAGAAATAGACTTAATAAAAGGCATACTTGGCTGCATTCTACTTAAACATATATCCTTTCAGTGGATCCAAATGCTTGGATTATGAAAACATGACCTTTAGATGTTGTACATATTTTTAAATAAGACATTTACAGGATTCTTGTCCACAGGATAAAAAACCCCCAAAAAAGAAAAAGGGGAAGCTCATGAAAAAAAAATTCTAGTAACCTTTTGATCCCACTTTTTTGGAGGATGAAGAAGTGGAAATCAAGGAGGACCTTCCAATACATGATTTTGTGAATAATCAGAATCTTGATGAACATGCACAACCGATGTAGAATGTACAAGAAACATAATCAATCCATGCATCTAGAAACATTGGAACTATGGTGTGCAAAGAGGATAGGTTAGTGGGAACAAAGAGATTCCATGTATCGGAAAGTTCAGACTCTGATAAAGAACACTCCCTTATGGTGATCATGTTTGAGTTGGTAGTAATTCTCGTCTGATAGGGTTCTAGCAGAAGTTACAAAGAAAGAAAGAAAAAAGAGAAATTAAGTGATTATTGTAATGCTTACCTTCTCTCCTGTATTATTTGATTTTTAGAGCCAAGAGGCCATTATCTACTCTCACAAGACTCCAGTATTTCATATCTTAAATGCTTTCAAGAATCTACAAAATGTAATTTTTTTCCTTTTTTAAGTTGCTATGAAATTACAACTTTTTCCAAGGAAAAAAAATAGTGCATATATATTGAAGCCCCAATGCATATCCAATGTTAGTATGTCAAGGTGTATTGTGTATATATTGGTGCAATAGTGTGCATTATTGATATTAGCACATTGATTAAAAAAAACATTTGCTAGAACCTCAAATGTTTATATATATATATATATATATATATATATATATATATATATATATATATATATATATATATATATATATTGTGTGTTAAACTCACAAATTCCTCTTATTTGTACCCAAAAGATGTTTGGGATTATTTAAAATGGTAAATTTTATATACACTATGTCGAAATGATCTAGATAGCCCAAAAATTGTTTCTATCTCAGAGAGCTCATGACAATCTTGTTCGAGCATGGGAGAGATGACACCAGGAGAAATGTCACAATTAAAAACTGCCTCCAATGCAAATCACAACTTGCCTTTCGATTTGGAAACAATCTCAGCTAGGTTTCCTATAATACACTTGTTGTGTAGGCTATCTCCTTTTTCACTTTCTATTTGGCTTCATATCCTTTTGCACCATGAATGTCATCGATCTGGAGCCATGGAAAAGGAATTCTTACAGTTTGGAAATTGTTTCTAGAGCTAAGATTCCTTCTTTCGTGTAAGAGTTATGTAATGAATTAGAACTCGTATCTCAACAATGAAAATAAACTCTAGTTCTCCAAATGATTTAAATATGTGCAGATCAAATTGACTTAATAAAACAATTTCTACTATTATTTCCTTTATGGGTATGGCAATTTCACAAAGCCTTAGCCTCTTCCTCCTAACTGCACATTAGTAATGCAGCCAAAAATAAATTACTATTAACTTATCTGCAAACAAAGAAAGGAGTGGGAATGGTGATTTCCAAGGGCAGAGCTATAAATAATTAATGCATATTAAAGCAGGTAAAGAGTAAAACCAACAATCTCGCCAGACCCCAATGGATTTCGAAAGAATTAACAAAATTAAGTGGTGTTTACTTGTCAAGTCCCTATAAGAATAGTGTATCCCCTTATTGTTGTTAGTGTAGCTCCCTTATATTTATTGTTTTACCCCTGTAGCCCCCATATTTTTATTATTGTGCCCTTACATTATTATTGTTAGGTCGGCTAGGATTATATTGTGACCTCATGGACTCCTATATATAGAAAGAGGCTTTATCATTTGTATCATCCAAGAATTGTTCATTTATGTAATGTAAAGGAGTTTCCCCCCTTGAAGTGGCTTATTTCTAAGGCGTTGATCTCTCTTTTCTATTATTTTTGGAGTTGGTTTCATAACATTTGGTATCAGAGCTTTGGATTCTAGGGTTTCACTGTTCCAAACAGGTCATCATGGAATTTTCGCTATAACTTTTTTTCTACGAAGGTTCAGAAGCTGAAATTTTTACCACACGAAGCCGAAATCTTGAGGAACTTATTTTAAAATTTTCAGATCTTGGTTCACAATATTTTTCGAGATATGATCTATGGAATTTAGGGTTTTTGCATGCTCCTGAATTTCATATAAAAGAGGTGACCTTGGAAAATTTGTCATAACTATCTCTACGAGCATCGGATTGGAATTATGTAAAAAGTGGTTGAAATCACACGGACTTTAGTTTCCTATGTATCAATTTCAGATCCGAAGGAGGAAATAGTGACACGTGACACGTCATAGAAGTTTGCTCTACTGAACCAGTCCATAATTAGGTCATTGTGGGAGATTGGGCATAACTTTGTCTTGAAGCATCCAAATCAGGTCAAACCTGTGGCATTCGAAAGAAGATTCATATGGATACTACAAGACCTAATTTTAGATATTGAAGATCCAAAATCGCAGATATAATTCAGTTTCAATATCAACCTCCTAAAAAATAAGAAAAAGGTGTGTATTTTTTTTTTTTAAATTGCATAGCGTTTGTTTGAAAAATCAGTTTGAAGTGATTTCAAGGAAATATTGAAGTATTTTTATAAGTATTGGGTTCTATAATGCCTCCCAAAAAAAATTCCACACCCATTAAGCCCTTAGAAAGCTCTACTATGACACATGAAGAGGAAGAATTGCAGTATGAGATATCAAAATTATGGTACCAAGCGCAACAAATTTCGATCTTACAAAGAGAAATCAAAGATGACATAGATGGTTTAAAATAAAAAATGGAGGATAATTTGGACGATTTGAAGGATCAAATGAAAACAAATATGGATGATAAAGTAGTGGAATATCACATCAACCATCAACAACAAGCTCTCCAACTCTCAAAGGATAACCTAAATTTGGTGCAGAATCGAATGAAACAACAGGAAGATCAACACAGCGAAAGAAGTTTTGAAGCAGTCACAGAAACAAGAACTCGACAACTACCAAATCGATCAATTTCAGAGTATCTCAGCAAGTGGAATAACTTACCCGTTGAAGATTCTACATGGGAGGATGAGAATTTTATACAGAAGCATCCGGAAATAATGAAGCGTTGATAGCAACACTTATTTGAAGGAGAGGGGCATGTTAGGTCCCTATAATACTAGTGTATCCCCTTATTTTTATTAGTGTAGCCCCCTTGTTGTTATTGTTTTACCCCTGTAGCCCCCATATTGTTATTATTGTGCCCTTACATTATTATTGTTATGTCGGCTAGGATTATATTGTTACCCCATGGACTCCTAAATATAGAAATGAGGTTTTATCATTTGTATCGTCCAAGAATTTTCGTTTATGTAATTTAAAGGAGGTTCCCCCTCAAAGTGGCTTATTTCTAAGGTGTTGATCTCTCTTTTCTTCTATTTTTGGAGTTGGTTTCATAATATTCCTTATTTTTAACTCACTTGTAATGGAAAAATTCTAACACTCTATCAATATTGCATAAAGGGTGTCACTATGCACATGACATAACACTCACCGACAAAATAAACACTCATAACTGATATGGGTCGTTTCTTAATTTATTTTCAGAACTGTACGCAACAGGGCCATAGAAAATAAACAGAGATAGTAGGTTAGAGCATGCTAGAAATTGTTTGGTGCAGATAAAAAATATGAAAAATAGAAAAGGAAACGTGCTCAGGTGCAGAGTCCAGGGAGGCAGGAATATTTGTAGAATTGGCCACAAAACTATTGGCTCAAATTTGATCAGGGCAAGGCTAACCACCAACTTTACAATGCTTGGTACATTTCCTAGAACAGTTTTGAATTTGGATAGAAGCTAAATTTTTCTTATATAGGAAGTGCTCCTTAATGTTATAAATGGGAGACCATTGAAGTCTCAACCAGTGGTGGTTTAATGTTGACCACGAACTCTCAAACACTTGATGAAGTTCTTGGAACATTTTTGAATATGGCTAGAAGTTGAAGTATTATACTAGAGGAAGTGTTCCCTAATGTTCTAAATGGGAGACCATTAAGATCTCAATCGGTGGTGGTTTAAGGTTGAAAACCAACTCTGGAACGCTTGATGCAGTTCCTATAACATTTCTGAATTTGGCTAGAAGATAAAATCTTATGATAGTGGAAGTGTCCCTAATATCAATTTGAAGATAATCACAAAATGAATCATGCTCACAACTTTAGATCTAACTACAAATTTGATTTTGGTTCAGGCTTGAGGCTCTGGTTTTGGTTGTTGCTTAGGCTCTTTGAAATTGGTAGTTGGCCATCAATTCCCCCCCATCATATACAAGGTGGAGATGATACCACTGCAGCTCAGGCTCACTTTTAGATGCTAGATTGATAGGGCTTCAAAACTAGAAGCCTCATTTTCAATCACTTATGTCAGTCCCCTCTTATACCATACAAAGTGAGAGGATGAATAAGTTTATAAAATTTTCACATGGACGAAGATCATAAACCATGATCCTCCATGTGGAAACTTAAGAAGGGTATCATATTCTACCGAAAATGCACCATTTTCCAACACAATTTCACTGGTAAACTTAACAAAAAACCATTTGCAAGTTACCATTGTTTTTAAGTTGAATTCCCAGGAAATACAGTGCTTCTATGTTATATCCCAAAATGGGGATGCAGCAATACATGAACACAAAAATGGAAATAGCAGTGAATAATATCATACCAAAATGTATGGAAACCATGGAGCCATTTTATTATGTAAATTAGCAGCAAATAATATCAATACAACTCAAAGAATCAAGGAAAATAAGCCTCCCATCAATACATATGCCAAAAGTGAAATGCTGCTATGTTGCAGAATGCTCATGAACATGTACAGCACAGTCATAGATGGTACACTGCTACATGGGAATGTAAAATAACATACATCTACAAATATATGGTTCATACAATGTTGGGAGTGAAGATCTAAGCTCCCAAACACAATTTCAAGACAATCCTAGAAGGATTGGCTGAAATATGCAAAATGGAAAAAATGTTGGAGTTGCAGTCTCAAGAATGAGTAGCAGCTGCAACTCAAGAACTGGATGGAGATGGTTGTAGATGATGCACAAGCTGAAAAAACCTCCTTCAATGGATCTTCCAAGTGAAAGGCTGATCTAACACTGAAGATCTCACCCTCCAAACAATCATTGCAACCCTCACTGCAAATGCTCACTAAAAATAACACAGTCAATGAGAGGGACTATGCTGTAGATGATGGAAAATGGTTGGCCTGATTCCAAAGATAGTGAAATTAGCTCAAATTCTTCCTCACTGATCCTCCAAAGGAAAGAAGGCTTCCTCCTCCGAAAAATAAACTCTAAAAGTGGTGTTGTGGAACCTCCACTGCAACACCCTGCAAGACAACGTTATACTTCAACAGAAATAATGTTGTACCTAGAGGAGGTGGCTTGGCCTTAAGCCTGAATGTGGAGAAATGAAGTACAAGATCCCTCAAGAGGCCTCTCTTGAAAGTAGAAGGAATTCCTAAATAGGAATGCCTTGTGCTAAGAAGCATAGCAACTCTTCTAAACAGCAAGAGAATGCACAATAGTCTAACCAGACCATAAAATCAATAATCCATAACATGCCCTCATATGGCTGCCTTGCCCTTCTTTTATACAAATGGAAGCCCTCTCACCTTGGGTCCCACTCATTAGGGTTTCCTCCACCAAGGAATCTTCCTCCCACTATCTCTGCATTGTCTCAAAAGATGATCTCCACCTCCTATCCCAACGTTGTTGACTTAGTCAAACTTGACCTTGTCCACATGCAAATTCCCCTTTTCACACATGAGGGTGTGAAATCCAGCTCTTATGACTATCCCTTTTCACACTATGAGGTATTTTATTCATATTTTTGAAATGTATGGGCCTCCTTACCCATTTATTTATCTCCTAAGTGAAATCATCAAAAATCAATATTCCAATTAGCTGCATGCTAATTTTGGAATATTACAGTCCTCCCCTCCCAAATGTTGCTTGTCCTCAAGCAACTGCAAGGATAGAACTGAAGAGCCTCCTCTTCTCCCCCTGTAACATCCTCATATGATAAAATCCTCCAAGGATCAAGATGTTGTTTCATCAATATATCTCCAAGTTGTCCCTCCCAAGTATGCAAGCTAGATTTTGGTGTGCATCCCAAATACCTATCATCGTGTAAAACATCCATGGAGGCAATAATGGGTTGTCTAAAGGCCTTCTTGAGGCATGAGGTCTGATATACATTGGTATCTACCATCCCCATATGAATCTCCCATCCCCAAGCTATCATCCATACAAAATGAGCCACCCTCCAAAATGGTAACTCATTCAAATCATCCTCCACCTTGAGCTCCTGCAAAGTAGGTGGGCTGAAAATCTGATCATGGTAGACAAAATAGCCTACCCCACGCTTTCCTCCTCTCCACTTAGGATAAGTGTAGAGTATATGCTAACATTGGGCTTCAATAATATTTCCCTCAAGTGGCAAGATGAAGACTAGACCTCCAAATATCTCCTCTCCAATGTTGTGAATCAAGCTGGCCCAAACCATGCCATATATGATGAATAGGACATGATCATAATATGGCATCCAATCAATCCTATGGCTCACTTCATTAAAGAAATTTTTTTTTACTGTAGTGGCCATGTAATCTCTCATGCTCCCATTAGAACATGTAATGCAAAAAGTGTGGGAATCCTCTTCCCCAAAGGACACATCCAACCAATGTGTCTCTCTCCCAATCATTCTCCCAACAAAGATAAGAACAACAAAAACAGAGGGAACTACAATGAGAATCATACTAGCTACCATATGAAGCAAGGGAGAAGGACAATGGTCCCTCAAATGTGTTAGCTCCCCGTAATTTGCTAGATTGATTGAGATACAAATTGACAAGGGTAACATCAAACCAAGCTTTGGAATCCAAGGACTTAGCCTTCCTGGATTCGGATAGGGATCTCTCAATGTGTGCAAAGATATGTCTTGTTTACTGATTAGGGTTGATTTTAGGCTAGATGTTAAGTTCAAGGTATTTTGATTGTCTTTTGGTTGGGTATGATACTTTGATAGATTCTAGATAGGAAACATGGAAGATTGTTAAGTCATTGGGCAATGGAGTCAAACAAGGTTATGAATGAGTTCATCAATGGTGTTAAGAGCATTTGCAGGGAAATTTAACTTGGTTGGTGGATCTTTAAGGTTTTGAAGGATTTATGAAATGGACTTAAATATTTAGAACAACAAACTAATAAAGGGCTGAAACCAAATCCTTTATATACTTGTAAACTGAGGGAGTTAGAAAATTGATAAGAACAGCAAGAGAATCAAAGGCATAAGCAGAACCTAATCCATTTGATTTCAAACTGAAAACAGATAATTAACCAAGACAAACATTTAGATAAAAACTTAGAAAGGTAAGAAACTTATCCAACTTTCAGATCTTTTATCATCTAGAGCAGAAAAACATTTAAGATACACAAGTAACTGTAACCATAGAAGGAGAGAAAATTATAACATCCAAATGTATAGCTATAAGGTTTCCTTAAAAAAAAATTAGCTAAGTAAAGGCAAAGAGCATGATTTTAAACAGACTTCTTTGACAAACCTAGACAAAGTTGCTTTAAAGAGATGATTCCAAGAACATAATATTTCAGTGGCAACAATATGCAGGGCTAACCATAAATCATGATTGATGCTAACTGATCTAAATTATTCAAGAAATGGACAAGCTAAGAACTTGTTAGAGAGAAAATAAATGATTTCTCTAATTTTGGTTTTTAAACTCATGTGGTGATCATTTTTTAAAAAACTTCCCGGATTATCCACATTGCTAGAAGACGAGTGTCGACGTTTTGAATCCCAACGGGGATCCATCATCAGGACTTTCTTAGCATAAGAAAACATTAAGGTAGTGAAGGACAAACAGAATTAGGGTGCCATTAGAAAACATTTCTTAATCTAAATTCTTTGTCCTAATACAACATAGCAAGATGGAAAACATAATGGAAAACTAGAAAACATAAACAAAATAAAACTTCACCATCAACCAAGCCTATGGATCCTGCAAGCAATCCTTCTCCATCAACAAGAAAATCAGATCATGCATGAGTTCCAAGACATCAATTTCTCTTCAAGAGCTTCAAACGACTATGTATTATTCCAGCATCAGTCATCAAAATCCAACATTTACAATTAGTTTCGAATGTAGTATTTATGCTGCAAATGAGGAGGTGGAACTCTTCTAGGGTTCAAAATGTTATTAATTACAGAGTAAATGCATTCCTAGCCTTGAAAACCACGCAGGGCATAAGGTAAGAATATCTGCAACTATTTCTCTGTTAAATAAATTTGTCTTAATTTCTGAGACAAAGATAGGTGGAAAAGATTGACTTTAAGGCTTTATCTTATCTTTACAATAACTGTCTGGACAGTTTAAAATATATTCTTTTGTGTAATAACTGCTTAATTGGCTTTATGGATAGAAAGTAGGATCAATGTGTCAGTTCGATATTTCTAAGGGAATAACTGCTCTTTTTTGATGTATTCGAGGCCTTTTAGCCTAATCTTTCTTTTAACTTTATCATTTTAAACAGTACTTTTGGCCTAATTCTGCTTTAGGCCTTATTTAATCATCTTTTGGGATTTTTTCACTGTGTTGACTGATTTAGCTTTGAATCCTTTGTGTTTCACTGCGCTTTATCCATAATCTGCATGGTTAAGCCTTTGACCTTTTGTCTCTTAATCTTCATTGTTTGTCTGTATGTGGGGTTCCTTTACGTGCTGGAGGGTTTGCTGTGTAACCAATGCCCATGAAACATTGATTAAAAGTTTGAAATCTGACCCTTTTTGTCCCTTTTCTGCATTTGATTAGGCTCTGAGGATCTTCACCCTCGGCCTTTTTCCACTGTTTCCATGGTTGTGGGAGACCTTTTAACAACTTAGCCACCATAAAACCTGCAAAACAAACAAAATATTAAATAAAAACCTGCTTTTTGGTAGACTGCATTCAGAGGCTCCGGGAGAAGGCGATGAAGCAATTTCAGAAGAGGAAAATGCACAGAAGGGGTTCTATGGACGGAACCATGAAGAAACAGGGGAAAAAATTGAATTAGGGCGTGAAATGGCAAAAAGTGGTTTTGTGAAACCAGAAGTGGTTTTGCGCAAGGGATGGGCGGTAAACGGTTTTCCGCAAATCAAACGCGATATGTTTCAGGCGTTGACATGCATCCTAGTAAAAACCGCCTATTTCGCGTGGAAGTTGCACGTTGGGGAGATTTTGGTGATCGAGCGCGAAATGACGCGATGACCGTTGGATCGGGGAAATGGAAGGTCAAGATTAAATTGCGGAAATGACTTGGTAGGGGACAAACGGGAGGGAGGATGGCGATGCGAAAGAGTGCAAGCCATCCGATCTAGGGAGAGTTAGATCAATGGCAGAGGAAGAGCGGTGGGACCCAACAGATGACGTGGGCTCTTTTGTCAGGTAACGGGATGTTTATCAGCAGGATGGAAAGGTGGGAGATGCAGCAATAGTTGTTAGATCTATAAGATCTACGGTTGAGATCTATTGCAGGGGTTGAATGAATAAGTTTGATGGTCGAGAGGACAGATGGTGGGAGGGTTGATGATCGCCGTCGGATCTAGATGATCCACGGTTGAGATTGTTTCGGAGAAAAGTGGATGATGGGGGTAGAAATATGAGAGAAGGGAGGGCCTACCTTTAATTTTTTCGGAGGTTGGGACTTTATCCAAAGGTTTTGGGGTTTTTTAAGACAAAAAGGGCGGAAAGGTTCTTATATGGGAAAATGGGTTTATAAGAGTGGCGGAGGAAGTGGTCCTATGGGGGTTAGAGAGGACCAGGGTTAAAAATGAAAGGGGCGGAAGCTTGAGCGGAGGGTCTCGGGGGATTGCATCGGCGGGGGGAAAAGGGTCAGGGGACAAGGGAACTAGGAAGTTGCGATGTGTCGATGTGATGAAGTGTCGACGGAATGATGAGGTGTGATGCGATGGAGAAGGCAAAGTGTGAGAGCCGTCGATCTAAAACAGGATCAACGATGGAGATGCGATCGGTATTTCGCATTGGCGGTGAACACTTTTTAAAGGGAAAAAGGTCGCGGGGACCGGCGAAAGGCTGATGCGCCGATGCGCCGATGGGCCGATGGGCCGATGCGCCGATGGGTCGATGCGTCGATGCGCCGATGGGCCGATGCACCGATGCGCCGATGGGCCGATGCGCCGATGGGCCGATGCGTCGATGCGCTTGGTCACAGAGCGTGGTCTTATGGTGGAAAAAGGGGCTCGGGCTTAAGTGAAAGGGGCTTAAGGCCTTATATTTTAAAATTAAGGATTTGGACAGAAAATTAAGGTTTTTGAGGAGTTTTGGAGTTTTCGATAGGGGGGAAAAAGGGTTTTAAACTAGAACAAAGGGATTTTATCAGGTTCAAAGGGGATTTTGAGGAAAATAAAGGGTAAAAAAGGGTTTTTGGAAGAAAAATGGATGGGGGAAAGGAGGGATTTTTCAAAGGGAAAATGATGGAAAAATGGCTTAGCAACAGTCTCTTTTGGTATTAGCAGGGCAACTTAGAGGCTTTGATTGAAGATTTTATGAGAGATGGATAACTTAGGGATAATGAACACAGTGATATTTTCAAAACTCATAGATTTTGATGAAAATCTTGTTTTTGGAAATACATGGACTAATCTAGCCATCATCAGATATAACATAATTTATATATGGCTAACAGTGGCTCCACTTGGGGAGGACAGCTTGCTCTTCAGGTGTCCAGAACCTCAATTTATCAATCTCTAGCTTTCAGTAGACCAGTGTCTTAATCCATTGGACATCATTCTTTTCTTTCTTTTGTTGGCTATCTTTGGATTTGAGAACATTTCATCAATCTGCAACAGATGACATTCTTCATAGCAGCATCACTACCTACCCAATCCTACTTGTCCTAGCATTTTTTCTTCAGTGGGTGCACTTAGACTTGGAAACCCTTTTACATCAACATTTTATTCTTTTCAAAACAGGAAAAACTAATCTAAATCTATCCTTATTTCTTATGAGAGTCCAGATTAAACAGTTGAACTTTTTTATTTCTACCTATACTACTATCTTTCAAGATTAAGCTTTTTGATAGATCTGCATTCTCTATATTCTAAAACAGAAATTTAAAACATAGCTAAATCAAGATTAAGCAGTCTAATTTGCTATGGTATCTATGGCTTTATGCACAAGCTACACATAAACTTTATTTGCAAAAAAAATAAAACAAAATTGTGAAGGCTTAAGATCTGAAAATTATAAACATCCTTCTATTATTTTTCCAGCTCTGGTTTTGATCTATTTAGAGCTATCTTTTTCCTTTTCTTGGTTCAGATTTTGAGTTTGTTTGAACCATTATTTTCTATCCTAATCTATCCTACTGATAAGCCAATATTATACAGTTTGGCAAATCTTCTTCACTAACCTATCAGCATGAAATTCAAATTTACTCAATCATGTTTAGGTTGTATGATTGAATAATTACAGGTAGTGGCATTTGAGCTTGCACACAAACATTATTTTGCATAAAATTAAATCAGAAAGATAAGGCCATGATTTGTCTTTTGTGAGGCATATTTATCTATCTCTTTGGTTCTGTTTTAAGCATGTGGAACTAGTATCTTTTCAATTTCCTAATATATCTTTCTTTGAACAAGTTAAGTCTGAAATAATGTTTTATCAATCAAAGTTTCTACTAACTTATCAACATAATTTTAAAGTATGTTCAGCCAGGATTAGGCTAGATAACTGAACAAAATATCCCTTTGAATCAGTAGTGGCATTTAGACTTGCACACTTTCAGAACTTCTCTTTTTTGGGTATGGGGTTGTACCTTTTCTTTTAATCACCCTCTTTTTCCTTTTTCTATTGTTTTTGTATTTTGTATAACTTCCTTTTAACTGTGTTATGTATAATGAATAAAACTTTGAAACTAAGACTCTTGACAGAAATAGTGTTTGAGCATCCTGTCATTGACAGGACCTCCAAATATTTCAATTCCATCAAGTTCCTTCAAAAATAAAGCATTGTTTCCTCTCATCGAATCAATGATATAGGGGCCTTTCCACAGATTTTAAAACTTACCATGTTTGCCTTTGTCCTCCCTTTTGGAATCCCATTTTAGAACTACATTTCCAACTTGGAAGTCATTTTCTTTGGTCCTTCTATCAAATAATTTCTTGATTCCTTCTTAGACTACTTGTGTCCTTTTATATACTTCCTCTCTTGATTGTTGCAAATGAATGGTCTGATTCATCCTCCTTTGCATATCATTTTCTTCAGCTTGGACCTCTTGAAGGAGTTTTATGACTGGGACTCCCAGAGATGTTGTGAAGATTGCATCCATGCCATAAAACAACTGATAGGGAGACATGCCGATGTAATTTTTAGTAGTCAATCGATCAGCCCATAAGGCATGGACAAGCTTACTATACCAAGATTTCTGATTCTGTTCCAACAATTTTTTGATGATATTAACAAGGCTTTTGTTGGAGGATACAGCTAGACCGTTTCCTTGGGGGTAGTAGGTAGTAGAATGGCCTAATGTGATCTGATATTTATGGCAGAAATCTACCACCCTCTTGAACTTGAAGGCAGCAACATTGTGTGTGATTATTTTCCTAGGAAAACCAAATCTGGATAGTATGTTGGTTTCAAGGAACTTGATAATGACAGAGTCAGTAGCATTCCCATAAGGTATGGCTTCTATCCACTTGGTAAAATAATCAGTGGCAGTGAGGATCCACTTATGTTGGGCTAAAGAAGATGGGTGAATTTCCCCAATGAAGTCCAAACCCCATTGTTGAAAGGGAGCCTCAACACTGATAGGTTGCAAAGGTAGTGGTAATATTTTTCTCCTGCCATCAAATATTTGGCACTTGTGGCAGGACATGACTAACTTATGGGTGTCTGGGAAGAGGGTGGGCCACTAGTATCCAGACCTGAGGATCTTGTTTGTTGTGGTCTTCCAGTTAAGATGTCCTCCACATTCTCCCTCATGTAGCTCATGCATGATTTTTCTGGCATCAACCTCAAGTAAACATTTAAGTAAAATCCCCATAGCATTTTTCCAATACAAAACTCCATCTAATATACAATAATTTAAAGCCTTCTGTTTGACAAATCTATCTTTTGTTTTTTACAAAGAAGGAGGAGCATTCAAATAAAGAAACACATATATGATGTCAGCATACCAAGGAGAGTTCATGAATGTTTCTTCAATGAATGGTGATGTGCATTCTTCTATCTCTTCCAAAATATCAACCATGTTCATATCTAAAGCTTGGAATTTTGACTCAACCATGAGTTTTGCTAATCCCTACCCTTTGATGAGCTTGGTGGACCTGATCTCTAAGTCATATTCTAAAATGGTAGCAATCCACTTGGCCCTTTTACCACCAGGGTCTTGATTAAGTATATCTTTGACAACCATGTTTGCGACAAAGGCTATGATATGTGAATGCAAAATATAAACTCTAAAATCCTTCAAAGCTTTGATTAAGGCACAGGCTTGTTTCTCCATAATGTTATACTTTAAAGGGGAATCCCGTAAGGCTTTGCTGAAGAAAGCTATGGGTTGCTCTTGCCCCATGATGTTCTTTTGCAACAATACTGCTGCCATAGTATGTTCAAAGGCAAAGGAGAAAATGTAAAAGTCCTTGGTGAAGTCGGGGTTGATTAATACTAGTGTTTGTGTGAGTGCTTGTTTTACCAGCTCAAAAGATTGTTTTTCTTCCATATTCCACTTCACTCCTACTTCCTTTTTCAACATATTCGTGACATTTCTTAGGAGCTCAGCAAGGTTAGGGATGAATCTTCTTAGGAAGTTAATCTTTCCAATGAAATATTGTAGCTCTTTAATGTTCCTAGGATGGTTGATTTGTAAGATGCCTTCTATTCTTTTGGGATCCATCTTGATTCCTTCCTCAGAGATGATGTGACCTAATAGTTTTCCTTCTTGAAGGCCAAACAAAGTTTTCTTAGGATTTAGGGACAGGCCATACTTTATACATTTTTCAAAGAGTTTTCTCAAGTGGACTAAGTGTTCCTCATCAGTTTTAGAGTAGACAGTGATGTCATCAAGGTATATGACTATGAAGTAACCTATGTCTTCTGAAAAAGCTATGTCCATTGCCCTTTCGAAATTAGCCCCTGCATTCATTAAACCAAATGGCATTTTAATGTACATGAACGTACCCCAAGTTGTAGTGAAAGAAATTTTAAGTTGGTCACTTGGAAAGACTAGAACTTGGTTATAACTTGATAAGCCATCTAGTAATGAGATTCTTTGTGAACCAACTACTTTTTGGAGTATGTGATCCATTTTAGGCAAGGGGTAATTCTTTCAAGGAGGCTTTATTCAAATTTCTGAAGTCAATACAAAGCCTAATTTCCCCGGTCTTCTTCCTAACTGACACAAGGTTGTACACCCATTCTGAGTATCGGAAAGGGACTATGATCCTGGCATCGTACATATTTTTTATTTCTTTCTCAACTGAGGGTAACAAGAGGGGGTTTATTCTTCTCAACTTTTGTTTAAATGGTTTTTTATTTTCTTTGAGAGGAATTTTACGTTGGATGATTTTGGTGTCACGGGATTTCAAATCTTCATACCCCCAAGCAAACACATCTTTAAATTCTCTAAAAAGCTCAATGTATTTCTATTTTGTGTGAGATGGGAGAGTTTTGGATAGCTTGATTATTTTGGGCTCTTTTATCCCTCCAATGTTACACTTTTCTACATTTTTTTCAGTGGGTTCCATCTTGGGTTTTTTAGCTACATCATTAAAATCAAACAACTCTTCTAGTGGTGTAAGGCCTCTTGGCAAGGTGTCATCTTTGTACTACAGAATTTCAAGTTCTCTTTGATCTGATTTATCAAATACTTCTGCAACACAAGGGTTTTGAAGGTGGTTTATATCATCATCAAAGGGCAGCTCTGTTTTGGGAGTTTCTTTTTCAGCAAAATTATTTCTTTCAAATCTCAAACTCTGTTTTGTGCTTGCAAAGTCATTTCTGGATTGCAGAAAATCATCTATTTGGTCATCATTGTCAAACACTTTCCAATGATTCAAGTTGTCTGGTACAATAGGCCTGTTCTTTATTTTGACGAGGCATTGATTATTTTCATAAGGTAAAGAGCAATTGCTGGCAGTAAAGGCAAGCTCATTGGCAAGGCAGTTTTGGGCCCTA
This sequence comes from Pinus albicaulis, assembly GCA_034641835.2. NCBI lineage: Eukaryota > Viridiplantae > Streptophyta > Pinopsida > Pinales > Pinaceae > Pinus > Pinus albicaulis. Next base: position 1,234,343,907 of record CM076570.1, on the reverse strand, counting down.
GGGATGAAAGTAAGCTCATATTCCTCAAAGGTTTTGAGAAGGTCTAGGGAGAATTTCTATATTCCCTTAACCTAGGGTTCTTGGCTAAATATTCTCCCTTAATTTGATTGATGATTAGTTCAGAATCTCCTTGGATCAAGATTTTCTTGGCTTTGATATTTTTAAGTAAGTATAGACCAATAAGGAGAGCCTCATACTCTGCAACATTATTGGTGCATTGAAACCTATAGGAATGGCCTTCATTGGTGTTGTGGATCCAAACACCAGCCCCTGATCCGGCCTTACCATAAGAACCGTCAAAGCTCATATGCCAAAGGGTGTCAATTTCAGTTTTGTCAATGTTCTGTACTTCGGGGCTGCTAGAGTTTTGGGAGTCATTTTCTTGATTAGAGAGCTAGTTTGATTGTTCTGGGGGACTTAGTTCTCTCTCATTTTCATTCACTTGTTCACTTATGTAATTTTCATTGTACATGATGAAGGAGTCGAGTTCTGAGTGAATGGAATAAACCGGTGTGTTATTTGGCCTATCTATGTTACTCACCATGTATTTCATGTGGGATTCCTAGTACAATATTCTTTTTTGATTGAAGACTGGGATGGTGGCATAGGTCATGTCCATTTGAAGGCTGCCCTGGAGTTTTGCCCCCCATGATCTAGATAAAAGCATGCCATACTTTTGGGGGATGTCAGCCACAACTATATCCATGACTAGACTCTTAGCGGGGATTTGTGCCAGATTGACACACAGATCCTTGATTAGGCCCAGACACTTAACCCTACTGGAATCAAAAGAATACAAGTCTTTGTAGGGCTTTGTGATTTCTAGGCCCAATCTCTCCATCACAACCTTTGGCATGATATTGTGTGAGGCACCAGAGTCTAGCATAGCATTATGCATAATTTTGTCATGTATGTTCAGACTTACATAGAAAGGAGGGACTACTCCTTCTTGATATATTCCCTCTAATTTAGGGCCAAACAACAGTTTTGGTTTATCATCAGTTAATTTTAGGGTATCAATATCCTTGCCTATGTTTAACACTTTGAAAATCTGGGATCTATATACCTCTTGGGTTACCAATTCAGTGAGGGGTATAGTGATCTTGATTTTGGCAATCTCCCCCTCAAAACTGAAAGGCGCAGGTGTCTTTATTGCATTTACATCAGTTTTATCAGCCATGAAATTCTACATTTTTAATTTGTTGATTATGATTTGATGGTTTGGACAGTAAGGTTTTTTCAAGGCCACTATTTGAAGTACTAGGGCAGCTTGAATCATTACTAGGTTGGCTAGTCTTTTGCTTGTTTAGTTCAGTCTTCTTAGCCGTAGTATTTGTGCTTTCTGCTATTTTTTTAGGAATAGTTTCAGAGGTCTTTCTAATAGCAGCGTTTGGCTGATTTGTTTTAGGAACATATTGAATCTTTTTGCTCCTAAGGTTATACTGCCTATGGACTTCCATTATGGCATTCTCAAATCCTAATCTATAGTCTTTGAAATCTTCATATGATTTCTCATTTTTTTTTGAAGAAAACATCCTTTGTTCTTCTTCAGTAAGGAATGTGTTATCCTCATCATCTGAACCTATGACATTTACATGGTCTTCTTCCAACTGCTCAGGCTCTCTTTCTTCTTCATATACATATTTGTCTTGGAAAGGGGGTCTAATTTGTTGGTCACTCTCTCTTTGTCTGATTTGAGGAGGGTCTCTTTTAAAATTCTGGTTTCTATTTCTGTTTTGAAGATTGGCTTGATTTTCCCTAGGAGGTGTTCTCTCATTCAAACTGAATTTTTCCATCATCCTGTCCATTGTCCTAACTATGGAGTCAAGTTTGGTTTCGGAAGAGGAGGGTGCATGTGTTGTATCATCTCTATAAGTCACCCTTTTTTCTTATCTCACCCTAGCCCTTTTCTCAATCAAATTGGCCTCTACACTTATAGCCCCCTTTTGCATGTCTTCTAGAGTTAGGTAATCTCTCTCCCTTAGTTGATAGGCCATATTAGCATCAAAACCTTCGGGATATTTCACCAAGGCCAAGCCTTGTGGAGGTTTTATGTGTGGTGGGAGAGCATTGTAAACACTATTAAACCTAGTAGAGTAGTCATGAACACTTTCTCCCAGATTTCTCTTAAGATTGTTATACTAGGACAAAATTTGGAGGGGGTTCTTCTTGATTTCCCATTTGTTCACAAAGGTTTGGTATAGAGTAGGGAGATCAGGAATGTTGTTGGGAGGTAAGTCTTTAAACCATTTCTTGGGTTCTCCCCCTAGGCTCTGAGCAAAAATCCTCATTTTAAGGGTTTCTTCTTCTATCTCCATATAGTCAAAAGCATCATTAATTCTATCTACATGTTTTTGAGCAGTAATGGATTCAGTCCCTAAGAAGTGAGGGATTTTGGTCTGATAGTCATTTGGCAAAGGTAATAGTGTTTTTTGTAGAGCTAGTGGAGCATACCAGGCTGCCATGATGGGAGGGAAAGGAAACAAAGGTTGATTTACAAGGGGAGGATTTGTGAGAGGTGGAGGAGGATGGAGTGAGGTGGTTTGCACACTGGTGGTATGGATGGGTGTAGCTGAGGTACTTGGACCGGAAGACTGATTTTGAGTAGATTTGAGATGAAAAGGGTTGAAGTGATGTAGAAGCTGAAAATCAGGTGGAGTGGAAGGAGAAGCTTCTCTACTGGAGCTTTGCTGCAAATCTATGTGCTCAAAGTCAGCTTGGTCAACCCTACTTTGTGACTTGGTCCTAAATAGGTTCCTGGTATGGTGCAAATCAAACTGCGGATCTGGGAAACTGTAAGGTGTTCCTACGCAGAACTTGCTCTATGGATGGTCCTAACAGTGGGTGAGTTTCCAGCTTTAGGATTTTGCCACAAAATATTTTCTGGGTTATCAACTATGGTAGGAGGATTTGGGTCCGGGTGTGATCTGGTATAGATCCTTCGTGAAGCTATATCTCTTTATTCACACAAGGTATAACTAGGCCTTAAAAACTATTTTGGACTGATTTGACACAAATCCTAGAACAACCTAGGATGATGAAGTAATTAGTTTCTACTCTGGCTATGGGTTGGTTTTTAAGTCAAAACTAGGGATGTATATGAGTCTATAAGAGTTTGTCAGGCTACTATGAACTCTGTCCCACCGTGATCGCCACTATGTTGGTGTGAACGGTGGGATAAATCCACAAGATAGTACTCTTAAGGGTTTTTTGAAAGGTTTAGGGAAGTATAAGTTTGTTTATCACTCAGAGTCCCACCGTGATCACCACTATGTTAGCTCCCCGTAATTTTCTAGATTGATTGAGATACAAATTGACAAGGGTAACATCAAACCAAGCTTTGGAATCTAAGGACCTAACCTTCCTGGATTCAGAGAGGGATCTCTCAATGTGTGCAAAGATATGTGTTGTTTACTGATTAGGGTTGATTTTAGGCTAGATGTTAAGTGCAAGGTATTTTGATTGTTTTTTGGTTGGGTATGATACTTTGATAGATTTTAAATAGGAAACATGGAAGATTGTAAAGTCATTGGGCAATGGAGTCAAACAAGGTTATGAATGAGTTCATCAATGGTGTTAAGAGCATTTGCAAGGAAATTTAACTTGGTTGGTGGATCTTTAATTTTGTGAAGGATTTATGAAATGGACATAGAGATTTAGAACAACAAACTAATAAAGGGCTGAAACTGAATCCTTTATATACTTGTAAACTGAGGGAGTTAGAAAATTGATAAGAACAGCAAGAGAATCAAAGGCATAAGCAGAACCTGATCCATTTGATTTCAGACTGAAAACAGATAATTAACCAAGACAAACATTCAGATAAAAACTTAGAAAGGTAAGAAACTTATCCAACTTTCAGAGCTTTTATCATCTAGAGCAGAAAAACATTTAAGATACACAAGTAACTATAACCATAGAAGGAGAGAAAACTCTAACATCCAAAGTTACATCTATAAGGTTTCCTTAAAACAATTTTAGCTAAGTAAAGGCAAAGAGCATGATTTTAAACAGACTTCTTTGAAAAACCTAGACAAAGCTGCTTTAAAGAGATGATTCCAAGAACATAATATTTTAGTGGCAACAATATGCAGGGCTAACCATAAATCATGATTGATGCTAACTGATCTAAATTATTCAAGAAATGCACAAGCTAAGAACTTGTTAGAGAGAAAATAAATGATTTCTCTAATGTATCTTAGCAGAAGAAAACATTAAGGTAGTGAAGGACAAACAGATTTAAGGTGCCATTAGAAAACATTTCTTAATCTAAATTCTTTGTCCTACTACAACATAGCAAGATGGAAAACATAATGGAAAACTAGAAAACATAAACAAAAGAAAACTTCACCATCAACCAAGCCTATGGATCCTGCAAGCAATCCTTCTCCATCAACAAGAAAATCATATCATGCATGAGTTCCAAGACATCAATTTCTCTTCAAGAGCTTCAAAGGACTATGTATTATTCCAGCATCAATCATCAAAATCCAACATTTACAATGAGTTCCGAATGCATTATTTATGCTGCAAATGAGGAGGTGGAACTCTTCTAGGGTTCAAAATGTTATTAATTACAGATTAAAAGCATTCCTAGCCTTGAAAACCACACAGGGCATAAGGTAAGAATATATGTAGCTACTTCTTTGTTAAATAACTTTGTCTTAATTTCTGAGATAAAGATAGGTGGAAAAGATTAACTTTAAGGCTTTATCTTATCTTTACAATAACTGTCCTGGCAGTTTAAAGTATATTATTTTGTGTAATAACTGCTTAATTGGATTTATGGATAGAAAGTAGGCTCAATGTGTCAGTTAGATATTTCTAAGGGAATAACTGCTCTTTGTTGATGTATTTGAGGCCTTTTAGCCTAATCTTTCCTTTAAATTTATCATTTGAAACAGTACTTTTGGCCTAATTCTGCTTTAGGCCTTCTTTAATCATCTTTCGAGCTTTTTTCACTGTGTTGACTAGTTTAGCTTTGAGCCCTTTGTGTTTCACTGTGCTTTATCCATAATCTGCACGGTTAAGCCTTTGACCTTTTGTCTCATAATCTTCACTATTTGTCTGTATGCAGGGTTCCTTTGCATGCTGGAGGGTTTTCTGTGTAACCGATGCCCATGAAACATTGATTAAAACTTTGAAATTCAACCCTTTTTGTCCCTTTTCTTTATCTTATTAGGCTCTGAGGATCATCACCCTCAGCCTTTTGCCATTTTTTCCTTGGCTATGGGAGACCTTTTAACACCTTAGCCACCATAAAAACCTGCAAAAAAAACAAAATATTAAATAAAAACCTGCGTTTTGGTAGACTACATTCAGAGGCTCGGGGAGAAGGCGACGGAGTGATTTCAGAGGAGTAAAATGCACAAAAGGTGTTCTATGGACGGAACCATGAAGAAACAAGGGAAAAAATTGAATTAGGGCGCAAAATGGCGAAAAGTGATTTTGTGAAACCAGAAGTGGTTTTCGCGAAAGGTATGGGCGGTAAATGGTTTTCCGCAAATAAAACGCGATATGTTTTAGGCGTTGACATGCGTCCTGGGAAAAACCGCATGTTTCGCGTGGAAGTTGCACGTTGGGGAGATTTTGGTGATCGAGCGCGAAACGACGTGATGACCGTTGGATTAGGGAAATGGACGGTCGAGATTAAATCGCGGAAATGACTTGGTAGGGGACAAACGGGAGGGAGAATGGCGATGCAAAAGAGCGCAAGCCGTCCGATCTAGGGAGAGTTAGATCAACAGCGGAGGAAGAGCGGTGGGACCCAACAGATGACGTGGGCTCTTTTTTCAGGTAGCGGGATGTTTATCAGCGGGATGGAAAGGTGGGAGATGCAGCAATAGCCATTAGATCTATAAGATCTACAGTTGAGATCTATTGCAGGAGTTGAATAAATAATTTCGATGGTCGAGAGGATGGATGGTGGGAGATATGATGATCGTTGTTGGATCCAGATGATCCACGGTTCAGATTGTTTGGGAGAAAAGTGGATGACGGGGGTAGAAATATGAGAGAAGGGAGGGCCCGCCTTTAACTTTTTCGGAGGTTGGGTCTTTATACAAAGGTTTTGGGGTTTTTTAAGACAAAAAGGGCGGAAAGTTTCTTATATGGGAAAAGGGGTTTATAAGAGCGGCGGAGGAAGTGGTCCTGTGGGGGTTAGAGAGGACCAAGGTTAAAAACAAAAGGGGCGGAAGCTTGAGTGGAGGGTCTCGAGGGATTGCATCGGTGGGGGGAAAAGGGTCAAGGGACAAGGGAACTAGGAAGTTGCGATGTGCCAATGCGATGAAGTGTCGATGGAACGATGAGGTGCGATACGAAAGAGAAGGTGAAGTGCGAGAGCCGTCGATCTAAAACAGGATCAACAGTGGAGATGCGATCGGGATTTCGCATCGGCGGCGAACACTTTTTAAAGGGAAAAAGGTCGTGGGGACCGGCGAAAAGTCGATGGGCTGATGGGCCAATGGGCCGATGTGCCGATGGGCCGATGCACCGATGGGCCGATGCGCTTGGTCACAGAGCACGGTCTTATGGCGGAAAAAGGGGCTTGGGCTTAAGCGAAAGGGGCTTAAGGCCTTATATTTTAAAATGAAGGATTTGGATAGAAAATGAAGGTTTTTGAGGATTTTTGGAGTTTTTAATAGGGGGGGGAAGGGTTTTAAACCATAATAGAGGGATTTTATCAGGTTCAAAGGGGATTCTGAGGAAAAATAAAGGGTTAAAAAGGGTTTTTGGAAGAAAAGGGATGGGGGAAATGAGGGATTTTTCAAAGGGAAAATGATGGAAAAATGGCTTATAAATAGTCTCTTTTGGTATCAGTAGGGCAACTTAGAGGCTTTGATTGAAGATTTTATGAGAGATGGATAACTTAGGGATAATGAACACAGTGATATTTCTGAAACTCATATATTTTGATGAAAATCTTGTTTTTGAAAATCCATGGACTAATCTAGCCATCATCAGATATAACATAATTTATAGATGGCTAACAAAATGTAACCAATGCAGTTTGACTCTCAACTGCAACATGAAATGACAAAGTATGTGGCTTCTCAACCACTTGATTTTTGCCCCAATCTCCTCACAAGTTTGGAGAAAGTGTATGATGTATGGTGTAAAGTGAGCATGTTTTACATAAGACATCATTTCCCCAACATCTCCTAGGGAGTGGCCATCATCAATGTTGCTTATGGTCTCAAATAGACCATGACTTCTAGAAGGAAGAATGTTCCTCCTTGAAGCAATGTCCTACACATGTATGGTTAAGGAATGCATATATTCAATATATAAATCATTATGCAACCCAACAATATCCTTACCATATTCTTTGTCCATGCAAATGGAGTGGCTCATAGATGAATCCACTCCCATCCTCAAAGAGAAAAGAGGTGGTTGTGTTAACTCTTCCAAAGAGATATGTATCTCCTCCATCTCCACATGATCCATGCATATCCTCATATGTTGATACATCTACTCCTCAAAGCCTTCCCAAAAATACTCCTTCATGATGGTGTGGTATGCTCTCATAGAATAAGTGTGGCTGAAAATGAAATCTTTATGAGTTCTTGTAGCAACTTCTCATTGAGATTGGAAGCTCTAGATAAGAATATCCTACCATGATAGTATATGACCCCATCTCTGACTGAATATCCCTCCTCATGCAACTGGTCATCCAACATCATACAAGTAGAAAGATCCTTGGAATAATCCACTAACTGCTAGGACTTCCAATATGGATCTATCCTCCAAAGTGACAGTGCTGATGATCTATCACAAAGAAAATATGTCACATGGTTTTCCTCCTCTTTGACATCTCCCATGCCAAAGATGCAATTTGGAAGGTTGCTATCCTCCCCATGTTGCTCCTGCCACAGCGCAAAATCTGAAATGAGATTGGGTAATGATGATGTTGAGAGAATGCCTCTCCTCTCCTTGAGTCTACCCAAGACTCTCGGCATTGTATCAATCTCTCCCAAGGTCCTCACCCCTCTGGAATCAATGAGTGGTGTATCCAAATGTGAAGCATCCCTCACCATTTGCTGATCTGGTGGCATCCCCGGTGAAATGCCTCCATGCAATGAGACATCAAGAAAAAGAGTAGACTGCATACATGAATGGACAGACTTGTCCCTGCCTTCACTGCACAATTCAATCTCCCTCTTCTATGCATCAACCCTCTGAAATAGATAGGGATGTGTGCTTCTCATCAAATGATGTTTTTCATCCTCCCTACCTCCTCCTTGTAGCTGCATGGTTTCACAATCTGTCAACAATGGCACATGTTGATCATGGGTTGTGCTTTGATCTCCACATATGAGATCCTGGGGAATTTCTTGCAATGATAAAATAATCCCTCTTGTTGGAGCCTTTGCTCCCTCTACCTCTGCATGGGGTGCTAGATATGCTCTAGACATGACAGCGATGTTTCCCTCAACCTTTTCTTCCTCTCCAATATGAATGGGCAACCTCCCAAGAATTGGATCCTCTTTTGAAAAGGGATCTCCATGCCCTCTTGTTCAAGAATATGAGATATAGGTCTTTCCTCTAGCAAGGTAAGATGCAATATGTCAGCCTCCTCAATGGTTTTCTGAAGTGGAATTGAGCTCATAGGTTCCTCCAACACATGCAAGGTATTTGTTTGTTTAAGTTTGTTTAGCTCCACCACATTTGTTTCAGATTGTTTCTTGTCAAATATTTCCATTAATTTCTAAGTGAACCTTGAATAAGAAGAATTATTTGCATTTTTCAAAGAAAAAGACTCAAATATCCACCATGCATAGGCCTTACCTCCAAAATGCAGCACTGCAACCTTGATGGCTTAATCTTCAGAAATTTGGTGCTGCTGCAAATAGGTGTCTAGCTCTTCCACCCAAGCTCTATTTGAACATGTAGGTGAACCATCAAAAGTAGATAGGAGAAATCTACTTTTATTATGTTTCTTTCTTCTCTCCACCTTGATCTTGCAAAACTCCAGAAAAGTGATATGATCTCTAAACTTCCGAGTTTGAGACTCATATTCTTGTAGAAAATCACTAAGAGTTTCCCTCTTAGGCATTTATCCTTCTTCTATCTCCCTCATACCAAATCTGGGCATAGGAATACACTGTGCATCATGATGTGTGGTTGCATGCTCACACTCATCAGATGAAAATCTAGAGTTTGCTTCAGATTCAAACTCTCTTGGATATTCTCTACACATCTCCCTTCTCATCTCCTTGAGATCTCTCTTAATACTTTTCATAGTTTGAGAAAGAAGCTTTGAGAGCTTCTCTTCCTTCTGTTGGAGTCCCGTAATTTGGTAGATTGGTAAACCAAATGATAGGGTAACATCAAACCAAGCTTTGGAGTCCTAGGACCTAGCCTTCCTGGACTCAGAGAGGGCTCTCTCTATTATGCGAAGGATGTGAACTTGTTCGCTTTGTGTGTTTGATTTTAGGCTAGTTGTTAAGTATGTTTTGGTTTGTTTTGGGTTTTTGAGTTAAACTGATCAAAAATGACAAATAGAAAGAGAGTTCATCAAATCAACAGGGCTATGGGGTCAAATAAAGTCAAGGTTGTCTCAATGATGGACAAGGTATACTGCAGGGCCGATTTAGTCAAGGTAAATGGATTCTTTGGATGAAGGTGAGGTGCAATGAACATTAAGTTTGTGAAAGACAAAGAGATCTTAAACATATATATTTTTAAAGTAGGTATTCATGAGGTAGGGAAAACCATTAATCTCTATGAATAAAACTCAAACTTATACATATGAAAGATAAACAATCCGGCGATACATAGAAGCATAAGAACTCATAACTCAAATCACCTTCAGCTGTTTGGGAAAACAAATAAGATAAAAAAAAAACTAAATCTATGAAGAGGGAACTCCTAAACAGCATATCTTGAGCTATCAGGAACTCTGAAATAAGTTTGTAAGCATGGACAAAGGGCAAGATCGAACGAGACCTCTTTGACTTAACTAAAACAACCAGTATTTCATAGAAAAGATTTCAGAAATGGAGTTTTGAGAAACTATAAGTAAGAAGGGCGTACCTTAAATCATACAAGATAGCAAAACATATTGACCATAAATGAAATAAATAACAATTTCTTGATGTACCTAAGGGGCAGTTAAGAATCCTTTAGAAATGATCAAGAAGAGGAAAACATCAAAGTTGTAATATGCAGGATGTTTGAGGTGCTTCCATGAGCATGTCTCAACATATACTTTTCTGATCTACAGAAAATAAGAAGTATGGAACATCAATGAAAACAAGAAAACATAAAAAAATCATAGAAACATCACCATTCACCGAGCCATGGAATCCTACACACAATGCTCCTCCACCATCAAGCCAAGTAAGACATCATTCACTTCATAAAACAAGTATTTCTTCTAAGCTCATAATGCTATGTATTGCTCTCAATATATCAAGTTCTACCTCCTTGTTACAATGAGTCCTCTAGGTTTATATAAGCCAAGGAGGAGGAAACCCACCTAGAGCAACTAGAAGGCCATTGGCCAAAAATAAATATCTAAAACTGTCCTTGAGGCGTAATAATTTCCAAGGCACAAAATATCCTTCAAAAATATCTTTTCAGACCAAAATAGCAAAAAAATAATAACTTTTAAGGCCTAACACATAATATAAACCTGCTTAATGCACATTTGGCCCAATCATCACTCAAAAAAATGCTTTTCAGCAAAATCTACAGGAGCGTAGCACCAGAAAAATGTTTGTTTTGCAGTGCAGTTTTGGCAGACTTCCCGATGTCAAAATGAGTCTCGTGATGGCTCGTTGGAAAGCTACGGATGTCTATTTTCCAAAAATACTTTATTTTTTCCAATATTATGCCTAGAAGTTAGTCAAAAAGTAGAAACAATGAAAAAACCTAGGAGTGTAGCACCTACTGATATTAGGGCCAGAAAGGTAAAAAATGTTTGTTTTTGGCATTTTTGAGGGACCAAAACAACTTCATTTGATCTGAAAATTTATAACCATGTTCCTTTGATGTCAAGGAATCCAAAAATATAATTTTCTTCAGTTGAGGATGCTCCGAGAAAAAGTTAAGGCACCCATGATTTTATGCTTTTAGGCCTAAAATTCACAAAAAACAAGAATGTCTCCAAAATTGCCCAATTTTGGTGAGTAAACCCCTTAAGTGTTTTTAGAAACATTTAATGAAGCTTGAGAAATAATTCCAAGCTGGGATTGGCCTTTTCCACGTTTTTCCGTTGGGCAGCTTTGAGTTTCCTTCAGGCAAACTGATTCAATTTCTTGTAGTGCTCAGTCATTCTCCTTTGTAGGCCCAAATCTTTGTTAGCTTTCTCCAATTTGGTTTCCAAATGTTGATTTTCCCTCTCAAGCCAAGACTCTTTATCATTCTCAATTTCTAGAGCAAGTAGCTTCGTAAGAGGGTATTGTTGTGCAAGGGATGATTCCTCTTCTTTTTGCTTTTCCAATGCTTTTCTAAGACTAATGATCTTAGGCCTCTTTCTTGCTGGTTCTTTGTCTTCATCATTATTCGCATACTCACCCATGTATTCTTCAAGTTTTGCTTGTGACTTTTGCACTTATCTTTTATATCTGATTGCCCAGGCTTCATAAATATCCATTTTTCCACTCATCTGTCTGTTTTGTATTTGCAAAAAGTGGATAAGGTCTTTTGACCTTTCTAGGTCATTTTCCAAGTCTTTAATTTGAACCTCCTGGTTTTTTGCAAAAAGTGTTCACATAGTTCAAGTAGGGGGCGAATTAACCATTGCTTTCCAAAAAAATTATGTTTTTTTCACATTCTGGTATGCACACTTAGCTTAACTAGTACAAGTAAGTGGCTCATGACCACACATGCATAAGCTAGTGTAGAAATTGTTTAGTTTAAATTCAATTTTTGCACTTAGGAAATTGCGGGACTAGGATTGAATCACCAATCAGAGCAAGTAATCTCTATTGTCTTTGCACCAGTTGGTGACCCTAGACAAGCGTATGAACACTCTACATTCATGAGTTTCCATCTTCCTTTAGTCACTCACATAGACTAACTAGGAAGATTTGGAAGCAGCCCATTATCCGCAAATGCTTTCTATTTGAGCAAGGAACAACATCACATAGTTTAACTAGGGGACTTTTCTAAAGGGTCACCGATATTCATATGTTCAAATTATGAGATTGTTCACCATACGCTCACATGCATTCACCCACTAAGAAAAGAAAGCCGCCTAAAAATAACTTAAACCTAAATTCTCCCCATAGGGGCCACAAGAGAATTTATAGCTTAAGTGAGGATCAAGGGGGTAGGCATCCAATAAGCCGCCTTGATCATGCTTCACATTGAAACATATAATTTGTGTTTTTAGGGAGCTTTAAAATCCACCTATCATCCCATGAAAAAGAAAACCCGAGCGTGGCAGAGACCCGATTCAGAGGGGGTTAGGCTTAGGCGCAGTGCGCGCGGTATCAGTTGGGGCTACCTGACCCAGCTGATACTCGGTACTGTTAGCTGACTACCAAGAAGCCCAAGACTCAAACACTCACGTGGGATGTGTTTCTTAGTGGCCAAAACTAGGGCACCCTTTACCCTATAGGTGACGGTGTAGGCAAGCGCCAGACCCTCTACCCTTACCTTGGTTGATTCTCTTCGGCTGACTAGGGGCGTCGCCAACTCTTACGGGACGTTGTGCCAGCACTCACAAGAAATCCTCTCAAGGCCGAGTTACTTTTGAGTGTGTGAGGACGTATTAAGTCTTCTAGGATTTTGAGTATCACACGCAAACAAACAAAACCATTTTTTTGCTTGATTGATCACATAGATTAAGTTAAAGGAAAATTCATTTCATTTTCGCTTTGTTTTATGTAAGTGGCCATAAATTTGTCGTGATCACAGACTCGATCCCCTCAAAAAAAATTTCCAAAACCTAACCTGGTCGACACTCAAAATGATTCCAACGGAACCTCGTCGGTCCAGGCGTCTTTTGGACCTCCCCCCATTACCGGGAGGGGTTCCAGGTCTTTCGTCGTTTAAGCATCAAAGACGAAAAGTTGCCACAGTGGTTGATTCCTCCTTTCTTGGAGCAACCTTAGTTGGGAACCCTAGTCGGTCTCCCAACACCACACCGTACACCACTTCCCCCTCATCCCCTAGGGGGAAGAGGAGTGCATCCCATATGGGAAGCCAGCTGAGTTCACAACAGGGTACATCACAAACTAACCCTCGTTCTAACCAGAACTTTGTGTCTTCACACGTTGCCATGGCGTCAACCTCCCAGTCACCCTTCTTAGTGGCATTTAATCTACCGAATTTGACCAAGCTCACCAATGACCCCATCGCACATGACCCCAATTGGCCTCCCATGCCCACGAAGCTCCCTTCAGACATACCAAAGTTTGAAGGAAAGCAAGCGGAAGACCCAGGAAACCATATAATGACCTGTCACCAGTGGTGCTCATCGAATAGCATCATTGACGATACTATTCGGTTGAGGCTATTTCAACGCACTCTTACAGTAGTGGCCGCGAAATGGTATGTAGAGAAACCCCCTGCTTCACATAGAACTTTTAGCACCCTCACTAGTGCGTTCCTCACATACTTTCAGTTACCCGTTCACCACGATTTGGGAATGGAGTTACTCACTCATTTTAGACAATCCCCCTCTACCCATATTTCAGAACATCTCCATGAGTGGAGACAGCGTCGCAGTTTATGCAAAGCACAACTCGACGACCGAGTCCTTTTAGATTTATTCTTGAAAACTCTGATGGTGGAGATTTCAAAGGATGTGGTGCAACGTAACCCCACATCTGAAGAGGATGCAATTAGTAAAGCCCAATAGCTTGAACTGATCTACATGCACCGATACGTAGAGTGCCCCCCAGTAATGCCCATTATACGTTGCACGCTATGCGATGAACGTGGCCAGTACCTCGAAGAGTGTGCCGCATTGGAACTCATTCACAGATGGTATCCAATTGAAAGAGTTTACTACGTGGGGCTACGGGTAGCACAATTCATATGCCCGTTATGCACCGACAATCACCTATTAGAGAATTTTCAATACATACCTCACTGCTAGATAGCCCTTGCTAGCCTTCGCTTAGCCATAGTTCGTCTTTCCCAAGAAGACGATATGGATGCCAAATCCATCGGCAACTCCATGACCCAAGCAGAGGAGATAAGCGGGTCTATCATGTTCTTGTTAGCCGAAGAACAACTGAGTGGGGAACCTTTAGTTACCCCTAAAGGCACTTCACGAAACCCACCCGCATGTACGTTATGCAAGCAAACGGACCATATAGTAGTCCACTGCCTTGACTTAGCAGCATTACGATGTTGGTACCCTGCCTAGCCTCAGACCAAGCACGATGGGACCCCCATATCATGGATATTTTTCCTGATATATCAGGGTAATCATTATGACCGACATTGTACTTATGTCTCATGGATCTGTCCCACTATCGACATGATTAATACCGTAGAAAAGAGGACGAGCGATCTCCAAGAATGGCATAAAAGATACATCATCGACCCAACGTCCCCACCACCACAATGGTGTGTCAAGCCTGATAAGACCACACACCAAACACGTATACCCCAGACCAAACCTAGGATAACATGCGGCCTATGTGATCTAAATGATTACTGAATCAACCAATGCAGAGAACTCAAACCCCTTGCAAATAGTCTCTGCATAATCTTTCCTCTTCCTCAAAAAATTCTCTATAATCAAGAGAATATCACACGCACTTACTGTCGAATTTTCTCACACTTTCATCATACATTTAATTGCATGCATCTCCCCAAGCTAAGAGCAGCTAGAGTGACATTAAGTCAACCACCCACCACAAAGGGAGGCAAGTCTCAACCTACGATGATAAAATGGAAACAGAAGACGACCTGGTCTGCAACCAACCCTTTCCAAGTGTCCACATCTGGAACATCGAGTAGCATAGAATCTCACACTATCTACTCTGTCAGTGTTGTGATAGCCTGCTCCATTTGCACCAGTCATAATCACGCGTTGGAGGAATACCCGCTGCTACAAGTGTTCAGGCACCTCTGTAATAAAAACAACTTCCACCTACTGGAAATTGACTATCCTAACGGGAAAGCCAACCTTAGGCTCACACAGGACTCCATTACTGAGATCCTTCCCCCGCCGCATGCCAGTGACACAACTCATCACATACGACTTGTGTCATCGCACGCCCAAAATAGGATTTCAACCACCTCCTCGTCACAAGAATTCCGCCTTATTCATGTCGCAAAAGACCAATGTACCTTACACTTTTGCATATATTTACGCAAGATCCCAAACTTGCATACCGCCATCGAACTCCTTGATGACACCCAGCCTCTAGAACAATGCCTAGTACAACTAGAGCTAGTTGACGAAAATAGGCGACAATTGTTGCAACACAATTAGGCCCATAAAAAAAGGGTAAAAGCATCATTCGACCGCCACATCACCCCTCGCTCATTTACCGAGGGAGAGCTAGTCCTTCGCTATGATGTCGCAAAAGAAGCCTTAGGGCCAGGAAATTTTGAAACCTTGTGGAAATGGCCCTATATCATAAAACATTGTCTCCGACAGGGGGCATACATCTTAATGGAACCGGACGGGACCTACCTCACTAACCCCGTCAACGGCCTTTACCTCAAGAAATTCTACCCATAAGGGCCCCTGTAGCCCTTATACCCTAGAGTTAGAGTACACAAAAATCCCAATACCAAAATATTTTTGACCCAAAAACATAAACGCGCTCAAAATATCACCATGGATCACCAACTTGAACCCTATTTCGGATTTGTTGATGGAGCATCGCGATGGTCTCAAAACTTAGCTGTAGCTGCCTAGGTCATCTACCACCCTGACCGATCACCACTGTGTTCAAACGGTGTGTGCATCGGATCAGTAACCAACAATCAGGAAGAATATGATGTCGTTATTGGACTTATGTGCGAGGCCCTCCATCAGGGCATCCGCCATATGCATGTCTACCTATATTCCCAGTTAATGGTATCACAATTAAACCAAACATTTGAAACCAGAGACGCAAACCTATTTAGAAAATATTTGCGTGCCAAAAGATTAAGCAGAAAATTTGATTATATTACATTCTCACATGTGTCAAGGAATCAAAACCAAACAGCTAATCGAATAGCTAACAATATCCTAGACTGGAATGCATTGCGAATAAACCACCATACATAAAAAACCAAAAACACATATATCCATCAGCATAACACAAAATGCATAAACTGAAATAGATAGCACACCATGTAGAGCCGCAAAAAAGATCTCTCATATATATATCAAAAAATATGTGTATCGAAGTACAAAGATAGTATCACTGGCCCATTGGCCAGCCCAAAAATACAACGGTCGTCAAAAATAAGGGAAGCATCCTCATAATGGGTTCTTTCCCTATGTACAAATCTACTCTAGGGGGTGCCCCCTCAAGAGGGGCACCTGGGCCCACCACTGCTCCTGGAGCCAACATTGGAGCTGTTCTCTCCACTACAACAACTACCTGTCATAGAGTGGGTCGATACTCCCTCTCACGGGCCATCACCGTCTCTAGCCAAACCTCCTCGAGATCATCCATAAAACCCCAGGCAGGCACCTCGTGTGTCAAACAGTCTACTCGACCCCGGAAGTCCTCTAGAGCGGCCACCTGAGCCGTAAGTATTGCGATGCGTGCCTCAGCCGCATCTGCACGAGCTCTCTCAACTACTACCTTAGTTGCAGCTGAGCTGCTGCCCTCACCAGAAGGTCCAGCACCATCCCCGTTAGGTTCACCGGCACCCCTGACCGGTCCACCTACGGCACCTCCTCCCCGACCACCCGGCGGTCGTGGTAGAGGATTGTGACCCACCAGTCGGGCCACTAGGTGTCCCACCTCGCCAACATCTGCACAAGTAACTAAATTAATGTCAGTGTCAATAAAAAACACTCAAGTACATAAAAACTGAGAAAAATGCAGAAATATAGCACATACCTGCAGGACCCCAAACATAACCAAAAGGGAGACCGATATCTGGATCACCCTGAAAGTCCATCCCCGCATACAGGTATCGCAAAAACATCTGCAGATTGGCCTCAAACTAGGCCTCCGTCATGTCATTCCAATAACGAGCCACCATGCCACCACCACCGCGTAGCATCACCGGAGCCCACCTCCTCATGCGTGGCTCCCTTGGCCCCCCAATAGGCACTGCCACAACGGGCCTCAACAGCATGACCCTCTCGTACATAATGCTGCACAAAATTCTAGTGTACACAAATGATTTGGATCCATGTTGGACCCTGTTCATTTGCGACACCATACCATTAAAGCATAAGCGGGCAAAATCGAAAAAATGCTCGTTCCTCAAACAGCATAAAACTCCCACCTGTGGGCCCGATGCCCGATGAGGTGCAAACGACCCCACCAGTCGCACAATAATGGCTAGAGCACACCGCTCGGCCACATCTGTCACTGATACGATATTGATGCACCCCTCAGGAAGAGGCATACCACTGCAATGCCTCCTCCAGAACCTGTCCAGGTTCACTCGTCCAGCAAGAAGTGGATACCTCAGTGCCTCACCCTAAGGGAGTAATCCGGTCACAAAGTATATATCCGTCTCTGGACGGATAATCAAGTTCGTCCCCCTCACGACAAACATGTTGCACCTCCTGCGCCAATGTTGTATGATATAACGCAACAATCGGTCCCGTGACTGAAGGAACTCATTTTCAGCAAATTTCAGGAGGCCCCATGCCGTTAATTGACGACGCGCCCCAGCATCAGTAGCCAGAGCAATCTGGATCTCGGGCCAATATTGTTCTCTCCACACCAACCTACCAAGAAACAAGCACCCATCAGTACAAAGGAGAAACATCAAAAGGGACAACAAAAAACCCAAGTTTTTACAAGAACCCTGCCCTTGCGCACCTGTCTCTCAGACAGGCGCGCCCTTGCGCACCTATTCCATTCACAAGGGCGCCCTTGAGCGCAAAAAGGAAGGAACAGCACACCTTCATGCAGCTGTACCTCGAAAAGAGGCACAAGGGTGTTGGAAATGTTGTCATTGATGGCAAAGGAGGTAACAGATGCAGAGACAGGAACAGTTGCAAGGAGATGGCAAAGAGATAGAGAGGTAGCAGTTGAAGCAGAAGCAATACAGAGGTTTATTCATGAATTAGGGGTGTAATACAGGTTGCAGATGAATTATTGAGCATAGACTTTGATTGAAGACTAAAACCCTGTGATAAAGGCTTAATATGCTTGGGGATGAGTTGGAACATTGCTTAAAATGGCAGAAGAGGACTAGAGAGGGAGAGCCCGAGAGCTGGAGAGAGACAGAGAACCTCTTCAACAACAGAATAGGAGGATAATAGCCATCGAACGGAATATCTGTCTTATTACGAAACTATAATGGTTTGTTTGAGATCTACCACCTGTATATATACACATATCTGTATAGGAAGAATTGTATATGAGTTCTATATGTATTCTTGATCGAATCATCTGAGGAAATGGTCTCAGTGTAACTGTATATCAGTTGGATAAATCGGGATGGAGAATACTGGTATTTACTGGTGATACTCCTGCGTGAATCTCCCAAACTGTATGTGCCTTGGTTGTATTGAGGTCAGCGCAAGCACTGCCAGTAATTTGAAATAAGGGTTTTGATCGCCTTCTGAGAATTGACGAGAGGTGAATGAGATTTCATGACAAAGTACACATATAAGAAACATACAACAGAGCCTATAAAAGAGCGGAACTCTGCATTACCATAAAGAATATATATATATTGGAGGCAGAACCATAGTCTTATCAAAGAATATATATATAATTGAAATCATAAAGGATCGGAACCCGGAGTCCACGAATGCGAGGGAGAACGTAACTCGCATTAACTTTTGGAGAGTGGATTTCCCCAATTCCGCACCGCCTTTCAACGTTAAGCGGTATTCCTGGAGTGTGGAGCGATTCCATACAGGAATCGACGCGTGTCTCAAGCGGTTTTGATTAAAATGAAATTTCGCGCATTAACGATCGGCGGAAGACGCCCAGCGAAATGAATAAGATCCGTTGATCTGGGCAAAGGCTATCCAACGGTGGGCGATCACAGGACTTGCACGAGGTTTAATAAAGGTGCGTGGACGATAAGTCATGTATGTTGTGTGCATTCGATTGGCAGTTGATGGCATTGTGGGCCCAGCGGAAATATACGTAATGAAGTTGGGTTATTAATTTATTATAAGGCCCGACGGATTATAAAAGAACTTATGTATAACGACGGAGACATATTAACCTGTGTAATGGATTAAATACAATATAATTTAAATATTTATCACCGAGGGTTATATGATAAGGTTGATCGTATATATATATATATATATATATATATATATATATATTCGATGCCGGGGTATTTGCATTGATATATATTAAGGTTACGGGGGCTGCTATCTTTCCGTACGCAGCAGCTGGGGTGATGTCCCGTAGTAAATATTGGTCGTTGATTTGCGGTCAATGCCCGATCAATTGGTCAACTACGGAGGGTACACATCCCGTTAACCTCCGCGCTATTTGACCCCCCGCACTCCGTTGATCTTTGCCAACCTGTGTGCTTTTTAAACCTCTGCGTTGAGCGACAATGCAGCCGCCTGTGACTTGGTGGCAGTTGGAAAATACATTCCAACAAGAAAATGGTTGGACACGAAACTTTGAATGCAATTAAAAAGTGGGAGCAGATATTTGTTTTGTTAATAAGGCAAAGCGTTTCCTGTAAAATGAAACCAAAGATTATACAATTGATGGCATATGGTAAAGATTGGGAGCACTGATATATCCGTGTGATTAAAAAGGGTTTATAAAAACGCAGAGTTATATTTTAAGTTTGACTAAAAGACAGTTGTACATACAGCTGTTATATAACTGGAATGAACAAGAAAAATACAGGGATTCAGAAGAGCAGTGAACAGGTGAAATGTACAGATGACAGTAAACAAAGATGATGCAGAACAGTTTCTTAACAGCAGTAGAAAAAGACAAAATCCAGTAGCCAAAGTTTAGAAGAGGAGCTGAGTGATATTGAAATATGTAATTTAGAATGTGAATGTAAATGATGTAATTATTTTTTATTGTTTGTGATGCAAAGGCAAGTATCCTAAAGAAAAGAAAAAAATTCCGCTGTAGCATGAAATATTGTACATATTATTATTGAGGTGGACAAAGAAATGAGGAGGCAGAAGACCAAGAGATATGACCATTCATTTCGAATTCCTAGAGGAATACAAACAGTCTTGTGAGAATTCCTATATAAGATCAATTTGATAAGTTCAAAAGAGAGAGAGAGAGAGAGAGAGAGAGAAATAAGATATAGAGAATGCAGAATATAGAAGAATAAAGCAGAGAAGATTAAGAGAATAAGAGCAGATACAAAACAGAGCTGATATCTGGAGTAAATCAGCAAACATTCAGCTTAATAGCTGTCAGTTGTAGCTGACAAAGGTTGAAGTCTCCTGTAGGTTGGTGCCTACAGAAAATTGAAGGGAATTGGTGCTTCCTTGCAAGTTGTAGCTTGCATAATTGAGGTTGGAGCCTCCTGTAGGTTGGTGCCTGCAGAAAAACAGTGGTGAGAGGGAGTAGGAGCTTGCCTTTGCATCACAACAATAATAAGATGTGGTTTTCTCCCGTTATGGGTTTCCACTTATATCTGCTGTCTCTTTGCATGATATTTATGTATTGAATCTGATATGTATCATCTGCTTAATACCTGCAACTCTCATATTAAGTCTACTGCTATATTAAACTAATACTTGCTGCTTGCATTCTAAGATTACTTGCACATTAAATTGGATATGAAATGAAGGTGTAAATAGCTTAATGAAAATTTTTAAAAGATCTGGAATGCTTTAAACTGATTCACCCCCCCCCTCTTAGTTTAATTAAAGGTTCAACAATTGGTATCAGAGCCAAGTTCCTTGTATATCAGTCTAACAACTGAAAGGAGATCCTAGGCTCTCAAGATGGAAAGTCAAGAAGGAAGCTCAACCAATAAAGCCCCTTTCTTTACAGGTGCAAATTATGCCTTTTGGAAAATAAGAATGAAAGCTTATATAATGTCTTTAGGATTAGAAGCTTGGGATGCTGTGGAAATTGGATATGTCACAAAGTCAATTGATACAGAGAAAGAAGCTAAAGAAAGCTTTGTAGCTAATGCAAAAGCAATGAATGCAATCTTAAATGGACTATGTGAAGCTGAGTTTATCAAAATAATGCACAGTAAGACTGCCAAAGATATGTGGGACGCTCTAGAGAATATCCATGAGGGAAATAAAAAGGTTAAGACTGCCAAACTTCAAGTATATAGAGCCCAGTTTGAAAATTTAAAAATGAATGATGATGAAGATGTTGGCAGCTTCTTCTTAAAAGTTGCAGAAATTGTTAACAGTATGAAAGCTCCTGGAGAAACAATACCAGAAGGTATAATTGTACAAAAGATTCTAAGATCTCTTCCATCCAGATTCAATCCCAAGGTGTCTGCAATAGAAGAAACAACTGATTGGGAGACCTTGACCATGAACCAGCTACTAGGAAATCTTACAGCATATGAGATGAGGCTCCCACAGAAGAAGCCAAGTACAAGGGAGGCAGCATTCAAAACAGAAAAGAAGAAAGAAGAAAAGGAAGACATATGCTCCTGCTCTGATGAAGAAGAGGTTAAATTTGTTAAGAAATTGGATAGAGGCTTAGGTAGATACAAAGGTAAACTTCCTTTTAAATGCTTTAACTGTGGAAGAGTTGGACATTATGCTGCTAAATGTCCTCATAAGAAAGTAAGAAATCAAGCTCAAGAATCAGAGAAAGACACATCAAATAATTTGCAGAAAGGAAAGAAATTCAGCAGAAAATCCTTCTATGCTCAGCAAGACAGCAGTGCATCTGAAGACTCAGATGAACCCTCAGGAGAAGAGGGAACCTCAGAATTTTTACTGATGGCCATAGAAGATCTTGAAGGACTCTTGCTAGAAGAAGAAGAAGAAGGGGAAGTCGATCTTGAGGGGGAGCTAAGAAGTGCTCTGGAGGAGATTGACAGACTCAAACTAAAATGCAGAAAACAAAAAGAGATTCTCCTCAAATGTGTGAAAGAAGATCAAAATTCAGAAGTCCTCATGCAGCTAAAGGTAAAGCTTGAAGAAGCCAAGAAGATATAAGATATGTTACTTCAGCAAATCAAAGATAAAACTCGAGAATAAGAGAAGCTGGAAGAAGAAATTATGTGTCTGAGAAGGAAATTAGAAAGTGCTCAACAGAAAGTCTCTATATACCCTTCTCAAATGACAAGTTCTGGTAAGTTGAATGAAATCTTGGATGCTCAAAGATCTCCTCTAATAAAAACTGGGATAGGCTATGAAGGAGAATCAAGTAAAGGCAAAGAAAAGGAAAACAAAAATATAATTTTTGTGAAAGCAAAGAAGGCTGATGAAGCAGCTCAAATTATTCCTACAAAGGAAGAAACATGTAATGAGAAAGACAGAGACCAGAAGAAACCTCTAATAACAAAGATTGTAACAAATACTAAGACAACAGAGAAAGGATCATATATTCCTGATTATATCAAATTTGGAAGCCATCAAAGGAGATTCTTGCCTCCTAGTAAGAATGCCACCTGTTATGTCTGCCACAAGCCGGGACACATGCTGCATATTGTCATACAAGGAGGAATGATTCAAACCAGCAAAAGATGCAAGCATGGAAGAGACAACCTTACATCAGGTATGCAAGTAATTTCTATGGTTATTGTTTTTATTGTAAGGATTTTGACCATAGAATTATTGAATGTAGAAAGTATGGACAAAGACTGATGTTCAATACCTCAAGGAGGTTTATGAGTCAAAGCAATTTTGTTCATGCTCACAATTCTGCAAAAACTATAATCAAATGTTGTATATGCAATCAAGTTGGACATATATCTTCCAAGTGTTCTCTAAAGGGATATAATTCATCACCTCACAAAAGAGACCAAACAAAAGGGGGCCTCCATTGGATAAAGAAGGTGAATAAATGTGACTTGGCTTTAACTGCTCAAGATTTGAAGAGTCAATGGTATTTGGACAGTGGCTGCTCAAAACACATGACTGGAGACAAAATCAAGTTTATAACTTTTGATGAAAAGAAATCTGGCAATGTTACTTTTGGCAATGATAAATCAGGTAAGATCAAGGGAAAAGGCTCAGTCAACATAGATAATGGAAGAGGAAAGGCCCAAGATGTACTATGTGTAGATGGGCTGAAAGCAAATTTACTGAGTGTCAGTCAGATGTGTGACAAAGGCTGTGAAGTTCTCTTTAGAGCACAAGATTGTGAAGTTAGATCAAGCACAACAGGAAAGACTCTGCTCAAAGATGGCTGAACAGAGAGTAATGTGTACATAGTGAAAGAGGAGGATGAAGCCTGCCATCTTAGCAAACTTAAGGAGTCATGGTTATGGCATAGGAGACTGGGACATCTCAGCTTCGACCATATCATCAGGCTGAGTAAGAAGAAAGTTGTCAGAGATATGCCTGAAATAAAAAAAGCCTTCAAATACCATATGCAAATCTTGTCAATTGGGGAAACAGACTCGCACATCCTTTAAATCTAAAGATGAGCTATCAACAAGAAGACCACTCCAGCTTGTGCACATGGATCTGTGTGGACCTGCTAGAACCAAGACACCAAGTGGAGAATCCTACTTCATGCTGATAATAGATGATTTCTCCAGAATGACATGGGTTGCTTTTCTCAAGAACAAATCAGAAGCATTGGAAAAGTTTAAGATATTCAAAGCATTAGCAGAAAATCAAACTGGATGCAAGCTAAAATGTATCAGATTAGATAGAGGAGGAGAATTCACAGACTATGACTTTGCAGACCTATGTAATGAACATGGAATAAAGCAACAATTTACCATTGCAGGGACACCTCAGCAGAATGGAGTAGCAGAGAGACAAAACAGGTCTATACAACAAATGGCCAGAGCTATGATGCAAGAGAATAACATTACTCAAACCTTTTGGGCAGAAGTTGTACACACAGCAGTACATATTCTAAACAAAGCCCATTTAAGACCTAACAGTGATAAGACACCTTATGAGCTATGGCATGGTAAACCTGCATCAATCAAGCACTTTAAAGTCTTTGGCAGCAAGTGCTACATAAAGAACAATGATGAAAATCTGGGGAAATTTGATGCAAGAGCAGATGAAGGGATATTTCTAGGATATGCTTCCAAAAGAAAAGGGTACAGGTGCTACAACAAGACCCTTCGGAAGATAGTTGAAAGTATTGATGTGAGATTTAATGAAGAACTTCCAAACAATACTAGAGATACAGACTGTTGCAGTACATCAGACAACAATGAAGAAGAAGATCAAAATGATGATGAAACAAGCAAAACATCAGAAGATGCTGGACTGAACTCAAAAACCCCCTCAAGATACACTCAAAAGAACCATCCAGAAGATCAAATCATAGGAGACAAGAATGTAGGAGTGCAAACAAGAAGGCAGCTAACTGAACAGACAGAAGAAGTATACATAGCCATGTTGTCACAAATAGGACCAAAGAAATTTGAAGAAGCCAGCAAGGAAAAGTCTTGGGTAAATGCAATGAATGATGAATTGGACCAAATTGAGAAAAACAATACCTGGGAACTAGTTTCTAGACCTGCTGAGAAAAATGTCATAGGCTCAAAATGGGTATTCAAAAATAAAATGAATGAGGAAGGACAGGTAATCAGGAATAAAGCCAGACTTGTCTGCAAAGGATATTCACAAATTGAAGGACTAGATTACAATGAAACATTTGCTCCTGTAGCCAGAATGGAAGCTATCAGAATTTTTCTGGCATTTGCATGCTACCAAAACTTCAAAGTATATCAAATGGATGTAAAATCTGCATTTCTGAATGGAGACTTAGAAGAAGAAGTCTACATGGAACAACCAAAAGGCTTCTCCTTGACAGACAAAGAAGACTATGTGTGCAGACTGAAGAAGGCCCTATATGGACTGAAACAGGCTCCTCGTGCTTGGTACTCAAGACTGGATAAATATTTGCAAAAACAGGGTTTTAAGAAAGGTGGAGTAGACAGCAATCTATATATAAAAGCCCATGAAAATGAACTCTTGATTGTTGTAGTGTATGTTGATGATATTATGTTTGGAAGCAACAAAGATGAACTAGCAAAAGGGTTTGCTGATGAGATGAAAACAGAGTTTGAAATGTCTATGATTGGAGAACTCAGTTTCTACTTGGAACTGCAAATTCAGCAAAAGAACACAGGCACATTCATCTCTCAAGAAAAATACTTAAAATAAATGTTGAAAAGATTCAAAATGGAGGACTGCAAACCTGTGACTACCCCTATGATCACGGGATGCAAGCTGTGTACTGATGATGGGTCTGCAGATGTAGACCAAAAACTCTACAAATCCATGATAGGAAGCCTACTGTATTTGATAGCTTCAAGACCAGACATCATGCTAGCAGTAGGACTAGTGGCTAGATATCAAGCAGCACCTAAACAAAATCATCTTCTTGCAGTCAAAAGAATATTCAGATATCTACAAGGAACTACACAGTATGGACTTTGGTATCCTAAAGGCAAAAGCTTCACTTTAACAGCATACACAAATTCAGATTGGGCCAGCTGTGTGGATGACAGAAAAAGTACAAGTGGAGGTGCATTCTATCTAGGAGAAAGCCTAGTTGCATGGTTAAGCAAGAAAAAAACATCCATCTCACTGTCTACAGCTGAAGCAGAATATATAGCAACAGCAGCATGTTGTACACAAGTCATGTGGATGAAGCACACTCTTCAAGACATGAAGGTAAGCATTGTTGAGCCTATTTCAATCAAATGTGATAATATAAGTGCTATAAGTATATCTAAAAATCCTGTACTTCACTCAAAAACTAAACATATACCAATCAAGTATCATTTCCTCCGAGAACAAGTGGCTCAGAAGATAGTAAAATTGGACTATGTACCAAAAAAAGAACAGAGAGCAGATATATTTACTAAACCACTTGCAAGAGAACCATTCAAATACTTGAGAGATAAACTAGGGGTAGTATCTGCAGATGCTACTCTCTGATATAAAGAGAAAGCACAATTTCAGGGGGAGAAAAAAACGAAAATATCATTCCAGGGGGAGAACATCCAGCAAGGAAAGCATGAATCAGGTCCTCGGGATCAAAGGATTAAAGCAAAAGAACACCAAGCTATTATCCTAGAACTGTATCAATTTACAGTGTATATTCAAATTCAAAGTGTTCTCTCAACAAGTCTTTTACATCACTATGGAGCAGCATGCAGAAGAGGGCCTAAACATAACTCAGAGATAGGAAATGCAAAAAGCAGCCCTTTGCCATTGATGTCAAAGGGGGAGGATGAGCAAACAACAGCAGAAAGAGTAGGAAAACAGAGAAAAAGTATTGCCATATATGCCAAAGGGGGAGACTGTTGGAAATGTTGTCATTGATGGCAAAGGAGGTAACAGATGCAGAGACAGGAACAATTGCAAGGAGATGGCAAAGAGACAAGAGAGGGTAGCAGCTTGAAGCAAGCACACAGTAGGTTTATTCATGAATGCATCAAGTACTAATAAAGTTGCGTATGAATCTCTGAGCATAGACTTTGATTGAAGACTAAAACCCTGTGATAAAGGCTTAATATGCTTGGGGATGAGTTGGAACATTGCTTAAAATGGCAGAAGAGGACTAGAGAGGGAGAGCCCGAGAGCTGGAGAGAGACAGAGAACCTCTTCAACAACAGAATAGGAGGATAATAGCCATCGAACGGAATATCTGTCTTATTACGAAACTATAATGGTTTGTTTGAGATCTACCACCTGTATATATACACATATCTGTATAGGAAGAATTGTATATGAGTTCTATATGTATTCTTGATCGAATCATCTGAGGAAATGGTCTCAGTGTAACTGTATATCAGTTGGATAAATCGGGATGGAGAATACTGGTATTTACTGGTGATACTCCTGCGTGAATCTCCCAAACTGTATGTGCCTTGGTCGTATTGAGGTCAGCGCAAGCACTGCCAGTAATTTGAAATAAGGGTTTTGATCGCCTTCTGAGAATTGACGAGAGGTGAATGAGATTTCATGACAAAGTACACATATAAGAAACATACAACAGAGCCTATAAAAGAGCGGAACTCTGCATTACCATAAAGAATATATATATATTGGAGGCAGAACCATAGTCTTATCAAAGAATATATATATAATTGAAATCATAAAGGATCGGAACCCGGAGTCCACGAATGCGAGGGAGAACGTAACTCGCATTAACTTTTGGAGAGTGGATTTCCCCAATTCCGCACCGCCTTTCAACGTTAAGCGGTATTCCTGGAGTGTGGAGCGATTCCATACAGGAATCGACGCGTGTCTCAAGCGGTTTTGATTAAAATGAAATTTCGCGCATTAACGATCGGCGGAAGACGCCCAGCGAAATGAATAAGATCCGTTGATCTGGGCAAAGGCTATCCAACGGTGGGCGATCACAGGACTTGCACGAGGTTTAATAAAGGTGCGTGGACGATAAGTCATGTATGTTGTGTGCATTCGATTGGCAGTTGATGGCATTGTGGGCCCAGCGGAAATATACGTAATGAAGTTGGGTTATTAATTTATTATAAGGCCCGACGGATTATAAAAGAACTTATGTATAACGACGGAGACATATTAACCTGTGTAATGGATTAAATACAATATAATTTAAATATTTATCACCGAGGGTTATATGATAAGGTTGATCGTATATATATATATATATATATATATATATATATATATTCGATGCCGGGGTATTTGCATTGATATATATTAAGGTTACGGGGGCTGCTATCTTTCCGTACGCAGCAGCTGGGGTGATGTCCCGTAGTAAATATTGGTCGTTGATTTGCGGTCAATGCCCGATCAATTGGTCAACTACGGAGGGTACACATCCCGTTAACCTCCGCGCTATTTGACCCCCCGCACTCCGTTGATCTTTGCCAACCTGTGTGCTTTTTAAACCTCTCTCGTGCTGAGCGACGATGGCACCGCCATGACTTGGTGGCAGCTTGAAATTACATTCCAACAAGAAAACGGTTGTTTGACACGAAACTTTGAATGCAATTAAAAAGTGGGAGCAACATATTTGTTTTGTTAATAAGGCAAAGCTGCTTTCCTATAAAATGAAACCAAATATTATACAACAGATGGCATATGGTAAAGATTGGGAGCACTTCGATATATCCATGTGATTAAAAAGGGTTTATAAAACACAGAAGTTATATTTAAGTTTGACTAAAAGACAGCCGTACATACACCTGTTATATAACTGTAACGAACAAGAAAATACATGGATTCAAGAGCAAAGGAATGTAGTGAAATGTACAGATGACAGTAAATAAAGAAGATGCAGAATATTTTCTTAACAGCAGTAGAAAAAGAAAAAATCCAGTAAAGTCAAATTTCAGAAGAGGAACTGAGTAATATTGAAATATGTAATTAAAAATAAATGATGTAATTATTTTTATTGTTTGTGATGCAAAGGAAAGTATCCTAAGGAAAATAAAACATCCCACTGTAGCATGAAATATTGTACATATTATTATGATTTTAAATTGAGTTGGACAAAGAAATGAGGAGGCAGAAGACAAAGAGGTATGACCATTCATTTTGAATCCCTAGGGGAATAAAAACAGTCTTGTGAGAATTCCTATATAAGATCAATTTTATAAGCTCAATTAAGAGAGAGAGAGAGAGAGAGAGTAGATATAGAGAATGCAGAATATAGAAGAATAAAGCAGAGAAGATTAAGAGAAGAAGAGAAGATACAGAACAGAGCTGATATCCGGAGTAAATCAGCAAACATTCATCTTAATAGGTGTCAGTTGTAGCTGACAAAGGTTGAAGCCTCCTATAGGTTGGTGCCTACAGAAAATTGAAGGAAGTTGGTGCTTCCTTGCAAGTTGCAGCTTGCAGAATTGAGGTTGGAGCCTCCTGTAGGTTGGTGCATGCAGAAAAACAGTGGTGAGAGGGAGTAGGAGCTTGCCTTTGCATCACAACAATAATAAGATGTGGTTTTCTCCCTTTATGTGTTTCCACTTATATCTGGTGTCTCTGTGCATGATAGTTATGTATTGAATCTGATATGTATCATCTTCTTAATACCTACAACTCACATATTAAGTCTACTTCTATACTAAACTAATACTTGCTGCTTGCATTCTAAGATTACTTGCACATTAAATTGGATATGAAATGAAGGTGTAAATAGCTTAATGAAAAGTTTTAAAAAGATCAGGAATGCATTAAACTGATTCACCCCCCCTCTCAGTTTAATTAAAGGTTCAACAAAGGGGAGTGCCTCTTTTCCTAGATCGCCCACGCAATCTCGGGAAAAAAGGCCCTTAGAGGCCATACAAACCTAATTTGTACGGCCCCCGGTGTCACCAAACTGAAAAATTTGAAATGGAGGACATCATGGAAGTTACCTCGGCATAATATCGCTAATCCCCGGTACACAGGCTGACCGCAACAGCAAGAAAGGCTCTGCTATCACCTCTGATCTCCCAAAACTCAGCAAGTACAAATGAATAGGATTAGGGCCATAATCCCATATTTATTGCCCTTTTCCAGAACTTCGTAGGTCCATAACAGGAGATCAGAAGGTCCGTTCTGCAAACCGTTTGTTGCACCATCATCAGTATACCATGATGAACGAAAGCGATGCCCCACATTCGCTTTCTGAAGAAATATTTTTTCAAGCGCCGGCAGGTATGCACCCTCCCATCTTCCTTTCCAAAATTCATGTTTTTCAATAATATTGGATGAAAATAAGATGCTTTCACTTGAGGTAGTTGTTTTTTACAGGAAGAACCCGCAAACCATTCACAACACCACCCACTGAAAGTTTCATAGCAGGTATCATCCTACCCTCAGCATGATAGAGTCCCAGAAAAATTTTCATATCCTGAAATCATTTCTCCATTAGAAATAAACCATAGGGTCCTCACACCCAACCACCTTTGTCATCACCTCACCCTGCATATGATAAACGTCCACGATGTTCGGTAGAGCCTCCCCTCCATGGCGATCGTCATCCAAAGTAGACCATACATCACCCCACAAGTGACGCCATGGCCATACCATTTTATTCTGGGAAGCACCTCATGCCCATCCACATATCATGCATAAGTTCAAGTTCACCATTTAAACTCAACCCCCTTCCCGGACGATCGGGTTGTACAAGCAGAATGAAAGCGCACCTCCACGCACCGCATTTGGCCCGTCATACCTCCATCAACATAAACCCATCTGTGACATCTTCTGCTTCATCAACCTCGCACATGAGACCAACCAATGGGACCCCCCACCCCCAGAAAAACATCTTCCTCACACCTTCAGTGAGCAACCCTCGTTCATGTTTTGGGGTACCCGTCTCTATGTTTTTTACAAACCAAACCCCATTATTTTATTCTTTTGGTAAGTGTACAAAGACTGCAAACGATGCACTGTTAGCCATCAGTATTTTCACCTATTGATGATGACTAGTTTCTTAAGCTAAGTTTTCTAGAAGATGATCTCCAAAATTTCAAATCTGTCATCTAGAAAATACCCCTAAACAATTTTTGTCCTCCTACCCATTCAGGTCAGCCTATGATATGAAAAAACCTATTTGCCAAGTCCTATCTAGTTTCAGCCATATAATCCTATCCATGAGCTGTCATATCTAAAAGTTATCTACTATCATTTACCCTTATTCCCAATTCATTCATTATCCAACTGTTGATAAAATGTCTGCCACCCAATCTCTGGTCATATGTCATTTTGAGATCTAATCATACCAAAGAAAACACTCAGAATCTGTCAAGATCGCCCTTAAGTTAGATAGTGGCACTTTAGGGAATCCTTTCCTTGGCAAAAATACCCTGAGCCAAAAGCCTTTGTTCAGTAATATCCAGCCCTAGATTAGTGCCTAATCTGCAAAAACAAATCTTTATTTATCCATAGGTTGCACCACTAAGAGGTCATTCTATCTCAGTCTGGAAGAAATTCTACAAAGATCCAAAACAGAAAAAGATAAGTATGTTCACTATCTAAAAGAACATGCTTAAGGTCAAGAAAAATCTCCATCAGACCCCAAGGAAGCTCTTCAGAGTTAAAAGTCATTTGTTTGTTACATCTCTGCAGGGGTGTGATTACATCAATGATCAATGTGTAAAAGAGAAAAATGACAGAGTCAAAAGGATCCTGCATGTTGAACTAGCTTTCCCTCAGTAGAACAAGTAAATTACAGTAAGTGAAGGGCTACTAATGGGTGTAGTCTAAAAGCCAGAGTTGTCTAAAGTACAGAGCACAGCCTCCAGGTCATATGAAGGAAAAGGACTAATGTTTTGTTGATCAACAGTATTCTCAACATCTCCTCCAAAAGGAAATTTCAACCTGCATCTGCAAATATAGTCAAGGGAGGTTAGTCAATATGTCTAGCAAACAAATACTCTCCATACTCAAATCACATGGTTTCTAGTCTAAGGGTTCATAGGGATTTTTTACAAAGAATATAAATCTCAGATCATGTCTCATAAAGAAAAATGTCAACTTTCACCTTCTTACCCTTTTGATATAACACCAGGCAGACATATGACTTGCATAAAGATGACACAGCTCTAAAATAGATGAAATTTCATATCTACAGTGCTAACCTCCTTCATTAAAGAAAATGGTTAAAAGCACAGTAATAACCTCCTCCTTTAGAAGAGCAGATGGTTAGAAGATCAGTGTAACCTTCTTCACTAAAGTAGATGGTTAAAGGCATAGATAGAACCTCCTTAATTCAAAAAGCAGAGGCTTAAGTTGTCAAAGTGATTTCAGAAATTGTTAATCACCTCCTTCCAAGAGATGGGCAAAGATGCATTAGCAGTTTTTCATATGTTTTTTGAGCAACTTTATTTTTTAAGGACAGGTTGACAAATAGTGATAAAACCATAAGGGTTCATAGGTTGAAAAACCTATTTTACATCAAGCAAAAGGATGGCATTCTAAGTGTTAAAAAGTCTCTATTTCCTCTGTTTATAGAGGCCTCCCTCAAAATGTAATGAGGGTGAAACTTTGGCCAAAGACTTTCATCTAAATAACCAAAGAAAGAGAGATCTGACTGGGTTTGAAAGTAGCTTATGCATATGCATACAAAAAGAACAGTAAAGATAAGAAGAAGTCATAATTGTCAGAAGTCACATTAGTGGTTTTAGGGGTCACCTCTTGAATGAATTAGCAGTGAGAAAAATCTTGTTTAAAGGAGGCCTCCTTACTTCAAAGATCGATGGAGTTATGGTGTTTTCAAAGGACTTTCCATAGTATTGTTTCTATAAAAGGTCTTTATGGTGTTATAAAAAGTGATACAATATTGAAGACAGTAATTGGTGTTTTTATAAAAAACCTTTTCAAAAGACATAAAACCCCTCTAAAGGGCTGCATAAGCACATAAGTTTCTTCGTTTTTAAAAGAAGGAGAAGGTCTTTAAAGGGGCCATTATCAATATTCAAAACTCGACACAAACCTTCCTTAGCCTGCTCACTGAAGAAAGGAAGCATTTGTTCGGTGTTTTTGAAGTTTTCGAGCTTAAAGCTCTGCGCGGTGCGCCTGTAAGGGCCTGACTGAAGGGAATACACCGCGGCGTGGC
Organism: Pinus albicaulis; assembly: GCA_034641835.2. Classification (NCBI taxonomy): domain Eukaryota; kingdom Viridiplantae; phylum Streptophyta; class Pinopsida; order Pinales; family Pinaceae; genus Pinus; species Pinus albicaulis. The sequence goes on along the minus strand of CM076570.1, from coordinate 1,234,311,193 downwards.
GCGCCTATAGCTGCGTGCAGCATGCCTGTGCCGGCAGTCACTGGGCGCCCAAGACATAAAAAAAAAAATATGCCAATTTAAAAATTCGGTTTGTGCTTTAACATAGCAAAGAATATGTGAAATCTCCACAAACACAAACAGAGTTAGTAGCAGATCTAATAACTAGCTTGAAGGAGTATTTTTAACAATGTTTTTCATAAACACATTTTTCTTCAAATTTGCCCAGAAGATTAGTGGTTCCAAAGAACACTTTGTTTGCTAAAATCAAAAAGAGAAAACAGTGATTAGAGGATAAGGTCTTTTGTCTTCTTCAAAGAGTTCTTCTTGCTGCATGTTACAAAGGATTAAAAATAGAGTTTGAAATTGAATGTGTTGTGTGTCAAGGTCAAAGGAAAATTGTCTTCAAAATCCACAAACAGTCCTTATAAAAACCCTCATTCCTTAAAAACAAATGTTGAAGGGATGAAATGGTTTTCATTAAACTCATACCTATTTGATAAACTACAGAAAACAATGATCCTTAGGGGAGAAATATTTTGTTCTTGACAGGCCTACCACTCAGTAACAAAGAGGTGCTTTTATGTTTTAGAAAGTAATAATCATCCAACAGAGAAGTAGTCTTATTCAAAAGGCAGGAACAGTGTTTGCTAAAGGGTATAGTATATATTTCAGATCAGTCCATTAAACAAGGCTACCCAAAGAGACATTGTTTTTCAAAGGGACATCTTTGTTTCTTAAAACAACCACAGTAAACAGTGATCTGAGGAGAAGGATTTCATATTGTCAGAATCAAAAGAGTTGTTTCACTTGAACAATTTTGTTAGCTAGCTAAGGACAGACTTTCTTTTTCTCAAAGGGTAAAGGGTTTGTTAATTGAAGATTTATCTCAGTGAACATTTGAAACAGTTTGCCTTGGTAAATCAGCCAAGGATCTTAGAAGCAGAATGCCTCCCAGGCAAGATAGCAGAAGTGGTCCTCACAAAAGGTATTAACCTTTTTCAACTGAGGAAGTAAATGCCTCTCCTTCAGTGCTTTTTAAATTTCATGAAGTAGGATGTTTGGAGTTTTGTCAAAAGGTTCAGGAGGTGAAAAGTTATCTTCCCTTGACACATCTATTTGCTTTAAGGCTGCAAGGGAAGCATGTTCACCTAGCAGGTTTAGACTTCAAGCTCTCTCCTAGATCTATCTCCAGAGCTACCAAAATTCCATATGTCGGAGAAAAATGGTTTAAGCAGAGCTACCTAGATTCAGATCAATACAAACCCTTCTTGAAACCAGAACATCGGGAAGCATGCCCATCTATCTTTCCTTTTTCCTATTTTTTGACCAGCTATGCTCCTCTCATGAAGATCATCATGAAATATTTAACATGCGAAGGGAGGTTTTCCTGGGTTTATGCTTACCATATCAGGCTACTCATGCACTTCACAAGAACCCAATTGCTAAACCTACCATTTTTCCTCTATAGAAGCATTGACAAAATGGCTTCTACTGTTCAAAAGAAGCATTCCTCTCAGCAGCAAACTTTTCTTTTCCATCATTCCCTTATCAAGATCGTCATCCTCCATCAACTTGAGAAAAAGGGAGTTTCTTGGGACTCTTTCATTTCACATCCCAAATTCGCCACTGCTTATTCATCCCATGCACCTCCCTCACCCTCCACCCATCATGTTTCTCCTTCTTCTATTAAACCCACTCCTAAGAAGCAAAAATCTCCTATAATTGAAAGTGAAAAGGAGCATAATGAAGAAGAGCACAGTGAGAAAGAGAAAAATAGTGATGACGAAGAGCATAGCGAGAAAGAGAAAAATAGTGATGAAGAAGAGCATAGTGAGAAAGAGAAAAACAGTGAAAGAGGGAAATTAAGAGATGAAGAGAAACAAAATGAAGAATCCAAGCACAGCAGTGAGCATGAAGAGGGAAATGATGAAGAGATGGAATGAGTTGATGAAGAACACAGCAGTCACAAAGAGGAAACTATTAGCAGCCCACACAGCATTGAGCATGATGATGATGAGGCACAAAATAGTGACGATATAGAGCCTAACAGTCCTGAAGAAAGCAGGGACAAAGGTGAACAAGGCAGCCCTCAAGGAGACATGGAAGGTGACAGCCAAGGCACTCATGAGGGGGGTCAAGACAGTCCTCAAAGGGACACTTTTGATGAAAAACAGGAAATCCCACCAGCCAGCAAGGATGATGACAAACAAATCCCAAGCAATAAGCATCCTAAAGAAGGCAGCCTTCAAAAGAAGGAAAACAGTGACAAAGATGATGAGGGGAGTAGCAAAGGCAAAGACCAAATAGAGCATGTGCTAGCTGCCTCTCCTAGGCAAGGGGCCATGCTTTCTCCTCCAAAGGTAACAAAGCCCCGAACATCAAGAAATAAAGTGGCTCAAATTGTAACTCCAAATGTTACTAGAGCACTTCGAAGCAAAGGCAAGTTTCCCAAGCAATCCATTGTTGAATTACCAAAGAAGAGGAGAACCAAGAAGGCCACCCAAAGCAAGGGAAAAGAAGAGGAAAGTAGCCATGAGAAAGAAAGGGATTTTGGCATAATTTAGATAAACAGTGATGACAGTGACAATGAGGCCAGAATCCTAGAGTCTCTCTTGCTAAATAGAGAAGAACAAATTCATGATCTAAGAGCGGATCTAGAGAGGTCTAAAAACCTCATTCATTTTCTGCAAACACAAAACAAGCAAATTAATGTCCACATGGCAGTTTATGAGACACGGGATATCAAGTATCAAAAAGAAGCCTCCAAAGCGCAAATTAAGTTGGAAGAAATCATGGGTGAATTCAATGACAGTGAAGAAGAAGATCAGCCAAGGAGGAAGAGTCCAAGGACTATGGGACTCAAAAGAGCTTTGGAGAAACAAAAAGAGGAAGAGGCTGCCCTTTTCCAATCTTTTCCTCTTACTACTTTATTCACCCAAGAGATAGAAAACAATAGAGAAGCATGGATTGAAAGGGTGAATAAACACTTGGAGAATAATTTGGAAAAAGCCAATAGAGACTTAAACCTTCAAAGAAAAATGACTGGGCACTATAAGAAGCTTAATCAATTCGCCCGAAGGAAATTGAAGGTTACACAAGAAAAGCTCAAGATGGCCCGAAAGAGGCACCTGCTACAAAAGATGAAGAAAGGCATATCAAGACTTTAAATTTTAGCCTCCGCTTCCTAGCATGCTTCTAAAAACCCATGAGGTTCATGCTCGTCAAAATTGGGCATAATTTGACAAGTTTTTTTTTTTAACATTTTTGGGCTTTTTGTAGAAAATCATGGGCATTGCCATTTTAGTTTGAAGCATCATAAAAGGTTGAAAATGGTATCATTGGATGCCATAATTTTAGGGGCATCTACTCAGCAAATTTTAGATCAATTTAATATGTTTTGGTCCCCAAAAGTGGCGAAAAACAGTCACTTTTTCAACACTCTACCCCTCATATCAGCAAAGGCTAATTTCTGGGTTTTTCCACATAGGTCAAATTTTCACAGGCTTCCAATGATCATTTTGGAGAAGATAAAGTATTTTCAGAAACTAGACATTCAGGGCTTTCCAACGAGCTATCGCGAGCCTCATTTCGAAATCGGGAAGTCCTCCAAAAGATGTCCACAAGACATGGAATTTTCTACTGCTATATTTCTGAAGTATTTTTGTAAAAAATGTAGTTTTCTGAAGTGGCTTTTCCAAATGTGCGTTTAGCCTTTTTTGGCCATTATCAGTTGGGAAAAGTCAATATAATTTCCTTTTTTATCATTTTTAGGATATTTTATAGATATTTTGTGCCTTAGGCTTTGCAAAGCCTCAAGGACAAAATCAGATATTTTTGATGGGCCAATGAGCTTGCTAGTTGCACTAGGAGGTTCTCCTTCATCTTGGCCTATATATTCCAAGATATTTCATTGTAAACAAGGTTGAACTTGATGATATAGAGCAATATATGGTTGTACAACTTGGAAGAAATACTTGTCTCATGCATTGGATAGTTTCTTGAATGTTTTGGATGATGAAAGAGGACTGATGTTGGATTCCTTGACTTGGTAAAATGGTATAGTGTCCCTCTCTGTTATATTTCCTTAGTTTTCATGAAAATTTCATGTTCTTTGCTTGCTGTAAGACAGTAGAGAATAGATTTGAGACATGCCCATGGAGGCACCTCATATTTCCTATTTCATTACAGCTTCTATGTTTTCTTCCTTCTTAGTCATATCAAAGAATTCTTAACTGCTCTTTGATCACTGAAGAACTTGTTTTCTTTTTTCATTTATGGTTTTATGCATGCTAAGTATGATTCACGGTATGCCCTGCTTACTCATGGCTAGTCACAGCTCCATCTCTGAAACCTTTCTTTGAATTTTTGATTGTCCTAGTTGAACCAAAGAGGTCTTGTATCGATCTTGCCCTTTGCCTAAAACTCTGCAATCTTAGTTCAAAGTGCCTGATAGCTCAAAATACTATGTCTAGGAGTTCCCTCTTAGTAGCTTGAGTTATTTGATTGTCTTAATTGTTTTTCCCCAAATTCTGATAGCAATTTTCCTAAAGTTAGAGATTCATATATCTCTATGTATCGCTTGAATGTTTATTTTCATGCATATATCAATTTGAAGTTACATTTATCATGATTAATGGTTAGCCCTACCATATAAATGTTTGCTATTGAACTATTTATGTTTGAAATATTTTGTCCTTCACAAACTTAGTGTCTATCCCACTTCATTTTACCTTAAGATCCATTTTACCTTGATCAAATCAGCCCTTCAATATACCTTGTATCACCATCTAAGGCTTTCTCGACCTTTTCGACCCCATAGCCCAGTTGATCTAACAATATTTTTATCTATTTAGTCTTTGATCAATTCCTCCCTCAAAAACATAAAAAGCAAAACCAAAACCTACTTCATAACTAGCCTAAAATAAAAAAACACAAGAAGCAAACAACTATACATCCCTTACAAAAATAGAGAGAGCCCTCTCTGAGTCCAGGAAGGCTAGGTCCTTGGGCTCCAAAGTTGGTTTGATGTTACCCTGTCACTTGGCTTGCCAATCAGCCAAATCACGGGGCCCTAACATGCCCTTCACCACTTCGCCCTCATATTTCACTTTTTCTCCCATGGCAGCAGTCCCCCATCCCCCTGGTCGAAGTATTTCACACCCCCCCATGCACGCACCATTACGACAATCATAGCCGGTTCATACCCGCCCTGGAAGTCCTATTGACTCTAGGGATTTTTCCCTTCAAAAATACCTATGACTATCGCCAAGCTGCTCAAGTATACTTCGACCTCGGGCCACTTAATCCCCATCATCCGTTTTCAGCTACCGCTCACCAACATGCCTATGTTAAATCCATCATGGTTCGGTTAAGGCTTCCTTTTTGTTGACCTCAATGCATCTTTTCCAAAAAGGAAGTGGTACCTTGGATGACCCCTACCCATGCAAAGGGTTATCCTTGGGTGGCACTATGGAGGACATCATTGTCCATAGATGTCATCGATCTTCTTGACATTCGACTACAGCAAAAGCTTTCATGTCATGATGGTATCGTACCTTACAACCATTGCACTTTGATCAAGATCCGTCGAAGACCCATGCCTTTATAAGCATCTCTGACAACAATGCTTACACGGGAAGGTCCCAGCCAGTACATATGCGTACATTGCACAATGATATGCCATACCAATATTACGCATATGGGTACCACATTCCACCTATCGTCAAAGAAAAAACACCCCTGAGAGCGTTAGCAGTTGTCGTCAACAACCACCAGCATCACTACCACAGTAGTGACATAGAAAACACATGTATCTGTCAATTTTGTTTAACTAGCCATAGAATCACGAGCATGGGACATGCCCACCTCGTTGAAATTTGGTAAATATGTTGTATATTTTTTCTGCTTGTAGGGGGTCCCTTAGGCCATGGTTATCTCGGAAACGGTGCAAGGTGTTGTCGATTCCAAAAGTACACGCAGGCCTCTCTCTTTCTCTCTCTGCATACGATACAGAAAAGAAACTATAATGTATTTCGGCTATACAATTCTTCCTATACCTCACACATTAGGGGGAAAATGTTAACACTGGAAAATTATACAGCAGAAGACGACATCAATTAATGTCAAGCCCAAGGATTTATAGGACAGGAATACATTATGGAATCAAGAAGTATTTAAAATCTCTAAGGTTTTGAGAAAATCAGATTTAAACTAGTCATAAATGCTCAAATGTGCACTTTTTCCTTCGAGAAGAGCGCCTTTTGCGCGCCCTTTTGCCCGATAAGTGCGCATTCCTGGAAATGGAAAAAAGTCACTTTCCGGGACCACAAAAAGCAAAGGACAGTTACTCCTTATGTGAAAGCCACCTAAGGACAACCACCAGTGCCTCCTTAGACATTATGTGAGCACTCAAAATAATATTTGAGCACACAATGGAATCACACCTCTCCCTTGGGTCACCATCCATCATGTACCAAGGGAGGGAAGGAGGATTTGAAGCTCACCTATATAAACCCACCAAGAGATGAACAAGTGTGATCACAAGGTTATGCTGGCCAAAGTTTCCCAAGCAACACCAGCATTGTGTGTGACCCAGAGCTGGAGCTAAAGAGGACTCGATAGTTGGCCTCTCAACATCTTATTCCACCACAGTAGAGAGAGAACTTGGAAGGTAAACATCCTTGCATCGGGACCTAGAGCCATTGCCTAGGGGCCCTTTGGCAAGTGGGTAAGATTTCCTTTTATTCCGAACATTTAATAAGAAGAGGCCATCGAGCCATCGTTTGCATTATTACTGTTTGGAACTCTCTATATAGCTTCTTTTGTGTTTTTAGTTTTAGTTTTTAACCAAAGCATACTTCACAATATTATTTCATTTAAGTTTTATGCTTTTGAGCTCCCCCCACATTCTGCCTATTACCAATAGTTTAGAGAGTAGACCACACTCTCTAAGCTCGTGTGATTTCGTACACCCATGTGTCGAATCCACCACAACAGTGTCTTTCAAAATCACCTACACATTCATCTTGAGAAGAAATTGAAGATAAACTTGAATTTCATACCTCTTTTTCATGCACGTACTTGGCTAGGGTTTCATTTCCAATAGGGATTTGAGTCTCCATCTCATGCATCTTTTCAAGAAGCTCTTGCTTCTCCTCCTTCATTGTTATCAACTACTCTTGAAGTATAGTACTCTCCTTCATATCTTCATACATATCTTGCACCATATCATTCATGATGAAGAGCCTCTGCAACATCTCTTTATCAAAGGGTATTGCTAAGGAAGATTCACTAGAAACAGTGCCCAATGAAGCTGCCATCACACTTGCAATGCATAGAAAGCTTCTTTGTTGTGATTTGAGAGCTAAGTCCTCAATCTTGACCTTCTCCTTACAGACATAAACTTGCACACAGTTAAATTCTCCTTGCTCAATTACAAATCCAATAGCTAATTCTCTAGCCAACCTTGGGAAACCATCTCAGGGCTAAAATGAGCTAAACTAAGCTCTGATACCAACTTTATCTTAATATGAGCAAACTAGTTCTGATGTGCTAGCTCCCTCATCAATATAAAATAAATGTGTTTAGGATCGTCTCAACTTATCTAGTTATGTGAGAGTTTATGTGTCAAGTTTAAGTGCCTTTTATGAGAAATTCATTAAGTAAAATATTTGTTAAAAACACATGTACAGCAAGTAAATTGCAAAGAAATAACACATAACAAACACATTACACAATAGTTGATAACGGAGTTCACCCCTCCTGGGCTACATCTCCATGGACCCGCTTTAATGGTTAGGCCCTCTTTGGATTAATGGTCAATTATCTGATTACATGCACCTACGGTGCTCCAATGGCTTTGCAACCTACTCCATTGGATTTAGAAGACCCAAAAACCTCAAAATAGACACTTCTCGCTCTAAAAATGGTCTTCAAGTAGACTAGGCATGACCTCCTCTCCTAGTCGCCCTAGACTTCTTTAATCTTCAAAGTGGCAAAATCACTTTCAAAAGTGCTCCTCTGCATCTGCAACATGCACCATCATGCTCAGAGCATCCAAAACACCTAGGATATACTTTTTTTGAACCTAATTTGGTCGAAATATGCCAAAGTTATGGCTTCTTCAGTTTTCCCTACGAAAACTCATCCAAATCTGGAGAAACTCCAGTTAAGCCTGACAAATGTGGAGTTCCTCTGAAATTAGTAGACTCTGCCAACTCCACCGTCGAATTAACAACGGATTAATTAATGGTTAAGTGGAGATTAACTTTTTCATAAGCGCGGTTTAAATGTTAATTAAGTGCATAACATAATCCACATTAAAAATGTGATTAGTGCTCTTAAACATGGTTTAGCCGTTAACAAAATGTGTTTAAGGATTAAAATCCACCACTTAGCTCTGGCCCCCATTGTGGTCGTGTTGTATGATTCTATGGAATGTGTGTTGGGGCTGGCCCCCATATCCTTCTGCCTGAACCCTTATTAAATTTTAAATATATGTTGGATCCCATGGATATTAAGATCCAAAGCATGGGTGTGGCAGTAATTCATGTGGTTTGTATGGGGAAGGTCACGGGGTCGACCACGACCTCCACCCGCCCTCTGTATAAAAATTTTCACCATTAATAATATGAAATTCAACCATTGTATAAAATTTAAATTCGGCCTTTGACAAGCATGTGGCGAACCAACCAGAAACTTCCATGTGCCTAGAAATTCGAGGAAACCAGCATTCGACAAGTGTCATCATGATATTGGCCAGTGTAAAACCATGAATTTAACCCCTTTGACCTTGTTTGACCCTTTTTTTCTTTTGAAAATTTTCCTGTTTGGCAAAGCGGATAGCAAGCTTTAACTTTCACATACAGAGTCGGTTTTCGATGAAATGAATTGCGTCGGATTCCTGGCGATGAGACCTATCTGGTCATTTTGGTTTGGAGAGATTCTGAGCACTTTGAATTTTTAGCAAATTTTTGCCCCCAATCCAGATTCCGATCAGCTGGGCTTCAGTTGCATAGCAAGCTTCCTCTGCTGCTTGTTATTTCTATTGTGATTTTGTAGCCTTCTTCTTTGACTCTACAGTAGTAGTGTGATCATGGGCCTCATGGAACTGAAGTTCATCGGCAATCATACTGTCCATTAGGTGTAGCTTTCCTGCAGGTAAAACATACAATTTAACACTAATATCACTAGCATCTCTAAACTGGGCACACCAGCTGGGGTCTACATGGATGGTCGGCGCAGGGATCTAAACAAGCCGAACATCTCTGGTTGCTGGTAAAGCGATGTCCAGTGGCTACATGCTGGTTACATGTGCGCTCATCTGGCTTGCCTAAGCAACGTTTGCTTGAATCATGCTTTCTTACATTTTTAGTTCTTGGATACCAACCTGCATAACTTCCAGCGCAGTCTCATATTGCACATCCATATTTGACCAGCAACCATTAGTCGTAGACGTTACTATGTTTTTAATCTCTTTTAAGTCATCCTCCTCTCGAGTGCCCTTATAACCTTTCCTCTTCTTCCTCGTTCTTTCAGCAGTTTGAGAACCATGCTTTGTTCCTTTAGACGTCTACGCTTCGACCTGCTCCACGGTGTCCTTTAGTGCAGTACCATTTTTCTCTGGTTTTGTATCTTTCTCCAAGTCAGTAATCTCATTGGTGGAGGTTGGCGTGGTTTCCTTCTCTGGCATCTTTTCAGTTGTTTTCTCTGGCTAATTACCAGTGTGTGGCTTCGTCGGTGTTTTAGGAATAGATGTAGATGCACCAGGCTCCAACCACGTTAGCAGCCATTCTACAGTGATGCGGACCAGATCATCTTCTGTGACTAAATATGGTAACTCGTACCAAACTCCCTCCATGTCAACTTTCACGCAGATGTGCATATTATGGAAAGTTTCTTTGAAATAAACCATTATCTTATACTGACCATAAAGTGTGGGGGACAACCTCGGCTTAGACTGCACCACTTGATAGAGTGAGGCATCAAACAACACCTAGAAAATCTTGTTCTCCTTAATGCGCGCAGGTTCTGATGAGTTCCACAGTGTCATGTACCACGTGGCCTCACACATCTGGGGCTCTATCTCGGGAAACTGGGTATCCTCAAGGGTCTTCCACCCAATTAAAGAAATCAATAACAACAGCCAAGCATAATGGAATTGCTTTCCCTCTTCATGTGCTTCATGCACATTCTCTAAAAACTCTTTGCACAAATAATATGACCAATTGTATATCACCCCCTTTTCACATCGGCTAGCGAGAGCGATCACTTGCGCGGCACCTCCTTCGTTCTACATTTTCGCATCATCTTGCAGGCCAAGATGAGTGTGCCAAATTGAACAATGGGATCGTTTATCTCACTCACCAAAAATCCTCTGCTTTTCCATGAGACTTGGTACTTCGTTTTGATTTGTTCTGTGGCGACTTTTTCCTGTGATTTTCCTCCAAAATTATAAATTGGGTCTGCGCCTTTATGAGTTAGGCTAGTAATCCTATGGATCAATACAACATCAATGGGAATAAGCTCTCCCAACCAAATTGCATCATCATGCACGAGTATGAGAAATTTTCAAACACATATATCATTTATTGGGTTGCGCCCAAAGTGAGAGATCTGCAGCAAATTCAATAGGCCTGCCTTGTGCAGACCCAACACCCATATCTTCAGCTCTAGGCACACGATTCCACATTCATACTGGACATGGTCTACGTAGAGTTATGGTGCAAGTTCAAGAAATTTATCCATGTCCATGATGTCACAATCCTCCATTGTGATATGTGGAAAATTTACAAACATGTCTCCTTCCATCGGGACGTTTTTTGGGATCAAAGGCATTTGGATTCTCGCTCGCACCTTATCAATATTTTTAGGAACCCTTACCATTGGTTTGCACAGCGTGACATAGGTCGGAAACTGTGAGAATGTGGTCACTTCAACCACTTCCTCCTCTTCCTCATAATTTCTTTTGGGAGTTCTGTCATTGGTATTTTCAGACGCTCAGCCAGAATGGAGCACTGATTCAGAGTCTTCTCCCTTGGGGATTTCCCTGTTTCAGAGGTTTGCCCCTTCTTAGACTTCATGGGCACATGTGTTTCAACAAATGGTACAATAGGAACCTCTGGCACAACAGGGTCATCTTGAGGTCATGTAGCTATCATAATGGGCGGAATTATGTAACCCAACCCTCTGCGATGCAACTCTTCCTTGAATCCTGGATCCCAACCAGACATAGAAAAAGAGTATGCAGCATAAAGCAAAGAATGCAAGGAAAGAATTCACTGAGAAAGCGAAGGGAACTATTTCAACCCCATAGGTTATGTTTATACATGTGGCATGTCTTCAACGATTCCTTCTACATTAATGTGGCTTCATAAATGAAAAAACGGACCCAAATATGGAAAAATCCCCTCATTAATTACAACCTCTATGCTCCCATAAACAGTAATAAAGATGTATTTTCCAGTTTTACTATTCCAATGGCTAGGTTTTTGTACTTCTGTGACCCAGTCAACCTCCTCGCGCAACTACCGTGCACGCGTCACACCTTTCTGCGCATCTTCCATCCCATCTGTGCATATTTGATACTCTGGCCATATAGTCATTTGGTACGCACAAGGTAATCCTTGCATGTATTTAATCGGCTCCCATTGATATACCTAGGAAGGTATTCTCTACTCAATGTGGCCAGGCACACTGCACCTCAATCAGTGGTTTCCTTACAACATATGGCCTTAGCGAATGCATCTTCAACTTCCCTGGTGGTGCACAAACTTTTTGTCATATAACAAGACCAATTCATCTTCCTTAAACACCTTTTTCCTTATGTGCCTATCATGCCATGATTTTTCGCGTGCCTTCTGAACTTGTTGGTGATAATTGGCAATAAAGTGATCTTCTTCTAGAGCAACCAACTGCGAAAATCGTTCCTCCATAGCATCTGGTTCTGCCATATTTGTGAATGTTGCAATGCACAGACTAGGTACGATGAATTCCATCGACAACATAGCTTCTTGCCCATATACCATCCTGAAAGGTGTCCTACCATTCAACTTCTTGCATGTGGTTTGATATGCCCAGAGAACTATAGGTACATGTTCATCCCAATCATTTTAGTTAGCATTGCACACCTTGGTAAGCACAATCTCCAAAATGTTATTGAATGTTTCAACTACACTATTCACCTGGAGATGATAAGGAGAGCTCTTATGGTGATGCATCTTGAACTCCTCTATTAATGATTCAATGGTGTCATTCACAAAATTCATACCCTGATCACTTATTAGAATCCTAGGACATCCAAAGCAAGTCACGATATTATCAAATATGAACTGCGCAGTTGTATCTGCAGTACAATCCTTCACAGGTTTAGCTTCAACCCACCTAGTTACATAATCTGTCGCAAGTGATAATGTAATGCGCACCACTCTTCTTTCTTGGAGGATTGATAGGTCCAACAAAGTCTATAGTCCATTTATAAAATGCTTGCAGTGCCATCTGTGGATGAAAGGGCATCTTGTCTCTGGGTGATGGCTTTCCAGTCCTCCGGCATACATCACATGTGCGGCAATGCACATAGGCATCATTATGCAGTGTGGGCCAACATAACCCAGCTCGCAAAATCTTCTGTGTGGTTACCTTACCTGCATAATGACCACCAGCAAACCCTATGTGAGATTCATCTAAGATCGCACGTATTTCATACTCCATAACATATCTTCACAAAACGTCATTTACACCGATTTTGTATAATTTTCCAGCAATAATAGTGAAGTCAGTTGCGCACACCATGAGCTCTTTCTTCTGTTGAACTATGTATTCTTTAGGCCCACGTCCAATAGTCAGAAACTAAATAATATCAAGTAAATTCTCATCAACCACCTTTATCGCAAACAATTGCGCGTCTGGAAATCCATCCTCCAAGTTCATAGGTTCTTCACCAGTCTCAATGCATGACAGATGGTTTGGCCCAGCATTCAGTCTTCCAGGTTTTACAAAAATCTCAAAGTCATATTCCTGGAATAACAACAACTACTTGTAGATCTTCCCCACCAACACAGGCTTATTGACCAGGTACCTCAAAGCAGAATGATCAGTAAACATCTTAAAATGGCCTCCTAATAGATGTGGCAAAATTTCTGCAGCGCATATACCATTTCTAGTCCTTCTCTTTATGTGATTTAGTAATTCAGTTATGCACTTGAAAGTTTTTGGCTTGGATAGGAAATAGGGAGATCAATCTCTCCTGCTCCTGGATGGGCTAAAATAGCTTCGAGCGTAATACAGGAAGCATCAACATGCACATGAAACACCTTTGACCAATCTGGGAAGACCAGTATGGGCGCAGTGACCATTTTTTCCTTCAACAATTCAAAACTCTTCTGACAATTATCATCCCACCAAAGGTCGTGTCCTTCTTAAGCAGCTTCTTCATGGGCACAGTTATTAGCGCATAACCCTGAATAAACTTCTAGTAATACCCAGCGTGCCCCAATATTGAACGCAGTTGCTTGACATTCTCAGGAATCTCTATATTAACTATTATTGTGATCTTCGCAGGATCTACCATTAATCATTGCTTTCAGATAATGTGTCCCAGTAGTATCCCAAATGGAACACAGAATATACACTTCTTCAAATTCAAGGAGATTTGGTACTTCCTACAGGTTTCTAGCATTAAGCGTAGGTTTGAAACATGCTTCTTCAACAGCCCAAACATAGTCCAATCATTAAAGTATACCTCTAAGAACTTGTGGATAAATTCTTTGAAATCAACTACTAATACACGTGAGAAGACAGCGGCCGCATTCTTCAATCCAAAGGGCATGACTGTATATTGGAAAGATCCCAATTTAGTTGCAGATGTGGTCTTACTATGACCTTTTGGCGCAATTAGGATCTGATGATACCCTAAAACCCCATCTGTGAATAAATAAGCTTCTTGGCCTCCAACATTATCTGGCATTTCATCGAAGAATGGAGTTGGGAATGGATCATGCACACAAGCATCATTCAATTTGAGCATATCTACACAGATCCTAATTTCTCCGCTGGCCTTATTGTCTTGCACTACCATTGGACTTACCCAATCAGACTCTTATATTGGTTCAATGATGCCTGCAACAACCATCTTAACCAACTCTTCTTTCACCTTCTGCTAATATCTTGGATTCGGCCTGTATGGGCACTGCTTCACCGGGCACGCATCAGGTTTCAACATGATCTTCATAATTCCAAGTTCCCCAATTATTCCTTTCAGCTCTGAGAACTTTGTAGGGAACAATTCCTGATATTCGGTCAGCAACTCAACAACTTTTCCTAATGTATCACCATCCAAGTAGTCTCCAATCTTTGCCAACTTAGGTTGCTCTTCAGATCCAATATTCACCTGTCGGATCTTTAGGGTTTTGTCACATCTAGCGAGATGATGGAGGGCCCAGCTATTGCACGTTATCCCTCAGATTTTGGAATCATGATATTCCTTGGGTTCTCTTCACTCTCTTCAACTGTCAAATTTTTGCAATTCACAATATCTTTTATCTGCGCATCCCATGTTGGTCGAGCGCACTCAATTACATGCTTTGTTGTATAAAATATGACTTCTTGAATATTATGAAAATCTTGGCCAATCTTATCAAATCCACTCTCAAAGATGAATGTAAGGATAAAACTCTTTGTCAGTGCAGACCATTCACTAGTATCTCTGCGTAGCTCTGTCTCCATATACCAATCAGTATGTACCTTCCCCAATGTGTGAATGAAAATGTGGACCCATTCATGTCTTGGTTCTATTATCAAAAAATTGCACCTGATAGGCTACTAACCAGAAAACTTCATGTAACTATTTCAAACCAATCTTGTGATTGAAGCTTAGCCTCTTCAGTCTGAGAGGGTTCTCTCAAAGGGTTAATGATATTTAATAAAGATATATTTAGACGGCTAACTCTACGTGGAAAACAACTTGCTTGTGATGTGTATAGGTTGAAAATAGTATCAATCTGCAAACATTGGGCTTATGGAGTCAACACTTTCAGTGATTCAGTAGTAAGTTCACTTGACATGGAAGTTGAGGCGGGTAAGAGTTTTTAGCAGAATTACACACACATGAAACAGTAAATAACATAGTCAATACATCTATAAAGGAAGTCAGAGCATTACATGAATGAATTATGAGTATTAAAGATGAAAATTACTGTAAATGGGACACATAAAAGATATAGATAAGATAGGCACTAAAAACTCAATTAGAATCAATCTCAGGTTGATCAAGAAACAAGTCTCTGTATTATTTTAAAACAATCAATTTACATAAAGCTACAGTTTTGCCAAAAAATCTCCAACCCTTGACAAATTTGAATCTCTGCCCTTTAATAGACTTGTTACATCATGAGATGATTTTCCTCCTAGCTAGATTCATCGAATTTACCCTACTAACACCTTGCATAACAATAAAACATCTATTTTAATGAGAAATTGATAGCTATCCTACTTGACAATCCTTTTCCTAATAGGACTCAAACTGTTCATTATTACATTAACAACCTTATCTCCTAAAAACAATTACATATTTGACAACTATTCCTTCACATGTTCGAATAGGGTGTGATGGGATTCATCACTACATGACATCTTAATTGACCTCCTCTAAAACTGGAAACAAACCTGATTTTTAGGCAAATTGGTCCTTATCTTCAACAAGGGGTTTGGCTGATGAGTTGGCTTCATCACGTGGTCTTTAAGTCTTGGATGACTACTGGAAAGATCCCTTCAAAACATTACGCTACGAAAGTATGACAGTTTCGTAGCGTACTTTTGTAGCGTTACAAAAATGCCTTTTGCCATCAATATTTCTAGTTCTTTCCTCCTACATGATGTTCATTATGCCTTCATACACCTTTCATACCATTTTCATCTCTTGGGATCTCCCAAAACTTGTTCAAAATGCAAAATGGAAAATTACAATAGTTTCATAGCGTTTTCTTGTTCTTCAAGCTCGGGAACGCCACAAAGCTGCTAAAAATAGTCAAAATTGCAGAATTTTGTGTAGCTTCAAAAATATACCTTCTAAGTGCCAAAACCTTGTTTCTAACATGCCATTATCCTTAAAAATCATAAACCAGCTCACACTATGATTCTTGAGGTGTTTCTTCCTCATTGATGATGAGTTGAGCAATTGGCTCCTCAACTACTGTCATTTTAAGGCCTTTTTTCTCCAACTCCTCATGGATTAATTCAAGCTGTTCCTGGAGATCTTTAACCTGATCTTTCAAATTTATGTTGGTGGATTTCAAATGTAATTTCACTCTCCTAACATGTTTGACCTCTTTCCTCAATGGAATGGTCCATTTGATAAACTGTTTTGTATTATCTAGAGTCTTGGAAACACTGTCAGCTTGCTCTTCCCAAATCTCCTTCATCTTTTCAAATTGGACCTTCTATACATTGTGTTTCCTTGCTTCTTTCTTCATAACAGTAATTTCATGGTTGGCCAACTTCAATTGTTCTTCAAGAAGTTGAAACTTTGTTTTTTCCATCACTTTCTCTTTTCCTTTCTTTGATTTGGTAACTGTATCTTTCTCTGTAGGTGATGAAAGATCAATGATGTATTGTGATGGTTGGACTGTGTTAGTAGGTGGATTAACCTCTTTATTGCTCTCTAATAGCTTTCTAGCATGCCTATTCATAGGCTTTATTGCTTGGAACATAAAACCTACATCTTCTCCTTCAAATTCTAGTTTCTTTACAGATTTGGCTTTCTTTAGTTTATGTCCACCTTCCTCTATGTCCTCAGCCTGGACTATAGGAGTTTCTTCTATGTCAATAGCATGTAATATGTCTTCTAGATTTCCTTTATCTATTGCTCTGTCTTCTACGGCCACTGTTTTATCCTCTAAATCCATTGCTTGACTCCTTGTCATCCTTTTGGTTCCTTGTTTACTCATCTTGTTTTTGTTTTGCAGGTTTGACCACTTTGATTTCTGTTTTGCAGGTGGGACATTGGGTGTATCAAAACTCTGCAATTTCTCTATTTCCCTCATGACTGGTTCACTTGGTTCTACTCTTGTTGGTTCACTTGGTTCTGCCACCAATGGTTCACTTGGTTCTACTACTAAGCGTGATGGGATTCTCTTAAGTTTAGGAGTTCTTGAAGGAGTAAGAGCATCCAACTCAAAACCACTAACAAACAAGAATGAAGACCAGTCTCTGCCTAGTCTTTGGAGCTCATCTAAAACTAGCAATTTAATTAAACCATGATGAAACAATAAAGTCTCACTCCCTTGAGACTTTGCTTGGACTTTATCTGCCATTTTTTACAAACTTCTATGTAAATAAAAAATCAAATCAAGGGAAATATTACCAGTAAAGTGTAAGAGTAGCTTGAAATGGTATTAGTAAACTTTATGGTATCTCCCTTCACAAGTAAAATACTTTTGGATGATGAGCAGCAACTTTGAGTAGTTATCCTTCATGCAGCTCCTTGGAATGGCATTAGTAAGATCTATTTCATTGTTTTCAAGCTTCATAAACTCTTTGCACTGCTCCATATTGAACTTGAACCCTTTAAACCACTTCTCTTGTCCCCTTGGAATCCTTGTTGCTGCTGCAATGACCTCTAGTGTAATGGAAAGATTAAGCATTACCACTTTAGTAGTTGTTCCACTCAAGTTTAAAGCAAATTCTTTGGAAACCTACACATGGCAGCCTTGTAATCTTTCACAAAACTATAAGAATCCTATCCTTCTAAAGACTTCTACAGTTGTTAGGTCATCATTGATCATATTCATATCTGCTAGTTCATATCTTAGACATTGGCCACCCTTATCTATCCTTATTTTTTCTGCCATGGTTTCTTTAATGCCTTCACAGCCTCACCTGATAGTTTTCAACCTCACTTGATAGTGTTCATCCTCACTTGATCAGTGATCTTTGTAAATCTTTGAAAACACCAGCCACAGCTTTGGCTCAATGCAATAGCTCTCCAGAGCTCAATATCACACAAAGAAAGAATGAAGAATGAGAAATGACTGAATTAGGAAATATTTTGAAGTTTGATGTCCTCTCATAACACAATGATGACTCATACATGCCTAAAATGGTGAAGATGACTTCATACCTGACCATGTACCTTGATCTTATCTCTCAATGAATCGAATGGTATATAACTTACCCTTTCCCAAAGATTTTCTGACACCTAACAGCTAATCTAACAACACAGACACGAAACCACATTTTCGTAGCGTGTTTAGTGCAAATCTGGGTGTTTTTGCTACGAAATTATCAGCATTTTCATAGCGAAAAGTGACATTTCTCAGTGTATTTCGCTACAAAACTGTGTTTTCTTGGCTAAAATGACCATTTTGGTACAAAAACCTTAGGAATTGAAGTTTGTCAGAAAATTGTGAGTGATGTGACATGAAGGGATTTGAAAATGAGTGGATTTAGACTTTAGGGTAAGCTTAAACAAGAAAATTTTAAAATTTTCCTTGCCCAAGTATACAAAAAATTAAATCCTACAACCCTACCTTTGACACATGAACCTCTAAGACTTTGTCAAATGATGTTTCAAAAATTATGAGTGATAACAGGTTCTATGCCCCATACCTAATTCCATATAGCCAAATGTCTGCGCAGATCATCCTTTCTAGAGTATACTTCTTCCATTCATATGGTTGGACACTCAAAGCGTAACCTCATCATGCGCGCACATTCCTCCCAGTCGCCCATGTTTTCCTTATGAGTTTCCCACCATCTTACTGGAGTAGCATGCAATCCAAGATCCAAATCATGGAATCTCTATCCTTCTAGCACAGTCCTTTCGAGCTCCCCTATAAACATGTTATATCAATTAAACCATCATAATGCGGTAATTCGTGTACCTCAGATGTTATACATCAAATAGATCTGGTCACAGGATTACAGTGCAGCGTAGATACTTCATGCAACCAGTTCTACCAGTTTTCTAACTCCTCATCAGAATCTGAGAAACAAGAACTATCCTTTTCCTAATTAATATTTCCATATGTTGTTGGGTCAATCGAATCTTCCTCGTGCAAAGTCAGTTTATAGATATAATCAATATCATCGTCAACGCGCACATGCTTTATGTATCTTTTTCCTTCTGCGGGGTCTAGAGAATGATGACCCTGACTCCATTTCTTTCAAACTCCATTCTTCTCTTCTTAAAGTTTATGACACCATCCATATCAATATCCCAGTCCTTCTCTAGCATCGCAGGATAAGGATAAGTATCATCTACAATTTTTATAACTTCAAAGTCTGCCATTACCTTAACACCCTCGGTATTGACGACGACCTGTGACAGCCTCCCTAACGGAATGATCTTTTATTGATTTTCCATGCGCAGCTGAATGATATACCACTCCAACTTGGGTTCTCCCATGTGCTCCCAAGTTTTCTTAGGTAGAACATTTGCATCCAATCCCATATCTATAATAACATGGTCCATCTCATAATCACCAATCTGCATGGTCATATGCATCTCTCTACCCATTCTTTTCTTATTCGTATATATTTTATTGACAACTCTCTGCTCTACCATTGGTTGTTCCTTCTCTGCGCAATTATCTATCAAAGCCTGAAGGTTCTCTACTGCCATTTCATTGTGCAGTAACTTAATGGAATCTTGTAGAAATGGTTTGATCTCTTCATCTCCTCCTGCTTCTGTCATTGGTCTACCTGATGTTGATGTGCTTCAAATTATTTCCACACTTCAACAAAAATTTCCTTTGTACATTGTAGTTCAAATCCTTATTTGTTCTCAGGTGCTTTACGAATCCATAAGTCAGCATTCGGTTGCTTTCCCTTATAGTGGCTACACTGCTCCTAGTGACCACATTCACACTGGGATCTTCTTCACTGGTTTCTAGTATAACCATATGAAGATTCTGCGTCTTTTTCTGCTGCATTTAAGCAATCAAAATAGTACAATCTTCTATCACATGATCAAATTGTCTATAATACCTACATGATTGTCGCGTTGGATTTGGGCAGTCGCGTGCATAGTGACCAACATCTCCACAGTTATAGCAAATAACTTGTCCTCTTCCTCGACCAGTTGATCCACCTCCATGTCCTCTTCCTTTGCCCTAGAAGCCACCATGCCCAAAGGGGGATGCTGGTGAGGTAGGCTCGGCCTACATCCTATATATTTTAGCTTTATCTAACATCATATCATAAGTGCGACAGTGTTTCTCATCATGTCCTAGTGACGAATAGAATCTGCAAAACAACTGCTTCAACTCAGGTTGATATTTTCCGTCCATTAGGCATAAATCTGTGTCATGTAATCCAGCAACTTGACATATTGTGCACCATATTTTACTCTTCAATGGACTAGGACCTCCAGAGTTCGGATAATTATTGAAGATAGGACATTGATCCTTATGATTCCCAGCATATTTATAATTTATGCACCATACCTTTGCGAAGACTTCCTTTCTGTTGCCTTTGTGCAGGCTTTGAATCTCTAAGTGTATGGCTTCCAACTGATTCTGAATCTGCTGAGTTACCAACACAACAGGTGTTGGGGTCGCTTCTAGTTTCATTGAAACCTCCACAGCCTCATCCTGTGTGGCAATATTCTGTTGACCCAAGGGTTGGCGCAGATGTGGGAGCAGCATAACAATGAACCATTCCTTATGTTGAGTATCATCGATGACAAATCCACCATCTTTGATAGTGTGATTTAGCCTCTGATATGCCTCCCACACAAATTCATTAACCTCCTGATGAATCTGATTCATTTCTGTAACAAACTGCGTGTATGAATTAGGCTTATTGAACTGCTCTTTTAGGGCATCTTTTATTTGGTCAAAGGTGGCATTAGGGTTTTTTTGAAAATATCTGATATACCAATCTAATGTGCGATATTGGAAGGTTGGGGCTAGTTGTGCTTTCTTAATAGTGTTAGCACTGGTATTTACATCCCACCCATCCTGCCTTATTTTACTCTGCTTTCACCTCATCTCTGTCATTATCATTGACCTCACTTCGTTTTTTTAACCATTTTTCCCAAGGGTGCCCAAGTCATCATTTTTCACAAGCACTAAACCCTAATTTCCTCTCCTACTGAGCTAGGGTTTGCTATGGAAACAGATAAATTTGAGCATAAGAGGAATAAGGTAGGTCATATCAGCAAGTATTAATCCATACCAACTCATGAACATCATGTCTCCGTCATTTTTTGAGAAGTCATTCCAAGAGTCAAATCATTCGCCACACACAGGGTCGGTTTTTCTTAAAACTGTGTTTTTGACCAAAAACGATGAATTTAACAAACGTGAGAGAGGTTTTTTCCCTAATATACCAAGGAATAAAACCCTCCTTCATTTTTTATACAGGTGTCATGGTTTTAGATAAATGTCAAAAATACAAATGCCATAAGAGAGTTGTTGCACTTCTAGAGCGACCTTGGGTAAATCACGTTTTTGCCTAGCTGGAATGTCCAAATGACTTGCTTGTTGAGTCAAATGATAACTAGACAAAGAGATATTTCCAATGAGCTATCATGAGCTCAATTTTGAGTTGATAAAGGCCTCCAAAAGTTTCCTGCAACAGCACTCTACATTTCTTCACCCTCATTCTGCACTTTTTGACCAATCTTGGGAAAATCAACTTTTAACAAGGAAAATCAACTCCAATAATAAAACCAAAGGTATATTTGGAAATTAGACAGGATAATACTTCCAACGAGCTATCCTGGGCCCAATTTTGACGTCGGGAAGCTCTAGATGTGGTCTTCAAAAATGTTTTCCACACAGAGGGCATGTTTTATTTTTGCACAGTAAAATTTCTAAACGCGCAGCACCTTGGACGCTATGCCATTTTTTTAGGCATATAATGGAAAAATGGCCACCACCAATAGATTCAAAATGATGAGTAAATCTACCCTATGCATTTTCTAAACTTTTGGAGGAGAACTGGTCACTGAAAAAGACAAAAAACCATGTTTCTACCTCAATTTTTGCCTGGTCGCTGCGCGTTTACCAGTCTTGGTAGAAGTGATTTTTGATAGGTAAAATGGGATTCATTTTGAAAACTAAAGGTATTTCTGGAAATTAAACTTGAATTTATTTCCAACAATCCATCGTGGAGAAAATTTTGACACCGGGAAGGCACCAAATTCAGCCTTGAATAGAGAGGACATATTTGACAGGAAAAGGGTGTGTTTAATAAGAAAATGGTGCATTTGGCAGTCTTCTAAAAATTTTTGAGTTTCACTCCAGTTTTGATTTTTATCTTAGGAAATGTTGAATTTACCTATGTAAATGATGAATATGAATGTAATTATCATGTTTTTACTATTTACTAGGGTAAATACATTAGGTAAATCAAGCAAATGAGGTGTAGTGAATCAGTTCACAAAAGTTAGGGATGAGTCACTTTGACCACCCTACACTCTAGGTTTCAGTTTAGACTTTAGTGGATCAGCTCCTCCTCTCATGGATTTGACCCCTAAGGCTAGGAGAGGTTGTTTGAGGCCTATATCATGTCATTTTGGACTATTTTCAAGGGTTGGGAGTTGGAATCAGTTTGATTTTTCTAGTTTATCAAGGGAACTTGTACTCATTTTTGGCCAAGCTAATAAAGCGGAGTTGGAGCTACATTTATGGGATACTTGTGGTATTGAATGTCTTTCATTGTTTCTTCTTTAGTCACATATGTTTAAATTTATTGTTCATGTCACATTCATTTCTTTTTTATGATCTTTTAAAAGTTAGAAATTCAGAATACCTGTTTTTCATGCTCTGTTTTGGGTAATTGATCATATTTTTTCATTATCTTTTGTCTGAGAGAAATACATCTCTTATGCTTTTATCATCCTTCTTATAGTTTCAAAACCATTCCACAACCATTTCCTTAAATTTATTGTAATTTTACCTACCTTGCCCCATTGATCCCTGCAACCCTAACTCATTTGCCCTGACTTACCTTTCCTTGACCTAATTCCCTTATCCGCTGATTTCCCCAATGAAATCAATCCAAAACAACCCCCCTGCACTCTATACCTAACCTAAAACCCTAAATGCTCCAGCCCTCCTGGCTGTGACCCTTTTCGAGAGAGCCCTCTCCAGCTTGATAGGGCTAGCTATCAATTCAAAAGCTTGGTTTGTGGTTACCTCTGTTGGGATTCATTCCTCAGCCTTGGGAATCTGGTGGAGTGATAACCTACTGGCACCGTTAGTGGGGAATGAAATATAAAATCTTCCCTCGGAAAGAACGACAAATATTTAGATCTAATTTTTAATGGTGAACAACAGTTGGATATATATGAAGGCTGAACCATTCACCTAGTGACTCCACTGCATGAAGATCAGTAGCTTCAAGTATTTTCAAGATGGAGACTGTTGCAAGAAGGTATGCTCCCATGAGCTGGGATCACATTCCAGATTTCCCAAATAAAATGCCTAAGGTAGGTTGAAAAAGGAATTTGCCTATGTTTAAAGATGATGATAGGAATGATGTTGCTTTACATATGGTTAAATTTCACATGCATACATGCAAGTTGAAGGTTGAATTTCCTGAAGATTGTCTTTTAAAGATGTTCATGGCTTCTCTTGAAGGAAAAACATGATCTTGGTATGAAGGGTTGTCACTTGCCAGTACTTTTTCCCTTAGAGTTTTCCATTCAATATTTTATGAAGAATACAAGGATTCATACCCTTCTTTGTCTTAATAATTGTTGTGATCAAATTGAGGTTTTCATTCAAAACCTAAAGGATTCCTATGATGATAATGAGTTCATGGATGAAGAGATCTTGGAGGCTTTGCATGAAAATCCTTTTCATCACCAAAAAGAGCAAGTTTTTTCTCTCATGGAAGAAAAAGATGATGTATATTGTCTTGATGTTCATAAAGACTTCCCACAGGAGACAATTGTTGCAGGAGTACAACAAGTTGATCAGCCAAAGGTTAAAGAAGATATACAGCATCCTTGCGAATCTTTAGGAGAGAAAGAAGACAATTACTATGTTATCAAAAGAAAACAAAAAGTACTTTCTCCGATGTCTGAAGATGAGATAGATCAACTCCTGAACAGTCATATTACAACCCAAGCTAATGCAAGTTTGCAGTGTTCACATAGTCAAGAAAGTGTTGTTAAAACTTCTTCCATTTTTAAAATGAAAATCTAAGTTTAAATGAGGACAGTCCTGAAACTAGATTTATAGATCAGCATGAAAAAAGACAATCTCCTTTTTCAATGTTCATATTTGATGAAGTTTCTCCTGAACCTGATTTTCCTAAGTATGATCAATCTGAAGATAATTTCGATGAGGAGCTTGATGAAACTATACAGGAAATTGTAGTGAGTACACCAATTTATGATTATGATTCCCTGCATGGAGATCAGCTAGCAGATGTTGTTTTCTTTCATGAAGATGATAGGGTTGTCAAGTTTGATAATCTTGAAGAATGTTTCTTGTTTAAGGATGAATTAGACTGTGAATTTGAGGAGTATGAACCAGAGAGGGACAAAATGCTAGAGATTGAGTCAGAATTTATCATGCTTAAGGAATTTTCAGCAAACACTCAGATAGCAGAAGGTTATACTTCCCTATGCATTCTTATCGATCAACAACCAAGTGTCCTTTCAGATCGTAATGAAGGGTTTACTTGTATTTTTTTTGTTGGATCTCAAGACAAGGTAATGCTTCAGGATTTTCAAGATCCCTTCGGAAGTCTTTTGCAATCATTGGAGAAGATGAATGTGGTCTTGTTTGTCAACATAAGTCTTGCTTTCAGTTTTTATTGTGAGTTACCTACATGTACATCATTTTTCCTGCTCGAGGAAAGTGAGAGCATAACTTCAGTAAGTAGCCATCTCCTAGATCAGTTACACTAGAAGGATCATTTAACCTAATCAACAATTGTGCAGCATATTAGAGTAGGTTGGTATCATTTTAGTTTGATTTTATTTTATCTTCAGCAAGCATTGACAGAATTCATCAAGGTTTGAAGCCCGAGGTGAAGGCCCTAAGGCTTTAATGATCTGTTAGTGTGGGTTGAATTTTTCAGTGTCTTTTTAGTTTCAGTTTTAGTTTTAGTTTACAGATTGGACTCCATTACCCAATGGATAAGGCACTGATCAACGAGTTTCCAGAGATTTGTGGTTCTAGACACCTCCTTCGGAGCTATCTTCCCCAACTCGAGTCGATGTTAGAAATGGTATTTATATCCCACCCATCCCACCTTATTTTAATTTGATTTCACCTCATCTTTATCATTATCATTAACCTCGCTTCATTTTTTTAACCATTTTTCCGAAGAGTGCCCAAGTCATCATTTTCCACATGCACTAAACCATGATTTCCTCTCCTACTGAGCTAGGGTTTTCTATGGAAACAGAGATATTTGAGAAGAAGAGGCATAAGGTAGGTCATATTAGCAAGTATGAAGCCATACCAACTCATGAAAATAGTGTCTCTATCATTTTTTGAGAATTCATTCCAAGAGTCAAATGATTCGCCACACATAGGGTCTGTTTTTCTTAAAACTGTGTTTTTTTACCAAAAAAAGATGAATTTGACAAAAGTGAGAGAGGGTTTCGTCCATTATAGACCAAGGAAGAAAAACCTCCTTCATTTTTTACATAGGTGTCATGGTTTTAGAGAAATGTCAAAAATAGATATGCCACAGGAGAGTTGTTGCACTTCTAGAGCAACCTTGGGAAAATAAAGTTTTCGCCTAGTTGGAATGTCTAAATGATTTCTGTCATGAGTAAAAGGAAAACTAGACTAATAGATATTTCTGATGAGATATCATGAGATCAATTTGGGATTGAGAAAGACCTCCAAAAGTTTCCTGCAACAACACTCTGCATTTCTGCACCCTCATTCTGCACTTTTTTACTAGTCTTGGGGAAAATCAACTTTTGACAAAGCAAATAAACTCCAATAATAAAACCAAAGGTATATTTGGAAATTATACAGGATGATATTTCCAGCGAGCTATCCTAGGTCCAATTTGGATGTAGGGAAGGCTTCAAAATGTGGTCTACAAAAAGGTGTTTCACACAGAGGGTGCGTTTTATTTTTGCACAGTAAAATTGCTAAACGTGCAGCACCTTGTGTTGATCAGCGGTTGTCATTGATGTCAACCCAAGCAGCACCAGGGGCTAACCCAATATTGCATGGGATTTTTGACCTACAAAATTAATATATTCTCGGTCAATAATTCTTTTTATGGTTTCTACTTGTCGAGATGTTTCCGTTGATATATGGCACGCCATGTAATTCTTCATGGTTTGAGAGATATTCATGTTTGAAGTTTGTACCCCCAGTTAGTGAGTTAAAACCCCATGGGGTTGGGGCATGGGTCATTGAAAAGTCATAATTAATATTTTTTAAGCTCCTAAAATCCCTCTCACGTTCACTTGCTGAAGCCCCTCTCAACTTAAGCATTTATATAAATTGTGATCTTCATTTCCTCCTTAGGCAAGGGATTTCGCTATCTGAAATAGTTCATCGTGGCATTTTCGCTCTAAAAAATTTTCTACGAAGGTTCAGAAGCTGAAATTTTTATGAGGTGAAGCTGAAATCCTAAGGACGCTTCTATAAAAATTTCAGATCAAGGTGCGTAACATTTTTGGAGATATGATCTGTGGAAGTCAGGGTTTTTGCAGGATCCTGAAATTCATCTCAAAGAAGTGACCTTGGTAAAATCATCATAACTCTCTCTCTGAGTATCGGATTGGAATTCTATAAAAATTGGAAGATAGTGCACATTCTTTACCTTGCACTCTATCAATTTCAGAGCCAAATGAAGAAACAACGACACATGGAACGTTGTACAAGTGTGCTCTTCTAAAAAAGTCCATAATTAGGGCATTGTGATAGATTGGGTATAACTCTCTCTTGAAGAATCCAAATTGGTTCAGACATGTGGCATTGGAAAGATGACTCAGAGGACTACTACAGGACCAAAAATTAGATATTTAGGATCTGAAATAACAGAGATACACCAGATTCAATATCGAGCTCTTAGAAGGCAAGAAAAAGCTAGATCATGTGTTGTCAAGGGTTGCAAAGGACCAGAATTTCTATGGCAGAAAAGAAAAGCAAGGTGCAACAGTGGGTAGCATGACAAGAGAAGCAACCAAGGTGCATAACAGTAGCAATAAGTTCATCATATGAAGTCTTCAAGTGGGCAGCACTGCATACAATCAATGTAAAGGTATCATTGTACTTAGTCATTGTAAATACATTATTGTAAAAATTGTACTAGTGTCTATCTACCAAGGGTTGAAGAGGCAGTGTTGGGAGGTCTATGATCATCATTAGGTGGTTGTGTCAAATTTGGGGTTATGGTCTAGTATATCTTCTTTTTCTGCATCATTCTACATCATTGTAAAGTGGACCATTTTCCCTGGTACGAGAGTCCATTCTTCTTTTATTCTTCTATAGGGTGCTAGGGTGGTGCTAGGGTGAGTTGTAGCTCATTGGGTGTTGGGGCATCCGTTCAGTTGACTACTGAAGAATCTCGGGCGTTGGAGCATCCATCCAGTGGGAGCTGGAGAAGAATGCTTTTCTAGATTCTAGGAAGTTGGAGCTTTACTTTCAATTGGAGTTGAATATTAAAGAATTATTAGAAAAGCATTAGGTGGTTTTTTTCCCAGAGTGGGTTTCCACCTTAAAAACTGTGTGCATTTGTGTTCCTTTTGTTTACTGCTATCATTGTACAAACACTGATAATAATTGAAGATTAACTAATTCTCTAATTGAAAGGAATACTGATTCACCCCTCCCCCCCCCCTCTCAGTATTTCAAACAATTGATATCATAGTTTGGTTCCTTCAATAGCAGTTTAACAGTTGGAAGGAGGTCATGGAGCATACCAAGAATGGTGTATCTCTATTCAATGAAAATAATTATGCACTCTGGAAAGGAATAATGGAGGTATATCTCTTGGCGCAAGGTTATGAAGTATGGGACACTGTACAAAATGCATTTACATCAACCGGATGAACAAGGTAAGAAGAATTTGGTAAATGATGCAAAAGAAAAGAATATTATTATTAGTGGACTTATTGAATCTACCTTATCATAAGGTTTTGGGTTGTAAAACAACCAAAAATGTATGGGACAAGCTCGAGAATATATATGCAGGTGACTCAAATGTCAAAGAAGCAAAGCTTCAAATCTATAGAGAAAAATTTGAGCAACTCAAAATGAAAGAAGATTGCAACATTGTTGCATACTTCCAATACGTTGATGAAATAACCAACACTATGGAAGGAGTGGGAGAGCCAGTTGACGAGAAGACTATTATACAAAATATTCTTAGAACGTTACTAGGGAGATTCAACCCAAAGGTATCGGTCTTAGAATACAGTGAAAATCTGGACAAACTCAGCAAAGAGGAACTACATGGAGTTCTCATAGCATATGAAATGAGACTTGATGAAGAAGAGGTTACTACGCATCTAGAAACTGCGTTAGTTGCATCTAAGAAAACCAATAATTACAAACAACCTTCAATTGAAAAGACATGCACCTGCAAGTGTGAAGAAAAGGGAATTATGAAGAAGGACTTTCAGATGAAGAATATGCTTACTTTACGAGAAAACTAAAAATTGGTAAGGGAAAATTCAAAGGTAAACTTCCATTGATCGTTTAAATTTGTAATGAGGTTGGGCATTTTGCGTAAAATTTCAACGAAGTAATGGCAACTCAAAAGGAAAGAAAGACTTTAAGAAATTCAACAAGCAAGGATCCAAAAGGAACTTTCTCTCTAAAGAAGATAACTCATCATCCGATGAAGACAATGACAGTGAAGAAGAAGCCAATGGGAGAGTATTGTTTATGGCCAAGCATAATAAACCCAAGCACAATAAACAAGAGGTATCAAACAACGAAGAAGAAGGATGGACCATAGAAGAATTTTATGAGGAAGCAATCAAGCTTATAAAAGATCTCAAGGCGGAGAAGATCTGTTTCAATACTCTTGAAGAACAAGTAAGGTCTCAAAATTGAAGTTGAAGAACACAAATTCATTAAAGAGTCACTTCAAAAGAAGTTGGAAGAAAGAAACCAAGAAAGGGAAGAATTAGAAGCTGAAGTAGTATCGCTGCGCAAGGAAGTGAAGAAAGGAAAAACTATCCAAAAATATGCCAACAACTCAAGGGAATTGGAAGAACTCATCAACAATTAACGATCTTACAATGACATAACTGGCATCAGTTACAAAGAAGAATAAGCAGGACCTTCTACAACAAAATACAATGAACCTATGAGATCTGACATGCATGTAGACTTCATTGGACAAGATTCACAAGAACAGCCTTGGAAGACAATTCCTTGACGAAAATTTCCATCCAGGTACCAACATATTTTTTATGGCTACTGTTATTCATGTGGAAAATTTGGTCATAAAGTTGTAGAATGTCGCATGTACCCTAGGAACGAATACAATTCCAGGAGATCTGTCAAATATGAACCTCCCAGGGCTCAGCGAAACATCAATAGATTTGAACATTTAAGAAATAATATTGAATGTTACAAATTTCGAAACTTTGGACACATAGCCAAAGATTGTAGACTTGAAAATCCTCCAGAAGAATCTTCGAAGCCATAGAATTAATGAACATGGAAGAAGAAGAAGAATTATAATTGTGCTCTCGCTCTCAAGGATCAAAAGAACAAATATGTGTGGTATGTTGATAGCTGTTTCTCAACACATATGACTGGAGATAGAAATAAATTTGTATCTCTGAAAGAGAAGAAGGATGGAACCGTGTCCTTTGGAAATGATGGATCTTCAAATGTTATAGGATCAGGTACTATCACTCTTGGAAGCAAAGATGCTCTAGCCAAGAATGTTCTATTGGTTGAAAACATGAATCACAATATGCTCAGTGTTGGACAAATGTGTGATCAAGGACACACAATACTATTCAACTCCATGAAATGTGAAATCAAGAAAGGCGTGTATGGTGAAATTGTGGCTACAACAAGTCAAGCTCCAAACGACATATATGTTCTGGATGAAGCAACTAAAGCATGTCTAATAGCTAAAGAGGATGATACAATAATTGGTAGCAATGATGATCGACTAAGTAAGAAGTTTGCTACAAATGTGCAAAGTGATTTCGAGATGTCTTTACTTGGTGAGCTGACATACTTCTTAGGGCTTCAAATATCTCAGCAAGAGAAAGGAATATTTATATTTCAAGCCAAGTACATCAAGGAAATGCTCAAGAAATTTAAAATGGAAGATTTCAAACCCATCCTTACTCCAATGGTAACAGGTTGCAAATTGAGCATAGATGACTCATCTAAGGATGTGGATCAAAGGTTGTACAGATCTATGATTAGTAGTCTTCTATATGTAACAACCTCCCGACCAGATGTTATGCAAGTAGTTGGACAAGTAGCAAGATTCCAAGCAGCACCAAAAGAATCACATATTAAATATTCACCAGCATTGGAATATCTTCGCCAGAAGCTTGGGATTCTCCCAAGTTCTCATTAGATTTTCCTTTTTTAGAATATAAAGGGGGAGTGGAAGTATATTACAGGTTTGCAGGACGGTTGTGTGTCAAGGGGAGTGGAAGTGTGTACAGGTTCGCAGGATGGTTGTGTTTCAAGGGGAGTTACCCTTTTCCATTGATGTCAAAGGGGGAGAGAATGTTGTAGGAAGAGGTGTCATGATCGCAGGGGGAGTACTTGTGTTGCCATCAATGCCAAAGGGGGAGATTGTTGATCAGCGGTTGTCATTGATGTCAACCCAAGCAGTACCAGGGGCTAACCCAATATTGCATGGGAATTTTTACCTACCAAATTAATATATTTTGGGTCAATAATGCTTTTGATGGTTTCTACTTGTCGAGATGTTTCCGTTGATATATGGCATGCCATGTAATTCTTCACGGTTTGAGAGATATTCATGTTTGAAGTTTGTACCCCAAGTTAGTGGGCTAAAACCCCATGGGGTTGGGGCATGGGTCATTGAAAAGTCATAATTAATATTTTTTAAGCTCCTAAAATCCCTCCCATGTTCACTTGTTGAAGCCCCTCTCAACTTAAGCATTTATATAAATTGTGATCTTCATTTCCTAGAAGGCAAGAAAAAGCTAGATCATGTGTTGTCAAGGGTTGCAAAGGACGATACTTTCTATGGCAGAAAATCAAAGCAAGGTGCAGCAGAGGGTAGCATGACAAGAGCAGCAACCAAGGTGCATAACAACAGCAATAAGTTCATCATATGAAGTCTTCAAGTGGGCAGCACTGCATACAATCATTGTAAAGGTATCTTTGTACTAAGTCATTGTAAATACATTATTGTAAACATTGTACTAGTGTCTATCTGCCAAGGGTTGAAGAGGCAGTGTTGGGAGGTCTAGGATCATCATTAGGTGGTTGTGTCAAATTTTTGGTTATGGTCTAGTATATCTTCTTCTTCTGCATCATTTTATATCATTGTAAAGTGGACCATTTTCCCTGGTACAAGAGTCCATTCTTCTTTTATTCTTATATAGGGTGCTAGGGTGGTGCTAGGGTGAGTTGTAGCTCATTGGGTGTTGGGGCATCCATTCAGTTGACTACTAAAGAATATTGGGTGTTGGAGCATCCATCTAGTGGGAGCTGGAGAAGAATGCTTTTCTAGATTCTAGAAAGTCAGAGCTTTATTTTCAATTTGAGTTGAATATTAAAGAATTATTAGAAAAGCATTAGGTGGTTTTTGTCCCGGAGTGGGTTTCCACCTTAAAAAATGTGTGCATTTGTGTTCCTCTTATTTTCTGCTGTCATTTTACAAACACTGATAATAATTTAAGATTAACTAATGCTATAATTGAAAGGAATATTGATTCACGCCCCCCCCCCCCCTCTCAGTATTTCCAACACCTTGGACGCTACGCTCTTTTTTGAGGTAAATAATGGACAAATGGCCACCACCATTAGATTCATAATGATGAGGAAATAAACCTTGTGCTTTTTCTAAGCTTTTGGAGGAGAACTAGTCACTGAAAAAGACAAAAAACCATGTTTCTACCTCAAATTTTGCCTAGTCGTTGCGCGTTTACCAGTCTTGGGAGAAGTGATTTTTGACAAGGAAAATGGGCTTCATTTTTCAAACTGAAGGTAGTTATGGAAATTATACTTGAAGGGATTTCCAACAAGCCATTGTGGATAAAATTTGGACACCAGTAAGGCACTCTAATTCAGCCTTGAAAAGAGATGGAATATTTGATAGGAAAAGGGTGCATTTAACAAGAAAATGGTGCATTTGGCATCTTCTGAAATTTTCTGAGTTTCACTCCAGTTTTGATTTTTATCTTGGGAAATTTTGAATTTACCTATGTAAATGATGAATATGAATGTAATTATCATTTTTTACTATTTAATAGGGTAAATACATTAGGTAAATCAAGCAAATGAGGTGTATTGAATCAGTTCACAAAAGTTAGGGATGAGTCACTTTGACCACCCTACACTCTAGGTTTCAGTTCAGACTAGTGGATCAGCTCCTCCTCTCATGGATTCGACCCCTGAGGTTGGGAGAGGTTGTTTTAGGCCTATATCATGTCATTTTTTACTCATTTTCAAAGTTTGGGAGTTGGAATTAGTTTGATTTTGCTAGTTGATCAAGGGAACTTGTACTCAATTTTGGCCAAGCTAATAAAGAGCAGTTGCAGCTACATTTATGGGATACCTATGGTATTGAATGTCTTTCATTGTTTCTTCTTTATTCACATATTTTTGAATGTATTGTTCATGTCACTTTCATTTCTACGTTATGATCTTTCACGAGTTAGAAATTTAGAATACGTGTTTTCCATGCTCTGTTTTGGGTAACTTATCATATTTTGTTCATTATCTTATGTCTAAGAGAAATACATCTCTTATTCTTTTCTCAGCCTTCTTATAGTTTCAAAACCATTCCACAACCATTTCCTTCAAGTGATTGGCATTGTACCTACCTTACCCCGTTGATCCCTGCAAACCTAACTCATTTTCCCTGACTCAGCTTTCCTTGACCTAATTCCCTTATCCACTGATTTCCCCAACCAAATCAATTCAAAACAACCCCCCTGCAATCTATACCTAGCCTAAAACCATAAATTCTCCAGCCCTCCCGGTTGTGACACTTTTCGAGAGAGCCCTCTCCAGCTTGATAGGGCTAGCTATCAAGTCAAAAGCTTGGTTTGTGGTTACCTCTGTTGGGATTCCTTCCTCAGCATTGGGAATATGGTGGAGTGATAACAAATATCATCATTATTAACCTGCTAATCCTGCCATACGGCCTCAGTCACAAACCAAAATTGCTCTGTATATTCATTTCTAATGCCTCTTGTTAGCCACCTATAAAAATTTGTCATACCAAATCGTGGCTAAATCTTTTTTAGCCTTCAGGAAACAATTCATTTCCAAATTGTGAGTTCTTGAAGTCTTATGATGACCTTTATCCTTGGTGTTAATATTCACTGTTGTTTCATTATTAACCTTCAAGGACCTGTTGTTTACTAAGAGAAAGACTGCTTAAAAACTCCATTTTTCATCATTACACTTCTCCATTTCATCCATAAACCCTTTCATTTACCTCTCATTCCCTCAAACTCCCCTTTAAAGCCTTGTGAAATCCCTTTATAAGGTTTAAAACCACGTCTTTACCCCTATCGGAACCTCCAAATTCCCCAAAAAACCCTTCAAAAATCCTAAAAACCTTCATTTTTTTCTATAAGGCCTTAAAGCCCCTTTCGGCCTTAAGCCCCAGTCCCTTTTCCTTATGTGACCTGGAGCCGCGACTGAGCGCTAAGCCTCATCGCTCCATCGCAATCGGCAATCGCAAATTCCCTTTATCCTTTCCCTTTTCCTCCTCCGATGCCGATCCCCCGATTTAATCTCAGCCGTCAAATCCACAGGAACCAACGGCTAAGATCTCATCAAGCTCTGCCCATAGCCCTCTGTCATCACACCCGCTGATTTAATCCTGACCGTTGATCTCTCACATCAATCCTACGGCCAGCGCTTAATCACACATCACAAACTCAAACACCCCAGTGCTTTGGCCTCTTCTCTTATCTCCGATGCAATGTAATCCCAGCCATTCATTCCACCAAATCCGACGGTTCGCACTTCATCACATCGCGCTCATCCATCATGTGATCCTCCACTATCCCGACTTCCGATTTAATCTCCACCGTCAATCTCTCTTCAGATCCAACGGTTTGCGCTTCGTCGCATCGCAAAAAAAAACCTTTTCCTCTTTTTATTTTACCATTTTCGACGTTATGGTTTTAAATGAATCTGGACTATTGATCTCTGCAGATCAATGGCCATCGGGCCCCCATCCTTTCGCCCACTTCACCTACCTTCCCTTTTCCGCTTTCAACATATCTGCTTCTTCTTTAAACCTCAACCGTCCATCAAAAGAATCCAACGATCGGAACTTAACCTGATGACCTAGTTTTGTTGGGGCCTACCACCCACCATATACAAAGGCCCACCCAATATAATCATGACACCTGGACTCCACTCAAATTAATGATCACGCAACTTTCCCATTGTGCTCATTCCACATCGTTGGATCTGGAGCCTCCAATGCAACGGTTGACAATGCGTATCGCAAAATTTTTGTGTTGAAATTTTAACGCTAAAAATATTTGTGAAATAGGTGGTTTTCATTTTCCTTGTGTCGAGTGATAAATGGAATCATGTTACAAAAGTTAAGACCACCTTCCCCCCCAAATGCTGTGCGAAAACCACTGATGGTTTTCCTGAAACCACTAATCCTCAATTCGCGCCCTAAATCAAATTTAAACCCCTGTTTCATTTTTCGCAACGGTTTTTCTCCTTACCCTGCTACATCCATTCATCCTCACAGCTCCGACCGCTTCCAAAAACCCTCCAAAGCAGTTTTAAACCAATAAATTGCAGGATTTTAAAATAACTTTGTTTGTTTGTGTAGGTTTGGATAAAATTTCAGGGATAAATCCTCCCGCAGCCATTACAGTGTTATGGGCCGAGGATGATGATCCTCATAGCCCTGAATACAAATTAAAGGGATCAAGGCTTTAAATTTCACGGTTTGAAAGGGCCAATTAGTCATGATCATCGGCTTTCTAAATAAATTCTCCAACAAACCACTATACACACACGAGCAACAAACATAGTCGATTTAATTAAATGAAAGAGTATCAGTGTCAAAGATGAAGATTATGGCTTAATCAAGCCTAAACACAGATCCAAAGATAAATCACTGCGTTTATGAAACAGAGAATCAGATCAGTCGAAGGACACCTCAGAGCCACATCAAAGGGGCTAATTGAATTCCCCATCTACCAAATTAACACCCACAGCCTTTTCTGCCTCAAAGGAATACACAGATTAAAGCTCAATCAACAACATTAAGACTAAAGGCAACTGACAGTTATTACAAACAAAAGAACATATTTTAAACTGTCAATAAAGTTATTGTAAATGATAAAAAGAGCCTTAAAGTAAATCTTTTCACCCACTAAGCCTAAAAAGCAGAAAACAGAGTTAATGAAACAGAGTTGTAAATCGAATTCTTTCCTGCCTTACACCTTGCATGGTTTTCAAGGCTAGGAGTTGCATTTAGTATAGAATTAATTACACTTCAACCCTAGGAACTCTTCGACCTCCTCATTTCCTTATAAAATCTCCTTGAGGAGCACATTGTAAAGGGTTGGTTGTTTGATTTCTGATGTAATAGTTGTTGTATCGAATCATTGTTGAATGTAAATAAGTTCTAAAGCTCTGAAGCTCTGTTAAGTTATTGAAGAAGTTAGGCTGAGAAGAGAAGTTGTTGTTGTGATGAAACATTGGACATGTAGTTTGTAATTGGATTGACAATCAATATACAAGCTAATTCTTGGGATCCTGGTCTATATCATTGGTGAAGTGCCTCTTACTGTTATTGTTTTCCTTTCATGTATGCCATTTTGTTCACTTTTCTCTAATAAAGAACAGCAATCATAGAGCTAGGATTTACTGTTAGAAGTACCCTACTCTCACTAATAAGCTTTATCTATATGTTTTCTGCTAATTGTGATATTTGAGAATGACTTAAATTAATTGTAAACATTATCAAGGAATGTTGGTTAGTCCATGTCTTGATGTGCGAAACTTGAAAGGAAGTTCTTGAATGATATTTTCATTACATGCTAAGTAGAGTTAAACTAGAAAATTTTATGGTTTTCCCTGTCTTCTAGTTCTTTCTCCAAAGGTTGTTTTAAAGTTTCCCTAAGAGTATGCTAAAAGCAGGCTTTGATTTTAATGCATCTGACCTGATCTTAAGCTGCACTTTGTTTCCTTATCTGTTTTCATCACTTCTGAAAGTAGTCTAGTGAGATTATTGGATTGTTGTCTGATAATTTAGCTTTAATACAAGCTTGTCCAAAGAAGTCTATGGTTAGCCCTGTCCTTTGGTTGGTTTCAAACAGTTGCTTAAAAAGGCTTTTCTTGTATGGTAAGTGATAAATCCTTGTTGAAATTATTGGCTTTTTCCACTTTCACCACACTTTTAATGTTCCACTCCATCACTTAATCTAAAGGATCTTTTGATATAGATGATTTGCCCCTTCGACCACTCTTGAAATTGTTGTACAATTAAACCCTTTTGTGACTCCATTGCCCAATGGATTAAAGCTGCTTCACACTAATCCTATCTGTTGAGAACTTCTCAATATACTTGCATCTTCACCCTTTGAAACTCTTTCATTTTGTGATATTCCATCCAATTAAATATCATACCCGGCCAACCAAACAAACAAAAACCCTTGTTCTTAATAACTAGCCTAAAATCACATTTCAAGCCTTAAAGATCACATCTTTAAACACACTTATAGAGAGATCCCTCTCTGGATTCAGGAGGGCTAGATCCTAGAATCCCAAAGTGGTTCTAATGTAGACTCTACAGCATTTAGTCTTGCCACTCTACTAAATTACAAAGAACTAAAATTTCTGGTGACCATACTGGGGACTTCTGAAGTAATATATAACTTCACAACTCAAATAATCCCATTTTTAACAAATGAATCAAGTGTCTGCCTAGAGTGGTCTTGATTGTTGATGGTGAACAACTTTCAAACCCTGAAATCAAGTAAAAATCCTTCACCTGTTGACTCCACTGAACATCAGTAGGCCTACTAATTTTCCTTGGTTTTCCAAAGACTCCACTGGGAAACCCTTTATTATAACATCATTTAAACTCAGTAAAGAAACTTTGAGCATTCAATTTTTCTTTATCAATAGACTTGTTTGCCTTTTAAAGATTGTCATATCAGGTTAAACTTTTCTTGTTAGTGGGTCTAAAACACAACACTGTGGCTTCAAATGGTTTTCTCCGATGCGATTGAACTTTGTTCTAAGAACCTGTTCTTCGGTCTCTGCCGTTGTTTCCCCTTTAAATCCAACGGTCAAGCGCTAATCGCATCGCCGCCCCAATCGCTAATCGGAAAAACCTTAAAATGCCTCCTTCTGTCTTCTCCGATTGCGATTCTCCAATCCGATCGCAACCATTGATCTCTTGAGATCCAATGGTCCAGATTTCATCGCTCCCTGCTCATTGCACTAGTCTTCCTCCACGCCGATTTAATCTCCGTCGTCAATGTTGTTCCAGATCGGACAGCTGGCGCTCAATCGCACCATCACCAATCGGAAGTTCTTAAAGTGTCACCCTTTGTCTCCCCCGATTGTGATTTTCGGATTCGATCATGACCGTCCGTTCAGTCCAAGATCTACGGTCCATGTTGCATCGCGTCTCCACTATATTCCTTCATTAGAGCCTTTCTTAACTTCATCATTTAACCTCTGCCATTGATCTCCTCCTAAGATCCAACGGTCCAAAGCTAATCGCCCTCCGTCAGTCAGGTCCCACCATCAAATGGCCCCGCTTTCATACATTTTGCTCCCTTTTTCTTTGTAAATCACCTGAGCGTTAAACTTTGGGTTTTACACTAAATCTTATTTCTTCCAACTGAGAGCGCAGAGAGGCCATTACAGCAGTGGCCAAGTGAAATAGCAGAGGACAGATTAAAGGGGTTAAATTTGGTTATTGAATGTTTAAATCCTTAACCCCGTGTTCAAAGGACAGAGATGCGAATGAAGATCATGAAGAGAATTAAGAGGCTGAATGAGGCCTAAAGCGCACAAACAGGTCATATCTGTGTTTCAGCATCAGCAGAACTTGTTTTCTCTGAAATGACACCTTCCTACAGCAGTCTCCATGCTTCCTCGAGCCCTTAACAGTTAGTACACTAACATAAGCTTCTTAAATATTTTCAGGACAGCAGTCACGGTAGTGTGGAGACCTGCAGACCTTTCCATCCCAGTTACTTTAAATAACACATCCGAGGTCAATATCAACCTGACAAAGACTCCCAGACCATACTACAGAGTACATACAGCGATGTGGAGCCATTAAGCAGAATGGGCTCAACCTTCTGTCTCCACTCTGTCTTAATGAGTCGAATTAATTCGCATCTACTCCTTCTATTTAATTCTCCTATAAGAACTCTCGAAGAACATATTGTAGAGGTTGTTGTTGTTGTTGTTGTAGTGTAGGGATTCATTCGACTATTAGAACAGTTATTGGGGGAGAGTAGCTGAGTAGTTTGTAATTTGGTAGGCTGGGAGGAGAAAGTTTAGACTGTATCAGCTATTGAGCTCAGTGTATGTGACTGGTTTTGTGCATCAATTAATCAAGCAATTTCACAGGATCCTGGTCTATATTACGAGTGATGTTTCCTGTCATTATTTCATTTTAATCATGCTATTCATATTTCTCTGATAAGAATCAGTAAATCAGGCTTAGGATAAACCCCTGCATGGTACCCTAATGCCCACTGCTCTTCTTATCTTTGATGTTTTCTGTTGATAGTGAATCTGAGAGCAAATTCATGTAATTTAACCAGTTAAAGATGTTGGTCTAGCCCATGCTTACTGATGTGTGAATTCGGGGTTTGCTGCTTAGATGTTCTTGTTGGGTTTGAGCTGGAAGAATTGGGATACCGGGGATTTAGTGCTAGCCCTGTCCACTGGAGCTGGTGTCAAAGCATTGAAGGTTCAAAGTCCTTCTCTGATCTTAGGCCTAGTTCTGTGTCTAAATCTTAAGTTTT
Source organism: Pinus albicaulis (assembly GCA_034641835.2). Classification (NCBI taxonomy): domain Eukaryota; kingdom Viridiplantae; phylum Streptophyta; class Pinopsida; order Pinales; family Pinaceae; genus Pinus; species Pinus albicaulis. Next base: position 1,234,272,093 of record CM076570.1, on the reverse strand, counting down.
TCCCTTTGAGAGTATGCTGAAAGCAGGCCTAGAGTTAAATGACCTCTAACCTGATCTTAAGCTGCGCTTTTTGTCTCTCCATTTCACTCCTTGATGTTCCATTTCACCATCTATCTTAAATATCCTTTAGTATAGATGACTTGCCCTATGGAAAGCCTTGCTTAGTTGTTATGCAAGTAATCCCCTTTCATGACTCCATAGCCCAATGGATGGCACATTCTTGACCTATCTTCTTTTGTTGAAACGTCCTACTGCTTTGTTCCTTTCATTCCATAACATTCTCAGTTAATGATCTCTGATCAACCCAACAACCAAACCAATTTAAAACACCCTCGTGCTTCATACCTAGCCTAATATCTCATTTTGAGCTTTCAAAGATATATATCATTCTTTGTTATTTATGGAGAGATCCCTCTCCGGGTCCAGGAGGACTAGATCCTAGGATCCCAAAGTGGTTATGATGTTGTCTGGTCTTTTGGTCTTGCCAATATGGCCAAAACACTGGAACCCCAACACTATGTAAGTGAGGTGGAAGAAAAAATTGAACAAATAGAGGAAGATGACATAAATATGTTGGGAGTAGGTAGTGACCATTATGATGTTTCTATTAATAGAAAACAAGGTCTACACACACCCTATGATGACAAAAGAGAAAAGGATGAACGTTATTATCAAGAGATGGAAAATTTCATCATAGAGACCCCAAAAGAATATGACCTTAGGAGTAAAAAGAATCAGGGAGCTCCCAAGAAAAAAACCTCTGACAATTCTACAAAAGACAGCCCTGTGAGCAAACCCAAAAACATTAAACAAAAGGACAAAATAGTGGTTTTAAATTATGATCAAAACAAAGAGAAAGGCACTCAAATTAATGAAAAACAGAGTGCAAATCTTAGCAGTGTTAGTACTTCAACTAGTGCTCCTATTAAAACAATTTTGACCAATGTAAATAGACGAAATCAGCAAACTGATTTTGCTGATAAAGTGGTGATTAACAAGGCTGAAACACACATTATAAAAAATCAGTTGCCTTTTAGTTTGGAATAGGAAATTTCCAAGATTAAAATCTCTGTTCCCCTCACTGAATTAGTCACCCAAGATGTCTATAGATCACAAATTTTGAAAGATTTCAACATAGCAGAAAATAATGACACTGTAAACCTCAATGACGACCGACCAGAGCTCTTATTTGGTCCTAATATTGAGGGAAGATACCAAGAAGGGCCAGTTCCTCCATTTTATGTTAGTTTGAAAATTCATGACAAAATTTTACATAATGCTATGCATGACTCAAGGACCTCTCATAACTTAATGCCCAAAGCAGTAATGGAGAGTCTAGGCCTTGAAATCACCAGACCATACAAAGATCTATACTCCTTTGACTCCAGTAGAGTGAAATGTTTAGGTTTGATCAAAGACCTTTGTGTAAACTTAGCTCAAATTCCAGCCAAGTGTTTAGTGATGGATATTGTAGTGGCTGATGTTCCCCCCAAATATGGTATGTTGTTATCAAGATCATGGGGAGCTAAGTTACAAGGAACAATGCAGATGGATATGACATATGCTACCATCCCTGTTTTCAATCAGACTAGAAGACTTTATAGGGAATCTCACATGCAATACATGGTCAATAGCCAAGAGAGACTGGAAAACTCTCCTCTTTATTCTTTGTATACAGGCCTTGACTCATTTATTCTCTTCAATAATGAAACATTCAAAGAGAAAGAAACCTTAACTGACCTAGTGGTCACCCCTTATTATAACATAGTGGTAGACACGGAAAAGGAGGAAGACAAGACAGAAGCATCAAAACAGTTTGTCAAATTAGAAAATTACAGCAAACAAATCACAGGTCCATAGCTACAAAACAGTCATCCATTGGTTGTCAACCTTGAGATTCAAGAGAAGAGTCCTCAACATAATGAAGAACGTGAGGAACTAAACCAAATTCAACATAGTGCTAATTTACAAGAGCAATCTAAAAGCACAATAGATAAAGAGGATAGTAGTAAAACTAGTCAATCTGAAACTAGTCCTATTTGGAGTATGAGTTTTGATGAATCTTGTACTAAGAATGATGTCGAAGCAGGCATATGGATACACAACACTGAAAATAATCATGCTGAAGGGCATTCCTATAGGTTAAGTTTTCAATGTACAAATAACATAGCTGAGTACGAAGCCCTCCTTTTAGGCCTACACTTATTGAAGAAATTAGGGGCCAAAAGGATAAAAGTTCATGGGGATTCAGAGTTGATTATTAGGCAAGTGAATGGGGAATATAGTGCCAAACACCCCAGAATTAGAGCCTATAGGAATGATGTCATAGATTTATTAAAAACATTTGATGAATTCCAACTTATCTTTGTCCCAAAAAACCAAAATATCATTGCCAATGGTTTAGCCTTTATTGCTAGAACTTGTCTAACACCTTATGAAACCAAGCAATGCACCACCCAAGTCAAATTTAGACCAGCTGTCCCAGACAATGAAAAATACTGGCAAGTTTTTGATGGATATAAACAAATAGAAGACTTCCTGCAATCCAGAAATGAATTTGAGCCACCAAGTTCAGATTCAGATTATGAAAAAGACTGTCTTATTGAATAAAACCCACTTTATGAAGAATTAAAATCTCCATAGATTGCTAATATAAATTTTCTATCTAATAAACTTGAACATACAGTAGAAATTAGTTCAGATTTAGAAAAAGAAGACTTAGAAATGCTGCAATCTAGCACTCAAAGCTTTCCAAAAGGACTAGTCCCACTAGAAGAGTTGTTTGATTTCAATGATGTTGCCAAAAAACCAAAACTGAAACCTATTGAAGCTGAAGTAGAAGAGTGTAACATAGGCAGTGAACAAAAGCTAAAAATGATTAAACTGTCTAAAACCTTGCCAGCTCCCATTAAATTAAAATATATTGAGCTGTTTAGATAATTTTCTGATGTATTTGCATGGAGTTATGAGGATCTAAAATCATATGACACAGAGATAATTCAGCATAAGATATCGCTCAAAGAAAACCAGAAGCCCTATAGACAAAAATTGCGCAAAATCAACCCTGTTCAATTACCCCTGGTTGAGAAAGAAATTAAGAAAATGTAAGATGTTGGAATTATAGTCCCTGTTAGATATTCAGATTGGGTATCTAATCTTATGTTAGTTAGGAAGAAAACAAGAGAAATAAGGCTTTGTATTGATTTTAGGAACTTAAACAAAGCCTCATTAAAGGATCACTACCCTTTACCAAGGATGGATCACATTTTACAAAAGGTGGTTGGTTCTAAAAGGATTTCTTTGTTAGATGGCTTCTCAGGTTACAATCAGATTCTGGTTCATCCTGATGATCAAATCAAAACAGCCTTTACCACACCTTGGGGCACTTTTATGTATGTGAAAATGCCCTTTGGTTTAATGAATGCTGGTGCTACTATTCAGAGAGCCATGGATATTGCATTCTCAGAAGAATTAGGCTTCTTCATCATTATTTACCTTGATGACATCACTTTTTTTTCCAAAACATATGAAGAACACCTAGAACACTTGAGAAAAGTCTTTGAGAAATGCATAAAATATGGTTATCTTTAAATCCAAAGAAAACAATGTTTGGGCTCCAAGAAGGCAAACTACTTGGACACATCATATCAGAAGAAGGGATAAAGATAGACCCAAAGAGGATTGATGGTATATTTCAAATCAACCATCCTAGAAACATCAAGGAACTTCAATCTTTCATTGGGAAGATTAATTTCTTGAGAAGGTTCATACCCAATTTAGCTGAACTCCTTAGAAATATGACCAATATGCTTAAAAGAGAAGAAGGAGTTAGATGGACCTTAGAAGCAAAGAAATCATTTGAATTGGTAAAACAAGCATTAACCAAAACACCAGTTCTCATTAGTCCTGATTTTACAAAGGATTTCTTCATTTTTTTCATTTGCATCAGAACACACATTGGCTGCTGTCCTATTACAGAAAAATTTGAAGGGACAAGAGCAGCCAATTGCATTCTTTAGTGAGGCATTAAGAGATGCACCTCTGAAGTACAATATCATGGAAAAACAAGCCTTTTCCCTAGTCAAAGCCTTAAAAGACTTTAGAGTTTACATTTTACATTCTCACATAGTTTCATTTGTGCCTAATTCAGTTGTAAAAGACATTTTAACCCAAGATCCAGATGGCAAAAGAGGAAAGTGGATTGTTGTGATACTTGAATATGATTTAGAAATCAAGCCCACTAAGCTCATAAAATTCCAAGGACTAGCAAGATTAATGGCTGAGTCTAATTTTGAACCTCTTGATATAAACATGTTAGATGCATTAGATGAACAGGAGGAGTTGTCAACTCACATTATTGAAGATCATTTTCTGTTTTCATCTTGGTATGCTGATATTTTATATGTTTTGCTCAATTTAAATACACCTCCTGGTTTGTCTAAAACGAAGGCAAGATTTTTAAAGTTGAAAGCTGTTAATTACTACATTTTGGATAAATGTCTATATTGGGAAAATGCTAGTGGATTATTGCTTAAATGTTTGCCTGAGAATGATGCAGATAAGATCAAGCATGAATTACATGAAGGAGAATGTGGATGCCACCTCTATTGGAAGACAACTACCAATAAAATCCTTAGAGCTGGTTACTACTGGCCCACCCTCTTTCAAGATGTCCACAAAATGATTATTTCATGTCACAAATGCCAACTCTTTGAAGGCAAAAGAAAATTTCTTACCTTACCCTTGCATCCAATCACTGTTGAAGCTCCTTTTCAGCAGTGGGGTTTAGACTTCATTGGGGAAATCCATCCTCCCTCATCTGCCCAACATAGATGGATCCTCACTGCAACAGACTATTTTACCAAATGGATAGAAGCCATCCCTTCTAGGCAAGCCACTGACTCTGTCATCGTAAAATTCCTTGAAAATCATATCCTATCTAGATTTGGTTGTCCTAGGAATATTATCACTGACAATGTTGCTGCATTTGGATCCGAAAAGATGGTTGAATTCTGTCATAAATATCAGATTACATTGGGCCATTCTACTGCTTATTACCCCCAAGGTAATGGGTTGGCAGAGTCCTCAAACAAAAGTTTGGTGAATATAATCAAAAATTTGCTAGAAGACAATAAGAAATCATGGCACACAAAGCTAGTACATGCACTATGGGCTAACAGATTAACACTTAAGAAATCAATTGGAATGTCACCCTACCAGCTAGTCTATGGAGCAAATGCAATTTTTCCAACCAGTCTAGGAGTACCAGTCATGAAGCTGATCCAAGAAGTGCAGTCTGAGGATAATGATATGACAAGAAGAATCAATTAGACTATACATCTTCAACAAACCAGAGAAGAAGTCTACAATAGAGTACTACATAAGCAAGAAAACATCAAGAAGTTGTTTGATAAAAGGACAAAGGCCAGTGATTTCAACATTGGTGACAAAGTTTTAAAGTGGAATTCCAGGAGAGAAGATAAGGGAAAACATGTAAAATTTTATAACTTATGGCTAGGCCCTTATCTCATTCATTCTATTGCTGGTAAAAATGCTTATTTCTTGCAGGAATTGAATGGAACTGAACTCTTTGGAGGTCTTGTCAATGGCAGGATGCTCAAGCATTACTTCTGTCAAGAGTTATGAGTTCCAAATCTTTTTCCTTTCCATTATAAATTATAATTGTCATAACATTGAATTCAAAGTTAGAACAAATAAAATACAAAAACAATAGAAAAGAAAAGAGGTCAGAAATAAAACAAGAAAGGTACAGCCCCATACCAAAAAAGAGAGACAAAGTCTGAAAGTGTGCAAGCTCAAATGCCACTCCTAAAAACACATTTCTAGTTAGTCATACAACCTAATCATGGCTAATTAGCTTTTCAATTTACTACTGATAGGTTAGTGAATAGATCAGCCAAACAGCTTAATATTGGCTTATCAGTTAGGTAGATTAGGATAGAGAAACAATGGTTCTAACAAGCTCAAAACTTGAACCAAAAAGAAAGAGGAAACGACTCAAACTAGACCAAAACCAGACTTAGAGAAATGATGAAGGATGTTTTTAAATTTTCAGATCTTAAGCCTTCACAATTTTGTTTTAAATTTTCTGCAAATTTTAGTCTGTGTGCGGCTTGTTTTTATGCCATAGATCAAGAGCAAGTCAGACTGCTTAATCCTGGCTTGGCTGCTTTTAAATTTCTTGTTTTAGAATTTAGAGAATAAAGGTCTGTCAGACAATCTAATGCTGACAAATAGTAGTTAGGTAGAGAAACTTATGAGTTCAATTGCTTAATTTTAACTCATGGAGAAATAGGAGTAGACTTAGACTAGTTTTTTTGTTTTCAATAAAAGAATAAAATGTTGATGAAGAGAGTTTTCTAGTCCAAATGCACTCTGAAAGAAGAAAAATTGTTAGGATCATTAGGAATGGGTAGGTAGAGATGTTGTTTTGAAGAGGTGTCATTTTTCAAAATTGCTGCAGAGGTTATCAGATCAAAGACAGATCAGCCAAAAGAAAAGAAAAGTTTCTACCCAATGGATAAGGCACTGGTTTACTGAAAAGCCAGAGATCAATAGCTAAATTTCTTGACACCTTCAAGAAGATGCCATCCCCATGTGGAGCCATTGTTAGCCACCTATAAAAAAATTTCATACCAAATGGTGGCTAAATCTTTTTTAGCCTTCAAGAAACAATTCATTTCCAAATTGTGAGTTCTTGAAGTCTTATGATGACCTTTATCCTTGGTGTTAATCTTCATTGTTGTTTCATTATTAACCTTCAAGGACCTGTTGTCTACTAAGAGAAAGACTGCTTAAAAACTCAATTTTTCATCATTACACTTCTCCATTTCATCCATAAACCCTTTCATTTACCTCTCATTCCCTCAAATTCCCCTTTAAAGCCTTGTGAAATCCCTTTATAAGGTTTAAAACCCCGTCTTTACCCCTATCAAACCTCCAAATTCCCCAAAAAACCCTTCAAAAATCCTAAAAACCTTCATTTTTTCTATAAGGCCTTAAAGCCCCTTTCAGCCTTAAGCCTCAGCCCCTTTTCCTTATGTGACCTGGAGCCGCGACCGAGCGTTAAGCCTCATCGCTCCATCGCAATCGGCAATCGCAAATTCTCTTTATCCTTTCTCTTTTCCTCCTCCGATGACGATCCCCCGATTTAATCTCAGCCGTCGAATCCACAAGAACCGACGACTAAGATCTCATTGCGCTCCACCCATAGCCCTCCGTCATCACACCCGCCGATTTAATCCTGACGGTTGATCTCTCATATCGATCCTACGGCCAGCGTTGAATCGCACATCGCAAACTCAAACACCCCGATGCCTTGGCCTCTTTTGTTATCTCCGATGCAATGTAATCCCAGTCGTTCATTCCACCAAATCTGACGGTTCACGCTTCATCACATTGCGCTCATCCATCACATGATCCTCCACTATCCCGACCTCTGATTTAATCTCCACCGTCAATCTCTCTTCAAATTTGACGGTTCGCGCTTCATCACATCGCAAAAAAAAAAACCTTTTCCTCTTTTTATTTTACCATTTCTGACATTATGGTTTTAAATGAATCTGGACCATTGATCTCTGCAGATCAATGGCCATCAGGCCCCCATCCTTCCGCCGACTTCACCTACCTTCCCTTTTCCCCTTTCAACATATCCGCTCCTTCTTTAAATCTCAACCGTCCATCAAAAGAATCCAACGATCGGAACTTAACCCGATGACCCAGTTTCGCTAGGGCCTACCACACCCCATATACAAAGGCCGGCCTAATATTATTATGACACCTGGCCTCCACTCTAACGACTCATTGCGCAACTTTCCCATCGTGCTCACTCCGCGCCGTTGGATCTAGAGCCTCCAATCCAATGGTTGACAATGTGTATCACAAAATGTTTGTGCCTAAAGCTTAACGCTAAAAAAATTTGCGAAATAGGCGGTTTTTATTTTCCACGTGTCGAGCGATAAATGGAATCGCGTTCCAAAAGTTAAAACCGCCTCCCCCCCCAAATGCTACACGAAAACCACTGATGGTCTTCCTGAAGCCACTAATCCTCAATTCACACCATAAATCAAATTTAAACCCCTGTTTCATTTTTCGCAACGGTTTTGCTCCTTACCCTACTGCATCCATTCATCCTCACAGCTCTGACCGCTTCCACAACCTTCCAAAGCAGTTTTTAACCAATAAATCACAGGATTTTAAAATAACTTTGTTTGTTTGTGCAGGTTTGGATAAAATTACAAGGATAAATCCTCCCGCAGCCATTACAGTGTTATGGGCCAAGGATGACGATCCTTATAGCCCTGAATACAAATTAAAGGGATCAAGGGTTTAAATTTCACGGTTTTAAAGGGCCGATAAGTCATGATCATAGGCTTTCTAAACAAATTCTCCAACAAACCCTATACGCACTTGCAAACAACAAACACAGTCAGAGTTAATTAAATGAAAGAGTATCAGTGTCAAAGATGAAGATTATGGCTTAATCAAGCCTAAACACAGATCCAAAGATAAATCACTGCGTTTATGAAACAGAGAATCAGATCAGTCGAAGGACACCTTAGAGCCACATCAAAGGGGCTAATTGAATTCCCCAGCTACCAATTGACACCTACAGCCTTTTCTGCCTCAAAGGAATACACAGATTAAAGCTCAGTCAACAACATTAGACTAAAGGCAGCTGACAGTTATTACAAACAAAAGAACATATTTTAAACTGTCAGTAAAGTTATTGTAAGAGATAAAAAGAGCCTTAAAGTCAATATTTTCACCCACTAAGCCTCAAAAGCAAAAAATAGAGTTAATGAAACAGAGTTGTAAATTGAATTCTTTCCTGCCTTACGCCTTGCCTGGTTTTCAAGGCTAGGAGTTGCATTTAGTATAGAATTAATTACACTTCAACCCTAGGAACTTTTCGACCTCCTCATTTCCTTATAAAATCTCCTTGAGGAGCACATTGTAAAGGGTTGGTTATTGGATTTCTGATGTAATAGTTGTTGTATCGAATCATTGTTGAATTTAAATAAGTTCTGAAGCTCTGAAGCTCTGTTAATTTATTGAAGAAGTTAGGCTAAGAAGAGAAGTTGTTGTTGTGATGAAACATTGGACATGTAGTTTGTAACTGGATTGAAAATCAATATACAAGCTGATTCTTGGGATCCTGGTCTATATCATTGGTGAAGTACCTCTTACTGTTATTGTTTTCCTTTCATGTATGCCATTTTGTTCACTTTTCTCTGATAAAGAACAGCAAGCATAGAGCTAGGATTTACTATTAGAAGTACCCTACTCTCACTGATAATCTTTATCTATATGTTTTCTGCTAATTGTGATATTTGATAATGACTTAAATTAAGTGTAAACATTATCAAGGAATGTTGGTTAGTCCATGTCTTGATGTGCAAAACTTGAAAGGAATTTCTTGAATGATATTTTCATTACATGCTAAGTAGAGTTAAACTAGAAAATTTTATGGTTTGCCCTGTCTTCTAGTTCTTTCTCCAAAGGTTGTTTGAAAGTTTCCCTAAGAGTATGCTAAAAGAAGGTTTTGATTTTAATGCATCTGACCTGATCTTAAGCTGCACTTTGTTTCCTTATTTGTTTTCATCCCTTCTAAAAGTAGTCTAGTGATATTACTGGATTGTTGTCTGATAAGTTAGCTTTAATACAAGCTTGTCCAAAGAAGTCTATGGTTAGCCCTATCCTTTGGTTGGTTTCAAACAATTTCTTAAAAAGGATTTTCTTGTATGGTAAGTTGATAAATCCTTGTTGAAATTATTGGCTTTTTCCACTTTCACCACACTTTTAATGTTCCACTCCATCACTTAATCTAAAGGATCTTTTGATATAGATGACTTGCCCCTTCGACCACTCTTGAAATTGTTGTACAATTAAACCCTTTTGTGACTCCATTGCCCAATGGATTAAAGCTGCTTCACACTAATCCTATCTGCTGAACACTTCTCAATATACTTGCATCTTCACCCTTTGAAACTCTTTCATTTTGTGATATTCCATCCAATTAAAGATCATACCCGACTAACCAAACAAACAAAAACCCTTGTTCTTAATAACTAGCCTAAAATCACATTTCAAGCCTTAAAGATCACATCTTTAAACACACTTATAGAGATATCCCTCTATGGATTCAGGAGGGCTAGATCCTAGAATCCCAAAGTGGTTCTGATGTAGGCTCTGCAGCATTTAGTCTTGCCACTCTACTAAATTATAGAGAACTAACACCTCTGAAATTAGGTAACTTCATTGACGTGGCCATATCCGTGCCTAGGGGAGGTGGAGATGGATTGCGCGGTGGAGTGGGTGCTTTGTGATATGAGTGTAGAATTGAAATGGATGGATTTGGAAAAAGGATCAAAGCTCTCTAATTTTTATGTTTTGATGAACCTTCTTCTTTAGAGTCACTAGAGCTACTAATTTCTGGTTCACCTTCACTATCATATCTATGCTTTAGATGGCTATAAATAAATTTTTCTGGATCTTCAAGGTAAAATTTTCCACTAGGCGTAGTCGGGCCTCTTCGCGGCATTCAAGAAATTTGTTCACACAGAGAGCCCTGTTCACATAATATCATCTTCAGCAACAAATTCAAAGAGCGTGAAAACTTACCTCTATGACCTTCAACAAATATTCTCTCTCCTTTAGAATATAACACAAATTGGTCAATGGAAAATTCTTTCACAAATCCCCCCAAGAGGCGATCAATCCAATGTTCTATTGCGCAGGTGATCTTATTTTCTAACTTTTCCAATTTCTAAATCAATTCAGGAGTCCACTTAGTGACTGTGTTGTCCTTCACACAGGTATTGAATTCAGTCAATCGCAACAACCACTCCTACAACTCAGTTTCAAAGGAGCAAAATAATATCTCGTGAAATTCTATATAGATGTATTTCTGTACCCACTTTTTTTTAGATAGCTTAGTACTTCAATTCTCTAGGAGTGCAAATTCAAGGATCTTTCTATCCAACCAATCTTGAATTTTATTCTGTGAAGGGTGCCACAACATCAAATCTCCCTCAAAATGATCCGGGTCCCAGCAACGGAACCATTTGGTGGCTTGAGGGGTCTTGACCCAAGTTCAGATTTTATCGTGCAACCAACAAACCCTCCAACTACTGGCCCTTTTGGCAATGACCTACTTGTTTAGATCAAAGTCCCACCCAAAGCAGTATGGGTGGTGTTGGAACCCGGTTTCTGCACCCCGAGGAAAAAAATAATGTGGTGGCCCTAATCAGATTGATTGCAGACATATATTTATCATAAATATATGTACACAATATAGAATAATACTTTAGCAGACCACAACACAAAATTACTGATCACTTCGTTGTAGATGTATCAGAAGCAGATCCAGATCTATCTATTGCGCAATTACTTAAGTTGATTTATCAACCATAAATATAACTTTATGCATAAATAACAGATGTATTCATGCAGATACAAATAAGCGCAACGGAAGTAAAGTAAAATTAAGACAAAACATTAAACAGATAACAAAGAGAGATAACACGATGCTTTCTGCCAAAATCAATCCTTGTATTAGTTTAGATCAATTCAATAAATCAGACTTTCCCTTACACTTTACCCTTCCACGCACACAGCCAGTGAAGTCTGCACACAACCAAGACTAGGTCTCCACGCACATAACGAGCAAGAGCCTTTCTACCCAACCCGACCGAAACCCTTACTAAGTATCACAGACGCATATACTTAGATCAAAACATCAATAATATTTTATATCTTCCTTAGACTTGATATATCTATTTATATCATTCTAGCGTGCAGATATTATGGTCTCAAACCATCGTTTGAGGCCCACAGTTTCCCTTAAACCATTTTACATCAAAATAGGGACTTTGACCCACCCCAAATCCCCTTAAGTCATTTGCGCAGCACACGTATACAAAAATTATACAAAAATATACCAAAAAGTGTACCCCATGGGACCCCGCTCCATCTATAAGCGTCCCTAGCTTAACATTGAAAATTAAGGTGAGAGAGGGAGCTGGCCTACCTCACTCCTTGTGCAGATGTTTCGTCGATGTAGATTTCTATCATTTCACTTTCAGGCTCATTCCTCGATGTGCCTTCTACGTCTGAATACCTGTAAAAGAGATGACACAGCGAAAGATGAAAGATACATAGTATATGTGTTTCAAATAAACCTACATGACGAATCAAGGAGTATCATGCTAAATCCATTAACATTAACAGGTTTATGGGAAGAAAAGTATACTTTGTATTATAAAATGAACAAAGGGAAGCTTTACAACCAGTGCCTTGATGTTGAATGCCTCCTTCAAAGTAGTAATCCAAGTCCAAGCCACACTCTTCAATCTAGTCTCCTTCTTTGTCAAATCGAAAGCATATGGGAACAATCAAGCAGAAGTAAGGCAACCATCAATGACCAACTAAGACTCTATATCATGACACTTTCTTATAGTATATCTGAGGAGGTTAAGGATCCACTAATGAGGGGGAAAGGCCTTATCTCTAAGGGGAAAATATTTGGAGATAAGATAAATCGTAAAACATGGGATTATTCGACCATATCATCAACCAACAAGTACCATAACTATGTTCTCGAGAATTCTAGAGGTCGAAGCTTCTGCTACATTTTTGGAGAACTTTCCTGAAGAGGACCAGCACACTTTTACTGCTAAATTCCCATGCTAACACCATTATTCACAGGATAGGGACAAGGTGACAAGCATGAGCTTACTAAGGGAAGAAGAGTGTTGTAATTTTAAAATAATGTTTTTTTCCAAACTTTGCAGAAAAACTTCAAGACACTTCTCTTTTAGGTCTTCCAGGGATATCTTAAGCATGTTGTCCAGAATGAATAAGTTTATACAACTTTTGTCGCTTTGTGACGTTTGTGACATGGACGGCACAAAAGAAGACACTTGGGATAACAACTAAGGAATGAGACAAAATATTGTGTAACAGATGCCCCCTAAAGCATGAAATCAAAACCAAGAGTGATGGTTGAAATGTTTTATTATCCAATGAAATGAATTTGGAAAACCACTGTCAAGAGACCTGTCAAATAAAACACAATAAAATATGTGACATATCTAATATAAACATACCAAATAACATTTCTCTGAATAGGCGTCAAATAACACATGAACCCACGACATGGTCACAACATTCGTCTGAAAGAGATCATGGACACAGATCCACGGTATGGTCGCAGCCATCTGTATAGAAAGGATCATGTGTACTATCATGAATACTCAATAACTCAACGCAACCTGGATAAAAACATTTAATCCAAGGTCTTGGTATCTATCTCAATTTATCCACTATACGAATCTAATCATGTGAATAGATGCACTAATGTTGAACATGGTAGAAACCACCTGATTACCAGTGAATAATGTAAATCATTAACAGGAACGAGAGAAACCACCAATGATGATGATGGCCCTCAAGGTACGACAACACAATATACAAGTGTGAATGAATGAGTTGAAGTCTAACACTTATAGAATCATCCGATCAAAGGCCAATGATGTGAATCTATTGTCGAACGCAAAGAACTTTCCATTGAGGCATGCAAGCTCCAAGGTACTGAAAAAGGAGTTTCTAAATAATCTTCCAGGATAAAGAGCTGAAGTCGAAAGGAAGTGATCTGTCAAAGGAGGGCCATAATTATTCCCACATCATTGGCATGAAACAAAGGATTTCACAAGATGAAAGGAGTGATTTAGGACTATTGCAGAGAGGGTCAAATAAGCAGAGGATGTTTGAATTTTATAGAAATGACTTCTCTTGAACATATCAGCGACAAGACTCCAGAGTTTGGAATCTCTTTCACTAAAAAATGGGATCAAAGGTCATAATGACGGCATATAATGATCAAATGAGAGGCAAATGGATTTTCCAAACCCAGGAAGGCAAGTGACGAATGAAGGATATCCCAACCCGACATGAAATGCAGATGAGTGTCATGTTCAAGAGAGACATGCTGCCTTTGGTATAAAATACAAAATATTCTTCACTCCCATTTTCCCCCATTATTTCTAACGAGTACTTATTTATTTTTTATATCTAGCTTGAAGAGGATACCATATTCTTGGCTTATAATTTCACCCTTCAGATGAATACATCCTAGTAAGTTTCACGAGCCCTAGGAAGGAGTAGCTCATTCTCATCATGGTGACATGTCCTTCATTTCTTAGGGGTAAAATGATAAAATGCATAGGTGTTAGCTGGATTAGATCCCTCTCGGGCCTTCCGAGGACCCAAGGCAAACAATCAGATTCGCTGCAACATTCACAAATAAACTACATACAGGTTCATACTAATGCTTAATTGGAAAAGTGAGATATTTAAGGATTACCTCAATGTATATGGCAGATTTTTTGGAGAGTGTTAGGCAGTGTGGCAGAAGTCCTCCCCACTCGCTCCAAGTCTGAATCCTGCAAACAAACAAAGAAAAAGTGTAATCTTCATAGTTTTATCGCTATAAGCAATTAAACATGTATATAACCAAACATTTAACTATGTAGATCTAAGCCACTTATATCATGTTTCATAAACAAATAAACAATAAATACATCAATAAAACACTAAGTGGACAAAATAGAGGCAGTTATATTATTAAGAGAAGGAATATTACAACCATCAGTTTGGTCAAGCTTCCCTCAGTCCTCTGACTCCTCGCTCTCTCTCCTCAATATCCAAGTGTTGTAATACTTAGGTCAAGAGTTCTCAATGAAACTTGCTAATCATGAAGCCTCACACTCAACAACAAAAGTATGCTCTTCACACAATCAACATTTATACTTTTGGCAATGAGCCTTAGCCTCCAATTTATAAGAATTTGGGAGGACCGTCCTTGTCATTCTTCTCCATTAGTTTGAATAGGGAAAAATACATGATGTTTCCATGATTTGCCTAGGTTTTTCCCTCTTTGGTTGCTCAGTTGGGTTTAGTAATGTCCAATAAAAGGCCTGCACCACAGGTTGATGCTTTTTGGACTGACTCCTTTAAGAAAAATTAGGAAATGTCAGTCGGTTACTGTGTAATTTGTCCCTTTTTCCTCATGAAACATGAGTAATGTTGCCCCTTAGGTAAGACAGTGTGTTAACCTAGGCACTAACACTCCCTTAAAGAGGCATGGATGCGTTATAACTCGACCTAACTGTCTCCAGGGTGTGTTACCTTGGAAAAATAGGTCTTTGTCTAGGTCATTTTCTTCTTTCCATGTATCCTTCTCCTCTAAGCTGATGAGGACGTAATTTGTACTATAAAATATGCCCCCTAAAGTACGAGGTGAGAGGCGAAGATGATTGCCTAAATACGTTATAACATGTGTAGTAGAGCGAGAGGAGTTGGAGGACTGAGGAAAACCTGAAACAAACAACATATGTCAAAAATATAAATATATGTCTTGAATCGGGCATTCCCATGCTTAGTAGTTGTATCAAGAAGAGATATGACAAGTATGTCCACCGATAAGCACAATGTGGAAGCTTGTGTCATGACAGGATCAATCTGATAAGTTGTCTCCGAAAACAATATAGTAGCTTGGGAAAGGAAACAAAGATGAATGATGTAAGCCTCAACCCAAGGTCTTGGTCTTCGCTTCACTAAACTACATATTTCCACACATGTGAATAAAGGAGTTATAGTCAAACATGTAAGAAATCATCTGATTACCAGTCAATGATGAAAAATATCAACCAACACGAGGATGGCCACTAATAAGGATGATGGTCTCCAATATGCACAGTACAATCTAGCGAGTGTGAATAAATGGTGTTGATGTCGACCACTCGTAGCATCATTCGACTCGGAGCTAGTGATGAAAACCCCAATCAAACACAAGGTAACCTGCCACTAAGGTTTTCAAGTTCCAAGGTATTGATATGTTTCTGGATCAACTTCCTAGATAAGACGTTGAAGTCTATAGGAAGAGATCTGTCAAAAGGCAGGCAATGAGGCGTCCTACATCAGTTGACACGAAACAGGAAAAATATGATTTTGTTTTGAAGATAGTAAAGAGAAAATGGTACTAACTAAAGATGGAAAATGATTTATGGCATATGACGCCTTATCCGATACAGGAAGAAGTAGATATCGAAATATCTTGAACAATAGAAGGCACAGTAAACAGGGCACCAGGCAGCTTAGGATTATGAACACCAAAGAGTGTTAGGTTTCATCAATGCGGGGACATCGACATACGAAGGCTAAACTCGTAAAATAGTAGTGTTCGGCTAATTGTGAGAGAATTTTATGGGAAGTACCATGTTCAAGGTGATGTTTCCAAATCGACTTTAAAAGTATAAAAGAATGAGTCTCCAATTTGTCCAATTTTTTCCCCATCTGATTAGGTTTAACGAGTCCAAAAGGGTAAACTTGGTGATATTTTCATATTTAGGGAGTCTGAAACTATAAAACCTTTTACCTCCAAAAGAGCTAAAAATTTCCACATGGTGACTCCACAATCCTAAAACAGACCTTAAGACTCCACTGGAAAGACCCATTATCATTATAACATCATAGAAGCTCAGTTAGAGGACTTTAGGATTAAATTTTTCTTATTTAAAAGATCAGTTAGCCTCTTAAAGATTGTCATATTTGGTTAAAACTTTTCTTGTTTAGTTGGGTTTGAAAAACACAGCATAGTGGCTCCTAGAAAGATTTATACCAGAGCTTATCCTGACCCAAACCCACCTGAGATAGTTGATGACCCCGAAATAATTCTTAGGAAGTCTCCTGAGATTAAATCTTCAACTGTTTTCAGATCACCCTGTAGAGCTAATTCTGTTCCTGAAAACCTTGCAGCTCCACAACAATCACAAGTTGACTTAAGAAATCCATTTAGAACTAGGTCACTTGATGATTTAGATCATCTAGATTCATATTCTTCACCTTCATCCCCAGACAGAAGTGAACATCCTGGTAGCAGAGAAACCACACCACCTGATTTACATTTCCTTCACAATTTAGGTGTCTCTCATCCAAAATCAGCTCAACAATCTATTGCTGGTACATCCACATATGCTCTTCATTCATCCACTGTCTAAACCACTCCACTCCAGCCCACTTTTCCTCTTTTTAATCCACCTCTTGTAAATCCACCTCCACCTCCTATCATGGAAACATGGTATGCCCCGTTGGTCCTTCCTTTGCCCTTAGTCAATCTTCCACAGGACTATCAGTCCAAAATACCATTGTATGATGCCAGTAATGCTACTACCTCTTCACAACATGTGGATAAGATGAATGAATACTTTGACAGAAATGAAATTGATGACGAAACTATCAAACTTAGATTATTTGCTCAGATTTTAGGGGGAGAAGTAAGAAAATGGTTCAAAGGCTTAACCCCTCACAGTATTAATGATCTCCAAGCTTTCCATCAAATATTCCTAAACAAATGGGAAGTAAGGAAAAACCCTCTTCAAATACTTTCTGATTATAAAAATCTCCAAAGAAACGTTGGGGAAAGTGTACAAGCCTATTGCACTAGGTTTAACAGTGTTTATAATGCCCTTCACCTAGACCTAAAACCTCCACAAGGCTCAGCTTTAAACAAGTTTCCTGAAGGATTTGATCCTGAAATGGCCTATCAGCTGAGAGAGAGAGATCCTTTAACTCTTGAAGATATGCAAAAAGGAGCTCTTGCTGTGGAAGTTAACTTAATGGAGAAAAGATCAAGAATGAAAAATGAGAAGAGAGAGGTATCCTTTAGAGAGGAACCTACACCTTCCACATCCAACTCAAAGATGGAAAGAATGATGGAGGAGATGATGAAAAAGATGAGCATACTTGAGAGAGCACAAGCAAGTCAAAACCAAACAGCTCCTCAAAATAGAAATCAGAAACAAAATCAGAATTTTAGGGGAAATCAACCTCAAAACAGACCAAGGGAGGATGATCAACAGATCACCCCTCCTTTTCATCAAAACTATGTAGGTGAGGTTGAAGAAACATTAGAACAAACATAGGAGGGTGATATAAATATGTTGGGAGTAGATAATGATGACTTTGAAGTTCATTACAATAGAAAACAAGGTCTATATACACCCTATGATGACAAGAGACCAGAAGATGAATATTACTATCAAGAAATGGAAAATGTCATCATAGAAACCACAAAGGAATATTACCTTAGAAGTAAGAAGAATCTTGAAACTCCCAACAACAAAACCTCTGATAATTCTTCACAAAACAGCACTGTAAATAAACCCAAAATTGTAAAACAGGAGGACAAAACAGTGGCTATAAATTCTAATAAAAACAAGGAGAAAAGCACTCAGAACAATCAAAAATAGAGTGCAGACCTTAGTAGTGTTAGCACCTCAGCTAGTACTCTTGTTAAAACAATTCTAACCAATGTAAATAGAGGAAATCAACAAACTGATTTTGCTGACAGACTAATAATTAATAAGGCTGAAACAAGCACTTCAAAGAATCAAATGCCTTTTAGTTTGGAGCAGAAAATTTCCAGAATCAAAATCTCTGTTCCTCTCACCAAATTAGATACCCAAAATGTATATAGATCCAAAATTTTGAAGGCTTTAAACATAGAAGGGAATAATGAAACTTTCAATCTTAACGATGACCAACCAGAGCTCATATTCGATCCTAAGATTGAAGCTAGATATCAAGAGGGACTAGTTCCTCCTTTCTATGTTAGTTTAAATGTTCATGACAAGATTTTACATAACACTATGCATGATTCAGGGGCCTCTCACAATTTAATGCCCAAAGCTGTAATGGAGAGCCTAGGCCTTGAAATTACCAGACCTTACAAAGATTTTTACTCCTTTGACTCAAGCAGAGTGAAATGTCTAGGATTAATCAAAGAGCTCTGTGTAAACTTAGCACAAATTCCAGCCAAATGTTTAGTCATGGATATTGTTGTGGCTGATGTACCCCCAAAGTATGGTATGTTGTTCTCAAGATCTTGGGGAGCTAAGTTACAAGGAACTATGCAAATGGACATGACATATGCGACCATCGTTGTTTTTAATCAAACAAGAAGACTTTACAGCGAGTCTCATATGCAATACATGGTTACTAGCCAAGAGAGACCACAAAACTCTCCTCTTTATTCTGTAAACACAGGCCTTGACTTGTTTATCCTTTTCAATGATGAAACATTCAGTGAACAAGTGACCTTGGTTGAATTAATGGAAAATCGAGAGGAGGAGCAAGACAACACAGAAGTGTCAAAACAGTTTGCTAAACCAGAAAATCATAGCTAAAAAAGCACAGGTCTAGAGCTACAAATCATCCATCCTTTTCTTTTTAACCTTGAGAGTCAAGAAAGCAGTCCTCAACCCAATGAAAAACCTGAGGAATTAAAACAAATTCAAAAAAGTGCTGGTCTTCAAGAATAATCTGAAAGCTCGTTAGTTGAAGAGGATAGTAATCAAACTGATGAACCTGAAACTAGTCCTTTGTGGAGTATGAACTTCGATGGGTCTTGCACTAGGAGCAATGATGGTGCAGGCATCTAGATACGTAACATTGAGAACAACCACACGGAAGGCCATTCCTACATATTAAACTTTCAGTGTTTGAATAACATAGCGGAATATGAATCCCTTCTTTTAGGCTTACATTTTTTGAAGAAATTAGGAGCCAAAAGAATAAAAGTGCATGGGGATTCAGAGTTAATCATTAGGCAAGTGAATGGGGAATACAGCGCCAATCACCCTAGAATTAGAGCCTACAGAAACGACGTCATGGATTTGTTGAAAACTTTTGAGGAATCCCAACTTATTTTTGTCCCAAGAAGAAAGAATATCATGGCCCACAGTTTGGCTTTTGCTGCTAGAACATGCTTAACACCGTATGAAACCAAACAATGTACAACTGAAATTAAATTCAGACCAGCTGTCCCTGATAACGAGAAATATTGGCAAGTGTTTGATGGAGACAAAAAAATAGAAGACTTCCTGTAGTCCATAAATGAATTCAAACTACCAAGTTTGGATTCAGACTATGAAACAAACTGTCCCAGTGAAGAAATTCTACTTGATGAAGAAGAAAACTCTCCTAAGGTTGTTGTTATAAATCTGTTAGCAAATGAACCTGAACATAACACAGAGGTTAGTGCAGATTTACCAACAGAAGACTTAGAAACTCTACAGTCTAACAATCGAAGTTTGCCAAAAGGGCTGGCCCCTTTAGAAGAGTTGTTTGATTTCAACGATGTGGCCAAGAAACCGAAACTAGAGCCTGTCGAGACTGAATTTGAAGAGTGTAATATAGGCAGTGAACTAAAACCAAAGATGATAAAACTGTCTAAGACTTTACCAGCTCACATTAAACTCAAATACATAGACTTGTTTAAAGAATTTTCTGATGTTTTTGCGTGGAGTTATGAGGATCTGAAATCCTATGACACTGAAATAATTCAGCACAAGATACCTCTCAAGGAAAAACAAAAGCCATTTAAACAGAAACTGCGCAGAATAAACCCTGTTCAGTTACCTTTGGTTGAGAAGGAAATCAAGAAAATGTATGAAACTGGTATTATTGTCCCTATTAGATATTCTGAGTGGGTGTCTAATATGGTGTCAGTTAGGAAGAAAACAGGAGAGATAAGGCTTTGTATAGACTTTAGAGACTTAAACAAAGCTTCATTAAAGGACAACTACCCTTTACCCAAGATGGATCATATTTTACAAAGGGTGGTTGGTTCTAAAAGAATTTCTTTGCTAGATGGCTACTTAGGATACAATCAAATTTTAGTACATCTTGATGATCAATTAAAGACAGCCTTTACTACACCTTGGGGCACTTTCATGTATGTGAAAATTCCCTTTGGTTTAATGAATGCTGGTGCTACTTTTCAGAGAGCCATGGACATTGCATTCTCGGAAGAATTGGGCTACTTCACCATTATTTACCTTGATGATGTCACTGTTTTTTCAAAGACAGATGAAGAGCACTTAGAACACTTGAGAAAAGTATTCAATAAATGCAAGAAGTTTGGGATATCTTTAAAGCCTAAGAAAACACTATTTGGTCTCCAAGAAGGTAAACTTATTGGGCACATTATATCAGAAGAGGGGATAAAGATAGACCCAAAAAGGATCAAGGCCATATTGTAAATCACTCATCCTCGTAACATCAAGGAACTTCAATCTTTCATTGGAAAGATTAATTTCTTGAGAAGGTTCATACCCAACTTAGCTAAACTCTTTAGAAACATTACAAACATGCTGAAAAAGGAGCAAGGGGTTAAATGGACCTTGGAAGTAAAGAAGTCTTTTAAGCTGGTAAAACAAGCATTAACCAAAACACAAGTTCTAATAAGTCCTGATTTTTCAAAAGATTTTTATATTTTTTCATTTGCATCAAAACATACAATAGTTGTTGTCCTATTGCAGAAAAATCCACAAGGACAAGAGCAGCCCATTGCATTCTTTAGCAAGGCATTGAGAGATGCACCCCTGAAGTACAACATTATGGAGAAACAAGATTTTTCTTTGTTCAAGGCTTTAAAAGACTTCAGAGTTTACATCCTTCACTCCCACATCATTGCCTTTGTCCCAAGTTCAGTTGTGAAAGACATTCTAACACAAGACCCAGATGGCAAGAGAGGTAAGTGGATAGCTGTGATACTTGAATATGATTTAGAAATCAAGCCCACTAAACTCATTAAAGGCCAAGGTCTAGCTAGATTAATGGCTGAATCAAATTTTGAATTTCTTGATATTAATATGATAAATGCTTTAGATGAACAAGAGGAATTGTCAACTCCCATTTTTGAAGACCATTTTATGAATTCCTGTTGGTATGTTGATATTCTATATGTTTTTCTTAATTTGAATACACCTCTTGGTTTATCAAAAACAAAGGCACGGTTTTTAAAGTTAAAAGTTGTAAACTATTGCATTGTAGATAAATGTCTTTATTGGAAACATGCAAGTGGTATATTGCTTAAACGTTTGCCTGAGAATGATGCAGAGAAGGTTAAGCACGAGTTCCATGAAGGATAATGTGGAGGCCACCTCTACTGAAAGACTACAGCCAACAAAATCCTTAGAGCTGGTTACTATTGGCCCACCCTCTTTCTAGATGTACACAAGATGATCATTGCCTGTCATAAATGCCAACTTTTTGAAGGCAAAAGAAAGTTGTTGCCCTTACCTCTGCATCCAATCACTGTTGAAGCTCCTTTTCAACAGTGGGGACTTGACTTCATAGGAGAGATCCATCCACCCTCATCTTCCCAGCATAGATGGATTTTCACTACAACAGACTACTTTACCAAATGGATAGAAGCCATCCCTTCTAGGCAAGCCAATGACTTTGTCATCATAAAATTCATTGAGACTCATATCCTCTCTAGATTTGGCTGTCCTAGGAAGATCATCACTGATAATGCAGCTGCATTTGGATCCAAGAAGATGGTCGAATTCTGTCACAAATATCAGATAACATTGGGTCATTCAACTTCTTATTACCCTCAAGGTAATGGGTTAGCAGAATCCTCAAACAAGAGTTTGGTGAACATAATCAAGAATTTGTTGGAGGGCAACAAGAAGTCTTGGCACACAAAGCTAGTACATTCACTATGGGTTGACAGATTAACACTTAAGAAATCTATTGGAATGTCACCCTACCAGCTTGTGTATGGTACAGATGCAATTCTTCAAACCAGCCTTGGTGTACCAGTTATGAAGTTGATTCAAGAAGTGCAGTCTGAAGACAATGATATGATCAGAAGAATAAATCAGACCATTCACCTTTAGCAAACCAGAGAGGAGGTCTACAACAGAGCATTACAAAAGCAAGAAAGCATTAAGAATCTTTTTGATAGAAGAACAAAGGCCGACAACTTCAACGTTGGGGACAAAGTGTTAAAGTGGGACTCAAGGAGAGAAGACAAGGGCAAGCATGGAAAATTTGATAACTTATGGCTTGGTCCTTATCTTATTCATTCTACTGTTGGCAACAGTGCTTATTTCTTGCAGGAGTTGAATGGAGTTGAACTGTTTGGGGGTCCTGTCAATGGCAGGATACTCAAACATTATTTCTCTTGATCCTATCATGTTTTGAAGCCTTTTTATCTTTTTCTCATTGTAAATATTTCATCCATCATTGCATTCAAAGTTAGAAAAATCAAAAATACAAAAACAATGAAAAAAGAAAAGAGGGCAGATTGTAAAAACAAGAAAGGTACAGCCCCATACCAAAAAAGAGAAACAAAATCTGAAAGTGTGCAAGCTCAAATGCAACTCCTAAAAAACATACTCCTAATTAGTCATACAACCTAATCATGACTAATTAGTTTTAAATTTACTGCTGATAGGTTAGTGAATCATATTTTCCAAACAGCTTAATCTTGGCTTATCAGTTAGGTAGATTAGGATAGAAAAATAAAGGTTCAAACAAGCTCAAAATCCGAACCTAAGATGTCAAAAGCAGAATGGCTCAAATATATTTAAATCATGAGTCAAAGACAGAGGTAAACTAGTTCTAATAAGCCCAAAAAATGAACCAGAAAGAATGTAAAACAACTCAAGCAAGCCTAAAAACAGAGCTGAAGAAAAGAGAAGGTTGTGCTTAGAACTTTCAAATCTTAAGCCTTCACCATTTTGATTTAATTTTCTACAAATAATTATCTATGTGCAGCTTGTTTTTATGCCATAGATTAGCAAAAAGTTACACTGTTTAATCCTGACTTGTATGCTTTTAAATTTCTGTTTTAGAAAATAGCAAATAAAAATCTGTTAGACTGTTTAATCCTAACCTATAGTAGATTAGGTAGAGAAGCTTATGAAATCAATTGTTTAATCTGAGTTCATGGAGAAATAAGAAGTAGACTTAGATTAGTTTTATGCTTTCAAAAGAATGAAATGTTTGTAAAAGAGTTTTCCAATCCAAGTGCACTCTGAAAGAAGAAAAAATTTTATATCAGTAGGATTGGGTAGGTAGAAAGCTCGATTTGATAGATATCCATTGTTCTTTCATGGCTGGTAACATTTTCAAAACAGAAGAAGATCATCCAAGTAAATAAAGTTGCAGCCCAATGGATTAGGCACTGATCAGCCTCCCAGAGAATACAAGTCTGAATTTCTTGATGCCTTCAAGAAGGCACCATCCCCATGTGGAGCCACTGTTAGCCACCTATAAAATTTGTCATATCAAATGGTGGCTAAATCATTTTTGAAGCCTTCAAGAAACAATTTTTATTGCAAAATTGTTAGTTCTTGAAGTCTTATGAAGACATATTATTCTTTGATTAATCTTCACTGTTGTTTCCCTCTTAATTCTGAAAATCTATTGTTTTCATGAAGAAAATATTGCTGCAAAAATCCATGTTTTCCTTCATTTTTACCCCTGTTTTCACTCAAAAATAACCTCAATTTTATCCCCTTTTTTCCCCATAAAATTCCTCTATTTTCCATTATTTCCCTTCTTCCCTTCATAAATCCCCTTTTATAAGGTTTGAAACTCCTTTTTGGACCTTACCGAAACCTTCAAAGTCCTCTGAAAATCCTTGAAAATTAATAAAAAACCCATATTTTCATTATAGACCTAAGCCCCTTTGGGCTAAGTCCTAAACCACTTCCCCACCATGCGACTTGGCACTGGAACCAAGCGCTAAACCCATATGGTGCTTATCGCATCGGAACTTCCGACAAAGTGCATTTTTTTTGTGATTCAAAAACCACCGATGCGATTGGCCCTTTTGTTATAACCCCCGATCCCTTTGCCTCTTCGTGAAACCAAAATCCCTGCAATCAGGCGCTAATCATAAAATAAAACCCTTCCCCGATGCAATATTCCTTTGTATTTCACGAAAAGTCCGATTTTTTACGTTTTAAAAGAAACCCGGCGTTCATTGGTTGGGCCGATCCTCCACTGTTGATCTTAAACCAATCAACGGCCTTCGGAATCTCGCATCGGAGATTTCCATTGGGCTCGTTTTATTATTTTATTTTTCCCCTCCCGATTGGCAAACTCCCGATGGATTATCAGCTGTTGATCTCCCCCTGCCAGACCCAGATCTGACAGCCCTTATCTCTCTATCCCAAAGCTCGTTCCCCCGCCTGTGACCTCCTCCAATACATTCTCCGTCGTCGATCTGATCCTCAGATCAACGGCTCTCATTCAATCGCATCGGCGCCGCTTACCCCTTGCCTCCTCCGATCACAAATCTCTGATTGCATCTGGGTCGTCCATTGCATAAGATCCGACGGTCCAGATCATGTCTCCAACCTTTGTTAAAATCATGAAATCCCCTGTATAATGTCTTCTCGGCGAATCTTCGCCGTTGATCTCTATAGATCAACGACTTTCATTAATCCTTTCTCCGCCTGGACCCCACCTCATATTTATTTTATTAACCCACAGATCAAATCTGAGCCATTGATATGTTTTATCCAATGAACTAGAATCATCCCAAAAGGCCCAGCTCCATTGGGTCCTACTCTTCCCAGATCAGATCTCCGCCATCCATTCCTGATTGGACAGGCAAGGTTAATACCACCTTGGCTCTTCCCCACCTGTTACTGCCCGCGCATCTTTTCTTTATCGCGCTCTCTCCACAGCCGTCCGATCTGACACCCTAGATCTAACGGCCAGTGCGCATTTTCGCGTAGATTTAAGCCTGAATGATAATTCCTAAAATTCACGTGATATAGGCGGTTTTGAAATGCCACGTGTCAGGGTCTAACACATATCGTGTTCAAAAAGCTAAAACTGCTAGTTTATTTAACCGAAACCACCCTTCCCATTTACACTGCATTCCATTGCGCTTAATCTCCACCATTGATCTCTGCAGATCAATGGCTCGCATTCAATCTCGCTTTTGAACTATCGCCCTCCGCCATCCTCCAAGGGACTTTGTCGATCAACCTCAGCCGTTGATCTCTAAGGCCGATCTCATCCGACGACCTAGAATCCTTTCGGAAACCCCAAATTTCCTTTGTGCCTTTTTCATTGTCAATTAAGGTTTTTAACGCATTTTCTTTATAATTTCCCCATCTTCATTATAAAGCAGCCCTTCTACATTATATTTCCCCCGATCGCTCTCGACCGTTGATCTTTGCAAGATTGACGGATCTGACTTAATTACTCCACCTTTCATCCAACCCCCTCCCATGTTGTCCTCAACATTGAATCCTCACTGTTGAATGCTTTCATCCAACGGCTGTGCTCTAAACCTAAGCCTCCAAAGCAGTTAAACCCAAATATGCAGGATTTTCTAATTTTTCTTGGTTTGTGCAAGTTTTAAGGTTTTTTCCCATTATGTTAAAAGAAAAACAAAGACAGGGGATGACGATCCCCCAGGCCTTTATTCATCAAAGAAAATTATTCCCCAGGGTTCCATATCACGTTTTATCGTTGCCTCATGAGCGCTGACGCCACTATAAAGCCCCTGTAGCACCTGCACATCAACAACACACAGTAAATCTTAAATAAATAGAGAGTATCAGTGATTAAAGATTCAGTCACAGCAGAGATGAAGAATTGAAGATTGATTACGCAGTTTTTGAGGGATTATGGCCCAGATTGACTTTCAAAAACCTAATTCATTCAATTAAACACAGTTTGAAGAACAGAGGACAGAATTTAGGCCGAATTAAGCCTAATACACAGAATTAAATCAAATTAAACAGTGATTATAGAAGGACAAAGCAATTCAACAATCCGAGAAGCCTCCAACGCCACATCAGAGGCTAATTAAATCCTCTCAGCTACAAAAATCCACCTTCAGTCTTAAGGCATTCAAAAAAGGCCAAGTTATTATCAGAACATAAGATATTAGCAAAAAGACAGTTGAACAGTTATTTCGAATCAAAGAAACTAATTTAAACTGTCAGCAGAGTTATTACAAAGATGACACAGAGCCTTAAAGTCAACAAAATCTCCCCAGCAAGCTTAATAATTAATGTAAAAAAATTAATATAGAGGAAATATATGTAATCTTCTCCTTTTGAGCCCCTCAAAGGCCGAGAAGCATTAAACTGTATTAATTGAGTCTGTAGATCTTTTCTCTTATCCCACCTCCTCATTTTCTTATAAAATCTTCTTGAGGAGCTCATTGTAAAGGGTTGGTTGCAGAAATTTGAAATATACTTGTGCTCGAAACTTTCTACGTGTAAATAGTGTTCTGAGGCTCTTGAAGCTCTGTTTGTAATCAAATAAGTTAGGCTGAGAAGAGAAGATGATTGTTGAACTGAAACATTGGACTTGAAGAATGTAACTGGATTGGCATCAATATACAAGCTGATTCTTGGGATCCTGGTTTATATCACTGGTGAAGTGCTTCTTTTTGTGTTATTGTTTTCCTTTCATGTATGCCATTTTGTCCATTTATTCTCTGATAAAGAACAACAAGCATAGAGTTAGGATTTACTTTTTACAGTACCCTTCTCTGACTGATAAGCTTTATCTCAATGTTTTCCTCCAAATTGTGTATTTAAGAATCATTCAATACGGTCTAAACAGTTAGTAATGTTGGCGTTCCCTCATCCTACTGTCTAAAATAAACATTGTTCTTGAATGATATTTTCATTATATGCTTAGTAGAGTTTGACTAGAAAAGTTTATGGTTTTCCCTGTCTTCTATTTTCTTTCTCCAAAGGTAATTCTGAAAGTTTCCCTACGAGTATGCTGAAAGCAGTTTAGATTTAAAAGTATATTATCTGATCTTAGGCTGCACTTTGTTTTTCTTATCTGTTTTCATCCCTTCTGAAAGTAATTATGTGGATTATTGCATTGTTTGTCTGTTGAGTTAGCTTCAATACGAACTTGTCCAAAGAAGTCTATGGTTAGCCCTGTCCTTTGGTCAGTTTTAAACAGTTACTTAAAATGCTTTTCTTGTTTGGATAGACTGATGAATCCTAGTTGAAATTATTTTCTGTTTCCACCCCTTCAACACTTTTATTGTTCCATTCCATCATTTTATCTAAAAGATCTTGTGATATAGATGACTTTCCCCTTGGACCACTCTTGAAATTGTTGCACAATTAAACCCTTTTATGACTCCATAGCCTAATGGACTAAAAACCAGCGTCATATCTATCCTATTAGCCAATTCTTGTTCTAATTGCTTGCAACTTCACACCTTTGAAACTCTTTCATTTTAGGACTTTCCACTCAACTAAAAATCATGCTCAACCATCCAAAAACACGAAAAAACCTTTGTTCTTAATAACTAGCCTAATATCATACCCGAAAGCCTTAAAGATAAATCAATATTTGCACTTATAGAGAGATCCCTCTCTGGATTCAGGAGGGCTAGATCCTAGAATCCCAAAGTGGTTCAAGTGTCCTCTCCGCAATTCTGGTCTCACCAATCTGCTAGAATTACGGGGAGCTAACAAGCCTATATGAGAAAAATAATAAAAAACCTAAAATATTCCATACACACCAAAAAAATTACAAAACTTATATATATAAAATTACAAATCAAATGCCCAGTGGGACACTAGGTGAAATAATTCTTCAGATAGAGCCCGTTGCGGGGCTCGGCGAGCGGGATTCCACTACAGTCTTGAATTTCATAGGCTCTTTTAGAAAGGACCTTCGTGACGAAATATGGACTAAGCCATAATGGTTGAAGTGTTCCTGCCCCCAAGAGTTCGTGTCTTTAATCATAGAGTGGAACGAGATCGCCTTCTTGCAAAGAACGAGGGTTGACAGTTTTGTTGTATTGAGCTTTAACTTGGCACTTGTGGGGTTCGAGTGCTAGTGTGGCATCTTGATGAGTTTTGTGCAACTGATTGAGAGAGAGCAAGCGCTCTTCTTTGGCATTAGTGTCGAGTATGAGTTCAACGACCAGTTTAAGTGATGGAATCTCACACTCGATTGGAAGAGCTGCTTCTAGACCGTATGATAACTGGAATGGCATGAAGCCTGTAACAATATTCACTGACATTCGATATGCCCAAAACGTGGATTATAGCTTCCAATGCCATGTTTTTTTACGATTTTCGACTAACCAATGGATCATGGTCTTGAGGATGCCATTTACAGCTTCAACTTCACCGTTAGCTTTCGAATAATAGGACAAAGGTTGATATTGTCGAAAACCCAGCATGGAAGTTAACTTCGTCATCATTTGGTTCTAAAAGTGTGAACCATGATTTGTGATAATCGAGCGGGGTACACTAAAATGATAGATAACCTTATTGAACAAGAAAAGAGCAACGATTTCTCCATCAGCCTGGAAATTAGGAATGGCTTCAGCCCATTTCGTGAAATATTCTACCGCAACTATGATGTAGTTGTGTCCATCAGTGGAAGTGGGATTGCATGTTACAAAATATATTCCTGATTTAGCGAAATGACTGAAGGAGATGACCAGATGCAGAGGGGCAGCGTGAGCACACATTTTCTTCATAAAAATTTGACACGGGTGGCACTTCTGGACCACTGTGACGTAGTATTTAAACAAAGTGGGCTAGTAGTATTCTGTACGCAAGATTTTCTGGGAAGTAGCTATGCCTGAAAGATGACCACTGCATGCCCCAGCGTGGCAGCCATTTAAAATGTGTTTTGCCTCGTTAAGAGTGATACAATGTCGAAGAACTATATCGACGCCATGATGACATAGATTAACATTCAGCACGAGACAATGTTTCGCTTGGTGATGAATGCAAAGATGGTTGTCTGACGTGAGATTTGGGAAAAACCGTTGATTTTGGAGGTAGACAAGGATGTCCCCGTACCAAGGATCAGTAGAATCGACCAAATAGACGGATTCATCAGGAAATGGATCATGATCTACCTCCTCTGGGTCAATTCTGGGAACATCCAACAACAATTCGGCGAATACTAGATATTTATTAGCTTTGGAAACAGTGAAAACCAAGTCAAACTGTTGGAGGATTACAATCCATTTGGAATATTTTCCTCCAATGATCTGATGAGACAAGATGTGCCACATTGGATTCTCCAAAGTAATGACAGTAGTCTTCCGCAGCAATATGTAGTGTCAGAGGCGGGTGACAGCAAAGACCACCGCGAGAGATAGTTTCTCCACATGTGAATATCGTAATTCAAGTCCAATGAGACCTTTTGATAGATAAGAAATAACATGCTCATTATCATGATCGTGAAATTGAACCAAAACCATGCCTAGGGAGGATGGTGAGGTTCCATGTAGAGAAGAAAGTCGCGTGAATAGTTGGGGGCACTAAGAAGTGGGGCGGAAACGAGTGTCTGTTTCAGGGTGTCAAACGACAGTTGAGCTTAATCATCCCACATATACGGTACCCCTTTCTTGAGTAAGCGCATGAAGCCTTTCGTCATCTCAACATAGTTTACAATGAAGCAAAGTAAGAATTTTGCCTTCCCTTGCAAACGTTGGAGTTGTAGAATGGATTATGGCGCAGGTAATTCAATAATTACCCTGACCTTATCACGATCAACCCTAATCCCGTGCTTGGAGACAATGAATCCAAGAAGACGTTCAGAATCAACAAAAAATATGCATTTATGTGGATTCAGACGGATGTTGTAGAACCTACACTGATCAAATATTTATCTAAGATGCACAAGGTGATGAGCTTGTTTCTTAGAATGACCAGGAAGATCATCCAAGTAATCTTGTACAATGTGTCTGATATCGTGAAATTTATAGTCCATGGCCCTTTGAAAAGTGGCTCCAGCATTCTTCAGACTGAATGGGACCTTTTGATGCACAAATGTTCCCCAAGGACAGATGAAGGTGTTTTTATGCATGTTATCACTGGAAAATCGGACAAGCAAAGGTGACATTATTTAATGTCAGGCAGAAGGATTTACAAGGTTGCAATACATTAGACAATCTAAAAGTATTTAAAAATATCTAAGGTATGAAAGGAAAAATCAAGTTGCGCAAAGGAAGAACCAGTCAAATGCGCCTTTGCGAGAAAAATCCTTCGATAAGCGCGTCTTTGCGCACTTTTTACTCAAAAAGGCGTGCAATCCTGGGAGTCTCGGAAGTCACTTTCTGGGACCACAAGGCACACTCTAGGACATTGATTCCACACTTGAGGCCACCTAAGGATAGCCGCCCAAGCCTCCTTAGGACCTCAAGGGAGCACACAATGGAATAAATGTGGCACACAATGGAATCACCCTCCTTTCTTGGGTCACTATCCACAATGTACCAAGAGAGGGAAGGATGATTTTAATTCTCCTATAAAAGGCCACCAAGAGATGAACAAAATGAGAGCACATTATTATGCTGGCCAAAATTGCCCCAAGCAATACCAGCAGTGTGCGATATGGAGCAGAGATAGAGGGGACTCAGTTGTTGGCCATCCAACAACTCCAGTCCACTATAGTATAGAGAGGGAGACTTTGTGCCAAGGCAGCTCGGAAGTAAAGACATACTTGCATCGGGACTTGGAGCTCCATAGTTCCAAGAGGCCTTGGCAATTGGGTTAAATTTTCATCCTCATTTCCTACCAGTACTCAATAAGAGGGGACGTAAGCACCACCATTTGGATTATTGAAGTTGTTTGACTCTATTTAGAGATTTTGTTTCATTTGTTTTTGTTTTTGTTTAGTTTTTATGTTTGAATATGCATGTTATTTCCCTATCTAGTAAGTTTATGTTTCAGCATGTTCCACTAACTTGCTCGACTCCATCTATTTTCTATATGTGACCAATAACTTAAGAGGGGAAAACCACCTCTCTAAAGCAAGTGTGATTTGGTACATTCGTGCACCAAACACAATAACACAGGATTGGCGACTCCACTAACTTTTATTTCCAAGTTTAGGTGGTTGTGCCTTTTTGTAGAGACCTTCGTCTTCGTTGTGGAGTTAGGATCAAATTGCCCCCTTTCTCTCCTTCATTGCCTGGTTCATCCCTAGTGACAGAATGAAGCAGAAGAGCTCCCAAAAATTACTCTGCAAGAAAATTGTATGCGTTTCTTAGATACAAGCGCACCCCAGTGCGCAAGTTCACAGGTGACCTGCGCATAAAAATCGCGCCTGTTTCAGCCTTTTGCGCGCAAAAAACAGAAGTGGGATTTTCTCCACTAATTCCATATTTTCTTGCTTGTAAAAGTGATTGGTGGCCCATAATACAACTTCCAACACTGGTTGAGGTGCCCCGCAACTTTCTAAAGCTCATTCTTAGCTGCTCTTAGTAGCCTAAGTGTTAGTTTTATTTCAAGTTAATTTTTGCAAAGTTAACACATATTTTAAGTAGGAGGCAAATTAACTTGCATTCCGAAATGATTTATGTTTTGAAAATTTTGGTACCAAAATACCTAGGTAATTTGCCAAAGTAAGTGGCCCAAGTCCACGCATGCTTAGCTAGTTCTTTTTTCTAGTGTAGAATTCATTAGTTTAGTTCAATTTTTGCACTAGGATTTCGAGACCAGGATCGAATTGTCGATAGAAGAGCAAGTAATCTCTGCTGCCTTTGCACCCTCCAGTGATGATAGGCAAGCATATGAACACTCTCTGTTCACAACTCACCATCTCCCTATAGTTGATAATTTAGATTAACTAGGAAAAATTGAAGGCGGCCCATATCCGCGCATGTTTTTCTTTTGAGCAAGGAACAATAGAACATAGTTTAAATAGGGGATTTTGAAAAGGATCATCACATATCCACATGTTCAAACTATGTGCTTGTTCACCTTTTGTTCACACACATCAACACCTTAAGTGAAGTAAAGACACCTAAAACTAACTTAACAAAACTCACTAAATTCTCCCCACAGGAGCCACAAAATAATTTATAGTCTAAGTTAGGACCAAGGGGGTGGCATCCAATAAGCCGCCTTGGTTAGTCTTCATCTTGAAACATAGAATTTGATTGTTTAGGGAACTTTCAAAACCACCTATCAGCCCATGGAAAAGAAAACTCGAGCGTGGCAGAGACCCGATTCAGAGGGGGTTAGGCTTAGGCGCAGTGCATGCGATATCAGTTGGGGCTACCTGACCCGGCTGATGCTTGGTACTGTTAGCTGAACTACCAAGAAGCCCAAGACTCAAATTCTCACGTGGGACAGCGGTGCTTAGTGGCCAAAAATTAGGGCATCCTTTCATAATAGGCGACGGTGCAGGCAGCACTAGATCCTCTACCCTTACCTTGGTGGATTTTCTTCGGTTGACTGGGGGAATCACCAGTTCTTTCGGGACGTTGTGCCAGCATTTGCAAGATATCTTCTCAAGGCCCAGTTACATTTGATCATGTGAGGAAAATTAGGTCTTCTAGTTCTTTAGTATTATACGCAAACAACAAAAAAACCATATTTTTTATTGACTAATCACATAAGATTAATATAAAAAGAAAATTTATTTTATTTTCACTTTGTTTTATGTATGCAATCATATTTTTTCTTTGATTATAGTCTCTATCCTCTCAAATATTTCCAAAACCGCACCTAGTCGACGCCAAAATGGACCCAACGGGACCTCGTCAATCTAGATGCATTTTGGACCTCCCCCCATTACTGGGAGGGGTTCTAGGTATTTCGCCATTTAGGTGTCAAAGACGGAACACTACCACCCTTATTGGTTCATCCTTTATCAGGGCATATTTATTTTGGAACCCTAGTCAGTCTCCCAACGCCACACCAGTGAACACCCCCATAGGGTCACCACACACCGCTCCTCTCATAACCCCTAGAGGGCAGAGGAGTGGTACCCATTCGGGAAGCAAAGTGAATGCACAGTAGGGTACGTCACAGACAAACCCTATTTTGAACCAAAACATTGTGTTTTCACAAGTTTCAATGGCTACAACCTCGCAGTCACCTTTTATAGCTTCGTTAAATCTACCAGATTTAACCAATTTGACAAATGACCCCATTACACACAACCCCATATGGCCTCCCATACCCACGAAGCTCCCTTCATAGATTCCAAAATTTTAAGGAAAGCAAGCGGAAGACCCCGGAAATCATGTTATGACTTTCCACCTATGGTGTTCGTTGAACAGCATCGTTGATGATACTATTCGACTATGACTGTTTCAATGCACTCTAACTGAAGTGCCAACGGAAAGGTATGTGGAGCAACCCTCTGCTACATATGGAACCTTTAGCACCCTCGCCATTGCGTTCTTGACCTATTTTCAGTTACCCATCCACCAAGATTATAGAATGGAATTACTGACCACTTTAGGAAAACCCCTATCGTCCATATCTCGAACCATCTTCACGAATGGCGGCGGCATCGTAGTTTGTGCAAAGCAAAACTTGACGGTCAAGTTCTATTAGAATTGTTCCTGAAAACTCTCACTGCATAGATTTCGAAAGATGTGGTGCAACAAAAGCCCATATCCGAAGAGGACACCATTAGTAAGGCCCAATAGCTCTAGCTGATATATACGCAGTCAGGGTATGTTTACAATATCCTGTCGAACTCCCCGCACCTGCAAACTTACAAAGAATTTCCAAGCACATCAAACTTTGCAGATGGTTTAATTGGGTCATTGACCCAAAATCACCTAAGCGGAAGCATTCAATACCCCGGTTACACGTATGATTCTACCTAGAACATACCACAACCCAGCTACCAAATTCATTAAATGCCTCCGCAAAATTTGACCAATAGGGCGTCATCGTATCACCATCAGCATGGAGGACCCTATCCTCTGGCTCAGGGGACCCAGTACACAGATACACATGTTGATGAAAGAGTTCCCCCCCAACATCCATTCAAAAACCAAGGACCATAATACGCCCAGTCCCTAGCACAAGAAACACCCATGGAGAATAATGCACAAGTGAACTTTGTACAACCCTCCCAAAACCAACCGCACCAACCATATACCCTGGAGAACCCAAATTATCCTCCTAACTTGGTTAAGAGAAAAGGTAAAAATAGGCCTAAAGGAAATCCTGGATAGGGGGGCAACAATCAACAACGCCCTCCGCGATCTCAGAATGGAGGAAACTCCAACCAAAATCAAAACCAAGAGCCAAGCAACTCCCAGAGGCAGAACAAAAGGCCAATTCTTCAGACAAACCACTCTTGTTCGATCTGTGGTGAGTACAGTCATTACACTCACCACTATCCTGACCTCCCTGAGCTGAAGAAGCTACAGAGTAACCATAGACAGGGGGATCCTCCCAGCAGAAAACAGTCATGCAGGAGCCTTTCCCCCATCAAGGGACAGTTAGCACACAGCAACAAACACCCAATGGAAAAGACAACCATGAAATCTACATGACTAGCGAAGAAATGTTTTTTCAGACACGGAATCGAAATTATGACACCCCAACAGACACCAACGCATCAGGGGCTAGTACCAGTGCACCAACAACACCTTTGACCATATCAAATATGTCTATTGAACCTTTGCCAAAAATGGCTAAGGGACCAACTAGGAGGGTAGGAAACCATTCCAAAGTAGCCCATAACTATAACATTGTGGATGATCTAGCTCAATCTCCTGCTTCTATGTCAACGTTGGAGGTATTACAATCATGCCCAAAGCAACGAAAAGCCTTACTTTCTGCATTAGGTGCCATCGACCCTACTGATTCACGTCTAATGGCTTTTGATTTAGATAAAGCCAACCCTAGGCTTCCTTCAATGGTTTCCTTTCAGATACCAGTGTCAGTCCAAAACATTATTATTCATTGATGTATCATTGACGAGGGTGCATCCACATGCATCATGTCAAAGAACATTTGGAAAAATTTAGGGTCGCCCGAACTAAATCCATCAGACATCACACTTAGAGAATACGATGGTCGCCCTTCAGCCCCCATTGGTCTCTACCAAAACGTCACGGTCTGCTTAGCCAGAAAGACAGTCCTTATAGACATTGAAGTCTTGGACACCCAATTGGATTACAATATACTCCTTGGCCGAAGTTATATGTACACCATGTCATACATCGCCTCCTCCGTCTTCAGAACTATGATGTTCCTCCATGAGGACCGCATCATCACTGTCGACCAATTAACGCTTAGCGAAAAGCGGCCCCTAACAAATACCGATGTAATTCTACCCTACGTAGATACATTTGTGGACCCACTTACATGGTACCAAGAATATGGCCCTGGCCAGTTCAAACCGTCGTCCATCTTAGGTTCATTCCTAGGTTATCCTCATGTTATCCCAGAGCCATCATCTGGCATCACAAAGGCCCCAGTGTGCATGATGTCCACATCAAACACCAAAGCCATTCAGCGCATGGATACAAGCAGTAATGACACTGATTCCTCGGCCACGGCAACCTCCCTTACCTACACCGCCTCCCAAACTCCTTTCCTGTACCCTCCAGTTGGTTTCGTATCCCAGCAGGTCTTGGCCACTGTGGTGTTACCAAATGTGTCTTTTGAAATACTAGTTTGGTACCTCGTTCCCCCTACTAGGACAGAAGCCATGCACATCACCTCTTCAGGGTTAGTGCCCCTCAGTCTAGAGGATGCCCCACCCGTTTAGGACATTGTCGCAAACATCTCTGAACAGGTAACTCCTACCACAAAACCGATGATTACAACCAAGAAAAGAGGAAATAAGGTGGAAAATCCCACCACGCCACGGGAATCACCATACTGCACCATATGTGATGTAGTAGGCCACCCTACCCACATATGCCTAGAGCTAGATGAGTTAAAACTGCTCCTTGGCTCTGAGGCCAATATCGCGACACCACGTTCCCGTAAAAAGGAACCTGCCACCAAAATTCAAGGCAAAGCATTGCGTACCAACCACGCATGTGCTATCTGCAGCAATTATGGACACTATACCCATCATTTCCCAGAAATCCTGCAATATAGGGATGCCTTACACACCATCAAGCGGTCCTACCAAGAGGATCCCTCCACCCAGTCATCTAAAGATGAACCTCACACCATCCTTTACCTGTGGGAGGATCAACAGTCACCTGAAAGACTCCTAGCCATGCCCCCTCCTCCCATCAAGCGTTGCGTACTCTGTGGTGAGCTCGATCGTTTCATCATTTATTGCCTAGCTTTGGAAATGTTCCAATGATGGTATCCAGTTCATGTATTATATTGCACTGACACGGACATCCAGTATTCATGTCAGATATGTGGTGGCAATCACTTGGTGCGCCATTATCACTACATACCTAGATTTCGCGCAACACTGGCTAGTTTACACTCAGCCATAGTCCGCCTAACCCAAGAAGATGGCTTGGACTTGAAATCTATGAACAGCTCGACAACCCAAGAAGATGTGACAAGCAGATCCATCCTCTTCCTGTCAGCTGAAAAATGACCAACCAGGGAACCCTCAGTTACCCCCAACCGCTCTCTTTAGCGAAGACCAACATGTGTGTTATGTAAAACGCCCAATCATGTGGTCACCACCTGACCTAACTTAGAAGCGTTGCATCACTGGTACCCCATCAGACCACCAATTGAGCATGATTGTCACCCTGTATCTAGGCTATTTTCCCCAGTATGTCAAGGAAATCACTGTGGACAGTGTTGTACCTATATCCTGCAGGTTTTTCCTCTAATTGATATGATTCATACATTAGAGAAGAAAGAGGACGATCTCCTCAAATGGTATATAAAGTATATCACCCCAGGCCAGCAACCCCACACCCACATCGGTGTGATGGGTAAACTGGGATGACACACCAACTAAGCATGAACTAGGTACAACCTAGGATAACATGTGGACTATGCGACCTGATTGACCACCGAGTCAATCAATTCAAAGAACTGAAGCACCTCGCAAACAATTTTCGCATAGTCTCTTCTCTCCCACAGAAATTTCTCTCTAACCAAGAGAAAATCACGCATAGTTATAGTCGAATTTGTTCACACTTTCATCATACAATTAAATGTGAACGTCTCCCTAAGCTAAGAGAAGCAAGATCAGTGTTAATTCTACACTCCCTAGAAGAGTTAGACACACCCAAGCCAACAACACAGAAATAGAAGCAAAAGACCTCGTCTTCTACCATAGATCCTTTCCAAGCGTCCACATCTGGGAGGAAGAGTAGTATTAATTCCCACACAATCTACTCAATTGGCACAGTGGTACCATGCACCATCTGCATTGGCCATAACCACGAACCAAAGGAATACCCGCAAATGGAAACATTCAGGCACCTCTGCACTCAGCACATTTTCCACCGGCAAGAAATTGACCATTCTAACAAGGGACCCAACTTTGCACTCTCGCACGCTCCCATCACGGAGATTCTCCCCCAACCAAACACCTATGACATGATACACCATATACGATTCATATCATCATATATCGGAACTAGGAATAAAGCCGCCCCCACGTCCCGGGGTGTCAACCCTGTTCTAGTCATGAAAAAACAGGGCACAATACGTGTTTGCACCGATTTTCGAGATTTGAAAAAAGTGTTGAAATTACAACAAGATGATGAGCTTAGTGAAAAGAGTTGCCTTCACTAAGTGGGCCCGCAGGCTATTTTTGGTGCAAGTCTATTTTTAGACATGTCGATCATATTCTATGAGTTGTAGGATGCTATTTGTGGATGGTGATCAAGTTGGAAAAATAGATGGAATTCTATTTTTAGACATATTGGGCAGAATCTATTTTTATATTGCCAGTCTAAAAATAGATATGTCGAATATTATTAGCTCTTAATAATATTTGGACTCTAAAAATTATCTTATTCTCTTGGAGCAGTTCAGTTAAGTGCACAGATGTGGCATAGGAGCTGACAGAAGGAATTGTGTTATTCCTGAGGGTTAAGTGGAGCTATTGCATTGAGACTTCAGTTAGAACTCATGTGACAGAGTTTGGTGGAGTTGTGTTCAGTTTAACTCAGTTAGACATAGTTGAGTTAGTTGTATCTAGTCTAACTGATTGATACACTAGTGAGAGTGGTGTGAATTAATTACTAATTAATTCACTAAATTTTCACTCATTAATCAACTGAAGAATACATGAGTTAACTACAGTGCATGGACAGTTTCAGTGGAGACCAGTGGAGAGGTAGGTGAAAGAGCAGGTTGACTATCAGTTGTGACTATAGTGTTGCATGATTTGCAACACACAGTGATTGGAGATGCCAATGAGGACAGTGAGCAAGGTCGACCAATTCGGTTCATTCGCAGCCATTATTCAGTAGTGACGGTGCGAGAGAGGGCGGTGCTAGCAAGGGCAGATCGGTGCATTGATTTGCTAGACTGTGAGCCGATTATGGTGTAGCGATTAGACGTTGTACCGAGAGCTTGTGAGAAGCTTGCATAGGATTGTTAAGAAGATTCCTATGATATATATTACATACGTATAGTTAGTTTTTGTCGAAGCCTTAAAACACTGTGTTCATATGTGTGAATTTTTATGGTTTCAATGTGTGCATGCAATTGATTTGATTTCTGCATATGATGATCAATAGTAGAAGAGATTATGTATTGTGCATGAAGTCAAATAGTGTGTGATCAGGAGAATCTTGGATGTATAATGCATTAGTTATATAATTTCTACAAAGAGCATGTCCCAAGGACAATTACCCCACCCCATTCATCAACCAGGTCATCGACGCTTATGCGGGTCATGAGGCTCTCTACTTTATGTACAGATTCTCGGGGTATAACCAAATTCAAATCCACCATACAGACCGGTACAAAACCGCGTTCACCACCCCCTAGGGCACATTCGCATACAAGGTAATGCCATTTAGCCTAAGAAATGCTGGAGCCACCTTCTAGAGGGCCATGAACTATATATTTCATGACTTGGCACACCTTATCCTCGCCTACTTCGACGACCTGACCATCCGCTCCAAGAAGCGCTCATACCATCTTGAGGATCTGTGATCGGTATTCCAACGATGTCATCAATATAACCTACGCTTAAACCCCCTCAAGTGTGTATTTTGTGTCACAGCAGGAATACTCTTAGGTTTTATCGTGTCCCAACAAGGGATTCGCATGGACCCCCTCAAGGTCCAAGCCGTCAAAGAGGTACCCCCACCTTGAACCCTCAGGCAACTACAAAGCCTGTAGGGGAAGGCCAATTTTCTGAGACGCTTCATCCCAGATTATGCCACTTGCGCTCAAGGGTTCCTACGCCTCCTTCGCCAGGATATCCCATTCAAATGGGATGATCATGCCCAACAAGCGTTCTATGCGTTGAAAGAAACATTGTCTTCAACACCGCTCATCAGTCCCCCAAACTATGACAAAGATTACATCATGTATCTATCATCTTCTAAGACCGCCTTGGCCAGAGTATTGGTTCAAGAAGGCCCGGATGGGAAGGAGCACATAATCTATTATGTCAGTAAAACCTTAGCAGGCCCAGCATTAAGATATGAACCCGAAGAAAATACTACCCTAGCACTAATACATGCAGTCCAAAAGCATCGCTATTACATTGTCTTAAAGACCACTACGGTCATCGCAGATATTAATCCCATCAAATATTTGCTCATGCGCCACCTAATGAACCACAAGTACGCCCGCTGGATAGTCATTCTCCAAGAATACGACTTACAGTTTCGCTCCCCTAAAAGCAAAAAGGCACTTATCTTAGCAGATTTCATTGAGGACCTCCCAAGGGATACCAAGGGATCACCAGTTAATGATTCGCTACCAAATGAACATCTCTTCTTCATTGCAATCAATGACCCTTGGTATGGAGACATTCTCCTCTTCCTACAAACTCAAAAGTTCATACCTCATATCACTCTAGATAACCGTCGGTGCATACACCATCAAGCCCCCCGATATCTCCTCATGGGAGATGTTTTGTACCGAAGATGCATCAACACCATTTTACGTCGATGCCTCACTCACAACCAAGAGGAACAAGCCCTTAGTGACTGCCACAAAGGATCTCGTGGCGGCCACCTCTCCAGGATGGCCACCACCCAAAAATTCCTACGGGTAGGATGCTTCTAGCCCTCCCTGTTTCGTGATTGCATTATAACAGTCAAGAGATGCGAGCGATGCCAGCGCTTTGCTCTTAAGGCAAGAGCCCCTCCCGCACCTCTGCACCCCATCATCGTCACCGACCCCTTTTCTAAATGGGGAATCAATTTCATGACTTGCAACCCCGCATCGTACGGCAATCATAAATACATCATAGTGGTTGTCGATTATTTCACTAAGTGGGCGGAAGCCATGCCCACATACGACAACACCGCAGAAACCGTCGCTCGATTTTTGTTTAACCACTTGATTGCCCAGTTCGGTGTTCCCAAGGAGTTAGTCTCTGACCATGGGAAGCACTTCGAGAATGAATTTTTCGAGGAGCTATCTCACCACCTCAGATTCACCCATGAATTCGCTTCACCATACTACCCCCAATCCAACGAACAGGTAGAAGTTATAAACAAAGTCCTCAAAACAATGTTACAATCCATGGTGAATAACCATAAAACCAACTGGAACCATATGCTCTTCTCCTCCCTGTGGGAATATTGCACAGCTATGAAGACGTCCACTGGTTTCACTCCCTTCCACTTGGTATATGGGGTCGAAGCCGTGATTCCCATAGAACGCGAGATACTAAATTTACATGCCGCCACCAAACTCCTCGATGATACCCAAACTCTAGAACAGCACCTAGTACAACTAGAGCTCGTCGACAAAAGTCGACGACTGTCACTGTAACACAATGAGGACCATAAGAAAAGGCTAAAAGTATCATTCGACCGCCACATCGACCCTCACTCATTCACCGAGGAAGAGCTAGTCCTCCACTACGATGTCGCAAAAGAAGCCATAGGGCCAAGAAAATTTGAAACCTTGTGGAAAGGACCATACATCATAAAACATTGCCTCCTCAATGGGGCATACATCTTGACTAAATCGGATGGGACATGCCTCAACAACCCAGTCAATGGCCTTTACCTCAAGAAATTCTATCCATAAGGGCCAAGGATGCCTTGCCCTAGAGTCAATATACACAAACCCAACCACTTTAAATTTTTGACCGAAAGACTTGTTACAAAACGTGCTCGAGTGTCACAATGGATTATCAAGATGGTCTCAAAGTTTAGTAGCAGCTGCCTGGGTTATCTATCACCCTGACTGATCACCACTCTGCACCCATGGTATGTGCATTGGTTCTCTTAGTCATCAGTATTTTTCACTATCTTTGGATTACTATAGGATGGTTATAGATTTTTTAAAACAATATTCCTTGAATATATTGAGTTTCAGAAATCTCATTGTCTTCATTATCCTTATAAACCCATTTTCACTATTCCTCAATTGGTCTTCCCAAAGCCACCCTATTGCTCTTAAAAAGACTCATTTTGGGCTTATGCCTCCCATTTTCATCCTTTTTTCCTACCTGAGACCTCATTTTCTCATTTTTACCCTGTCAATAAACTCCACCCTCCCTCTAGGGTTTCCTGTTTCTAACTCATTCCCATGTCCTTTTAGGCATAATAACCTATGACAATGCTCTTTTTTCACTTGAAAATCTTCAAGTCAAAATCAGGTCAAAAGCATTCTCACTAGGTCATTACGGTTTTTCATTTATCAAGGTATTATATTTTCATTCAGATGAGTTTATCACACATATGAGAAGGAGTGATTATGATCATCACATTGTCAAAGCCATTTTGTCGAAACCTTAGTGAGCAAAAGAAAAGACAGCTCCATGACTTCAGCAACCTGCAAAGAAAAAAGCATCAAAAAGTATCGGTGAGAAAAGGAAGAATACTTCAAAATATTAGAAAGTGGTTTTCTCAAAGCCAACTCAGAGTTCCACATGCCAACACATCAAATTTTAAAGGGATTTGTCTTGTTCCAATGGTACCCAAGTCATCATTGTTCACAAGCATTAAACCCTAATTTCCTCTCCCACTTAGCTAGGCTTTGCTATGAAAAAGAGGCATATGAGAAGAGGAGCCCTAAGGTATGTCACTTCAGCAAGTATGAATCCATACCAACTCATAAACATCATGCCCCCATCATTTTCCAAGAATTCATTCCAAGGGACAAATCCTTTGCCACACACAAGGCTAGTTTCGCTTCAAATTCTGTTTCTGAACAAATAAATATGAATTTGAAAAAAGTGAGACAGTTTTTTGTCCCTCATATGTCAAGGAAGAAAAATCTCCTTTATGTTTTACACAAGTATCATATTTTGGGATAAATTTCAAATTTACAGGTGCTACAAGAGGTTTGTTGCACTTCTGGAGGGACCTTGGGAAAATCAAGTTTTATCATAGCTGGAGTGTCCAAATGAATTTCTTGATGATTCAAATGATAAATATACTGGAATATATTTCCAATTATCTATCATGATCTTAATTTTGAGTTGATGAAGGCCTCAAAAACTTTCCTGCACCAGCACTTTGCATTTCTGCACCCTCATTCAGCACTTTTTGACCAGTCTTGGGAGAATCAACTTTTGACAGGTCAAATCAACTCCAATCAGGAAAAAAAAGGTATATTTGGAAACTATACTTCAATATCTTTCCAAAGATCTATCCTAGGCCCAATTTGGACATGGATAAGACCTCCAAAAGTGTTCTTAAAAACAGTGATGCGTTTTTCCATCGCGACGCTGCGCGTTTGCACTTGGGCCAAACACGCAGTACCACTGGAGCTGCGCTCTTTTTTGGGACACTAAAATGAAAAAAAATCAACATATTCAAATTCCTCATGCCAAAAACATCATTCTGAAAAAATTTCAAACCATTTGGAGCAAAACTTGTCTCTCAAAAAGGCTAAAAACTACCAAAAAATCACCTTTCTGCCCTCTTTTCAGCACTGGCACTACGCATTTATAAGTCTTGGTAGAAGTGGATTTTGACTAGGAAAATGGGCACCAATCTATAAAGTGGAAGCATATTTGGAAACTAGACAGGACAGGCTTTCCATTGAGCTATCATGGAGCTCATTTGGACACCGGGAAGGCCTCCAAAAGTTAGCTGCAAAATAGGAAATTTTCCTAGTCTTGGCGCTACACGTTTTCCAGTGGCACTGCGCTCCTACCCAGTGGCATTGCGCCCTTGCTAAAATGTCAAAAAAAGACACCACGAGTTATTGTAGAAGTTATTGAGAGGCCTTAAGGTCAAATTCTTCCAAAATTTTCTCAGAGGATAGGTTAGGAGTTATTATTTTAGTGAGTCACTTCCAGATATTTTGACTTGGGCCTTGCATGGTCTCAAAGATCAAAATGAAATTACTATGTAATAAATTACATCTCAAACCCTAGCTTAGGATCACCTCCTCGTTTTGCAGATAAATACCACATGTAATACTTCATAATTTTTTGTCGGTTGTTGGTTGATTATTGAGATGAATATTACATAAACTTGGAGTTGTGAATAAGTTGGCTTTGGAGTTTTGTGATTGTTTTGGATTGAATGTCAATGAAGCAAGCACATTCATAGGATTCATGAACCTGGTTAATGGTGATATTGTTCTAATTTAGTAATTGTTTCCTCTTATGTTTTCCATATTTTTCATCTTTTCCC
Source organism: Pinus albicaulis (assembly GCA_034641835.2). NCBI lineage: Eukaryota > Viridiplantae > Streptophyta > Pinopsida > Pinales > Pinaceae > Pinus > Pinus albicaulis. Next base: position 1,234,227,749 of record CM076570.1, on the reverse strand, counting down.
TTATGATAGAACAGAGAATTTAGGTTAAGATATGTTGTTAGAGGCACCTTAAGCCTGTCTGCTCTCTGTTGCTCAATGTTTTCCTCTGCTAGGTCTGATTGAAGAATTCTTAATTGCTCTTTGATTCCACTTAGCTTGTTTCTTTAAAAATGATTTTAGGATTCAAGCCAAAGAAGTTTATGGTGTGTCTTGTCCTTTGGTGTAGCTTAAAACATTATTTTTAAGGCCTTTTCTTTGAAGTTTACTTATTAGGGTTTGGCTAAAGAATTTTAGGGTTAGCCCTATCCTTTGGCCCATCTTGAATAGTCACTTTGAAGGTCTTTAAATTCTAATTGAAGAACTTGAGTTCCCTGCTCTTTAATCATCACTTATTTGTTATATTAAGTGTTTTCTTTTCCTGAAGGTGAAATCACTAGAGAATTTAGGAGTTCCCTGTTCTCTAGGGTTTTCTGGATTGTTGTCTTAGGGTTTACTTAGTGAAGTTTGATCAAAGAATTTTACGGTATGCCCTATCTTTTGGTTCTTTCTTAACATAGTAATCTTAAAGACTCTTCTTGTCATAGTATATGTTAAAGGATTCTTGATTGCCCTTTAAACCTACTAAATTCACAATTTAATGTTCATTTCACACTCATCCAAACTATGAAGATCCATTTGGCTTTGTTAACTTGCCCTATGAAACACCCTTGATTTATTGTTGTGCTTTTCATACCTTTCACAGACTCCATAGCCCAATGGTTTAGATTTCTCTTACTCTATCTGTTCTTCTTGACAAGCAACCCAACCAAACAAACAAAACAAACAAACCCTATCACTTTAACTAGCTTAAAATCAGCATCCTAAAAACATACAAGTCACACCTTTTATACAAATATAGGGAGAGCCCTCTCTGAGTCTAGGAAGGCTAGGTCCTAGTACTCCAAAGTTGGTTTGATGTTACCCTTGTCTATTTGGTCTTGCCAATATGACAAATTATAGGGGCCTAACATAATGGCGACACCGTTGGGCACACTTATTGAAAATATTAGTGTTTTATAAAGAACTCAGAAAACTAAACACTTATTGAAAATATTAGTGTTTTATAAAGAACTCAGAAAACTTAAAAAAAAAAAAAATATATATATATATATATATATATATATATATATATATATATATATATATATTTCAATATTGGTATCCAATTGTTGATGGTGGACAAAAAAAAAATCTTCAAAACAATTAGCATCATCCACCTGGTGACTCCACTGGTTTTTAGTAGGCCTACTGACTCCACTGGTTTTCCATAGACTCCACTGGGAAACTTATTTTGTCATTAAACATGAGAATAATCTAGTCAAGAATACTTTATGGATTAAGTATTTCTTTAAATATTAGGTTGTGTTTCAAAACTATTATAAACTTTCAACCTTCTCTGATCTATTGGGTCCCAATTTTGGCTCTTACTATTTCAAGTACTATCCAAGACTGGTATCTGGTTGTTGATGGTGGACAACAGCCAGCCACAAGAAAGTTAAAAATCATCCACCTCATGACTCCAATTCAAATCAATTCTATGCAAAGACTCCACTAGAGGAAGAACCTAAAAACATGACCATTCATACTAGAAAGAGAGAGTACTCAGGCCTAAATTGGATTCAAGAAAATATTATTTTTATCTATAACTATGTTCTATCCTACTTTAAGCCTGATCAAGAATAAACTGATGAGGTCTACATTGATCATTGGAAATATCTCAAGCCTCAAAAAGCTAAACCCCAAATTGCAGACCCTGTACATGCTTATACCCCTGTTCACATTCTTGATGCACTTGTGAAGAACCCGGGAAAACATGAGCCTCATACTATCTCACCTACTCTTGCTAAAATCTCAAATGGTTATAAGCCTCCTTCTGTACTGCCTATACCTATCAAAATTCCAGACAGATACAAGCCTCTGGTCATGCCTCCTATCCTCCATGACCTCCCTGCAAATTTTATAAACAAACTACCCAGATTTGATGGAGAAAACTCAAAAGCCACCGCTGGAAAGCACGTTCAAAATCTTGAGGACCTCCTTGATCTATTTGAGGTAGAATAATATGAGGTGCGTATCAGAATGTTTTCTTTGTCATTGCAAGGAAAAGTTAAAAGTTGGTTCAAATATCTTCCAGCTTCAAGCATTAGCAATTTTCATCAATTCACTCAAGTCTTCCTAGATAGGTGGGTGGTTCTGGGAAATGTTTTTTTCATAATGGAAGAGTATAACCATCTAAAAAGACAACCAGGGGAGACAATACAACACTTTTCATCCAGGTTCAATAAAGTATACCATGCAATACCTGCTAAGATAAAGCGACCCCCAGGGTGGCTTTCTTGCACTACCCAGATGCCTTTAACCCAAGGATGGAATTCCAGATAAGAGAAAGGTACCCTTCAACCCTCAAGGAAATGCAAAGGATGGCAGTTGCTGTGGAAGCCAACATGCTGAACAGGGAGGCAAAGCTAAGAGCAATAGAGAAGGACAAAGTAGATAAAGAGCAACTAATATCTTCAGAGATAAAGCTAGAGATGTTGACAAACACAGTTAACAAAGCAATGCATATGATTAGGACGACGAAATAGGAAGAGTACAATGTTGAGGTTGGAGCTGAATATTGAAAACAACTAGTACTATTTTCTTGGGAAGAACAAGCTCAGTCATTACAACGCAAAGATAACAATCAAAATGTGCATGTTGAGCAAGATTGCAAAGAAGAAAATGCAAGAAGTTGTCAAGAAAGACTAAGTTCCCTTCCTACATCTTTTGCTTCCCTATTAAGAGAGCATTGCAAGCAGATTGCAACTAGAAACAAGGAGGAATGTCGGAAAGGATCAGTCAGGGAAGAAATGGATGATACAAATCCTTTTTCAAATCTAGAAGTCCCCCCTCTAGGTCATCTTGAAATCACGGAATCTGAAATAGAGGAGGAGTCAACACGTTTAGAATCTCTACCCTTATGCTTTGATTTTGTTGGGGTTCCCATGTTTTGGCCAGATTGGCAAGGCCAAAATATGAGACAACATCAGAACCACTTTTGGGCCCTAGGATCTAGCCCTCCTGGACCCGGAGAGGGATCTCTCCACTAAAGAAAAGAATGATGTATCTTTGAGAGCTCAAATTGAGATATTAGGCTAGTTATGAAGCACAAAGGAGGTTTTAAAATGATTTGGTTGGTTGGTTGCTGGGTTGGTCAGGAGATCATCGACTGAGAAAGTAATGGGAGAAAGGAAACAAAACAGCAGGAGGCTTCAGCAAAGAGGATAGGCCAAGACAGTGCCATCCATTGGGCTATGGAGTCATGAAAGGAAATTACATGCAACAACTAGCCAAGGCTTTCAAAGGGCAAGTCATATACACTAAAGGATCTTTTAGGCAGATGATGGAATGGAACATTAAGGAGAGAAGTGAAAGAAGGAGAGCAACCGAATTTTTGTCTATAGATCAGGTCAGAGGTCATTTAACTCCAGACCTGCTTGGACATACTCAAAGGTAGCTCTCAAAGAGGGACAAAGGGGCTGCTTATAGATCGGACCAGAGGTCATTTAACTCCAGGTCTGCTTTAGCAACTCCAAGGGAAAACAGAGATAAGATTAACAAAGAAACATCCAAGCAGCAAACCCCCGAGTTCATACATCAGCCAGCAGGCAATAACATCCACTGCGCTGGTTAAACCACATGGATTCACTCTTAGATACCACATAAAGTAGAAAACATTAAAGGTAGGGAGAGCAGGAAACATAGGGCACCTAGCAAGGGTGAATCCTATGTTATAGTTTTGTTGCCTACCAGAAGAACATGAAACAGTATGAAAATGTAATAAACAGAGTTAGGAAAAACATCACCAATAGTAATAGACCAGGATCCTATGAAATGTGCTTTGATTAATTGATGCAAAACCAGTCATGTACAATAAGCTCAATGGCTAATACAGTCCAGACTTTCTCCTCCCAGCCTATTACATACAACTACTCTGCTACTCCCCCCCACGATTGTTCTAACAGTCAAGAATAAATCCCTCTAACAGCAACTGCCACAGCAAGGCAAAAACAACCACAACAACGTGTTCTTCTGGATTCTTATAGGAAAAAACAGAGTAGAAGATGGTAGGTGAAGAATTAAATGAAGAATTTACGCTCAGAAGAGGAGGAAGTCCGCAACCCATTCTGCTTTAAATCTGTGCAATTACTTCTGGTACTCTGGCTGCAGAACTACTGCCATTCTCTGTTGACTGGATAACTGGTGAAATAATGATGCTAGGGTATCCATACTGTGTAGAAAATGCTTCTTGATGATGTAGGACTGCTGAAAGGGCATAGATCTTCATTTGAGGCATAATGTAGAATGGAAATGATGTGTACCGTGTCCGTTCATGGAAGAATGCTCTGCTGATACGGGAACCCTGATAATATTAAATCTCTCTATGCATTGGATCTCATGTTCGATCCTCGGGGTCTTCTAATTGTACCTTTGCCTTCTAAAAATCCATGCAGAAGCTCATAAGTCTTCTATTTCTTGCCTTGAGCTCTCTGCTGACCTTGTCTGAGAAGTTCGAGCTTTAATGGCGCCGGAAGGTTGGTAGAGTTTAAACTCTGTCCGTTGATGAATTTATGGCGCAAGTAGCCCTCAGACGCTTCATGTAACTTCAGGCTTTGAATACAGCCTCTGCACATGGTCTTCATTGATGCTTCTGTCGTTGTAGTAGAGATCATGCGGTATGGCGGCCATTAACCTTTGATAACCCTGAAAAACACACAAACCAGTTAAGGAGATCATGGATGGGGTGGCGGATGATGTGGAGGAGGAGAAAGGTGGTGTGGACGGTGACATGGCGGAGAAAAATGCAGAGGCACAGCGGAGATCCGTTCTGGTGGAGGTGGCGGTCTGTGGAGTGAAAGATCGAACAAGGAACGTTAAAAAACACGAAAACAAATCAATTTTATGCAATGGACTGAGGGGATGTACAGAAGATACACGCGGGGTGACGTGGCAGGATCCGGGGACAGCGGAATGGTCAACCATGCATGGACAGATCTGGACCGTCGATAGGGTGGAGATCGACAGCGGGGAGCGACGGATGGTGGGCCGGAACAAGATCTATCGCGTGCGCGATTTCATTAAATATCGTGCATCTCTGGTGATCGGGAGCCGTCAGATGGAGCTTTCGAGATCTAACGGTTGACACGGATTTCGCTGGGCATCCTGGGCAGGAAGTTAATGAGCGGGGAAAGCGGTTTTGAAAATCGTACAGAGGACGCGTGGCGGGAGATGAATGGAATCGCTGGCCTCCGGGGGAAAACCACCAAGCACGCGAGGGCGGTGCGGAATAAACCGGCAGTTTCTGGGCGGATGACGTATGGCTGGCGGGGTCCACCATTTCGAGCGCGCTCCGCGCCGTCGATCTGTCGGGCAAATGGATGGCGGAGATCAACTACGGGGGGGCCAAGGCGTACGGGCACAGAAATTCGGAGCGACCCCCCGTAGTTGATAACAGTCGTTCGATCGGGTTGTCCCACATCCCTAGGAGTCAACTACGGGGGCTCCGTGGTTTGACTCTACGGACGGAGAAGAGCCCCCCGCAAGGAAAGAGCCCTGGTCACGGCGCCGGGTCACGTGGAAGATGGAGGAGCGCGGGGCTATCAGAAGAAGGGCTAAGACCCCAAAACATAAAATTTATCATTTTAATTCATTTTTAATGTGTTTTGGGGGCAATCAAAGGGTAACGGTAGGGGAGATGGAGGGGAAAACTAGGGAAATAAGGGATATGGGGAAATTTAAAGGGGATTTTGGAGAATTTAAGAAGGTGATGGCGGGGATAGAAGGAAGAAAAGGGGTTTTGACAAAGAAAAGGGGAGGGTAAAATGGGGGTATTTTGCAGGGATATGAGAGGTAATATAGGCCCCTTTAAGAAATGGGGCAGCAGATAGAACTTATATAAGGCAAAGCACTCAAAGGCTTCAAGGGGAATGGTTTTTCAGGGAAAGGCATCCCTTGAAGGCTCAACAATCATTCAGCCCCCAGCTTGCTTGTCAAGAATTTCATAGGGGGGCTAACAGATTCATTTCAGATTATAAAAATAAATTGGCACCCAGAGGATCTATCAGAGGCAATTCATGAATCTCATGCTCAAGATGAATATCTTGACAATCAAGAGAAATTGGTTGAGAAGGAAAAAAATCAGGAAATAAAAGAAAATACACAAGATCCCTCTGAAGATACCAAGGATGATTCATCTGTTCTTTTGTGTGAGGCTCAAGAAGACATTCAGCCTCATGATCATTCACAAGGGAAATAAAACCACTGTATTTCAATCCTAGGAAAGGAAGAAGCTATTGGCCATAAGCACTCTCCTTCTAATCCCAACTACCATAGATCAGAAAATAAACTTATAGATCTACATATGGTGGAGAAATCTGTTGATCTAATGTGCATATTGGATAACATTCCTTCTATGAATAAGCTACCCAAGTATGATCAATATGATGATGATTATGTTCTCCAGACTCAAACCAACACTACAGAAAAATTAGTAACTAGTTTGTGGGACAAAGACAGTCATTTTTAGCAGCTCAAATATAGTGATTAGCAAATACAAATTAGCTATGAGAGTGAAGAAGAAAGTGCAGAAAGTTTCGAAGAAAGGGAAGGATCTTTACCTTTTTGTTATGCTTCATTTCAGTTCATCAAAGATAACCTTAATACAATTAGAAATCAGCAGTCTTTGGTTATTTTTATTAACAACAAAGAAGACCTTCAGCCTTGTGTTCGGTATTCACAAGAGAAAAAGAGCAACTGTGTTTCTATCAAAAGAAATCAGAAAATGCCTCCTCCTTTAATTGAAGAAGAAATCAATCAGATTTTGAGCATGCAGCTAGCCTCTAAACCTTTATATAAAGAAGTTATTTCTGTTTTTTCTACAGCTGAATTGTGTACTGTAGCTTTTCCTCATAAAGAAACAAATGAACATACTGATACTGGTGTTGTACTACCTTCTCAAAAAGACCTATTTCCTGAGAATGCTCCTACTCATCAGAATGATGGCTTTTAGACAGAACTCGGCCCACTCAATCAGAGCATATCAGGTTTGATAGAAGACAACATTGCAATATATTATGAGGCTGCCAAGACAGATGATCATGAAGAGGGGGAAGAGATTCTTTCTCAAAATAATTCCAAGCTTAACAAGCTGGGGCAAGGAATGGTTCTGGATACAACTGATTATTCAAATCCTCAGAGCCAGGTATTATTTGAAGATCCCTTTTCTATTTTCTTAGAGGCATATAAATAAGGAACATGCTATGCCAGGAATGGTTTGTTGCAGAGTGTAAAGAAGATCTTGAGCATTGATGTTCAAAAGAAAGTGAGACAGGAGTGGCCTTTTTGTCTTTTCAGCATACCCAAAGGGCTGAAAAAAAATAAATCATGTAGTCATTTACTTGATTGGTTGCATTGGAGAAAAGAGTTCACCTAGTGTATATATAATCTCCAAGTTATATTAGGATAGATAGGTATGCAAATAAGCTCAGAACTATGAGCATATTTTTACTTTTAGATCGTTTTGACAAAAAAAAGAGAAAAAACAACAAAAAGAGAAAAGAGGGAAAATCAAAGAAAAGGTAAAGCCCCATACCAAAAAAGAATGTTTATGAAAGTGTGCAAGTCCAAATGCCACTACTTTTGAGAAAGGAAAGTCTTGTTCATTAATATAGCCTAATCATGATTGAACAAGTTTTAAATTTCTGTTGATAGGTTAATGAAGGAATATTTTCCAAACCATTTAAATTTGGCTTATCAGTAGATTAGATTAGGGAAAGATATTTAGTTCCAATGCTCAAATCTGAACCAAAGGAGAAAGAGAGGGATGCATAACAAATTCCAGATTACAGCCCTCATTTTTCAGTTTTACTTTTTTGAAAAATAAATATTGTGTGCAGCTTGTCCAAAATGCCACAATTATTGACAAATCAAACTGCTTAATCTTCATTTTATCATGCTTTCAATTCCCTATTTATAGATTAGTGAATAAAGATCTGTCAAACTGTTTAAACTTGATAGATTAGTAGATTAGGTAGAGAAATAAAAGAGCTCATCAGTCTAATCCAAGCCTTTGGATGATATAAGGGTAGAAGTAGATAGTTTTTATGCTTTCAAAAGAAAAATGATGTCAAGGGTTTGCCAGTCCCAATGCACCCAAATGAAGAAAAAATGCTAGGAAAAGTATGATGGGTAGGTAGATTTGATGTTGAAGCAACCATGTTTTTTCAGATTGTAAGATCACAGCTTCAAGGAACTGCAGCAAGATCAGCATTTCAAAATGAAGGAAGTCAGCAAGCATGTGAGGCATCTCATCTGCAAAAATCATAGATCTGAGGTTATTGACACCTCCTAAAGGAGTTGCCCTCCCCAAGTGGACCACTATTAGTCATTAGTATTTTTCACTATCTTTGGATGACTAGAGGATGGTTATAGATTTCTGAAAACAATATTCCTTGAATATCTCAAGAGTTTTAGAAAGCTCACTGCCTTCGTTATCCTTATAAACCTATTTCACTATTCCTCAGTTGGTCTTCCCAAAGCCACCCTATTGCTCTTAAAAAGACTCATTTTGGGCTTATGCCTTCCATTTTCATCCTTCTTTCCTACCTAAGACCTCATTTTCTCATTTTTCCCCTGTCAATAAACTCCACCCTCCCTTTAGGGTTTCCTGTTGCTAACTCATTCCCATGTCCTTTTGGGCATAATAATCTATGACAATGCTCTGTTTTCACTTGAAAATATTGAAGTCAAAATCTCATTCAAAATCAGGTCAAAAGCATTCTCACTAGGTCATTAGGGTTTTGAATTTATCAAGGTCTTATATTTTCATTCCGATGAGGTCAGCACACATATGAGAAGGAGTTATTATGATCATCATGCTGTCAAATCCATTTTGTCAAAGCCTCGGTGAGAAAAAGAAAAACCAGCTCCATGACTTCAGCAACCTACAAAGCAAAAAGTTTCAAAGAGTATCAGTGAGAAAAGGAAGAAGACTTCAAAACATTATAAAGGGGGTATCTCAAAGCCAACTTATAGTTTCACATGCCAACACATCAAATGTCAAAGGGAGTTGTCTTGTTCCAAGGGTTCCCAAGTCATCATTGTTCACAAGCATTAAACCCTAATTTCCTCTCCCACTGAGCTAGGGTTTGCTATGAAAAAGAGGCATAGGAGAAAAGGAGCCATAAGGTAGGTCATTTCAGCAAGTATGAAGCCATACCAACTCATAAACATCATGCCCCCATCATTTTCCAAGAATTCATTCCAAGGGACAAATCATTTGCCACACACAAGGCCAGTTTCACTTCAAATTGTGTTTCTGAAAAAATAAAGATGAATTTAACAAAAGTGAGATTTTTTTGTCCCTCATAGGTCAAGGAAGAAAAACCTCCTTCATGTTTTACAGAGGTATCATATTTTTGGAGAAATGTCAAATTTACAGGTGCTACAAGAGGTTTGTTGCACTTCTGGACTGACCTTGGGAAAATCAAGTTTTATCATAGCTGGAGTGTCCAAATGACTTTCTTGATGATTTAAATCACAACTAGACTAGAATATAATTCCAATGAGCTATCATCAGCTCAATCCGGAGTTGAAGAAGGCCTCCAAAATTTGCCTGCACCAGCACTATACATTTATGCACCCTCATTCAACACGTTTTGACCAGTCTTGGGAGAATCAACTTTTCATAGGTAAAATAAACTCCAATAAGCCAAAAAAAGGTATATTTAGAAAGTATACTTCAAGATATTTCCAACGAGCTATCATAGGCCTAATTTGGACACCTGGAAGTCCTCCAAAAGTGGTCTACAAAATAATGTTTCGTTTTTCCATCCTGGTGTTGCGCGTTCAGCACTTGGCGCTATGCGTTTGCACTTGGGCCAAATGCGCAGCGCCACTGGAGCTGCGCTCTTTTTTGGGGAACTCAAACGCAGAAAACTCAACATATTCATGCCTCATGCCAAGGACATCATCCTCAGAAAATTTCAAACTATTTGGAGCAAAAATGGTCCCTCAAAAAGGCCAAACACTACCAAAAAATCATCTTTCTGCCCTCTTTTCGGCACTAGCGCTGCGCATTTAGAAGTCTTGGGAGAAGTGATTTTTTACCAGGTAAATGGGAACCAATCTAGAAATTGGAAGCAAATTTTAAAACTAGGCAGGACATGCTTTCCAATGAGCTATCATGGAGCTCATTTGGACACCGGGAAGACCTCCAAAAGTTAGCTGCAAAATAGGCAATTTTCCCAGTCTTGGCGCCGCGCGTTTGCCAGTGGCGTTACGCCCTTACCAAAAAGTCAACAAAAGACACCACGAGTTAATGTAGAATTTATTGAGAGGCCTTAAGGTCAAATTCTTCCAAAATTTTCTCAGAGGATAGGTTAGGAGTTATTATCTTAGTGAGTCACTTTCAGATATTTTGCCTTGGGCCTTGCATGGTCTCAAAGGTCAAAATGCATTTACTATGTAAAAAATGACATCTCAAAACCTGGCTTAGGATCACCTCCTCGTTTTTCAAATAAATACTACATGTAATACTTCATAATTTTTTATTGTTTGTTGGTTGATTATTGAGATGAATATTACATAGACTTGGAGTTGTGAAGAAATTGGCTTTGGAGCTTTGTGACTGTTTTGGATTGAATGTCAATGAAGAAGCACATTCATAGGATTCATGAACATGGTTAATGGTGATGTTGTTCTAATTTAGTAATTGTTTCCTCTTATGTTTTCCATATTTTTCATCTTTTCCCTTACGACAGAACAAAGAATTTAGGTTAAGATATGCTTTTAGAGGCACCTTAAGCCTGTTTGCTCTTTTTTGCTCAATGTTTTCCTCTGCTAGGTCTGATTGAAGAATTATTAATTGCTCTTGATTCCACTTAGATTTTTGTTTTAAAAATGATTTAATGGATTCAATCCAAATAAGTTTATGGTGCATCTTATCCTTTGGTGTAGCTTAAAACATTGTTTTTAAGGCCTTTTCTTTGAAGTTTACTGATTAGGGTTTGGATAAAAAAATTTAGGGTTAGCCCTATCCTTTGGCCCATCTTGAATAGTCATTTTGAAGGTCTTTAAAGTTTGATTGATGTTGAGCCCCAAGATTGTTCTTTCTTTCATCTTACTTCACTCCATTTTCCTTTGTCCATTGTTATCCCAGGCCCAAATGATCAATGAAATTAGTTAAAATTACTTTTAGAATGAATAACATGGCTAACTTGCTAAGTTTTGTGATTTTGTCATTGTAATGCATTTTTAACTGAAACTAGCTACAGAATTCAGACATTCCGTAGCTAACCGCCAATTCTGTAGTTGTCTTCACGTTCAAGCATGTTCCAGGTGTCCTCTCAGGAAAAGCCACACATGGGTATATTCTACATCATGTCCTCATCGTTCGTTGCTCACGATGAAGAATGAACCGAATTTTGGACGTGGTTTTGGTACATGGGAACTCATTCAAGGAGGCAGACTCCTAATACGACTAGGACAGTCCAGATGTCCTTTGTCCCTCTACGCTGCCATCTTTAGAGTTCTAGTACGATTTTGATATGAAAATACAATGATCCCCGTATTGTTGCAAGTTCTGTTATGAAGATTTGATATAAATGCACTCGGGAAACCGAGAGGCTAGCTCTAGATTTTGATTAGATTTCATGGATTGACTGCTATATTTCTGAAGAACGAGAATACTCTGTTTCAAGTTATTTTTCTTTAATAAAGAAGACAGCATTGCTTTGAATGCGTTGAGTTTATTTTGAGTTAGATTCCGTCTGGTGGTAGAGGGCCCCTGCCTCCTGCACGGCTTTACTTTCGTAATTTAGATAAGTATCTTAGTTTGTTTTCACGTTTTTGAAGTTTGAGTTCATAGTTAATTTCATTAGTCACTATAGCTATACTTGTTCTAAGAAACTCTTCCAAAAGATCATGATAATGAATGGGAAATGGTTGTAGTGTTATAGGTTTTATTTGTAATTTCTTTTGTTCATTATCACAGTTGAACTTATTCTAGTAAACTCTTCCAAAAAATCCTTATGATGTCTAAGGCATGACTGTGATACTGAAGGTTTCAGTTGTTTTTTTACACTAAGTAGCATAGCTGATCTTACTCTTAAAACGCTCTTCCAAAATATCATAACAATGGGTAGGAAATAGCTGTGATGTCTTAGTTTTTAAATTGCTTTCAGTTTTTATGTTTGTATTTGCATTGAATTGTACAGCCAGGATTGTTCTAACAAGCTCTTCCAAAATACCATTCATGATGGACAAAATAGGCTGCAGAATTCCATTGATTAATTGCATGATAACTTAGTTAGGGCACTCCGGAGTCAAATTGCATTCAATTCATGCTCTGTTATTTCGTTTCAAGTTTGATAATGGCTTGTTAGTTTAGCACTGTTTATTGTAGACTGGTAGCACTCTAGTTCAGTTCTAGCTTAGCTCACTGTATTTACATTCCACATTTAGTTGTCATCCATTGCATATTAATTTACATTAGTTGTTAATACCACGGCCTTCATTATTTACAAAACTTCTTTTGTTCCAAACCTATATTAACTCATAATCATCCGGACAGAAGACAGTATCAGTCCAAGGCCTGAAGTACTTTTGTAACCTCTTTACCATCTCATAAACAAGCCTTTCCTCAAAAGACTACTCTAAAAAGAAATCTATAACTTTTGAGTAAGGTTTAGTGATGTTAAACTAAGTTGCAGAATAGAATTAGGAGCTAGTTTTAGAGTAGAGATCTTATGATGTTACCAATGTTCTTCTCCAAATATGCTTCAACAAACCTTTAATCATGGATAAGATGTTGTATCATTATAAGCTGATTGTTTAACTGTTTAGTTAGGAGAATTTGTATACTTAGCTACCCATTTCTCAAGCTCTTCCAAAATACCTTTAATGAAAGAATTGGACAAGTTAAGTTTATGTTTTGATTCATTTTCTTGAAGTCATTATCAAGCTTTGTATTCTGCTTAGTCATAGTTTAGGTTTAGTTCTGTTTCAGTATTTGCATTTGCATTTGTCATTTGTCATTCATAACTTAGGCTTTGCTTTGTTTTTAACCAGTAGCTTCTTTCCACCAGCATTTAGTTCTTTTCCTTGTGAACATAAAACCATCAAAAGACCAAAAACATCATAAAACACTAAACACAATGCATCAAGAAACAAACACCTAGGCACATACAGTGCACTTCACTTCAGCAGTTTACCAACCCTGGTTGACAATTAAATGAACTCAATTTAGGAGACTAGGTTGAGCACAAACATTTTGGCGTCGTTGCCGGGGAAGTGAAAACTAGGTAACCTTTGTTTCTTAACTCCAAAAAACAATTATATGCGTAGAGAGAGAGACTCAAGGGGTAGATTCATAAGCAGCAGAAGCAGAAGTTTGATTCCTAGAACACCACTTGTTTCACCTAGACCAAGAGCTAGTACACCTTCAACTCAGACCCACATTCCATCCTTTATTGAAGACCTAAGATCAGATATTCCATTAGAGAAACCTTCCACTTCATCCACTGAACTTGTCTTAGAAGAAGATCCAAAGACTCCTGTTAGGGACACAAAATTTTCCACTTCCACAAGAGAGTCAACCATGGCAGAAGAAGGGGGAGGAGGAGTCTTTAATGGAGAACACACATTATTTGGAGGGGGTAGAGGTAGAGGTAGAGGAGAAGGAGGTAGAGGTGCAGAAGGAGGAAGAGGTAGAAGAGAAATGGGAAGCTCTTTTGGGTTTCCTATAATAGATGAAGAAACCAATACAACCATGAAAAACATTTCACCCTCTGTCCTTCCAAACTTCTATGGACTTAAAACTAAAGATCCTGAAACCTTCCTATTTGAATTTGAAATCCTGTGTAGAACTTATGACTACTTACAAGATGCTCAAAAACTTAAACTATTTCCTTCAACATTGAAAGGAGCAGCATTGAAGTGGTTTATGAGTTTGATCAAAAGTTCTATTAGGACATGGGAAGACATGAAACAAGAATTTCTAGAGAGGTATTTGGATTTTTGTATGCTGGTCAATCATAAGGAAGAAGTGTTTAAGATGTTACAAAAAGAAGATGAAAACTTGGAAGATTTGTTGGAGAGATTTCATTACAACATCAAAAGAGCAAAAATGGAAAACTTAGATCAAGACACCTTAAAAGATCTTTTGTTGAAAACAATTAGGGATGAATGGTTGGATATCCTTAACATGATGGGAAAAGGGGATATATCACAGCTCACATTACCTGAAATATCTGAGTTATGTTTCAACCTTTCAAGAGGGAAATCTAAAACTGTAAAAGGTCCAAGAGATCCTGCTCTTGCAAAGGCAAGCAAGTTTGCTTCTGGGACAGTAAGTAGATCAGAAATAGAACATATTATTGATGATTTCAAATCTGACATTTTAGGGAGTCTTAGTGAACAAATAGACACCCTTAAGATACAAAACAAGCAAAAAGTTGAATCTGATGCCTTGGCAATCTTTTGTCCCAAATGTAGAAAGAAACATGCCTTGAGAGTGTGTCCTTTGGATGTAGAAGTTGTAGAGACCTGTGTCATTTGTTCTGAAAAACATGAGACCAAGAATTTTCCTTCCCTTCCTGGTCTCAAAGCTGTCTTTCAAGAGGAAACTCCCACAGATTCCACAGAATCTCTCAATTTCGTCTCTAGAAGGCCTTGGCAAGGACCTCAAACACAAGGATTCCATGATCAAATGTATAACCAACCTCCACCTTGGAATTCTTGGCAGCAACCTTGGCCTCAATTTCAAAATCAATCTCAAGCTTGGGCACAAGGAACACAAAATCCCTATGGAAGATACTCTCAGTACTATCAGTATCCACCATACCCACATTTTTATCCTCAAAATCCTCAACAAAATTTTCAACAAAATCCTCAACAACATCATCAGAACCTACCACATCAAAATCAACCACTTCCATTACCATTTCCTCAAAAATCAAATCAGTTACCTGCTCAACCCATACCAAACCCCAATAATAAAAATCCTCAGAATACATACATGATAGAAGGCCAACAATTTCCAACTTATCTAATTACTCCTTTAGACCTTAGTGATGTTCAAATTAGGTCTGGAAGAATACTTGAAAATAGGAAACCTTCTGTGATCATACAAGAACAAGATAACTCTGAGGAAGATTCTCTGCGGGTAAATAAAATTATTGAAGAAGATACATCTTTTCAAGACTCAAACACTGAAAAATTAAAGCAAAAAGATCCAATAATTTCAACTCCTGTATTAGAGAAACCATCCACATCTACTTCTATACCTCCCTTTCCAGAAAGATTACAAATTGATAGAGGTGTAGAAAAACAAATTATGGTGCCTAATTATGATTTCCTAGATGAGTTGAGAAATGTTTGCATTAAAATTCCATTATTACAAGCCATCAAGGAAATTCCAATTTTATCCAAAACAATAAAGGAGTTGAGTATGAAGAAAACAAGAAAAAGAATAAGAGAAACAAAGAAAATTCAACTGGCAGGACAAATAGCAGACATTATGATGGGCAAGATTTCTATTCCAAAGTATCTTGACCCAAGAAATCCAGTTGTCAAAATTCACATCAATGGAATTGAAATCCAAAACACACTCATTGATTTAGGAGCAGCAATCAATATCATGAGTAGACAAATCATGGATAAACTTAAACTTCCTAATCTTCTCTTTACACCCACATTATTACAATTAGCAGACAGATCTGTGATCAAACCAGATGGGGTAATAGAAGACATTCCAGTGTCCCTAGATTCTTGGGAGTACCCTGTGGATTTCATGATCCTAACTCTTAAGAATAATCTAGGAGGACATCCTGTTATATTAGGAAGACCTTGGTTGGCTACAGCTGATGCTTTTATTAGTTGTAGATCCGGTGATATGTACATCTCTGATGGTATTTCAACTAAGAAATTCACTTTGTATCCTCCAGCTAGGACAATTACAGATTTAGATGATACTCAATGGATAGAGGATGAAGAAGATTTACAACCTCTCTTCACAATTTCATAAATTAGTGAAGATAATCAAATTCTGAATACTCTAGAAAACTTTGAATCCTCTTCAGAATACAAACATGAATCACTTCAAGAGGGATCCAACATTGAGTTTTTTTCATCAAGGCAGATGTCTCTTCATTCTATGGATAAATTTGGCAGCTCTACAAGTGAGATATTTCCGGGCAAAACTTTGAACATAAACAAGAACCTAGAAAAATCTCAACAAGAAGAGTTATTCAAAGTATTACAGAGACATTCTTATGCATATGCATGGGAATACATTGACATGAAAGGGATAAGCCCCAAGACTTGCACTCATCACATCTATATAGAGGAAAATTGTAAACCAATCAGACAACCTCAAAGACGGATGAATCCAAATCTTAGGGAGATTGTTAAAGAAGAATTGTAAAAATTGTTAAATGTCAACTTCATCTATCCCATTTCAGATAGTCAATGGGTTTCTCCTTTGGTAATTGTGCCAAAGAAAAATGGTAAATGGAGGGTATGTGTTGACTACCGGGAATTAAACAAAGCTACTCTTAAAGACCATTTTCCCTTACCTTTCATAGATCAAGTGTTAGATACATTAGCTGGCAAAAAGTACTTCTCATTCCTAGATGGGTTTAATGGTTACAACCAAATCCAAGTAGCACTTGAAGATCAAGACAAAACCACATTTGCCTGTCCTTGGGGTACCTATGCTTACCGAGTATTGCCATTTGGATTATGCAATGCACCTGCAACATTCCAAAGGGCAGTATTAGGAATTTTTTCAGATCTAATACATGATTGTGTAGAGGTATACATGGATGATTTCACAGTTTATGGAAACACATTTGAAGAAGCCTTAGCAAAATTGGAAAAAGTTTTAAAGAGATGTCAAGAAGCAAATCTTTCACTTATTCATGAGAAATGTTTCATGATGTTTACTGAAGGTATTGTTTTGGGGCATCACATTTCAGGAGATGGGATTAGAGGTGATGAGTCAAAAGTTGAAGTCATCTCTAACTTATCTATTCCAAGTTGTCAAAAAGATGTTAGGAGTTTTCTAGGATTTACAGGATATTATCGGAGGTTTATAGAAAACTTCACCAAGATAGCATCTCCACTCTTCAAATTACTTACCAAAGATTGTGAATTTAAATGGAATTCTGATTGCCAGTTAGCCTTTGAAACCTTGAAAACAAAAATTTTTGAAGCACCTATTTTAAGGGGACCTAACTGGAAGTTACCTTTTCATATCTCAACAGATGCTTCTGATACAGCTCTAGGAGCAGTATTGGGACAAAAAGACTTGATTCCTTATGCCATCTACTATACCAGTAAAAATTTGACTCCTGCAGAGTTAAACTATATTGTAACTGAAAAAGAGTTTTTAGCTGTTGTTCATGCCATAAACAAATTCAGACACTATATAACAGGCTATGAAACTTTTGTTCACATTGATCATTCTGCAATTAGATACTTAATGAACAAATCAATTACTAATGGCAGAGTCATAAGATGGTTATTGCTTTTACAAGAATTCAACATTACCATTCTAGATAGGCCTGGAAAACAAAACACAGTAGCCGATTTCCTATCTAGACTCCAAAACATCAAAGATGACACTCCAGTTGAAGATCAATTTCCTGATGAATATCTTTTTGCAATTTCTACTCAAACTCCTTGGTTTGCTGACATTGCTAATTATTTAGTTTCAAGAAAATTTCCTTCAATAATGAATGCAAGAGATAAAAGAAAAATCATTTATGACAGTGCAAAATATTCATGGGTTGCTAATGAGTTGTACAAGACAGGTCCAGATTTGATCATTAGGAGATGTGTTCGTGAAGATGAGATGCCCGAGATTCTCAAAGCATGTCATGATGAACCTTGTGGCAGACACTTTGCTGATAAGAGGACAGCCTATAAGATCCTTAATTTAGGATATTATTGGCCATCCTTGTTTAAAGATGCTAAAGAGTATTTCAAAAGGTGTGACAGTTGCCAAAGGGTAGGGAAACCTTCTCCTTCAGGTGAGATGCCATTACAACCTCAGGTACACATTGAACCTTTTGAAAAATGGGCTTTGGATTTTGTAGGACCTATTAGTCCTCTATCAAGACAAAAGAAATATATATTAGTTTGCACTGATTATGTTACCAAATGGGTAGAGGCCAAGCCATTACTTTCTGCTACTGAAGCATCTGTAGTTAATTTTCTTTTTGAGGATATTTTTACTCGTTTCGGTGTCCCAAGGGAAATTGTTACAGATCAAGGAGCTCAATTTACATCAAGGCTAGTGGAGCAAATGATGGAGAAGTACAAAATCAGACATAGAAAAACAACTCCTTATCATCCACAAGCAAATGGTCAAGTGGAATCTACTAATAAGGTCATTGAAGGAATCCTAACAAAGACTGCTCATTTACATAGAAGAGATTGGGTAGATAGGCTTCCTGAAGCCTTGTGGGCCTATAGAACTACATGGAGAAACACAACAGGCCATACTCCTTATGAGCTTGTTTATGGAAAGCAAGTTTTGTTTCACATAGAGTTCCAAATTCAAACATTCAAGATGGCAGTTCAGCTAGGACTTGATCTAACGGAGGCACAAAAGCATAGACTGGAGCAAATTAATGAATTGGATGAGATCAAACAAGATGCAGTTCAGAAAACAAGTCTAGTCCAACAGCAAAGGGCTAGATGGCATGACAAGTACATCAAAGAGAATAAATTCAAAGAAGGTGACTGGGCTCTCTTGTTTGATTCAAAATTCAAGGATTTTCAAGGTAAATTTCAAACACATTGGCTAGGGCCATATGAAATTGTTGAAATTTTTGTCAATGGAGCAGTAAAAATCAGGACAATAGATGAAGAAGAGGTCACTTTTCTTGTGAATGGTCATAGATTGAAGCTGTATCACAAACCACTCTCAAGAGAAGAATTTGTCAAGAAGTTCCAGGAAAACAGTGATGTGAAGTTAATGAAGAAGAATATTTCTTCTTCATCAACTTGATTGAATTTTCTGAAGCATTTCTTTAAAAATATATATACATATCTATATATAATAATAATAATAATAAAAGTATAAACATGAAAACCAATCACTGATTGGCATGTTTATACAGAAAAGATAGGGTGAAAATCAGAGTCTTTCTGACACTCTAACTTTTTCATTTTGTTTCTGCAAACATCTGTTACAAAATCATAAGTTCAGATCCATTGCACTTATGATCCATCTCATTTCATTTCATTCCATTTACTTATCCATCCATACTCCATTTCATTCATTCATTTATATTTCACTTCATTCCATATTTCATTCATCTCATTCCATACTTCATCCACCTCATTTCCATATCAAAATTTAAAGTTTGATGTTTTTCTGCAAATGAATAACACATGTCATTTTTTGCAAGCCATTTCCTATATTCTTCCACTCCATTTCATAAATTATAATCCATCCCACTCCATCATTCACTTCATACATATCCCATTATACCATGTTTCATCATCTATCTTCACCCATTCCATAAAATATTCCATGTATATTCCAAACCACTCCATTCCATGATTAAAATTCTCTACAGGTACATTCTGCAGCTAAACAAACATTCTGCAGCTAATCAAACTTTCCACAGCCAGACAGTCATTCCGCAGCTACAGATCCTGAAGGCACTGATCAACAAACATTTGAATTGAAACAAGATGATCCAATATATCCATGAACAAGAAAAATCAAGAAGGATTATGAAGACTCTTCCAGAGGAGAACAAAGTATACAAAGATCACAAAAAGCAGATGAAAAGCAAAGGTAACAAGTTTTGATTATAATGGCATATCATAAACTTTAGTATAGTTTTAGTTATGAATCATTCGAAAAGTTGTTTTGATTATTTTTATTGATCATGCCAAATATACCCTCCACAAAACTTTGGATAAAAATATTTCATTTCAAATTCTATACCCGATCATCATTTAAGCGGTTAAAAGGCTGAAGTGTTTTATTTTCTCACGTCACCCAGCCAAATCATTTAATGATGATTTTTGAATCCGTTGAAAAAAAATCTCTGCTGTCTTTTCACTCATTGATTTGTTTTCTTCACCTCACTTCATTAACTCGTTTCATAACCACTTCCTATTACTCCATTCCATAGCCAGCCCTTCATCATTTCATTCCGTAAAACAGAGGTATCTCTATCACCGTGAGCAGAGGTATATCAGTTTGAAATATTAAACCACTATCACCGTGAGCAGAGATTGAACCACTATCACCGTGAAGCAGAGGTATATTAGTTTGGAATTTGAATCCATTGTCACTGTGAAGCAGAGATATATCAGTTTGAAGATTGAAGCACTATCACTGTGAACCAGAGGTATATTAGTTTGAAGGTTGAAGTCATTGTTTCCGTGAGCAGAAAGAGTACTAATCTGAAGATTGAAGAAGAAATTATGGGCCTCATTGTAAGAACTGAACCAGTGGGCACAAAATACCTGGAAGGATACCCTCAAAGCAGAGAAATGTTGCAACAGGTAGGATGGCTACAATTCCTTGATAAATTTAATGGCTTCCACAAAGAAGTTACTAAAACATTTGCAAGGTCATTCAAAGGAGCCGAGGTTGAAGTTGGAGATGTTAAATTCACTGTCACAGAGGTTTTTATTGCAGAAGCAACAGGATTGCTTAGACATGGAGAAATATGGTTTAAGAACAGAGAATTTAATAATGAATCATGGAAGAAAATCCTCAAATCACCAGGTATGGATGTCACTGTGTTTACAAAGGGAATTCCAAGCTCTGCATTAAAAAATAAATGGAGAAACATATTGCTTATTCTACAAAAATTTATCACTTGTGAAGGTAGATATGGTACATTTTATGTTTACCATATTAGGTTGATAATGCATTTTCTGGAGGAAGAGCTAAATTTTCCCTATTTCTTGCTTCAAAGTTTAAAAAAAATGGCTTCTAGTGTTCAAAGGAGAGTCCAATTCCTAGAGACAACTCTATACCATCATGGCTTGGTTAAAATTTTAATTGAACACCATTTAGCCAAAAAAAAAGATACTTGGGATAATTTCTTGGTAAGAAATCACTTTGAGGAACCAAAAGAGCCTTCACCTGAACATCAGCCTACAAGGAGAAGCAGAAAATGGAGAGCCTCTAAAATTGAAATTAACAAAACAGTACAGGAAAGTAGTGAAGAAATAATCTCTGAGAAGTTGACTCAGATTAAGAGACAGCTTAAGGAAGAGAGGGTAATCAGAAAATCTGCCATAGAAAAAGGAGAGGGATCATCCCAGCCAAGAAGAAGCCATAGACTCAGGGGGAAACTAAGGAAAACACAGATCAAACAAACCGGGGTGATAAACATAGAAGATGAGGAAACATCTATTGAAGAAGATGTTGAAGAAGATTTTAATGAAGAAACCCCTGAAATTGACCCTGCACAGCAAGAAGTTTATGACTACGTTGAAACATTGGAAAGGAAAGCTTCAGAGAGTAGAGATAGAACCCCTAGTCCTCCACTGTCTGAAATAGATGTGTTAATAAGAGATAGGTACGAGCTGGAAGTACTTAATAGACATATCAGAACTGAGAATGATATTCTGAAGGAACAAGTCAAACTCAAAACTAGTATGAACTCAACCCTGTCTCTACAAATGGACAAAGTGGAAAAGGCTAATGAAAAGTTGAAAAAGAGGAACAAGAAGCTAATCAGGGCACTTACCAATTTAAGGTTCAAGTTAGTCATCAGGAAACCCAGAATATCTTTAACTTCCAGGCAAAGAAGAAGAAGAGGGTTAGATGTTCTTGCAGAAGTCTTTGAGTTTATGGAATAAGTTGCATGAGGACATGCAAGAATTCAGCAGTGGGGGTATGTTGAGCCCCAAGATTGTTCTTTCTTTCATCTTACTTCACTCCATTTTCCTTTTTCCATTGTTATCCCAGGCCCAAATGATCAATGAAATTAGTTAAAATTACTTTTAGAATGAATAACATGGCTAACTTTCTAAGTTTTGTGATTTTGTCATTGTAATGCATTTTTAACTGAAACTAGCTACAGAATCCAGACATTCCGTAGCTAACCACCAATTCTGCAGTTGTCTTCACATTCAATCATGTTCCAGGTGTCCTCTCAGGAAAAGCCACACATGGGTATATTCCACATCATGTCCTCATCGTTCGTTGCTCACCATGAAGAATGAACCGAATTCTAGACGTGGTTTTGGTACATGGGAACTCATTCAAGGAGGCAGACTCCTAATAGGAATAGGACAGTCCAGATGTCCTTTGTCCCTCTACGCTGCCATCTTTAGAGTTCTAGTACGATTTTGATATGAAAAGACAATGATCCCCGTATTGTTGCAAGTTCTGTTATGAAGATTTGATATAAATGCACTCGGGAAACCGAGAGGCTAGCTCTAGATTTTGATTAGATTTCATGGATTGACTGCTATATTTCTGAAGACCGAGAATACTCTGTTTCAATTTATTTTCCTTTAATAAAGAAGACATCATTGCTTTGAACGCGTTGAGTTGATTTTGAGTTAGATTCCGTCTGGTGGTAGAGGGCCCCTGCCTCCTGCACGGCTTTACTTTCGTAATTTAGATAAGTATCTTAGTTTTTTTTCACGTTTTTGAAGTTTGAGTTCATAGTTAATTTCATTAGTCACTATAGCTATACTTTTTCTAAGAAACTCTTCCAAAAGATCATGATAATGAATGAGAAATGGCTGTAGTGTTATAGATTTTAATTGCAATTTCTTTTGTTCATTATCACAGTTGAACTTATTCTAAGCAAACTCTTCCAAAAAATCCTTATGATGTCTAAGGCATGACTGTGATACTGAAAGTTTCAGTTGTTTGTTTACAATAAGTAGCATAGATGATCTTACTCTTAAAACGTTCTTCCAAATATCATAACAATGGGTAGGAAATAGCTGTGATGTCTTAGTTTTTAATTGTAATTGCTTTCAGTCTTTATGTTTGCATTTGCATTGAATTGTACAGCCAGGATTGTTCTAACAAGCTCTTCCAAAATACCATTCATGATGGACAAAATAGGTTGTAGAATCCCATATATTAATTGCATGATAACTTAGTTAGGGCACTCCGGAGTCAAATTGCATTCAATTCATGCTCTGTTATTTCGTTTTAAGTTTGATAATGGCTTGTTAGTTTAGCACTGTTTACTGTAGACTGGTAGCACTTTAGTTCAGTTCTAGATTAGCTCACTGTATGTACATTCCACATTTATTTGTCATCCATTGCATATTAATTTACATTAGTTGTTAAACTTAAACACCACGGCCTTCATTATTTACAAAACATCTTTTGTTCCAAACCTATATTAACTCATAATCATCCGGACAGAAGACAGTATCAGCCCAAGGCCTGAAGTACTTTTGCAACCTCTTTACCATTTCATAAACAAAGCCTTTCCTCAAAAGAGTACTTTAAAAAGAAATCTATAACTTTTGAGTAAGGTTTAGTGATGTTAAACTAAGTTGCAGAATAGAATTAGGAGCCAGTCTTAGAGTAGAGATCTTATGATGTTACCAATGTTCTTCTCCAAATATGCTTCAACAAACCTTTAATCATGGATAAGATGTTGTATCATTATGAGCTGATTGTTTAATTATTTAGTTAGGAGAATTTGTATACTTAGTTGCCCATTTCTCAAGCTCTTCCAAAATACCTTTAATGAAAGAATTGGACAAGTTAAGTTTATGTTTTGATTCATTTTCTTGAAGTCATTATCAAGCTTTGTATTCTGCTTAGTCATAGTTTAGGTTTGGTTCTGTTTCAGTATTTTCATTTGCATTTGTCATTTGTCATTCATAACTTAGGCTTTGCTTTGTTTTTAACCAGTAGCTTCTTTCCACCAGCATTTAGTTCTTTTCCTTGTGAACATAAAACCATCAAAAGACCAAAAACATCATAAAACACTAAACACAACGCATTAAGAAACAAACACCTAGGCACATACAGTGCACTTCACTTCAGCAGTTTACCAACCCTGGTTGACAATTAAATGAACTCAATTTAGGAGACTAGGTTGAGCACAAACATGAAGAACTTGGGAGTTCCTTGCTCTTTAATCATCATTTATTTGTTATCTTAAGTGTTTTCTTTGCCTAGAGGTGAAATCACTAGAGAATTTAGGAGTTCCCTGCTCTCTAAGGTTTGCTGGATTGTTTTCTTAGGGTTTACTTAGTGAAGTTTGATCAAATCATTTTATTGTATGCCCTGTATTTTGGTTATTTATTAACATAGTAATGTTAAAGACTCTTCTTGTCATAGTATATGTTAAAGGATTCTTGATTGCCCTTCAAACCTACTAAATTCACAATTTAATGTTCATTTCACACTCATCCAAGCTATTAAGATCCATTTGGCTTTGTTAACTTGATCTATGAAACACCCTTGATTTATTTTTGTACTTTTCATACCTTTCACAGACTCCATAGCCCAATGGTTTAAATTTCTCTTACTCTATTTGTTCTTCTTGACAAGCAACCCAACCAAACAAACAAAAAAAACAAACCCTATCACTTTAACTAGCCTAAAATCAGCATCCTAAAAACATACAAGTCATACCTTTTATACAAATATAGAAAGAGCCCTCTCTGAGTCCAGGAAGGCTAGGTCCTAGGACTCCAAAGTTGGTTTGATGTTACCCTTTTCTATATGGTCTTGCCAATCTGAAAAATTACAGGGACCTAACAGGTTCAGCAACAAACAATCAGGCAGAATATGACGCCATTATCGCACTTATGTGCGATGCCCTCCATCAGGGCATACGCCATTTGCATATCTACCTAGATTCCCAATTAGTAGTGTCGCAGTTAAACCAAACATTTGAGACAAGAGATACACACCTATTTAGAAAATATTTGCGTGTAAAAAGATTAAGCAAACAATTTGACTACATTAAATTCACACATGTACCAAGGAGTCAAAACCAAACAGTTGATCGCATAGATTACAATATTCTAAGCTGGAATGCATCTCAGATAAACCATCGTACATAAAAAACAAAAACATAGAAAACATATATATCCATTAGCATAACATAATCCATAAGTAAAAACAGGGGGCACACCATGTAAAGCCACAAAAAATATCTCTCACATATATATACCAATGTATGTGTATGAGTAGAAAAATAGTTTCTTTGACCCATCGGTCAGCCCAAAAGATACACACATATAAGTCGTCAAAAATAGGGGAAGCATCCTCATAATGGGTGCTTTCCCAGTGTACAAAAAGACTCTAGGACGGTGCTCCCCCAAGCGGGGCACCTGGACCCACTGTCGCTCTTGGTACCACTACTGGAGTCATCTTCAATACTAAGACCGCCACCTGACATAAAATTGGCCATTAGCCCCTCTCCCGGGCCATCAAGGTCTCGATCCATACATCCTCGAGGCATCACAGAAGCCCACCTCCTCATACGAGGCTCCCATAGCCCCCCAGTAGGCACCGCCACCACCGGTCTCAGCAGCACCACCCGCTCATACATAATGCTACATAAAATGATGGCGTAGGTAAATAGCTTCGATCCATCCCGGGCCTTGTAAAGTTGTGCCAACATCCCATCATGACAAAAATGGGCAAAGTCGAAAAAATG
Organism: Pinus albicaulis; assembly: GCA_034641835.2. NCBI lineage: Eukaryota > Viridiplantae > Streptophyta > Pinopsida > Pinales > Pinaceae > Pinus > Pinus albicaulis. The sequence continues at coordinate 1,234,202,055 of CM076570.1, read as the reverse complement.
CCCGGTCCTCAGCCAGCGCAAGACACCAACCTGTGGACCCAATGCTCGATGCGGAGCAGACGACCCTGCCAGTCGCACAATGGCTGCCAAAGCACACCTCAGCCAAATCTATCACCATGGAAATAACTATGCACCCCTCTGGAAGGGGTGCCCCGCCACAATGACGCATCCGAAACTGATTAAGATCCACCCTCCAAGAGGGAAGTGGATACCAAAGCACCTCACCCTGAGGCATCAGCCTGGTCACAAAGTCGACATCCATCTCAGGACGGATAGTGAGGTCACGCCCACGTAGCACCATCACCTTGCGCCGCTTGTTCCAACATTGGATCAAGTAGCGTAGAAGTCAATCCTGTGACCAAAGAAGGTCATCCTCCATGAATTTCAGGAGACCCCAACGCACCAACTGTTGGCACGCCTGATCATCAGCAGTTAAAGCAGTGTGGAGCTTGGGCCAATCTCACTCCCTCCACAACACCTTGTCATCAAAATAAGAGCACATCAGCAACATAAAAATACTAAAAAACAGGCAAAATTTCCAAAAAAAATTGAAAAAACTGCCTCGGCTCTCCGCACGCCTGTCCCTCAGACAAGCGCGAGGAGGGTGTGTCTATTCCTCTCATAGGCACACACAAAATTTGGACAGGTGCGCAGAAGGTGTGCAAAACCTTCATTTTGCGCGCGAAAGGCACACCAATTCCCTGATCGCCCGCACACTCAGGGAAAAAATGGCTTAGAATCTGTACAAACCAGTATTGTACGAACCCCGGCACTCCCAGACTAAAAAATTAAAATGTAGGACGTCATGGAGTTTACCTGGCAAAGAAATCGCTAATCCTAGGTACTCAGGCTAACCACAATGGCAAGAACTGCTCCGCAAATGCCTCTGACCTCTCAATACTCAATGGACACAAATGAACTGAATAAGAGCCCTATTCACCTATATGTAGCCCTTTTTAGAAACTTTGGAGGACCATAATGAGAGCTCAGAAGGCCCAATCACCGAAACAAAAATAGCACTGTGATTAACACTCCATAACGCCCAAGGGCAGTGCCACACATTCGCACCCCCGAAAAAATTAATTTTCAGCGCTAGCAGGTATGCCCTCTCTCATCTTATTTTAAAAAAAAAGCACGTGTCTTTCAATAATATTCAGATAAAGGATATTTTTTCACTTGGGGTAGTTCTTTTTTCAATTAGTGTGCAAACCATCCACAACTCCATCCACTGAAAGTTCCAAAGCAGGTATCATTCTACCCCCAGCATGATAGAGTCCCAAAAAAACTCTACATGTCCTGACATCATTTCTCCATCGAAAATCATCCATAGGTTCCACACATCCGACAATGTTTATCATCACCTCACCTTGCACATGATAAGCATCCTTGTTGGTCGGTAGAGCCTCCCCTCCATGGCTCCCGTCACCCAAAGTAGACCACAGTGATGCCACGGCCATACCACTGTAGTCCTTGTTCGGATATTCCGACACATAGGAAATAGTTAAGAATAACTTAGTCTAGTGTAGAGTTAGGTAAAATGTGTTTCTTTACCATGTACATTTGTAACTTATAATCTGACGGTCACGATTTGTAGTGATCCGACGGTTATCTCTCACCTCGATATTAACGACACTTGATCTGTGGCTTAACACCCGATTGGTCCATGATCTCTATTTAAAGAGCATGGAGGGTCATTTTTCCGGTAACCGTTTATGAGAGAAACATATGTAACTTTTATTTTTATATTAATAAATTTCCTGAAGTGGCTGCGTTGGCTCATGCCGTGGACTGTTTCCCTCTTTGAGGGTTTTCACCACATGATTATACTGGTGTACTGATTTTTAATCTGTTTGTGAGCGGTGACCTTTGGTTCTTGATCTAAGGAACTTACCCTATAAATTCCTACACCGGGAAGCACCTCATACCCATTCACTCGCCATGCATCAGGTCAAGTTTTACCATATTAAATAAAACCCCTTTCCCGGATGACTAGCTTGTACAAGCAGATCAAAGGCGCACCACCGCGCCATGCATTTGGCCTACCATACCTCCATCAGCATAACCCATCTGCGATACTTTTTCATCTGCTTCATCAATCTCACACATGAGACCAACCAATGGGGCGCCTGCCCTCAGCAAAAAACCTTCCTCACATCATCAGTGAGCGAACACTTTCATGTTTTTGGGGCACCCGTCTTTGTGTTTTGTACAAACCAAACCCCATTATTTTATTCTTTTGGTAAGTGTACAAAGACCGCAAATGGGGCACTACATCCCCCACCCACCCATTCATTTTTTCTCCCATTGCAGCAGTCCCTCGTCACCCTCAGCTGGAGTATCACACCCCCACGCAAAAGCCACCATGACATTCATAACCAGTTTTTACCCACCCTAGAATTCCCACCGACTCCAGGGATTTCCCCATTATAAATAGTTATCATTGCCGCCAAGTTGCTTCTTATACTCCGACCCTAGGCCACTTAATCCCCATCATCAATTTTCAATCACCCCTTGCCATCATGCCTATGTTAAACCCATCACATCCAGGATCTTAATCCTCCATATCAGTGATCCCCTAGTTTAGTTGAGGCTTCCTTTTTGTCAACTTCAACACCTCTTTTCCAAAAAGGAAGCGGTACCTTGGATCGCCCCTCTCCATAAAAGGGACATCCTCGGGTGGTATCGTGGGAGACATCATTGCCCATAAATGTCATCGATCCTCCTGAAATTCGACTATAGCACAAGCCTTCATGTCAAGATGGTATCATACCTTACAACCATTTCACTTTGATCAAATTTGTCAAAGACCCATGCCATTATAAGCATCTCTGTCAGCAATGCTTAAATGGGAGGTCCCAGCCAGCGCCTATGCGTACAATGTAAATTTATATGTCATACCAATTTTACGCATATGGGTACCACTTTCCACTATAGTCAAAGAAAAAAACGCCCCTGAGGGCGTCAGCAGTCATCCTCATCAACCAACAGATCACTACCACACTAGTGACACAGACAGAAACTGTATCTGTTAAATAGATTTGTTTAACTAGCCAAAGCATCACGAGCATGGGACATGCCCACCTCATAGAAAATTTGTATATATTTTATTATACTGTTTCTTGCAGGGATCCCACACGACATGGTCACTCTTCAACCTGGTGTAGGGTGTCTCCAATTCTGAGCTACACCCAGGTCTCTCTCTCTCTCTCTCCACACAGTATACAGAAAATAAAATATAATGTATTTCGGCTATACAATTCTTCCTAAACCTCACACATTAGGGGGCTATTGTTATCACTGGAAAAATAGACAAGCAAAGGTGACATTATTTAATGTCAGGCAGAAGGATTTACAGGGCTGAAAGACATTAGAGAATCTAAAATTATTTAAAAATATCTAAGGCCTGAAAGGAAAAATCAAATTGCGCACAGGAAGAACCAGTCAAATGCACCTTTGCGCGCAAAATCCTTCGATAAGTGCACCTTTGCGCACTTTTTATCAAAAAGGCACACAATCCTAGGAGTGGCATAAGTCACTTTCAGGGACCACAAGGCACACTCCAGGACATTGATTCCACACTTGTGGCCGCCTAAGGATAGCCGCCGCCCAACTCTCCTTAGGACCTCAAGGGAGCACACAATGGAATCACCCTCCTCTCTTGGGTCACTATCCACAATGTACCAAGAGAGGGAAGGAGGATTTGAATTCTCCTATAAAAGGCCACCAAGAGATGAACAACATGAGAGCACATTGTTATGGTGGCCAAAATTTCCCCAAGTAATACCAACAGTGTGTGATCCGGAGTAGAGATAGAGGGGACTCAGTTGTTGGCCATCCAACAACTCCAGTCCACCATAGTAGAGAGAGGGAGACTTTGCGCCAAGGTAGCTCGGAAGTAAAGACATCCTTGCATCGGGACTTGGAGCTCCATAGTTCCAAGGGCCCCTTGGAAAATGGGTTAAAGTTTCATCCTCATTTCCTACTAGCACTCAATAAGAGGGGGTGTAAGTGCCATCATTTGGATTATTGAAGTTGTTTGACTCTATTTAGAGCTTTTTTTTTATTTTTTTTAGTTTTAGTTTAGTTTTTATGTTTGAATATGCATGCTATTTTTCTATCTATTATGTTTATGTTTCAGCGTGTTCCACTAACTTGCTTGACTCCATCTATTTTCTGCCTGTGACTAATAACTTAAGAGGGAAAAACCACCTCTCTTAAGCAAGTGTGATTTGGTACATTCGTGCACCAAACACACTAACACAATTTTGGTCAGCCTTTTAAATCGCAATCTAGTTATATCCCGAAAATCCATCCATAAAGAAGAAATATTTGCATCCAGCACAATTGTCGATAATCTGATCTATAAACGAAGTAGGATAATTGTCTTTTGGACAAGAGGTGTTTAGATCACAATAGTCAACATAGACTCAGATGGTGCCTTGCTTCTTATCTACGGGAACCAGATTGGATACCCATTCCGTCAAAGGAACGGGATAGACTTCTATCTTGATAGCTACTACTTTTTGAGAGTGTAAGCTTCTGTGATCCATAACATATTAGATTATAAATCTTCCGGCAAATCACATGAGAAATTTAGGATTTCTCATGTGATTTGCCGGAAGATTTATAATCTAATAAGCTACTACTTTGTGAGGGTGGACAGCTTGGAGCCTTTGCAGGACAGGCTTGGAATTTTCGTAAATCTTGATTTCATGCTCGACTATAGAAGGATCTATGCCAGGAATTTCGACGTAAGACTAAGAAAAAACATCACGGAACTCCTTAAAAAGGGATGTGAAGTGTGAAATTTCCTTTGGACTGCAATCTTCTCTAATCTGTTTATATTTTCCATGATACCCATTTTGACCGAGATATCTATAAGCATGGTTTTAGAAATATTTCCCATGTTACCTTCCGCATCGATAGTTTGAACATTCGTATAAGAAGATGGAACGATATCAGGTGGGTTGAAAGATGGGATTTGTATAATGATCGCATCCGAATCAGACATCTAAGCGCGATGGTGAAACTCTCCCCAAGGTCATTCCTTTAGAGACATGATCTCTCGGACAACTTCATCCGTAGGCAGGACTTCATCGAGGAGATCCTTTAAAGGAAATGTATTAGGCAAGAGGGTGGTACCATTGGTCAAAACCAAAGCAATGGAGGGTTTAGATGCTAATTGGATGGATTGATAAGCCAACTCAACCGGTGATAGTGGCATCTGATCTCCGTAGGAATCAACTTCTAAAGGCGACGGTAGGATCTAGGGATGGATAAAGCCATCTGAGATGGTGGATATCATTGAAACTATGTGTGGAACCTCAGGTGTCGAGAGAGGAGAGCAACCCATCAAGGAAGATTCCTTCAGAAAACTGGTACTGACACTGACATAAGAGTTAGGAACTCTTCCTACTAAGGGCACAGTGCTGCTAGGTAATGTGGAATAATCAGGGGTGCAAAAGGATATTTGGTCCATTGTAACTATATTCCCATCCAATGGAAAAATGATGAGTCAAAAAACCGAAGAGATAATGGCAGTCATCGCACAAGACCAAATGCGACCCAAAAGAAGATTATAGTTGAGATGATGATCTACGACTTCAATGTCCACATTCATCATTTTCCCACTAAGTGTAATGGGGTAGCTATAAGGGTATCCTTTTGCAAGGAAGGTGTGGCCATCGAATGATTTGAGGGAATTCGACGACAGAGACAAAGTAGGAGAACCCAAAGCGAGCCAGCATGCAGTTGACATTACGCAAGTCGAAGCACCTTCATCTATGATAGTGTGATGCATTGGCCTCCCTTTCAACACAACTTGAACCTAGAAAGAAAGCTAGTGTGAAAGGAGAGGTTTAAATTTTTCCATGTCAAAGATGGCTAGCATAGAATCCTCGGGGTCAATTCCACCAATGGCCAAAAGCAAAGCTTTCCTTTGCGTTGGAAGGTTTACAACACTTCGAGTGCAGACATAGATGTCGATGCTTACGCCAAGTCTTCTACAATGTTATAGTTCTAGGAAGAATGTGCAGAGGTGTTGTGAGTCGTGCATCAAAGGGCCCCTTTGGGGGGACGAATGATAGGGTTAGTAGTAGGCCTTTCGATATGAAGATCGTTATGCAGCGGTGGATTCGAACTTGAACCAGGTTCATGAGCCTAGATGACTAGATTTCCATAGGTTTTAGTTCGGGTTTGGAGTTCAACAGTCTCCATGCCATAAATGGTAGATGATCCTTCACCGAAAGGATGAGCACCACCATTTCCCCTTTGCGGGGGTTGTGGCAGGTTTGCAACCATGTGTTGTTGCTGCTATAGATTAGGGAATGGATTGTGAAGGACGGCAGGTGTCCTTCCAGAGTACTTTTGCGTGATAAAATATGTGCATTCCTGCAGCCAAGGACATTTATATGTCAAGTGGTCCTCCGCACAAATTTTGGAAGGGAATCTCATAGTTTTATCCTTTCCTTTGTCATTTTTAGTAGCGTTTCTCTAATTTGGATTATTCTGAGTGTTCGGCTGCTCTTCAGAAGGAGCAGTATTTTTCTTATTCTTATTTTTCTTACTGCTAGGTTTTTGTGTAGACTGCACAGAGTGTACCTCGACGGTGGGAAGAGCAGCCGAATGGGTAGGGGCAATGGCAGCTGAAGATGGCTAGGAAGCGTGCCCGCTGAGTTGTTTTACAGCTACACCGGAAGTTGTACCAACAAGGCCGTCAGCAAGCGCTCCGGGTATCTGAGTAGCGGGAGGATTCGGGTTGTCAGGGGCATGGGGGAGTAACTCATACATAGTGCCATATTGAAAATAAATGAGATCTAGATGTTGTGCACAACGGATAGATTGGTCTTTCTTGACCACACCAGACAAGAAAACGTCCTTAGAAAGGGGTGGCAAGAGTGACTTGAAAAACTAGTTCGATAATAGGTGATCCAGGATTGGCACTTTGACTAACCTTCGCCTACGTATCCATTCATGAATATGATCGGAGATTTGGGTGGCGGTGTCTTGGCGCAGTGAGGTTAAGATTTCTGTTCTGGTTTCGTATCACATATGTAGTTGAAATTTCTTAAGAAATTATGTTTCTAAGGCACCAAAAGTATTGACTGCAGCTCAAGGTAACTTGATGTACTATTTGGCAGTGTTTCCTGTGAGAGTGTAGGGAAAGAGCCTGAGCAGGATACTATCATCCACCATGGAATTAGAAACAGGCCATAAATGAAAGGTGGTGATGTGTGTATCTGGATCCTCCCCTTGTTTCCCTTCGCACTTAGGGATGTCTGATGGAATATTATGCGGTATAGGAGGGCAAAGCGGGTTATGATTGATGGGATCGTTGGTAAATTTATATAGATTGGGGATGTCTAAAGCTGCCAAGAATGGAAATTGCATGGTTTCCCCTGAGTCTAACCAAGGAGGTGTTGGCTAACGATTTGGATCATAGGGTCCTCCCATCAAAGTGTTTCCAACAGGATAAGTAGGACTTTACTGATAATAATTTTCGACTAGTGGAAGTGTAGGCATGTGAGGTTGTTGTCCATAGGGGATATTGTACTAGGGGGAAATGACTGATTTCCCCCAGGGTTATTGTTTCCCCCTTTCCCCAATTGGTTTTGGTAAAGGGTCACCCAAATAGACGCGATAGAGTTAGCTTATGGCATACTACTAGTCACATAATTGACCATTGGCATAGGCCCTACACCATAAGGTTGATCACTAAGAGGAATGGAATTAAAAATTGATGGACCTACTTGTCCCATAGAATGTAAGGGTACAAAAGTGCCCCCTGGAACGTAAGTGTTGTTAACACTGCCCCCTGGCATAGTGGCCAAGGGGTTCGAACTCAATAGTGGATTCCAACAAAAGGGTTGTTGAAGGGAACCGAGGTAGCCCTGCTAGTGGAAGTAGAAGCTGGAGGTTTAGGAGCGGATACCGAAGGGTTCAGAATTCCACTCACAGTTTTTGTGACCAAGTTTCTGGGACCGGGCATATTCTGGCTACTAGGGTTGCCAGTCATTTGTGTGGAACTAACAACTAGCTGGGAAGATAGTGGTGGAACCGAGTTGGCCACCAACGGCAACGACCCAACAGTCGCCAGTTGTGAAATGGATGAGGGTGCAGCTGAAGACATGGCTGGTACTGGTGTTACTTGAATCAAAAATGGCCACAACAGGCCAGTGAGAGGAGGATTATAAGGAGGTACAACTCCTTCAATGAAAGGATCCTCAGGAAACTTCGTAATGTAAGGATAAATGTGAAAATCAGGGGTCAACACTAGAGACTGCTCTTCCGAAGAAGGCACTGGGTCACCAAGACTCAACACCTCCCCTAGTGTCAATGGAGGGAGACATTTTTGTCGCTTAGAAAGACGACGAGGGTTGAAGGATGCCACTATGACTAGTTAATTTTATCAAAATTTTAATGTGATGTATTATTAATTCTTAGTGATAGTAGAACCACACACCTAAAAAACTAGAACCCTAATGTCAATCAATCAAGCATCCAGAGGGGTAAGACCCTGTCTGAGTGCTACCGTTTGTTGGGGATGAAACCTAGTATCACAATAGCATACAGAGAGAGCTGGTCATATGTACAATTATGGTTACTCCTGAGCTTCGCTCGAACCTCAGATAATGGTGCCAAGCACTCTCATGAAGACGAGTACCCTCCCAAAAACCTAAGACAAAGTAGGTTCATCTATTTCAGGTACTAGGATAGCCCGCCCCAGTGACCTTGTGTATGTCCCTAGAAGTATGGAAACTAAAGATACCTCAAATCACACACATTATCAGGGGGGTCACAGTTGTAGACAACACGATGTATAGGCAGAACACCTAGATCCCCGATCTAGTTTCTACATCCCCGAGGGGAAGCCCAATACATAGAATGCCCACTGTTATGTGATCAAAGGCAGGCTACCTTATCACACACCCCAGTGTTGTCTCATGCTTAACTTTGGTAGTAGACGAGCAGTCCCAATAGTATGAGTGCAGCAGGATTTTAACTCTTTGATGACACTAGTCTCAAGTTTTGTGATCTTGGGAAATTTTCTCACTCTGCCTATCCAAAGATCCTATCCTGAACTAATGTTGGTGTAAGCTCATAAAAGAGTTATTGATTGATTTTATCAGCGCTTAATTTTAATGTACTTGTTTATAAGTCTCCGGAGGGGGATTGGATGTATGAAATTTTATGAGACTCTAACTCGAACCATGCAGAAAATGCTTTTAAGATTCAGTTTGATGAAAGAAATATTTATATAGGGAGAAATATTTCACACATCCATGCAACAACAAACATCCAGATAATGCAGTTCAGCCTAAAAATATTCAGATATCTATCCTCACTAACAGCTATTTAACCCCAAAATTACAAAATGAAATCAACTATGTTAAAAAAAACTTTTCCTTTTTCAAAAAGTACATGCAACTAAGCTAACTTTTCAAATAAGAAAAATTAATATTCTAGCAAGCAACCAAGCACAGAGATCCAAAACACAGAAGCCAAACTGACAGCCAACAACTCAATAGCTAGGGAAATCACAGCAAGGGTGAAATAACAAGTTTTAGGATGAGTAACGCCGCTTAACAAGGAGTACAGTGCGTAAATAGCATGACTAATGCACTATTCTCAAGTAGGAGCTGCGTTATAATGCTTTGGAACACAAACATGGGGTGCGTTACTAAGGATAAATTGCAGATAGTGGCCAAGAAAGGTTTGTTTTGAACAATGTGGGCTGATGAAAGGGTCACAGAGCATATGAAATGATAAGAAAGGGATGTGTGCAGAATGGGAAGTGATAGAGGGAAAGAACCAAAGGTTCAGAAGCAAACAATTCGAGAACTAAGGATTAGTCCCGAACATGGTCTCCAATTCTACTTAGGGGTAAAAATGCATAGGAGTTAGTTGGAGTAGATCCCTCTCGGGCCTTCCCGAGACCCAACACAAACAGTTTGATTAGCTGCAACATTAACAAATAAAATACATACATGTTCATACTAATTCTTAATTGACAAAGTGAGATATTGAAGGATTACCTCAATGTATATGGCAGATCTGTTGGAGAGCGCTAGGCATTGTGGCGGAAGTCCTCCTCATTGGCTCCAAGTTTGAATCCTGCAAACAAACAAAGAACAAGTGTAATCTTCACAGTTTTATCACTACAAGAAATTAAACAAGTATATAACCAAACATTTAACTATGTAGATATAAGCCACTTATGTCATGTTTCATAAACAAATAAACAATAGATGCATCAATAAAGCACCAAGTGGACAAAATAGAGGTAGTTCTATTATTAAGAGAAGGAAGATTACAACCATCAGTTTGGTCAAGCTTCCCTCAGTCCTTAGACTCCTCACTCTCTCTCCTCAATATCCAAGTGTGATAGTACTTAGGCCAAGAGTTCTCAATGAACCTTTCCAAACATGAAGCCTCACACTCAACAACAAAAGTACGCTCTTCACGCAATCAACATTTCGACCTTTGACAATGAGCCCTAGCCTCCAATTTATAAGAATTTAGGATGACCATTATTGCCATTATTATCCATTAGTTTGAATAGGGAAAAATCCATGATGTTTCCATGCTTTTCCTATCTTTTTCCCTCTTTGGATGCTCAGTTGGGTTTAGTACTGTCCAATCAGAGGCTTTCACCTTTGAGAAAAAGCAGGAAATGTTAGTCAGTTACTGCGGAATTTGTCCCTTTTCCCTCATCAAACACATGTAAAGTTGCCCCTTAGGCAAGACAATGCGTTAAACTAGGCACTAATGCTCCCTTAAAGAGGCAGGGATGCGTTATAACTTGACCTAGTTGTCTCTAGGGTGAATTACCTTGGAAAAATAGGTCTTTGTCTATGTCATTTTCTTCCTTCCATGTATCCTTCTCCTCTGAGTTGATGAGGAGGTCATTTGTACTGTAACATTCATTGCTTAAGTTTTACGAGTTTGACATAGGGATAACTTAGTGTATTTTTCATGTTTAGGGAGTTTGAAGAAGAGACGAAAAAAACTCCAAAAAGTCCCTTTTCGTAAATAGTCTCTCGAATCTGAAAAGGTAGAAAACAATATCCGAGAGAACCTCTTGATCATGTTTGACCAAGGTATTCCTTTTTTGTAATTAGTCAACCTCGGCCTGAAAAAGGGGTAAACATATACTGAGAAGACATCGATTCATTTATTTTAACGAGCTCGAAAGGACAAGTGCTCAACAATATTTTCATATTTTGGGAGTCTAAAAAGAGTTGAAATAGGACTCCTCATGGAGGAATAAGTGGCATAAAGGGTAGCGACAGGTTCTGGTCATGATGGAATTGCTCAAAACACACATGTTAGTGTTAGTATTTTCATACTACCATCAGTGATAAAAAATACTCTTTTCATATCATTTTAGGAGTCCCACTCCGAAATTTTTAATCATTCCATTAGGTCATGTAAAAAATTCACTCGCTGATGGTAGTCCTAATCACAAATATCACTCCTCCTAAAAATCTATACTTGCTGTCCCACCTTCATGTCTTGCTAAGCATATATTAGTCTTGAAATTCCATTTCATCATGTCATTATGTCAGTGAAAGTCACCATGAATTCTAGTCATTCAAGGTCCCATTAGGTCACTAGGTTTAATTTTCCAAAGTCCAATAAAAATCCATTTCATTTCGTAAGACCAGAAAGTATAGAGTGATCAAATAAAATTCTCTTCACCATGTGAAGATGATTTGTAAAGGGAAACATTTATTTCATCATGTAATTTTGAGTTCAAATATAAGTTTTTATATTTTCATCATGTAATTTTATGTCTTTCAAATGTAATAAGTACAAGGTTCCCAAGCTGCCAACCCAAGGTTCCACATGTCAAAGCATCAAAATGTCAAATCCTAGTGTTCTCTAAGCTCATTAGGTGATCATATGTCAAAGAAAAATGTCACATGCAAAGGTACAATGTCACAGTGCAAAGATGAATGTGAAGAAAGTAAAATGGGTCCCAAGAGCTAATTCATTCAATATATCAAGTATAAAACCCGTTAAAACATTAAATAATGCACTCATTTTCTCTCTAAACCATCAATCTCACCCTCACCTACACTCCATCTACCTCCCTTGACCTTTTCCCAAGCCCATTCCTTTCATTTCCCTCACTTTCCTACAAACCCTAGCCTATTGCTACACTTTTGACATCTTCCTAGGTTAGGGTTGTTCTTTTCCCTTTTGGACCCCTGCCCGTCACTCACTTCTTGAAATTACACTTGAATACACTCTTTTACATCTATCCCTATCCCCAAAAATTTCCCGAAGAATTTATATAGCACCTAACCCCTTCATTCCCCTCCCTCTACAAGGTATTCCTAAATCCCTTGTTTTTCCTACACCAAACCTAATTTCCTCTCCCACCGAGCTAGGGTTTTCTATGGAATCAGAGACATATGAGTAGAGGAGGCATAAGGGAGGTAATTTCAGCAATTATGAGGCCATTCAAACTCATAAACATCATATATCCATCATTTTTCAAGAAGTCATTCCAAGGGACAAATCATTTGCCACACATAGGGCCAATTTTTCTTCAAACTATGTTTATGACCAAACATAGATTCATTTGACAAAAGTGAGAGAATTTTTGTTCCATCATAGTTCAAGGAAGAAAAAACTCCTTCATTGTTTACATATGTGTCATGGTTTTGGAGAAATGTCAAAAATACAGTTGCTACACGAGACTTGCTGCACTTATGAAGTGACCTTGGGAAAATCACTTTTTCTCCCTAATGGAGTGTCCAAATGACTTGTTTGATGAGTAAAATTATAAATGAACAGAGATATATTTCCAATGATCTATCTTGATCTCAATTTTGAGTTGAGGAAGTCCTCCAAAAGTTGCATGCACAATCACACTGCATTTTTTCACCCTCATTCTACACTTTTTTACCAGTCTTGGGAGAATCAATTTTTGACAGGTCAAATCAAGTCCATTCTACAAAATAAAGGTATATATGGAAATAAAACAGGATAATCTTTCCAACGAGCTATCCTGTGCCCAATTTTGACACTGAGAAAGCCTCCAAAAGTGGACTTCAATATGGAGGGCACGTTTGCCAAATGGAGGGCGCGCCTAGGTGCACAGCGCCCTTGGCGCTGCGCTCTTTTTTGAGCCATCTATTGAGAAATATCTCACCACCATTGGATGAAAAATGATCAATACATATCATAAAACCACTTTTCAAGCCTTGTTTTTAAAAACAAGCAGGTGAAAAAGACAAAAAACCACCAAAAGATCATGTTTCTACCTCATTTTTAACCCTGGCGCTGCGTGCTGAGAAGTCTTGGGAGGATTGAATTTTGACATGGAAAATGAGCTTAATTTTAAAAACTAAAGGCATATTCAGAGATTATACTTGAAGGGCTTTCCAACAATCCATCTTGGATCCAATTTGGACACCTACAACCCAACCAAAAGCAACCTGCAAGATGGAGGGCGTGTTTGACAAAGGGATGGCGTGTTTGACAATTGTCTAATTTTTCTGAGTTTTTGTGAAAATTTGACTTTTTATCTTGGGGAATCATGTGTTTTACCTCTGTAAAAAAATGATTTAAATGTAAATATCATGTTTTTACTATTACTCATGGTAAACACATTAGGTTAAAACTCGTGATGAGGTGTAATGAATCGGTTTGCAAAAAGTTAGGGTTGAGTCACTTTGACCACCCTATACTCTAGGTTTCAATTCAGAATTTGGTGGATCATATCCTCCTCTCATGGATTCGACCCCTGAGGTTGGGAAAGGTTGTTTTAGTTCTATATCTTGTAATTTATGACTCATTTTCAAAGATTGGAATCAATTCGATGCTATTGTATTGATCAAGTAATCAATTTGGCATGGAAATTAATGAAGAATTGTAGTTATTTCCTTGGGATTCATGTGGTATGAATGTTTGGCATTGTTTTTTATCTGTGATCATTTGTATAAATGTTTTGTAAGCTCGTAAACATTTCATGTCTATTATATGATAAATTCAAGTCGATAGGGAGAATACATGTTTTTCATGCTCTGTTTTGGGAAATTTGTCATAATTTGTCCATTTTCATCAGTTTAGGAAGAATACATCTCCTATGCTCTTCCTAGATCCTCATCAGTCTTAAACCATCTCACCAAATCACCTTTAAGTGATAATCCTTCTACCTACCTTGGCCCATCGAATGGACTTCAATTCCATATCATTTTCCCTGACCTAGTCCCCTTAACCTAATCCTCATCCAGCAAACCCAACCTGATCAAATCAAAACAAACCCTTATCAATTTCATAGCTAGCCTAAAACCTTTTCATCCAGCCCTCTTGGATGTGATTTTGTGGAGATAGCCCTCTCCAACTTGGTAGGGCTAGATACCAAGTTAAAAGGTTGTTCTGTGGTTACCTCTGTTGGGATTCCTTCTTCAGCCTTAGGAATCTGGCGAAGTGATAACATATTGGCGTCGTTGCAGCGGAATGAAAGATAAGATCTTCCTTGGGAAAGAACGACAAAGATCATATCTAATTGTTGATGGTCAACAACGATCAGGCACAAGAAGGTTGTGCATAATTCACCTGGCGACTCCAGTGTCGAAAAATCTCAAGGTTCAAAATTTTTATGGTGACTCCACTCTTCAAGAACCAGTAGTTTGAAGATATTCTTGGTGAACTCACAGTTTTCAAAATGGATTTGATTGCTCGAAGGTATGCTCCTATGAATAGAGCTCATATTCCTAGTTTTCCTCGTATATATTGGTAATCAGGACTGTCAAATTTTAAGGATCAAGACGGTGAAGATGCTAGTTTGCATTTGGTCCAATTTCACTTGCATATTCACTGACTAAAGATTGAGTTTCCTGAATATTGTCTAATGAAGATTTTTATGGCTACCTTGGAGGAAAAAGCAAGATCATGGTATGTGAGTCTACCATCTGCTAGTTTATATTCTCTAAAGGACTTTCATTTAGCTTTATTTCAAATTATCAAAGCTCTAATTCTTCCTTGTCGATGATTGATAGTTGTTGTGAGATATCTAATAA
Organism: Pinus albicaulis; assembly: GCA_034641835.2. Taxonomy (NCBI): domain Eukaryota; kingdom Viridiplantae; phylum Streptophyta; class Pinopsida; order Pinales; family Pinaceae; genus Pinus; species Pinus albicaulis. The sequence goes on along the minus strand of CM076570.1, from coordinate 1,234,187,020 downwards.
TTTCATTAAGTTTCTTGAAAATTTGTATGGGGATGAAAAGTGTCTAGATGATGAGAACATAGAAGCCCTACATGATTTTTCATCCCAACAAGAATCAGTAGTTTCCTCCTTGGATGAAAAATACCAGTACCTAGAAAGAGAAATGCCTATTCCTGATCTTGAAAATGAGAATCATCAATCCAATGTTGACTGCTATAAAACTCAGTTTTCTCCTCTGTCTGAATATGAGATATATCAGCTCCTGAACAGTCATATTACAGCCCAAGCTAATGCAGGTTTGCAGTGTTCACATAGTCAAGAATGTGTTAGAGAAAATTCTTCCATCATTGAAAATGAAAATATGAGTTTGAATGATGATAGTCATGAGATTGATGAAACTATACAAGAAGTTGTTGAGAGTAAGCCAATTTGTGATGATGATTTCCTGCAAGGAGATCAGCTAACAGAGACTGTTGTCTTTCATAAAGAGGATAGGTCTGTCATGTTTGTAGGTTTTAACCCTAAACATAAATTATCTACACACGAATCTTATAACAGAAAATAAACAATAGCGAGAGCATAAAACATAAAACAGATAAACACAGAGATTTTCCCCTGGATCCCAAATCGGGACGACCAGCTTGAATTTTCATTATATTCCTTTTAGTGTTACAACACATATATATATATATGCCGAAGCATACATAAACCCCAATCCATTAACCCTGGATTAGAACATAACCGTAATTCCCTTAACCGAATCTACAAAAATACCAGGGGCTTAGTCGTGGAAAGAATATAACACATACCCAACAATGTTTAACAATATTGAAGAATGTTTTCTGTTCAAAGATGATTTAGAATATGAATTTGAGTATGAGCCTAAGAGATACGTCGTGCAAGTGAAAGAGCCAGAGTTTCCCGTGCTTCGGGAATTTACAACCAACACTCAGACAACAGAAAGTCATACTTCCCTATGCTCTCCTATGGATCAACAACCAAGTGTTATTTCAGATCAGAATGAAGAGTGTGCTTGTGTTTTTGCTGAATCTCAAGACAAGGTAACATTTCATATTTTTGAAGATCGTTTTACTGATTTTCTACAGCTAGAAGGAAAGTTGTATTTTATTGTTTTCATGGACCAGAAGCACATGTTTAGTGGATACTTGGAGTGGCCTAGTTTTTGTTTTTTCTGCCTGCTCGAAAAAAATGAGAGTAGAATTTCAGTAAGTAGCCATTTGTTGGATTAGTTACACTGGAAGGATCACTTCACATGATTGTACATATGTCTTCAGCAGGCAGGTGGTTGTCATCAGGATTTGAAGCCCTCAAGTCTCGGTGATATGCTGCCATCAATAAGTTTAGTAAGTTTTTATTTTCACTCAGTATTGAGTCAAGTTTTATTCATTTGAGTTTGTCTTGAGTCATTCTATTTTTTATGAGTTTTCAGTTTTCAGTCATGTTATTAGTTTGAGTTTTTTACCATATTGGCCCAATGAATGAGGCATTGATCTGCAAAATCCAGAGTTATGTTGTTCTTGACACCTCTTTCAGAGCTATCATCCCCAATAAGGCCAATGTTAGTGTTAGTATTTGCATACTGCCATCAGTAATCAAAAATACTCTTTTCATATCATTTTAGGAGTCCCACTCAGAAATTTTTCATCATTACATTAGGTCATGTAAAAAAATCACTCACCAATGGTAGCCCTAGTCACAAATATCACTCCTCAAAATTTATACTTGTTGGCCCACCTTCATGTTTTTTTGAGCATAAATCTTCCTTGAAAGTCCATTTCATCATGTCATTATGTCAGTCAAAGTCACCATGAAGTCTGGTCATTCAAGGTCCCATTAGGTCACTAGGTTTCATTTTCAAAAGTCCAATAAAACTCCATTTCATTTCGTAAGACCAACAAGTAGAAAGTGATCAAATAAACTTATCATCACCATGTGAATATGATTTGTAAAGAGAAATACTTTTTTCATCATGTAATTTTGAGTTCAAATGTAAGTTTTTATATTTTCATTATGTAATTTTATGTCTTTCAAATGTAATAAGTACAAGGTTCCCAAGCTACCAACCCAAGGTTCCACATGTCAAATCATCAAAATTTCAAATCCTAGTGTTCTCTAAGCTCATCAGATGATCAGATTTCAAAGAAAAAATTCACATGCAAAGGTACAGTGTCAAAGTTCAAAGATGAATGCGAAGAAAGTAAAATGGGTCCCAAGAACTAATTCATTCAGTCTATCAAGTATAAAATCCATTGAAACGTCAAAGAGGCACTAATTTTCTCTCTAAGCCATCAATATCACCCTCACCTACACTCCATCTACATCCCTTGACCTTTTCCCAAGCTCATTCCTTTCATTTCCCTCACTTTCATACAAACCCTAGCCTATTCCTACACTTTTGACACCTTCCTAGGTTAGGGTTGTGTTTTTCCCTTTTTAACCCCTTACCCTCACTCATTTATATAAATTCCACTTCCCTACACTCTCTAAAATCTATCCCTATCCCCAAAAATTTCCCCAAGAATTTATACAACCCCTAACCCCTTCATTACCCTCCCTCTACAAGGTAGTCCTAAATCCCTTGTTTTTCCTACACCAAACCCTAATTTCCTCTCCCACCGAGCTAGGGTTTGCTATGGAATCAAAGAAATATGAGAAGAGGAGGCATAAGGTAGGTAATTTCAGCAAGTATGAGGCCATTCCAAATCATAAACATCATATATCCATCATTTTTCAAGAAGTCATTCCAAGGGAAAAATCATTTGCCATACATAGGGCCATTTTTTCTTCAAACTGTGTTTCTGACCAAACTAAGATGCATTTGACAAAAGTTAGAGAGGTTTTTATCCTATAGGTAAAGAAATAAAAACCTCCTTCACTTTTTACACAGGTTTCATGGTGTTAGATAAATTTCAAAAATACAGTTGCTACAGGAGAGTTGCTGCACTTATGGAATGACCTTGGGAAAAACATTTTTTATCCCTGATTTAGTGTCCAAATGAATTTCTTGATGAGTCAAATGATAACTAGATAGATATAGATTTCCAATGAGATATATTGAGATCAATTTGTATTTGAGGAAGGCCTCCAAAATTTTCCTGAAAAAGCACACTACATTTTTACACCCTCATTCTGCACTTTTTGACCAATCTTGGGAGAATCGATTTTTAACAGGTCAAACCAAGTCCATTATGAAAAATAAATTCATATTTGGAAGTTATATAGGATAATATTTCCAACGAGCTATCTTGGGCCCAATTTGGACACCGAGAAGGCCTCCAAAAATGGCATGCAAGATGGAGGGTGCGTTTTCCAAATGGAGGGTGTGTTTGCTAAAGGGAGGGCGCGCCTAGGCGTGCAGTGCCCTTGGCGCTGCGCTCTTTTTTGAGCCATATATTGAGAAAAATTTCACAACCATTGGAAAAATGGTCACTACATCTCATAAAACCACTTTGCAAGCCTTGGTTTTAAAAACAAGCATGTGAAAAAGCCAAAAAACGACCAAAAAATCATGTTTCTGCCTCATTTTTTACCCTCGCGCTGTGCCCTAAGCAGTCTTGGGAGGATTGAACTTTGACAGGGAAAATGAGATTCATTTTAAAAACTAAAGGCATATTTATAAAGTAGACTTGAAGGAATTTCCAACAAGCCATCTTGGAGCCAATTTGGACACCTACAACCCAGTCAAAAGTAGCCTGCAAGATGGAGGGCACATTTGACAAAGGGATGGCACGTTTGATAGTTGTCTGATTTTTCTGAGTTTTTGTGCAAATTTTACTTTTTATCTTGGAGAATCATGTTTTTACCTCTGTAAATCAATTATATAAATGTAAATATCATGTTTTTACTATTACCTAGGGTAAATACATTAGGTTAAAACTCATGATGAGGTGTAATGAATCAGTTTGCAAAAAGTTAGTGTTGAGTCACTTTGACCACCCTACACTCTAGGTTTCAGTTCAGAATTTGGTGGATCGGATCCTCCTCTCATGGATTAGACCCCTGAGGTTGTGAGAGGTTGTTTGAGGTCCATATCTTGTACTTTATGACTCATTTTCAAAGGTTGGAATTAGTTGGATGTTATTGTTTTGTATTGTATTGTAGAATTACAGCTATTTCCTTGGGATTCATGTGGTATGAATGTTTGGAATTGTTTTTTATCTGTGATCATTTCTATGCATTTTTTGTAAGTTTATAAACATTTCATGTCTATTATATGATAAATTTCAAGTTGATAAGCAGAATACATGTTTTTCATGCTCTGTTTTGGGAAATTTGTCATAATTTTTCCATTTTCTTCAGTTTAGGAAGAATACATCTTCTATGATATTCCTAGCTCCTCATCAGTCTTAAACCATCTCACCAAATTACCTTTAATTTATAAGCCTTCTACGTACCTTTCCCCATCGAATGGACTGCAATTCCATCTCATTTTCCGTGACCTAGTCCCCTTGACCTAATCCTCATCCAGAAAACCCAACCCAATCAAATCAAAACAAACCCTTATACATTTCATAACTAGCCTAAAACCTTTTCATCTAGCCCTCTTGGCTATGATTTTTGTGGAGAGAGCCCTCTCCAACTTGGTAGGGCTAGATACCAAGTTAAAAGGTTGTTTTGTGGTTACCTCTGTTGGGATTCCTTATTTAGCCTTGTGAATCTGGCGGAGTGATAACATTTTCTTCCTTCCATGTATCCTTCTCCTCTGAGCTAATGAGGAGTTCATTTGTATTGTAACATTCGTTGCTTAAGTTTTATGAGTTCTACGTAGGGATAACTTAGTGTATTTTTCATGTTTAGGGAGTTTGAAAAAGAGACGAAAAAGAAAACTCCAGAAAGTCCCCTTTCGTAAATAGTCTCTCGAATCCGAAAAGGTAGAAAACAATATCTGAGAGAACCTCTTGATCATGTTTGACTAAGGTATTCCTTTTCCGTAATTATTCAACCTCAGCGTGAAAAAGGGGTAAACATATACTAAGATGACATCGATTCATTTATTTTAACAGGATCGAAAGGAAAAGCGCTCAACAATTTTTTCATATTTTGGGAGTCTGAAAAGAGATGAAATAGGACTCCTCCTGGAGGAACAAGTGGTATAAAGGGTAGCGACTGGTTCTAGTCATGATGGAACTGCTCAAAACACACAAAGGTCAATAGGCTATCTAACAATACCACTCATCACAGTGGTTCCCCATGCAAGGGTAAAACAACCAAGTGAGAGCATATGATCAGCCAAGCATATGGTGACGACAGAATGATAAAACAAAGGCTCATTTGGAAAAAAATAGCCTCATAAAAATGGCAATCACAAGAGGTAGCATTGGAATGGTTTCATTTTTACACAAGCTTGAAACATGGGAAACTATGCTTGAAATTGGTTTCATTTTTCACACGATTGAAACATATGGAATTTACACAAGCTTGAAACGGAAACAAACTATGCTTGAAATAAGTTTGCATGCCCCCAACATGGTGACTCAATTCGAGGTACATGCCCCCCAAGCTTCATCTCATTCATCTAAGTATACTTTTGGTTACTAACAGGTGGATTGAATGAAGGTTCATGTACGAGATCAAGTGAAAGACTCGACTGGGAATTTACGAGATCTAATCAAATACTCAAATTGAAAGGGGATTCATTTCATTTTTTAACGAGCTTGACACAAGAAAACAACTATGCTCATAGGGACCAATTTATTTTTTTAACGAGGTTGACATAGTAAAATAACTATCCTCATAAGGATCTAATTCATTTTTTAATGAGGTTGACAAAGTAAAAGAACTATCCTCATGACACCTTGTTTCATTTTTTAACGAGCTTGACACAAGAAAATGAAATTTTCTTTGAAAAACATCATTTCATTTTTTTTAGGAGCTTGACACAAGAAAATGAACTCTACTCCGAAGACCTTGTTTCATTTTTTAAGGAGCTTGAAACAATAAAAGGAACTCTGCTCCGGAGACCTTGTTTCATTTTTTAAGGAGCTTGACACAAGAAAAGGAACTATGCTCCAAAACCTTGTTTCATTTTTTAGGGAGCTTGACACAAGAAAAGGAAATTTGCTCTAAATACCTGATCACAACCCATAAGAATTCATGGCTTCCAAGAGAGTCGCATCAGATGGGAGAACAACACTCTGGAAGGGATACAGATCAAAGGATCTAAAGGAAATATCAGGCTCCAATGTCCCCAACACATGGTGCACTATATCACTGACTAAATCATCAGTGGACGTGGGCATGGAACAGGTTGCCACATAATTAACATGTGGCGGGGAAGATACCACTTGCATGTAAGGACCATTTAGGGATGATGGTTTATTGGGAGCCATATTAGGACCAATTAAAGAAAGTTGATCAATGGTGACAATTCTTCCTTCATGTGGGAAACCTGTCACATGAAAGAGAGAAGAGGCAAGAGCTCCCATGACATAAATATAGTCACTCCCAAGGAGTAAGTTAAAATCCAAGGGGCCTTGGAAAACCATCACGTCTATATAGACATTCTTTCCTCCCAAAGTAATAGGAAACTTAAGAAGGATCCCTAATGCTTGAATAGTTCCTCTATTAAAATCCAACAGATTCTAGGTAACAAGCACAAGATAGAATACTAACATATGTGCCTTCATCTACTATTGTGCCAGGCACCGTCGCATTATAAGCTTGTATTGTGATCTCAAAAGGCACGTAAGAAGGAATACGATATCTTGCCAGTCAACTCCAATCAAAAGAAGCGGCTAAACTACTTGGAGGGGGTGTCGTGGGAATGGGATAACTACCTCCTTGTGTTACGAGAATGGGAGAATCACCATTTTGTACCATGGGAAGGAGAGGATTTCCCTACAATTCATGGGAATGTGAAGAAACAAAAAGAACCTAAGTGGTATGAGGTTCACTCTCTCTGGGAAAAGAAGGTGAAATCACGTCAACCATGTTGGGTATGTGTTATATTCTTTCCATTTTTTGGTCCTTAATTTCCGGTGGGTAGTTTGTGCCCATGGTTTTGTGCATGGTTTTGCACATGGTTTTGGGGTACGATGGTTTTCGGCCCCTTGGTATTTTTGTATATCCAGTCAAGGGAACTACAGTTATGTTCTAATCCAGGGTTAATGGATTAGGGTTCATGTATGGTTCGGCATATATATATGTGTGTGTGTGTGTGTGTGTGTGTGTGTGTGTGTGTGTGTGTGCGTGTTGTAACACTAAAAGGAATATAATGAAAAATCAAGCTAGTCGTCCCGATTTGGGATCCATGGGAAAATCTCTGTGTTTATCTGTTTTATGTTTTATGCTCTCGCTATTGTTTATTTTCTGTTATAAGATTTGTGTGTAGATCATTTATGTTTAGGGTTAAAACCTACAAACCATTTTCTCAACCAATATTTGTTCGGGAACAAACTCATGGGATTCACTTTCAAAGAGAGTGAGATTGACAAGAGATGAATTTTGATCAATCACTTGATCAACTAGCAGAGGATCAGAGGAAAGCTTCTGGTATCCAACAGGAAGTCAGGGCTGAGAAACTGTAAGGTTTTCCAATACTTTGGAGGCTTCATCCATATAAGGAAAATGTGAATGGGATGACTCTCTTCACATAACTTACAAGGAAATTTGACTTTGCCCTATTTCCCATATAATTTTCTAACACTATTTGAGGGTTTATCACCAGCATGATCTTCAGAGGCCAATGAAAAAGGTTGATGTGAGTCAGTGGGCCACACTTCTAATATCTTGGGAATACCAGGACAATCTCTAAGAAGGTGGTCACCCTTACATAACTTGCAATGGAATTCGACTTTGCGAGGTTGATTGGAAGATTTTTCAACATCAGTTGCATCGGCAGCAATGTTTGCTTGGTTACCCCTTGCTTATTTTGCTTCTTCTTCTTCATCCTCTTCTTCTTCTTCTTAGCTTATTGGTTACTCGAATCCAGAATTTCGCCAGGTGAAGAGGAAGAATGGGGTGAAGAAACAGGTGAAGAAGGTGAGGGGTCAACTTTAGAATCAACATGAGGTTGACACTGTTCAGGTGGAGGCGAACTTGGTTGAGAAGTAGAATGGACATTTGGAACCATGGGGGTTGAAAATAATCAAACTGGAAAACCAATGGTTAATCCCAGGAGGGACAACACTACCATATAGGGAGTGCCAACATTTCCAAAAGAAGGAAAAGGACTAGAATTCCCATTTGAGGGGATTCCTTAATTGGTATATGTAGGAAGTGTTGTCATTAGTCCCAACCTAAGGTCTGTTAAGGAGTTGTGCATGGATAGGATGTTATTCCTTGGGTAGTTAATTTTAGAATTTAAACGAAAAAATTAATAAATAAGGGTAAGTTAGGAAAAAAGGATTACCAAGTATCCGTGAACTGCAATATCCACCTTGTCGAACCAAGCACTTCACGTACGGAAACCAATCTCCCCAAATGTTGTGTTCGGTGTATCACATTTACAAGTCGGTTGACTCGATTACTTATGGCAGGATTGCAACCTAGTGGGGTCTCCCAAAATATACGCGACGGTATGTGGGAGCTCAGTTCGTAGTAGCATTGTCTAATGTGTAACCATTCGACGAGAGTGTCCCCATATTCTTACCATACATAGAGGATAGTCCTATATACTTCTGTACATGGGACAGGATATCACCCCCGGGATGCAAAACAAACTATTAGCGACTGCTACTACGCTTAACGACGCTGGAACATGTCTCTAGCCTATACCTCTAGATATTTGTGTTAATTCCAAATGCTCCTTAGGTTAATTGAGCTTTATTTTAATGTTGATCTGAAATTAAGTTTCAATTTTCGACTCAAAATGATGTCACCTAAATTCCTAAGATGTAGCTAAATGAGAAAAATGATTCTTTGATTTTCAATGAAAGCTACACTAATAAGGAAAGAGATCGCAAAGAGTAATGCACCAAGCAAAATGCAACAACAAAAATGCCCCCCTCAACTAGCATTCACTTTTTAAAGATGCAAATTCTAAAAGTAAACCGATTTCACTTTCACTATCCCAAATGCAACTTATTCAAAAGTAAAATAAATTATACTTTCACTCAGATGCACTTAAATCAACAAAAAAAAAAAAAAAATTGTTTTTCGCTTTGAATGATAAAAAACGCAACTGATGCAATTAATATACTTAAGAAGCTTCACTCATTGAAAAATTGTAATCTATATTCAATAATAAATTTCAAAAAATATCCTTTCAATGCAAGTGATCTTATGCATTCAACTAAAAGTAATTCTTGAAATTAACACTGAACAGATGTGAAAATCAATTTCTTTGAACAAACAAAAAGTTCACTACTGCCTTATAACAGAGAATCGATATTTTTTTATCAACACAAGCAGTAAACATATATTTTAATTGACCTGCAACAACAAGACTCAATCAAAAAAAAATATTTACCACTTAACTCACAAAACCAATTTGTGCTCCTCAAAGAGACTGCAGACACTCAAAGCCAAAAATAATGTAATCAAAGTAAAGAAAATATTTCAAATATCCATGCACACCAAATATTTTCTTTCAAAGAGAGATTGAAAAATCTCTATTTTCTAAGGCCAACACGACTCACTAGTTCACACCAGTGGTTTGCAGCGCGACTATTCCAACAAAAATCAACGCTAGTAGCACGACTATGTCTATAAAAAGGCACTTTGGGCTAGGAAAAGAGGGATAAAATAAGCAATCTCTAAAAGAAAAATTCAGACCTGATACTTTGAAACACTAACAAGTTAGACTGTGGGCTAAAAAACAAGCCAAACAAGCGGTTGTTCAGCGGTTGGCTAAACTTAGCATGAAGACAAAAACAAGAAATGGATGAACAGGGAGTAAGCTCCCCAGCAGAGTTGACAATTTGTTACGCATGAAAACCCCTTATTCAGAAAGAAACAATCCCTCTAGACCAATGAGTGGATCTAGTAACAACTGTGACAAAGGATATAAGTGTCCCTAGTTTAACATTGAAAAGTAAGTTGAGAGAGGGAGATGGCCTACCTTGCTGCTTATGCAGTCATTTCATCGGTGTTGATGTCGATCCTTTCACTTTCAGGCTCATTCCTCAATGTTCCTTCTACATCTAAATACCTGTAAAAGAGATCACATGACAAAAGATGAAAGATACATAGTATATGTGTTTCAAAGAAAACTACATGACAAATCAAGGAGTATCATGATAAATCCATTAACATTAACTATTTTATGGGAAGCAAAGTATACTTTGTATTATAAAATGAACAAAGGGAATCTTTACAATTGGTGCCTTGATGTTTGTTCTCGCTGCTAGAGACAGCCCTGAGTTGTGAAGGACCAATGCCTATGTCATATTAAAGCCAAGAAGATTCAAGGAAGCTTTCCATGGTCAGTGGCACAAATTTTCTTGTTTATAAACAATTTCTATAACTTCATAAACTGGGATCAAGACCTCGAGAGCAGAGATATATGAGCAGCAATACCCGATAGCAAGTAATCAGGGTCTTATGGAGATATTATTGAAGCTGAATCTAAATTTACGAGCTATGAGAAGGGCCATATTATGAAACACAGTGCACAGATATAAAAGTGTGAAGAGCGTAGTAATAATGGCAGCAAATGGAGAAGACATTAACCACAGATAGGCTTAATATCATATAAGAATCTATCAACAGTTAACGTAGGAAGAAAGATGAGTAAATGAAGTGAAACATGTGAACATAATATCATAGTTCTGAGCCATATTTAAAGCACAATGGACTAAAGACATGAGTATCTGAAACAGATAAATTCATCCCAGTTAATCAAGCGCTCGCATTCCAGAAGCATATGACATAGAAAGAGTTACAAAGTGCCAAAACGTTTGTATTAGAGTATAACAAGGAATACAAACTGTGACTGATCTCACCAGGAATCCATCTCACAGCAAAATCGTTTCATTATATTCTCCCCATCGGGATTCTTCAACATAAAGCACAGGAAATCCTCAGAAATTTAAAAAAAGGGGAATTTACCAATAACGGTCTCTGTTCTCAAAATCAGGAACCCTCTTTTAGACTTGGGGTCTTCCTTTTATATTTTCCTTTGTCTACCGTTAGCAGAAGATATTTTTGGATCAACATTCGTTCACAAAAATATCTTTTCTGTTGCTTGTCTCTATCAGAATCAAAAATCGATGATGAGGAAGAATGCCTCTCATCATCTCTGTAGTGGCCTTAGCATGAGCGCCAACCAAGAGTAAAACAACTTTAACAGAAAATAAAAATGCATAGGGCGAAATGGCAATTTCACCCGATATTACAAAAGTAAGAAAATAAAAGTAAAATGGCCACTAGGGCCAGAACACGATCATCACTTTTTGAAAGAGCGAGGTGTAGCAGCTGCCGACTGAGTTGGAAGCACTGATGATGCGGACGAACCAGTTTTGTGCTTCTGAGGTGGCGAAGACTGGATGGACGGTGTGACGACTGGCACATTTACGAAATTACTGCATTTCTGCCATATGGTCGCTCCTGGCAAGGGCATTGTAGCGAAGATCTCCACTAAGGCTTGCATATCTGTCAATTCTGAATAATCCACTTGCACCGTCAAGCGCTGTCTGATCTGGCAGAGAAGGGAAATTTCGTTTCCAAGGGCAGCAATTATAGTTTCAGCTTTCAGGCGAGTGGTTTTCTCATACGGAAGATTTGTTTGATTCATAACTGCTGCTAGCTTCTCTTCGTAATTAGTTAAACTTGAGAAAGCGGCAGTTGCAGAATCCCAGCATGATAGGAGGCCTGCTTTCACCAGCTCATCCCACTCCTCTTCAAACTTCCCCACTCCCTTGGCGACCCGATCCATGCCACTCAATGCATTCACGCGCGTTGTCTCTTTCTCAATTATCCTTCTGATTTCCATCACTCCCCTGAAACGGTCTTCAATCCCTTGCGTGGCTAACTCTTCAGAGCGTAAACCGTTTAGGTAGGAGATATACCTCTTGGCCATGGCTACCTTTGCCTCGGCTTCCGCCTGTCCTTCCTGCAATTTCTCTTTAGATAATCGGACAACAATTTTCTTTTCATTCATCAATATGATAAAATCCCAACACTTCCTTACCTTCGTCCTGATGTCAGTCCACATGAGACGCCTAGCTTCGAGGAGGGTTGCATTTCCTTTCATCCGGTTATTCAGGTCTTTGATAACCTTCTCTTGCAGCTGCTTCTCGTTCTTTGCTTCTTCCACCTCTGTTTGCAGGGCCACTATGACTTTATTGTTTTGTTCCACCCTAGCCATCAACTCTTGAATTCTCTGCTGTGCAGTATGAGCTTGCTTCTCCGAAACCTGTAGGTCTGAGAGGGCCTTGGTTAACTGTGTCGAGGTAGCATTCGCCGGGTCAGGAATTGGGGTTACGCAGACATGAGTATCCCACTTAGATTGCAAGTCAGTGAATCTCTGTCTGAGGGTAGCCAACTCTTCAACTGTTTTGGCATTCTCATCTCTTTTCCGAGCAAGGGTATTTGTGAGAGCCGACTTTACTTTTTCCGCCTGAGCTAATTCCTCGGGTTGCACGTAGTCCCCTCAAGGAATTTTAAGTCTCTTCTTCAATTCTGAGTTTTCGACCTCTAAATCCCGGATGATTTTCGTCCGGATTCCTTCCTTGTCGCTTCCTTTTTCACTCATTATTCTTCTGAGATGATGAAGGTTATTGCTGACCCCCCCAGGCATTTGTCCTTTCTTTTTTTAGATTATCTACCACCTCTTTGTATTTATCTTCGAGCTTTCTTAAAGCGAGTGCAAGCTTCACGACCTCATTCCTTAACATGTCCCCAATACATTGATGTAGGCCCAGCTTATCTGTTAAGGGAACCTTTGACAAATTCGCAGCTACCTCCAGAGCTTTGTAGCTGATTTCATTAGCAGTAGGGTCCAGCACTGCCTTCGTGATAGCAATTATTAGCTGTTCTTTATCCATATCCAACTCTGTAGTGAGCCGGGTATGATACTTGTCTACGAAACTCGCCAATTCTGCTTGAAGTTTCTCCCTCATGGTCCTGTTTCTGCTTCTAATTTCTTCTCTCACTTCGACTCTGCTTATTGAAGTGGCCTGCGATATCCCAGAGGGTTCTGAAGATGATGCATCGTCATAATTTACTCTGAAACCCACCTTGCTCTTATTTGGATCCCCGTATCTGACCAACTCCTCTAGAGGTAGTTCATCCAAGAGGATCTCCACATCATCACTTTTATGCTTTTTGGAGGGATGAGATCCCTCCCCTGTATACAATCCTTCTGGTTCTTCTGAAAAATCTGCTTCATCAGTCTGCCCTTTTCTTCCTTTGCTTGCTGAAGCAGTGTCACCCCTTCCTTCTGCTGCCGAGGATTCGGCCTCCATCTGCAAAGCCAAAGGCCATGTGTCAAGGTTAGCTCTCCATTCAATGAAGGGACTAGTCTCATGCACATATGCAGTGGACCTAATCTTCCTTTTCCTATTTGATATAATTCCTTTCGGGTCATAGGGCCAGACTTTCCCCAGCACTAAATCCATTCCCTGGAGCAGCGTCTCCACTATGGAGAGGGTGTGTCTTGAGTTTACAGTAAAAGGGCCGATGGTAGTAGGAAGCTTGAGGATATAACCCTTCTTAGCGGGGACAAAGTGCAACTGGTCCACCTTCATGGTTTGACGAATGTACTCGAGGGCGAAGACCCGCATGGTAGGAAACAACGACAGGCAGTAAGGGGGTACATCAGCACCGTAGACCTTGATCTCGGTGTAATCATCAAACAAATACCAGTCCCCTGTGCTTTCTTCATCTCCAAACTGTAACCAGTCTTTCTGCTCGAGAAAAATCCTGGGCGGGGGACTGTCATGAAGTATGGTATAGGCAATGGTCATGAACTCATTCAAAAACATTGACTAACCCCTCCCATTTGGCTGCTGACGTACTGAGATGTTCCACTCAAAGACGGTTCTGGGCTGGCCATTTGTTCTGGAGAGTTTTTCAAGGCCTAAAGCTTCGAACTTGTCAGCGTGCTCGAACAGAAACAGGTAAAAACCCAGCGAGGAGAAACAAAAACCCCCGAAGAGGACATTTCTTGAAATTGAGTTTGGATGGCCGAAGCCAGAAAGGTGGGGATATCCAGAACGACACCTGGTTGGGACATGGGCCAAAGGAGGGCTATGCACCCTTTGGACACCCTCTCGACCTCCCTAAGACCTAGCAACCCAGAGATGAGAGCGATAACCGGTTGGAGGTCATTTGTAAATGCGGTCAAGGATACCATGTCTGAAGACGGAATGGACGTAAGGCGGGAGTCTGAGATGGAGGAGAGAAATTAACTGAAATTCACTCTATTATTTCCAGGGTAATTTAGAAAATTGACACGACAGGGACAACTCGGTGAACTCGACATATTCTGGGCTATGTGGGAAACGGAGAGCGTTCTTAATGAGCTCAGGGGATATTCCGAAAACCTTGTTTCCCTGTGCCGAGAGGAATACATCCCTGCGCTTGTCATAGGCGTCTCTGAGCCAACATATGAATTTTGTGACTGGGAAAGTGGGCGCAACAATTTGGTAATACAGGCCAGACAGAACAACTTTGAACCTGTCCTGGCCCTTCACATAACTTTCTAACAGGTTAGGCCGGACACGGAAAACAGTGAAAGGGTACCGTGGGTCGCGAATGCAGGCCTGCGTACCAGTAAGGGGGTCAGGTCCAGGGATGGCCCTAACTTCACGAGCTTGGGGAGTTTTTGGTTCAGAATTTTTAGACTTGACTCTCCTGACGACCATTTTCAAAGAGTAAAAGGAAGGAAAACTATAAGGAACAGGAATGGCTAAATACCTATGACCTGTGCGGAAAACCCAAGAAGTAAAGCGACGTGCGAGGGAGCTGAAAGTGACCTACTTCTGTAATCTAAGCTTTAACTATTGGGCGAAAACGTAAAAATGAGTGATTTACCCAAATGAGTCTATTACATTGTGGCCCACTAGGATTACATTATGGCCCCATGGACTCCTATATATAGAAAGGAGGTTTTGTAAATTGTATCATCCAAGAATTGTTCATTTATGTAATGTATTGGAGGTTTCCCCCTCGAAATGGCTTATTTCTAAGGCGTTGATATCTCTTTTCTTCTATTTTGGAGCTAGTTACACAACATTTGGTATCAGAGCTTTGGATTCTAGGATTTCGCTGCTCCAAATAGTTCATCGTGGAATTTTCGCTATAACTTTTTTTCTACGAAGCTTCAGAAGCTAAAATTTTTAGGGGGCGAAGACGAAATCCTGAGAAACATCGTCAAAAATTTCAGATCTTGGTTCGCAAAATTTTCGGAGATATGATCTGTGGAAGTTAGGTATTTTTTTCAGGCTCCTAAACAGGTCATCGTGGAATTTGCGCTATAACTTTTGTTCTACGAAGGTTCAAAATCTGAAATTTTTAGGGTGCGAAGAAGAAATCCTGAGGAAGCTTTTCAAAAAATTTCAGATCTTGGTTCGCAACATTTTCGGAGATACGATCTGTGGAAGGTAGTGATTTTTCAAGCTCCATAATTTCATCTCAAAGAGGTGATCTTGGGAAAATCTTCATAACTCTCTCTTTGAGCATCGGATTGGAGTGTCGTAAAAAGTGGTCGCAAGTAAACAGATTGTAGTTTCTTGGCTATCAATTTTAGAGCTGAAGGATGAAAATGTGACACGTGGAAAGTCATACAAGTTCACTCTACTGAACCAGTCCATAATTAGGTCATTGTGGGAGATTGGACACAACTTTGTCTTGGTGAATCCAAATCAGGTCAGACCTGTGGAATTCGAAAGATAATTTAGAGGGCTACGTTGGTACTGAAATTCAAATATTGAAGTGCTGCAATCACAGAGGTAATCCAATTTCAATATTGCGCTCCTCAAAAGAAAGAAAAAGGTGTGTATTTTTTTATTTTTTATTTTCTGAATTGCATAAGTCTTGTTTGAAGAATCAATTTGAATTGATTCCAAGGGCATATTGTAGAATAGATATCAGTATTGGGTTCTAAAATATGCCCCGTAAAAATAATTCAACACCCATTAAGCCTTCAGAAGGCTCTACTATGACTCATAAAGATGAAGAATTGCAACATGATCTATCAAAATTACAAGAGCAAGTGCAACAAATTTCACTCTCGCAAAGAGCAACAAAAAATGAAATGGAAGTTTTGAAGAAAGGCATGGAAGCGAAGATGGACAGTTTGAAGAAAGGCGTGGAAGCTAAGATGGATGGCATGGAAGCTAAGATGGATGACATGAAAGACAACATGGAAAACATGAAGAATGATCTAAAAGCAGACATAGAAGGTTTGACAAAGTTGATACAAGAAATGTTTTCTAATGGTGAAAAGATAGTAGAAGAACCTCATGATGAGAACAAAATAAATGTTAATCGTGATTTCATAAACTCTAATGTTGGCGGGAAGAACCACCATATTCCAAAAATGGATATGAGGAAGTTTGATGGAAAGGATCCTGTAACATGGATACTACAGATGGAGCAATATTTTGATCTCCATAACGTGCAAAACACACAAAAGGTATGCATTGCAAATTTACATTTAGAACAAAATACATTTGTATGGTATCAATGGCTTTGCTCCCGTAAAAAAATTGTCACTTGGTCAATTTTTACGGAGGAAATGATAGCACATTATGAGGATACAAAGAGCAACATCTTCTTTAGCCAATTGATAAATCTCAAACAAAAGGGTTTAGTGGGGCAGCACATTGAGGACTTCCAAAAATTGAATATAAGGGTAACTGATATTCCAGAGGAACACACGATTGATCTCTTCATAGGCACTTTAAAGGATAACATCCAACATGAAGTTCGCGTTTTGGAACCTGATTCATTGGAGAAGGCATTCAAGTTGGCAAGAAAAGTTGAATGTAAAATTATGGCAACAAGGAAGCCTACCACTCAATTCTATAAAGAAGGAAGTGTGGCTACGCCTAGATTTCCACAACCTACAAGGTTGACACCACAACAATTGGAAGAAAAAAGAGCAAAAGGGCTTTGCTACAGTTGTGATAGCAAATACACTAAAGGTCATAAGTGTGTTGAGAAGAAATTATTTTACATAGATTGTGAAGAGGAAGAAGAAAATGAACAAGAAGAGGATATACACCAGGAACCAGCCCTAGAAGAGGAAGAAATGAATCCAACCATATCGTGTAATGCACTGGCAGGAATTACCACTCCTCCAAGTCTCAAGATAGAAGGACATATCAAGAAGAAAAAGGTAATAGTGTGGATTGATTCAGGTAGCGCCCATAATTTTATTCATTGAAAGGTAGCCAAGGAATTAAATTGTTTCCTATACCCAGCACCAGAATGTCAAGTGATGGTTGCAAATGGAGGAACTATAAATTGCTCTGGAAAATGCCATAATGTCAAGCTAACCATGGGGGAATATGTATTGACTAGTCCAATGCTTTCCATTCCTATGGGAGGTGCTGATGTTGTACTAGGAGTACAATGGTTACAATCTTTGGGGACCGTAGCTTTTAATTTTCAAGAAATTTTCTTGAAATTTTTTTCAGAAGGAAAGGAAGTCGAATTACGGGGTATTGAAGGGAAGCCAGGAAGGATAATAAGCTCTAATGTCATGACAAAGCTTCTAAATAAAGAACAACGAGGCGTAATTGCACAATTATGCTCTCTAGAAGTCTCGACATCAAAATCATCTATTTCTGCAGATCTCCAACAAGTCTTGGACAATCATTCCAAGGTGTTTGAAACTCCCAAAGGACTCCCACCTATTCGTGATCATGATCATGCTATTCATTTGATTCCAGAAGTGTTCCTCCAAACATCAGGCCTTATATATATCCTTACGTCCAAAAGAGCGAAATTGAACGTATGATTGCAGAAATGTTAGAGGCGGGTATAATTCAACCTAGTCAAAGTTCTTTCTCTGCTCCTGTAGTATTGGTACACAAGAAGGATGGATCATGGCGAATGTGTCCGGATTATAGGGAGCTAAATAAGCTCACCATTAAAGACAAATTTCCCATTCCTGTGATTGATGAATTATTGGATGAATTACATGGAGCAAATTATTTTACCAAGTTGGATCTTCATTCAGGATATCATCAAATTAGAATGAAGACTGAAGATATTCCAAAAACAACATTTCGAACTCATGAGGGTCATTATGAATTTTTGGTCATGCCTTTTGGCCTTCCCAATGCACCTTCTACATTTCAAGGGTTGATGAATTCCATTTTCAAACCCTTCCTTAGAAAATTTGTGCTAGTATTTTTTGATGATATACTAATCTACAACAGGTCCTGGAAGGATCATGTTGAACATGTTGACAGGGTGCTCAAACTATTGCAGGAGAAGCAATTATATTCAAAAACATCCAAATGTTTCTTTGGAGTACAAGAGGTGGAATATCTGGGTCATATTGTATCTCACGAGGGTGTTAAGGTAGACCCTAACAAAATTAAAGCCATTAAGGAATGGAAAGTCCCCACAACCATAAATCAGTTGTGAGGATTTCTCGGGTTAACAGGGTATTATCGCAAGTTTGTTAAGAATTATGGGAGAATAGCAGCACCTCTAACAACATTATTGAAGAAAGATGCATTTTCATGGACTCCTGAAGCAACTAAGGCCTTTGAACATCTTAAGGAGGCAATGTGCCTAGCACCGGTCTTAGCTACGCCAGACTTCACAAAACCTTTATTGTGGAATGTGATGCCTCAGGAAATGGAATTGGTGCAGTTTTAATGCAGGAAGGAAGACCCATTGCTTTTGAAAGTCGTCCAATCAAAGGAAAGTATTTACAGAAACCTATTTATGAGAAGGAAATTTTAGCAATACTGCATGCACTAAAGAAATGGCGAACTTACCTAATGGGAAGACACTTCAAGGTAAAAACTGATCATGATAGTCTTAAACACTTTTTGGAACAAAGACTATCTTCAGAAGAGCAGAAAAAATGGGTCACAAAGATGTTGGGTTATGACTTTGAAATAATCTACAAAAAAGGAATGCTTAATGTTGTTGCAGATGCACTCTCAAGAAAGAATGAAGAGGTGGAAGCATTGCTTTGTGCCATTTCTATTATCCAACCAGATTGGATAACCGAAGCAAGAGATGAATGGAAGAAGGAAAAAGAAGTATGGGCACTCATTCAAAAGTTGCAGCAAGATCCTAGTACATATGATACATTTAGTTTGAAAAATGATTCTTTATGGTACAAAGATCGCTTATATATTTGTAAGAATTCCCAACTAAAACAAAATATTCTTTTGGAATTGCACACTTCTCCTTTAGGAGGACACTCAGGATTTTTAAAAACTTACCACATGGTGAAGAAAGAATTTTTTTGGGATGGCCTTAAATCTGATATTCAAAATTTTGTGGCGGAATGTTTGGTTTGCCAGCAGAATAAAGTGGAGACAATTAAGACCCCGATACTTCTACAACCTTTATCCATTCCAAGTCAACGTTGGGAGGAGATTTCAATGGATTTTATCACAGGTTTACCTAAGTCTGAAGGAAAGAATGTCATCATGGTGGTAGTTGATAGACTTACCAAGCATGCACACTTTTGTGCATTATCTCATCCATTTAAAGCAAGTACAATTGCTACTACATTTATGGACAGAATTCAAAAGCTACATGGAAGCCCAAGGGTTATTGTGAGCGACAGAGATCCCATTTTTACCGGAAATTTTTGGATGGAGTTATTTTCTTGTTTGGGTACTCAATTAGCTCATAGCTCATCTTATCATCCTCAATCTGATGGTCAAACTGAGATAGTAAATAAATGTTTGGAAGGATATCTTCGTTGTTTTGTATCTCATAAACAAACACAATGGGTCAAGTGGTTACCTCTTGCTGAATGGTGGTATAACACTTCCTTCCATACTGCAGCAAAAATGACCCCATTTATGGCACTTTATGGATATCATCCACCATCCATCACATCATCTTGAAGGGAAAATTCGAAGGTTCAAGCAGTGGAAGATCACATCGAGCATCAGCAAGAAGTTCTCCAACTCTTAAAGGATAACCTGAATTTGGCACAAATCGAATGAAACAACAGGCAGATCAACATCGCAGCGAGAGAAGTTTTGATGTAGGAGATTGGGTATTTTTACGGCTACAACCATACAAACAAATGTCCCTCAAGAAAGATAAGAAGGATAATAAATTATCACCAAAGTACTATGGTCCTTACAAGGTGTTGCAAAAGATTGGTACTATGGCATACAAATTGGAGCTTCCTGCTTCTTCGCGAGTACATCCAGTTTTCCATGTTTCATGCTTAAAGAAGGTTATGGGAGAAAATCTTCCAGTTCAAACAATATTGCCAGAACTCGATGAGGAAGGAAAAATCATATTGGAACCAGAAGCGGTCATGGAAACAAGAACTCGACAACTACGGAATCGATCAATTTCAGAGTATCTCATCAAGTGGAAGAACTTACCCACTGAAGATTCTACATGGAGGATGAGAATTTTATACAGAAGCACCCAGAGCTACTCAAGCGTTGAGGACAACACTTTTTTGAAGGAGAGGGGCATGTTAGGTCCCTATATTACTAGTATAGTCCCTTATTTGTGTTAGTGTAACCCCCTTATTGTTATTATTGTACCCTTGTAACCCCCATTTTGTTATTATTGTGCCCTTAAATTATTATTGTTAGGTCGGCTAGGATTACATTGTGGCCCACTAGGATTACATTATGGCCCCATGGACTCCTATATATAGAAAGGAGGTTTTGTAAATCGTATCATCCAAGAATTGTTCATTTATGTAATGTATTAGAGGTTGCCCCCTCGAAGTGGCTTATTTCTAAGGCGTTGATATCTCTTTTCTTCTATTTTTGGAGCTGGTTACACAAAAGAAGGATATATGTGTGGCTAGCGAGGAAATTTCAAGGGCAGAGATTAGCTATGGGGTCAGAGAAAAATCTCATAATAATTTTTCCAAAAAAAATTCCTCGGATTAGATTTCCAATTGAGCATCTAAATAATTGTACTTAGAATTGTTGTTGAAGAATAATAATAAAACCCTCATCTGCTGCACCAGTTTCCAACATTGGGTTTTTCCAGGGTTAATTGTCCAAAAATAACTATGTAAAAATTCTTTTGTGTGTGATAGAATTCATCAGTTTCCAGTATTTTTATTTCCGCAGCATTTTTATGGTGAAAATTGCAGTTGTGATTTTATTCATTGTTTGTTGTAGAAAATAAACTGCATAATTAAATTTATAATGATCCAGATCTTATACTTCATGGCTGCATACATAATTTCATATAAAAGAGTGTATAATCAAGTAACTTAAACACATGAAAAGAAGCATAAATCATAAGCAAACATGAGATCAAAGACACAAGATAATTTGATTATGGAGTTCACCCAGTGTGGGTTATGTTTTTGAGCCCTGCTCAATGTGGGGAGGCATATTTTCATTAAATGGAAAAAAAAATGAATTACAAGCAATTTACAAATATACATGTTATACCTCCACTTCCGGTGATGGCCTCAAAATGGAGATCCCGGCTCTAGAAACGGGTTGCACAATTGGATTCTTAGCGAAAAATCATGTAAAAGTGACATAAATTTGTATCGTTTTGTCACTAGAACTTCTGGACCCCAAAGGAATATTTTCAACATCCAAAGATTCCCCTCTTTAGGGTTCTTCCCCTCTCAACTATTCTTGGTTCCTCCCTGGACCCCACTCCGCTCTTCCACCAGTGGTTTGAATGAAAAATATGAAGAGTTTAAATAAAAAACCGAGTGGACTTTACCAAAGGCTGAGACATTGGCTTCTCGATTGGCGAATGATACTAAAATCATGGGTGGTTGGGAGATCGCGGGGTTAAACCCCACGGGAACCCCATTTTTGAGGTTGTTTGTTTTTAATGTGGCATGTTCAAGCCTCGTCAGCCTCGCGTAATACGTGGTTTTTGTTGTTATAATGGTTGTGGGTCGTGGGTGGGGTCCCAAGTCAGCTGCGGGCCCTGACCCATATTTAAATATAATATATATAATAGTTTTTTTTTTTTTTGGGGGGGGTGGGGGGGGGTTTGGCAGCTCGCCACCCCAAAATTTATATTTATATTTTATTTTGTTAATAATATAATGGTTAAAATATTGTTGGTCGCTTTTAATGGTTATTAGGGAAATTGAAGAGGTGACAAATTCGCCCTTTTCGACCACCATTTTCCGTGCTTTGTCCCTTTGCAAAATTGTTTCCTTGTTAGTGGCTGCCACTTGGCCTAATTTGACCAGAACTTTGACCAGCTATAACCTCAGCATACGAACTCAGATTTGAGTGTCGTTTGCACCGTTGGAATCGAGATGATGAGCACTATGAGTTGGTATTGGTTTCAATTTAATCTCATGGCTTTTATTTTTGAGCTATTTCAAGGCCACTTCTATTTCTAGAGCCAATTGGATCATTCCACCCCATTAACAAGATTTTGGACCGCAAAAATCTTTATCAGTCAATTGGCAAGTGAGGGAATTGCTCCCTCACTTTCTCCTTTACCTTCCATCGGGCCTTACCTGGATGCATTCCCTTGAAACCAATACAAAGGCACTCCACGTCTCCCCATCGTGAAGTTCTAGTCCTCCTGTAAAGAATGATATCCTTTGGTATTTTGTCCAAGTATTCAAGTGACAATTCGTCTAGTGTAGGAACCTGTCCAACCTCTTCAGTTTCCATGATCAAAGGAGGTTCATAAAGCTTCAAGTTTTCAATGTTCACTAGTGAGTACATTTGCATGTATGTTGGAAAATAGAGACGAAAAGCATTGTCTCCAGTCTTCTATAATATGGTGAATGGGCCATATCGGATTGATCTCAAATTATTTCCTTATGATTTCATCCTCTCTTTGTTGATGTGGAGCCACACTTTGCCTCCAACCTGGAATTTGTGATTGACTCGATGCTTGTCATGTTGAGCTTTGTATCGAGCTTAACTTTTCTCTAACTGCTCCTGTACTTCCTGGTGAATCATCTTAATTCGCTAAATGAAATTTCCTCCCTTGTTCCTGTCATCTGTCCCACTGGAATAATCATCTCGCCCAAATATCATGTCTAATGGATCCTTTGGAAAATATTCAAAGCATGTCTCAAATGATGAGATCTAAGTGGATGAATGCACTACCTGGTTGTATGCCTGTTGTACATAAGGAATTTTATCATCCCACAACTTGGAATGCTTGCCACAATAGCCTCGGAGTAAGTGTATCATTGTGGGGTTGAGAACCTCAATTTTTCCATTAGTCTGCGAATGTAATCTCATGCTCCTCTTTAGCTTGGTGCCCATCATTCTCTACAAACTCATCCAAAAATATCCAAGAAATCAACAGTCTCAATCAGACATAATGGACATGGGCAGCCCAAAATGGACCCATACAAATTGGAAGAAGAGATGAGGGTATACTTTGCAGTGACCCGCTTCTTACAGGGCATTAAGACACACATTTTTCTAAATTGATCCACAACGACATACAAATAGTCATGACCTATCCTAGACAAAGGAAACCTGCCAAAAAAATCCATTGACACACTTTCCAATGGACGACTTGGAATAGGGAGTGGTGTCTAGAGCCCCAATTTTATGTAAGAGGACTTGCAAACTGAACACAACACACGTCCCTTTACATATAGAGTCACAATATTTTTCATGTGAGGCCAATAAAAAAACCTCTGTAAATGACACAAATTCTTTTCTACACCAAAATGACTCGACACAAGAGAGGTATGTGCCTCTCTGATTACATGTATCATTTCATTGATGGGAATACAAATTTTACCAAGATGGTACAATAGTTTTCCCTGCAAATGGTAATTTTCTACCTGCGAACCATGTGTCAGCTTTGCATAAACTTCTTTAAAATATTCATCATCAACATATTGTTTAGCATAACTTTCAAAATACAAAGAAGCATTGTGCAAAAATATAGATGCAGAAATAGGAGGGCAAGAAAGCATATCTTCCACTTTGTTGTTGGTTCCCTTCTTGTATTTTATTACCAAGTGAAACTACTAGAGGAATCCCATCCATCTAAAGTGACATGCTTTTTGAAGCTTAGTCTGAGATTGAAGGTACTGCAAGGGCTGGTGATTTGTATGAATGATGGTCTCCTTGCCAATCAAATAGTGCTTCCAGTTATTCACGCTAACCAAGGCATACAACTCCTTGTCATGTGTGAGATAGTTCACAAAAATCTGGGAGAATCTCTCTGAATGGTAACATACAGGTTTCCTCTGTTGCATCAACACTGCTCCCATGGCATATCCACTAGCATATGTCTCGATCACAAAAGGTTGTTAGAGGTTAGGTAAGGCTAAAACTGGTGCAGTATTGATCTTCTCTTCCAGTGTATCAAAGGATTTTTGATGCTTTCCTCCCCATTAAAAGGTTTTCTTCACACTTGTCAATGCATGTAAGGGGGATGCAATGATGAAGAAGTTGGAAATGAACCTTCTCCATTATTGTACTACACCTAAAAATATACGAACCTCTGTAAAATTGGTGGGTTTAGGCCACTTTACAATCACATCAATTTTATAAGGATCTATTTTTAATTGTCCACCTTCGACAATGTGACCCAAGTAAACCAAAGAGGTCTTACCAAATTCACACTTATACATTTTGACATACAATTTTTCTTTTTGCAAAATATCAAACACCCTTTTAGCATGACTCGCATGATATTCCCATGTCCTAATGTAAACAAAAATGTCATTATTAACACTAGAAAATTGTACAAGCAAAGAAGACACTATTTAATGTCACGCAGAAGGATTTATAGGGCTGAGAGACAATAGAGAATCTCGAAAGTATTTAAAAATCTCTAAGGTCTGAGGAAAAATCAAATTTGAACTAGTCATTGCACGCAAAATCCTTCGATAAGAGTGCCTTTGCGTGCCTTTTGACTCGAAAAGCGCACAATCCTGGGAGTGGCGGAAGTCACTTTCCAGGACCACAAAAATCACACTCCAGGACATTGATTCCACACTTGAAGCTGCCTAAGGATAGCCACCCAAGTCTCCTTAGAACATCAAGGGATCACACAATGGAATAAATGTGGCACACAATGGAATCATCCCCCTCTCTTGGGTCACCATCCACAATGTACCAAGAGAGGGAAGGATGATTTGAATTCTCCTATAAAAGGCCACCAAGAGATGAACAACTAGAGAGCATATTGTTATGTTGGCCAGAATTACCCCAAGAAATACCAGCAATGTGTGATCTAGAGCAGAGATAAAGGGGACTCAATTGTTGGCCATCCAATAACTTCAGTCCACCATAGTAGAGAGAGGGATACTTTGCATCAAGGAAAGCTTGAAAGTAAAGACATCCTTGCATCGGGACTTAGAACCCCAAGTTCTAAGGACCCCTTGGCAAGTGGGTTAAAGTTTCATCCTCATGTCCTACCAACACTCAATAAGAGGGGAAGTAAGCGTCGCCATTTGGATTATTGAAGTTGTTAGATTCTATTCAGACCTTTTGTCTTTTTTGTTTTAGTTTTAGTTTAATTTTTATGTTTGAATATGCATGCTATTTCTCTATCTAGTATGTTTATGTTCTAGCATGTTCCATTAACTTGCTTGACTCCATATCTTTTCTACATGTGACCAATAACTTAAGAGGGTAAACCACACCCCTTAAGTTGGTGTGATTTCGTACATGCGTGCACCAAACACACTAACACAGGATTGACGACTCCAATAACTTTTATTTCCAAGTTTATGTGGTTGTGCCTTTTTGTAGAGACCTCCGTCTGTGCTGTGGAGTTGGGCTGAAATTGCACCTTTTTTCTCCTTTAGTCCCTAGTTCATCCCAAGTGACAGACTAAAATAGAACAACTCCAAAAAATTACTCTTGCAGGAATTTGCGAGCTTTCCCCTCAGACAGGCATGCCTAGGGCATGCGTTCAGAGATGACATGCGCGCAGACATTGCACTTGTTGCAGTCTTTCGCGCGCAAAAGACAGAATGAGAAATTTATCTTATATTTCAATATTTTCCTGCTTGTAAAGTGCCTGGAAGCCGATAATACATCTGCCAACACTGGTTGAGGTATCTAGCAACTTGCTAAAGCTCACTCTTATATACTTTGGTTAGGCTTGGTGTTAGTTTTTTTTCAAGTTGATTTTTGAAAAGTTCACACATAGTTTAAGTAGGGGGGTAAATTAACTTGCATTCCGAAAATTTTTATGTTTTGAAAATTAAGGTACCAACACACCTAGATAATTAGCCAAAGTAAGTGGCCCAAGACCATGCATGCTTAGCTAGTCCCTTTTTCTAGTGTAAAAGTCATTAGTTTAGTTCAATTTTTGCACTAGGATTTCAGGACCAGGATTGAATTTTCGATAGAAGAGCAAGTAATCTCTGCTGCCTTTGCACCCTTCAATGATCCTAGGCAAGCATATGAACGCTCTCTATTCATAACTCACCATCTCCCTATAATTGATCACATAGATTAACTAGGAAAAAATATAAAGCGGCCCATATCCGCACAAATTTTTCTTTTGAGCAAGGAACAACAAAACATAGTTTAATAAGGGATTTCGAAAAGGATCATCACATATCCACACGTTCAAACAATGTGATTGTTCACTTTTTGCTCACACACATCCACACACTAAGAAAAATCAAAGACACCTAAAACTAACTTAACAAAACTCACTAAATTCTCCCCACAGGGGCCACAAAAGAATTTACAGTCTAAGTTAGGATCAAGGGGGCAGGCATCCAATAAGCCGCCTTGATCATTCTTCATCTTGAAACATAGAATTTGACTGTTTAGGGAGCTTTCAAATCCACCTATCATCCCACTGAAAAGAAAACCCAAGCACGACAGAGACTCAATTCAGAGGGGGTTAGGCTTAGGAACAGTGCGTGCGATATTAGTTGGGGCTACCTGAAACGGCTAATACTCGGTACAGTTAGCTGAACTACCAAGAAGCCCAAGACTCGAACGCTCGCGTGGGACGGTGGTACTTAGTGGCCAAAATTATGGCATCCTTTCTCTATAGGTGATGGTATAGGCAAGCACTAGATCCTCTACCATTACCTTGGTGGATTTTCTTCGGTTGACTAAGGGCATCGCCAGCTCTTATGGGATGTTGTGCCAGCACTCACAACATATCTTCTCAAGGCCCAGTTACATTTGAGTGTGTGAGGATGATTAGGTCTTCTAGGATTTGAGTATCATATGCAAACAAACAAAAACCATTCTTTTTTATTGACTGATCATATAGGATTAATTTAAAGGGAAAATTTATTTTATTTTTCGCTTTGTTTTATGTATGTGATCAGAATTCTTCTTTGATTATAATCTCTATCCTCTCAAATATTTCCAAAAACAGACCTAGTTGACACCAGAATGGACCCAACTGAATCTCTTTGATCTAGACGTCTTTTGGAACTGCCCCCATTACAAGGAGGGGTTCCAGGTCTTTCGCCATTTAGGCATCAACGGAATGCTGCCACCATTATTGGTTCGTCCTTTATTGGGGCATCCTTAGTTTGGAACCCTGGTCAGTCTCCCAACGCCACACCACATACCACTCCTCCCACAACCCCTAGAGGGCAGAGGAATGCTACCCATTCGGGAAGCCAGTCGAATACACAACAGGGTATGTCGCAGATAAACCCTCTTCCTAACCAGAATATTGTGTTTTCACAAGTCGCAATGGCTACAAAAATGCAATCACCTTTTCTATTTTTGTTGAATCTACCATATTTAATCAAGTTGACGAACGACCCCATTGCACACAACCCCATATGGCCTCCCATGCCCACGACGCTCCCTTCAAACATTCCAAAGTTTGAAGGAAAGCAAGCAGAAGACCCAGGAAATCATGTCATGACTTTCCACCTGTGGTGCTCATCGAACAACATCGTAGATGATACTATTCGATTGAGACTGTTTCAACGCACTCTGACAGGAGTAGCAGCGAAATGGTATGTCGAGCAACCCTATGCCACACATGGAACCTTTAGCGCCCTCGCTACTACATTTCTAAATTATTTTCGGTTACCCATTCACCACGATTCTGGAATGGAATTACTGACACACTTTAGGAAAACCCCCACCGTCCATATCTCGGACCATCTCCACAAATGGCGGCGGTGTCATAGTTTGTGTAAAGCCAAACTCGACGATTGAGTACTATTAGACATGTTCCTGAAAACTCTCACTGCATAGATTTTGAAGGATCTGGTGCAACAAAGGCCCGTATTTGAAGAGGATGTTATCAGTAAGGCCCAACAGCTCGAGCTGATTTATACGCAGTCAGGGTATATTTACAATATCCTGCCGAACGCCCTGCGCCTGCAAACTTACAAAGAATTTCCAAGCGCGTCGAACTCTGCAGAGGTTTAATTAGGTCATTGACCCAAAGTTACCCAAGCAGTAGCATTCAAAACCCCAGTTACACGTATGATTCTACCTAGAACGTACCACAACCCGGTTATCAAATTCATAACATGCCTCCACAAAATTTGACAAGTAGGGCGTCGTCATATCACCATGGAGGACCCTATCCTCCGGCTTAGGGGACTCAGTATGCATATAGACATACTAATGTAAGAGATCCCCCCCAACATCCAGTTGCAAACCAGGGACCACATTATGCTCAGTCCCCAGCACGAGACCCACCTATGCAGAATAATGCACAGGTGAACTTCGTACAACCTTCCCAAAACCAACCACGCTAACCATATAACCAAGAGAACTACCCTCCTAACGTGGTTAAGAAAAAGGGAAAAAACAAGCCCAAAGGGAATCCTGGACAGGGGGCCAACAACCAACAACGCCCTCCACAATCTCAGGCTGGAGCCAACTCCAACCAAAATCAAAACCAGGAGACAAGAAATGCCCAACGACAGAGCAAAATGCCACCTCTTCCAACAAACCACTCTTGTTTGATCTGTGGTGAGTACGGCCATTACACTCACCACTGTCCCAATCTCCCTGAGCTGAAGAAGCTACAGATTAACCAAGGACAAGGAGGATATTCCCTGTATACAAGTATGATGCAGGAACCTTTCCCCCATCAAGGGACCGTTATCACTCAGCAACAAAATCCTGACGACTCCGGAAAAAACAACCATGAAATCTACATGACTGGCGAAGAGAAGTCTTTTCAAACACGGAATCAAAATTACAATACCCCACCAGACACCAACATGTTAGGGGCTAGTACCAGTGCACCAACTGCACCTTTGACTACCTTAAATATGCTTATTGAACTGTTTCTAAATATGGCTAAGGGACCAAACAGGAAAGCAGGAAACTATTCCAAAGTGGCCCATAATTATAGCATCGTGGACGATATAGCCCAATCTCCCGCTGCTATGTTAGCTTTGGAAGTATTGCAGTCATGACCAAAACAACGGAAAGTCTTGCTTTCCGCGTTAGGTGCTATCGACCCTACCGATGCACACCTAATGGCTTTTGATTTAGACAAAGCCACCCCTAGGCTTCCTTCGATGGTTGCCTTTTAGATACCAGTATCCGTCCAAAATATCACCATTCACCGATGTGTCATTGACGACGGTGCATCCACGTGCATCATGTCAAAAACTGTTTGGCAGAAGTTAGGGCCTCCCAAACTAAAACCATCAGTCATCATGCTTAGAGCATACGATGGTTGTCCTTCGACCCCTATTGGTCTCTACTAAAATGTCCCGGTCTGCTTATCCGGAAAGACGATCCTTATAGACATTGAAGTCTTGGACGCTCACTGGGACTATAATATACTACTTGGTTAGAGTTATATGTATGCCATGTTAGTCATAGCCTCCTCCGTCTTCTGCATTACGATGTTCCCCCACGAGGACCGCATCATTACTCCTCCATTGTCTTGGGATGAAATAAGTTAGGGCAGTGACAAATGCGTAACAATAATATAAAATTTGATTAGAGTTATATATTATATTATGCATAGCCTCTCTAGTTTTTACGTACGAATATCCCCACGGGCCTTATCATTCTTTGTCGACCAATTCACACATAGCGAAAAACAACCCCTAACAAACACTGATGTAAATCTACCCTACATAGATACATCCATGGACGTGTTTTCATGATATCGAGAATTTAGCCCTCGCTAGTTCAAACCATCGTCCATCCTAGGATCATTCGTAGGAGATCCCCCCATTATACCTGAGTCATCACCTAATGTCACAGGAGCTCCAGCGTGCATGATGTCCACATCAAGCACTGAATCTAGCCAGGACACTGACACAGGCAGTAACATTGAATCCTTGGCCACGGTAGCCTCTCTAGCCTACGCTGCTTCCCAAACCCCTTTCTTCTACCCCCCAGCTGGTTTCCTCTCCCAGCAGGTTTTGGAAACAGTGGTGTTACCAAAAATATCATTTGCAATACCATTTTGGTATCTCATTCTCCCTACTAGGAAAGGATCCACACACATCATTGCCATAGGGTTAAAGCCCTCAATCCCGAGGAGGCCCCACCCGTTCAGGAAATAGTCGAAAACATCCCTGCAAAGGAAATTCTCAGTGAAAAACCGATGACTATGGCTAAGAAAACCGAGAAGAGAGGAAAGAAGCTGGAAAATTCCGCCATACAATGGGAATCACCAGTTTGCGCCATATGCGTCGTAATAGGTCACCCTACCCATACCTTCCCAAAGTTGGACGAATTAAAACTGCTCCTTGGCTCTGAGATAGACATTGCAATGCCACGTTCCCATAAGGAACTTACCACCAAAGGTAAAGGAAAAGAATTGTGTACCAATCACGCATGCACTATCTGCAGCAATTATGGGCATTGTTAACACTGGAAAATCATACAGCAAAAAATGGCATTAATTAATGTCAAGCAAAAGGATTTACAGGGCTAGAAGACATTACAAGGTCCAGAAAGTATTTAAAAATCTCAAAGGTTTAAGGAAAATCAAATTTGAACTAGTCTTAAATGTTGATTACGTGCATTATCCTTCGAGAAGAGCGCCTTTTGCGCGCCTTTTGGCCTAATAAGCGCGCATTCCTGAGAGTGGTGAAATGTCACTATCCGGGACCACATAAAGCAAAGGACAAGTTACTCCTTACTTGAAGCCACCTAAGGACAGCCACCAACACCTCCTTAGACACTATGTGAAGAATGGGTGATCACATTGTTATGTTGGCAAGAATTGCCCAAGCAATACCAGCAGTGTGTGACCTAGAGCTGCGAACAGAGAGGACTCACTTGTTGGCCACCCAACAAGCTCAGTCCACACAGTAGAGAGAGAGGGATACTGCACCAAGGCAAGCTTGGAATGAACAACATCCTTGCATCGGGACCTAGAACCATTGTCTAGGGGCCCTTTCGCAAGAGGGTTAAGTATTATTCTTCTTACTACCAGCGCTCAATAAGAGGGGCCTAGAGCCACCGTTTTCACTATTGTGTCGTTTGACTCGTTCAAAGCTTCTTTTTATTTATGTTTAGTTTTAGTTTAGTTTTTAGATTATATTTGCATGCTTCTTTTTGTATGTAGTATGCTCAGTTACTCCACTTCTTTTTTCCTGTTACCAATAGTTTAAAGGGGTAAACCACACCCCTTAGACTAGTGTGATTTCGTACATACGTGTACAAAACACGCCACAATAGGATTGGCGACTCCACTAATGTTTTATTACCAAATTTATGTGGTTATGCCTTCATTTGCAAGAGACCTCTGTCTATGCTATGGAGTGGAGCTGATAGTCCTTTGATCTCTCTTGCAGTCCCTAGATTGACCCTAAGTGACAGACTGAAGAAGAGCAGCTCCTAATTTCTTTTCACTTGCAGGAATTTGCACGCGTTTCTTCCTCAAAAACGCACAGGGCGCGCGTTCAGTGATGACCCGCACGCAGGAAGCTCACCTGTCTCAGCGTTTTGCGTGCAATTTACATAATGAGAAATTTCTCCCTAAATTATGTATTTTTCTGCTTGTAAGGTGCTTGGCAGCCCCTAATGCATTTGCCAGCACTGGTTGTGGTACCCCGCATCTTGTTAAAACTCGCTTTTAGCTACTTTCTATAGGCTTAGTGTCAGTTTCACTTCAAGTTGATTTTTGCAAAATCTTCACATAGCTTAAGTAGGGGGAAAAGTAACTTGCATTTTGAAAAATTTATGTTTTGCAAATTTTGGTACTCACACCTAGATAACTAGTCCAAATAAGTGGCCCAAGACCACGCATGCATAGCTAGTTTTCTTTATTCTAGTGTAAAATTTTTAGTTTGGTTCAATTTTTTAACTAGGAACAGCGGGACTAGGATCGAATTGTTTATAGAAGAGCAAGTAATCTCTGCTACCTTTTCACCCTCCGGTGATCCTAGGTAAGCATATGAACGCTCCATATTCACAATTCGCCATCTCCCTATAGTTAGTCACATCGATTAACTAGGAATATTTGAAAGCGGCCCATTACCCGCACATGTTTTCCATTTGAGCCAGGAACAATACAACATAGTTTAAATAGGGGATTTTGTAAGGGATCAATGATATTCACATGTGCAAACTATGTGCTTGTCCACTTTATTCTCACACACACTCACCCACTAATCAAATCAAAGACACCTAAAACTAACTTAACCAAACTCACTAAATTCTCCCCACAGGGGCCACAAGAGAATTTAAAGCTTAAGTTAGGATTAAGGGGGTAGGCATCCAATAAGCCGCCTTGATCATACTTCATATTGAAGCATAGAATTATGTATTTAGGGAGCTTCAAATCCACTTATCAGCCCACGGCAAAGAAAACTCGAGCGCGACAGAGACTCGTTTCAGAGGGGGTTAGGCTTAGGCGCAGTGCGTGCGATATCAGTTGGGGCTACTTGACCCGGCTGATACTCGGTACTGTTAGTTGACTACCAAGAAGCCCAAGACTCGAACGCTCACGTGGGACGGTGGTTCTTAGTGGCCAAAAAATAGGGCAACCTTTACCCTATAGGTGACGGTGCAGACAAGCGCCAGACCCTCTAC
The DNA here is from genome assembly GCA_034641835.2 of Pinus albicaulis. Lineage (NCBI taxonomy): Eukaryota > Viridiplantae > Streptophyta > Pinopsida > Pinales > Pinaceae > Pinus > Pinus albicaulis. The sequence goes on along the minus strand of CM076570.1, from coordinate 1,234,154,069 downwards.
CCTTACTTTGGTGGATTCTCTTCGGCTGACTGGGGGCGTTGCCAGCTCTTACGGGACGTTGTGCCAGCACTCGCAAGAAATATTCTTAAGGCCCAGTTACTTTTGAGTGTGTGAGGAAACATAGGTCTTCTAGGATTTTGAGTAACATACGCAAATGAGCGAAAACCACCTTTTTGATTGCTTGATCACATAGATTAATTTAAAGGGAAATCTATTTTATTTTTCACTTTGTTTTATGTATGTGACAAGAAGTTTGCTTTGATCAATGACACTATCTTCTCAAAGTTTTCCAAATCTGGGTGACACCTGACAGGTCCCTACGGAACCTTGTCGATCCAGGTGTCTTTTGGACCTCCCCCCATTACCGGGTGGGGTTCCAGGTCTTTTTCCATTTAGGCGTCAAAGACGGAACACTGCCACCGTCATTGGTTCGTCCTTTATTGGGGCAGCCATAGTTGGGACCCCTAGTCAGTCTCCCAACACCACACCACATACCACTCCTCCCACAACCCCTAGGGGGCAGAGGAGTGCATCCCATTCAGGAAGCCAGCTGAATACACAGCAGGGAACGTCCCAAACTAACCCTCATTCTAACCAGAACTTTGTGTCTTCACACACTACAATGGCGTCAAATTCTCAGTCACCTTTCTTAGCTTCGTTGAATCTTCCCGATTTAACCAAGCTAATGAATTACCCCATCACACATGATCCTCCATGGCCTCTCATGCCCACAAAGCCACCTTCGGATATACCAAAGTTCGAAGGCAAGCAAGAGGAAGACCCGAGTAATCATGTCATGAACTTTCACCTGTGGTGCTCATAGAATAATGTCATTGATGACACTATTTGATTGAGATTATTTCAATGCACTCTCACAGGTGTAGTCACGAAGTGGTACACGGAGCAACCCTCAGCTTCACATGGAACCTTTAGCACCCTCGCTATGACGTTCCTAACATACTTTCAATTACCCATTCACCATAATTCCATAATGGAATTACTGACGCATTTTAGACAAACCCTTGTCGTCCATATCTCAGACCATCTCCATGAATGGAGGCGACGTCGCAATTTATGTAAAGCTAAACTCGACGACCGGATCCTCTTAGACTTGTTCTTGAAAACTCTTACGGAAGAGATTTAAAGGATGTGGCACAGCAGAATCCCACATCCGAAGAGGACACAATCAGCAAAGTCCAGAAGCTTGAGCTAATTTATACGCAGTCAAAATACATTTATAACATCCTGCCTAATGCCCCGCGCCTGCAAACTTATCAAGAAGTGCCAGGCACATCGAACTCTGCAGACGGGCTAATTGGGTCAATGACCCAAGGTTACCTAGGCAGCAACAGTCAAAACCCTGGTTACACATATAGTTATACCCAGAATGTGCCTCAACTCAGTTTTCAAAATCATCATATGCCTCATCAAAATTTGACTAATAGGGCGCAAGCGTATAACCAGGGAGGACCTTATCCTCCGGCTCAGGGGAATCATTACGCAGAAAGAAACACTGATGGAAGAACTCCCCTCCAACAGTCAGGTGCAAACTAGGGACTGCGTTATGCTCAATCCCCCGCACACGACTCACCTATGTAAAACAATGCACAGGTGAACTTTGTGCAACCATCCCAAAACCCACTACACCAATATAACTAGGAGAACTACCTTCCTAATGTGGTGAAGAAAAAATTCAAAAACAAGACAAAAGGGAACCATGGATAGGGGGGCAATAACAAGCAGCGCCCACCGCGATCCCAGACTGGAGGTAACTCCAACCGAAATCAGAACCAGGAGCCAAGCAATGACCAACGGCAGAGCAAAAGGCCACCTCTTCGAACAAACCATTCATGTTCGATATGTGGTGAATACAGCCACTATACTCACCACTGTCCCGATCTCCCTGAGATGAAGAAGCTGCAGAGTAACCGAGGACAAGGAGGATCTTCCCAACAACCAACCGTAATGCAAGAACCTTTCCCCAACCAAGGGATGGTAAGCACTCACCAACAAAATACAGACGATTCTGGGAAAAGTAGCCATGAAATCTACATGATTGGGGAAGAGATGTTTTTCCAAACATGGAATCGCAACTACGACACCCCATCAAACACCAATACGTCAGGGGCAAGTACCAGTGCGCCAACTGTACCTTTGACCATTTCAAAGATGCCTATAGAAACATTACCAAAAATGGCAAAGGGACCCAATATACGAGCAGGAAACTACTCCAAAGCGGCCCACAATTATAGCATCGTGGACGATTTAGCACAATCTCCCGCTGCCATGTCAGCTTTGGAAGTCTTGCAGTCATGCCCAAAGTAACGAAAATCCCTACTTTCCACGTTAGGTGCTATCGACCCTGCCGATACACGCATGATGGCTTTTGACTTAGACAAAGCCACCCCCATGGCTTCCGTCCATGGTCGCCTTCCAGATACCAGAGTCGGTGCAGAATATCATTATCCACTGATCTGTCATAGAAGAAGGGGCATTTACATTCATCATGTCCAAAAAAAATTGGCAGAAGTTAGGGTCTCCCGAACTAAAAGCCTCAGTCTCATGCTTTGAGCATACAACGGTCGTCCCTCGACCCCCATCGGCCTTCACCAAAATGTCCCGGTCTACTTTATCAGAAAGACAGTCCACATAGACATTGAAGTCTTGGACGCTCACTTGGATTATAATATACTCCTCCGATGGAGTTATATGTATGCCATAGCCTCCTCCATCTTCCGCATTATGATGTTCCCCCACGAGGACCGCATCATTACTGTAGACCAGCTAACACACAGTGAGAAACGTCCCCTAAAAAACATGGATGTGATTATACCCTATGTAGATACCAGCTCAGATGCACTCTCATGGTACCAAGAATATGGCCCTTGACAATTCAAACCGTCATTCGTTCTAGGGTCATTCCTAGGAGATCCTCCCATTATCCCTGAGGCATCACCTGATGTCATAGGAGCCCCGGTGTGCATGATGTCCACATCAAGCGTCGAGGTTAGTCAGGACATGTACTCAAGCAGTGACGACACCGAGGCATCGGCCACAGTAGCCTCTCTAGCCTACACCACCTCCCATATCCCTTTCCTCCACCCCCCAGTTGGCTTCGTCTCCCAGCAGGTTTTGGAAACACCGGTGCTACCCAACATATCGTTGGAAATCCTAGTTTGGTACCTCATTCCCCCTGCAGGAACAGGCTCCACCCACATTATTGCCATAGGATTGAATCCCCTCAGTCCTAAGGACGCCCCACTCATCCAGAAAATGGTTGAAAACACCCTTGCAAAGGAAATTCTCATTGAAAAACCGGTGGTTACGGCTAAGAAAACCGAAAAGAGAGGAAAGAATATGGTGACCCCCACCGTTCAATAGGAATCACCAGTCTGCGCCATATGCAACGTAATAGGTCATCCTACCCATATATGCTCGGAGTTGGATGAATTAAAACCACTCCTTGGCTCCGAAACAAGCATCGCGATGTCGTGTTCCCGTAAAAAGGAACTTACCACCAAAGGTAAAGGCAAAGCACTGTGTACCAATCATGCATGCGCTCTCTACAGCAATTATGGGTATTATACCCACCATTGCCCTGAGATTCCACGATATAGGGACGTCGTACATGCCATCGAGCTATCCTATCAAGAGGATCCCTCCACCCAGTCTGTCAGAGATGAACCTCATATCATCCTATACCTATAGGAAAAGCGACAATCACCTGAAAGGCTCCCCGCCAGACCACCTCCCCTAGTCAAAAGGTGCATACTTTGCGATGAACTTGATCATTTCATCATTGAGTGTCCAGATTTGGAAATGTTCCAACGATGGTACCTAGTCCATATATTATACCGCGACGAAATGGACGCCCCGTATTCCTGTCAGATATGTGGTGACAATCACCCGGTACGTCGTTGTCGCTACATACCACGATTCTGAATAGCTCTAGCCTTTATGCGATCAATCATAGTCTGCCTATCCCAAGAAGATGGCATAGAAAACAACTCAAGAGGGTGTACAACAACTCAAGAGGGTGTGACAGATAGATCTGTCCCATTGTGGCCAACTGGAAGACGACCAATTAGGGAGATTCATCCCCCACCAAGCGCTGACGATATGACACACCATATACGATTCATGTCATCATGCATAAGAACCATGACTTGAGTTGTCTGCTCATCTACCATGGGTGTCGAGTCAGCTACATTTACAAGAGTAGTTGTCCCTACGACAATGCAGACCCAATCCATCTACACTCTGTCGACCGCGTCTGGTTCCACCACGTCCACGATGGAATCCTTTTCGTGTCTCTCAACTAGCTCCACCTATATTACCCCCATTCAATATAAACCTACACAGGAACAATCCCCCTTTGGGTCCTTGTTTCATTCGGATGAGGATATCCTAGAGGCCATGACAAAGCCAGATTACCCATGGGATGCAATTCATCACCGTTTGTTTTTTCTCCCCAAGAAAACGTTCAGTCCTAACAAGACAATTGAACAAGAGATCTACGCAATCGAATCAAAATATTTCCTGCCATCAGGAAAGCTTAACTGGTTCAAAAACCCCATCCCAGCGCTCGATGCGTTTGAGGAAGGAAATATCTCAAATATTTCGCCTACCATCAAGGTGAACATATCTCAAAATTCGGTGAAGGTTGAAGAAATCTCACTGGGGGCAGCATGCTCTCCAGAAGAAATAGCCTCTTACACCAAATTGTTACAAGAGTACAGAGATATATTCGCATGGTACTACTCAGAAATGCTTGGGCTTAGTCCTACTATCGTAGAGCACCATATTGACACTTGGCCTGACGTACCTCCAGTGCGCCAGAAACAACGTCAATTTCACCCATCTAAGGCAGAAGCAATAAAGCGAGAAATCGACAAGCTTCACATAGCCGAGTTTATCTACCCCATTTCCTATACATCGTGGGTTTCCAACCCTGTTCCCGTCATGAAAAAATAGGGCACTATACGCGTTTGCACCGATTTTCGAGATTTGAACAAAGCTTGTCCTAAAGACAATTATCCCAATCAATTCATCGACCAAGTCATCGATGCATGCGCAAGGCATGAGGCCCTATTCTCTATGGATTGGTTCTCTGGATACAATCAAATCCAAATCTTCCACACAGACCAGTACAAAACTGTGTTCACTACCCCTTGGGGCACATTCGCATACAAGGTAATGCCATTTGGCCTAAAAAACCTGGGAGCCACTTTCCAACAGGCCATGAATTATATATTCCATGACTTGGCACACCTTATCCTCACCTACTTAGACGACCTAACCGTACACTCCAAGAAGCGCTCAAACCACCTCCAGGATCTGCGAGTGGTATTCCAACGATGTTGTTAGTGCAACCTACGCTTGAACCCCCTCAAGTGTGTCTTTCGCATTATTGCAGGAATACTCTTAGGTTTTATCGTGTCCCAGCAAGGCATTCTTGTGGACCCCCTCAAGGTCCAAGCCATTAAAGAGGTACCTCCACCTCGAACCCTTAGGAAACTTCAAAGCCTACAAGGGAAGGCCAATTTTCTAAGATTCTTTGTCCCAGATTAAGCCACCTGTGCTCAAGGGTTCCTGTGTCTCCTCTGCCAGGACATCCCATTTAAATGGGATGATTATGCTTAGAAAGCATTCGATGCGCTGAAAGAAACATTATCTTCAGCGCTCCTCATTAGTTCCCCAGACTATGACAGAGATTATATCATGTATTTATCAGCTTATGATTCCATGTTAGCCGGAGTGTTGATCCAGGATGGCCCAGATGGGAAGGATCATGTAATCTATTAAGTCAACAAAACCCTGTCAGGCCCAGCATTGAGATATGAACCTGAAGAAAAAACTACCCTGGCATTAATCCACGCAGTTTAGAAACTTCGCCACTACATCATCTTAAAAACCACTACGGTTATCACAGATATTAATCCCATCAAATACCTGCTCACGCACCGCTTAATGAACCACAAGTACGCTCGCTGGATAGTCATTCTCCAAGAATATGACTTACATTTTCACTCCCCTAAAAGAAAAAAGGCGCTTGCATTAGCATAATTCATTATAGACCTCCTAAGAGATTCCAAGGGAGCACCAGTAAACGATTCGCTACCAGATGAACATCTTTTCTTCATAGCAAGCAACGACCCTTGGTACGGATACATTCTCCTATTCTTGCGAACCCAAAAGTTCAAACCTCACCTCACGCGAGACGACCGTCGGCAAATATGCCAGCGGGCCCCCTGATATCTTGTCCTAGGACATGTCTTATACCAGCGAGGCATCGATACCATTTTATGTTGTTGCCTTACTCATAACCAAGTGGAACAAGCCCTTAATGACTGCCACAGAGGTGCTTGCTGCAACCACTTATTCGGAATGGCTACCGCACAAAAATTCCTATGGACAGGATATTTTTGGCCCTCCCTGTTTCGCGACTACGTCACAACAATCAAAATATGTGAATGATGCCAGCGCTTCGCTCATAAGGCAACAACACCCCCCGCTCCTCTGCACCTCGTCATAGTAGTCGGCCCCTTTTGTAAATGGGGGATTGACTTCATGTCTTGTAACCCTGCCTCATCGGGCAACCATAAATACATCATTGTGGTTGTCGACTATTTCACCAGGTGGGCTGAGACCATGCCCACATACTACAACACAGAAAAAACCGTCGCCCGATTTTTGTTTAACCACGTGATCGCCCGGTTCGGCGTACCCAAAGAGTTAGTATCTGACCACGGGAAACACTTTAAGAATGAAGTTTTCGAAGAACTATCTCACCACCTAGGATTCACCCACGAATTTGCTTCACCATACTACCCCAAGTCCAACGGATAGGTAGAAGCTATTAACAAAGTACTCAAAACTATGTTACAACGCATGGTGAATAACCATAAAACCAACTGGCAACATATGCTCTTTTCTGCCCTATGGGCATACTACACAATGGTAAAAACATCCACTGGTTTCACTCCCTTCCACTTAGTATATGGGGTCGAATCCATGATTCCCATAGAACTTGAAATCCCAAATTTTCATACCACCATCGAACTCCTCGAGGACACCCAGCCTCTAGAGCAGCGCCTAGTATAATTAGAGTTTGTCGACGAAAATCGACGATAATCGCTGCAACACAACCAGGCCCACAAGAAGACTGTAAAAGCATCATTCAACCGCCACATCACCCCTCGCTCGTTCACTGAGGGAGAATTATTCCTCCGCTATGATGTCGCAAAAGAAGCCCTAGGGCCACGAAAGTTTGAAACGTTCTGGAAAGGACCCTGCATCATTAAACATTGCCTCCGACAGGGGGCATACATATTGAAAGAACCAGACATGACTTGCCTCAATAATCTCGTCAACGACCTTTACCTCAAGAAATTCTACCCATAAGGGCCCATACGACCCTTCCCTTGGAGTTAAAGTACACAAAAACCCAATCACTCAAAAATTTTGACCCAAAGACTTATTTAAAAAGTGCTCGAAGTATCACCATGGATCACCAAAATGAACCCTATTTCAGATTTTCTGATGGAGCATCAAGATGGTCTGAAAATTTAGCCGCAGCTGCCTGGGTCATTTACCACCATGACCGATGGCCACTCTTCTTGAACAGGGTGTGTATTGGTTCAGCAACAAACTATCAGGTATAATATGACACCGTCATCGGACTTATGTGCGATGCCCTCCATCAGGGCATAAGCCATATGCATGTCTTCCTCAGTTCATAGTTAGTAGTATCACAACTAAACCAAACATTTGAGACAAGAGATACACATCTGTTTAGAAAATATTTGTGTGCCAAAAGATTAAGCAGACAATTTGACTATATCACATTTACACATGTACCAAGGAGTCAAAACCAAACAGCTGATCACATAGCTAACAATATCCTAAATTGGAATGCATCTCGAATAAACCATCATACATATAAACAAAAATATTGATATCCATCAGCATAACAGAATATATAACCGAAACAGGTGATACATCATGTAGAGCCGCAAAAAATATCTCACATATATATGTCAAAATGTGTATATCTGAGTACAAAAAATAGTGTCGTTGGCCCAGTTGCCAGCCCAAAGATACAAAACTCGTCGAAAATAAGGGAAGCCTCCTCGTAACGGGCACTTTCCCTATGTACAAAAATACTCTAGGGGGGTTCCCCCTCAAGGGGGGCACCTGGACCCACCACTACTCCCGGTACCACCACCGGAGCTGTCGTCGCAACTGCGATCGCCACCCGATGTAGAGTGGGCCGATAATCCCTCTCGCGGGCCATCACTGTCTCTAACCAGACCTCCTCGAAGTCATCCATGAAACCTCGAGCAGGCATCCCCTGGGTCAAGCAGTCCACTCGACCCTGGAATTCCTCAAGAGCAGTCACCTGAGCTGTCAGTTCTGCAATGCACGCCTCTGCCACATTAGCACGAGCTCGCTCGGCTGCAACCTCTCCAGCAGCCGAGCTGTTGCCCTCCCCAAAAGGACCAACACCACCAGTAGAACCGCGAGCACCACCACCTGGTCCACCTACATCACCTCCTCCCTGACCCCCCGAGGTCATCGCGGAGGATCGTCGCCCACTAGTCGAGCCATGGGGCGACCTACCTCGCCAACATCTACACGAAGTAACCAAAATGATGTTAGTGTCACTAGAAAAACACATAAGCACATACATACTCAAACAAATGCAGAAAACATATAACACATACCTGCAGGTCCCCAAACATAACCAAAAGGGAGACCCATGTCTGGGTCACCCTGGAAGTGCATTCCCGCATACGAGTATGGCAGGTGTTAGGGTCCTATAATAATAGGGTTCGTAATTTTTTAATTTACTTTGATAGTCTTGTAAATATGTACATACCTTGCTTTCTGCAAGATGTTTTCCCATATTTTGAAAATGAAAAATAATAAAAATAAAAAGAGGGTAAAAGTCCTAAAAGAAATATCAAAGGACTTAGAAAAAAGATAGACCCCAAAAGAAAAAAGAGATAAAATAAGACCTGAAAGTGAGCAATTCAAAATGCCACTACTATTTACTTTACTGCAATAATAATGATTATGTGTAGATTGTCAATAAATGCTATAATCCATGATCAGTTAAACAATTTAATCTTAACTTTTCATGCTTTGAATTTCATGTTTTAAATAGAGAATAAAGATATTTCAAATAGTATAAACTTGACAAATCAGTAGATAATATAGCGAATAAATGAGGAGCTCAACAGTTTAATCTAAGCCCTTGGATGAAATAAGGTTAGATTTTGATAGTTTTTATGCTTTAAAAGAAAATTGATTCAGGGTTGCAAGCCTAAATGCACCCATGAAAATGAAGTAAAAATGTTAGAAATAATGATGGGTAAGTAGAAATCAGTTGTGCAAAGACATGTAATAAAGCATCATCGGGCAATAATTACTAATTCCCCTACCCTACAATTATTCAGTATTCTCAACTATCAGTTAAAAAGGCTCAGAGCATTTCTCTGACTTCTGTCGGGACTGGACTGAAGGCTCAACAATTGATTGGTTAAAAATATTGAATTCCCATATAAAACCCATTTTCATCAACATTTACCCTTCATCCATAATCATGATCCCTTTTCCTAAGTAAAAACCCTATATAATTAATTTCATTTCCTTTCAAAATAACTCAAAATCCATAAAATGCATTTTATCCTAAGTTAAAGTGTGAAAAATACAAATGGTACAAATGATGCTTTATTTACACTTTACTTAGTGTTAAATTATGTATTTTTATTCATTTCATACATTACCCCTTTTTCATATTAATTTCTAACCTATTATTAAATCTCTAAGCTACACCCTCCTGTATAATATTAAATCCTTTGTATTTAAAATAACCCAAAAAAAACCACTATTTAATGTTTTAACCAATGTTTTTTTACCCCACTTGATGAAATAGAACCCCGCCCATATTCCCATTGGTTTTAAACTTATCTATAAATTATACCTCGCCCCCTATGGTTATTAAACACTCGTCAAACGTTTAAAAAACCATATAATAAACCCGCATCCGCATATTGGTTAAAAACATTGTGAAAGGTTTTAATTAACGAGTATAACCATTATACCATCCACATTGTATAAACCAAAGTTTTGACTTTAATAAATATCTATTTATAAAGTTCAAACAAACCATCCCGCATGTATTAAAACCTCGGCCCCACTCCAATCCCAATGTAGCTTACACATTGATCTTGACCGTTCGCATAAACCTCTCACGATCCAACGGCGAACAAACAAAATCGCAAATAAAGTTGCCCGCCTTTAACCATTTCATTTCCACGCGAAATGAGAAGTTTTGCCACTTTCTCTCTCCTTGACATGGTGTCTTTTTACCAGATCGCATTTGATCCATTTGAAACCACTTACCGGCTAAGTTGCGCGTGATAACCACTAGTGGTTTTTCGCCTATGGAACTCAAAAACCACCTTCCTGCTTGATTTGACCGCCATTCATTGCAGGCCAAATTAACCCTAATTTGACTAAATAACCCTTGCAAATGCACTGATTATCCCTTCCTTCTGCACATATCCACTCTGTGTGCTATTCCGACTCTGAAAACAAGAATTTTTCATTGTTTTCATGCCCAGAACCTACAAAATTCCGCCTGTAGCCATCAAAGATTGCCGAGGAGTTTTGAATTGCTCCAGAGATCATAAAAACACCACAGAATCTATTTAAAGGCCTCAGAGACATTCTCAAAGCCTTGTACCTGCATATAACAGGTATTCCTCCAGAATTCGAGCATGTTATCAGTTTTAAAAGCCATTTAAAGAAAAATTCCAGTCAAAGTTCAAATTATTCAAAACAAGCCTATTAAAAAGATCCAAAAAATAGGCCAAACCCTGTCAAAATTTATGAAAAAACCCTGTTTTATGTTGTGAATTGTTTTGAATCAAAAAAATTGAGTTTATATAGTTTTTCTAAACTGTTTAAAACTCCAAATTGAGCCCAAAAATACTTTGAAGGTAGCCTAACATTTGTGCCTAATTCAAAAGATTCTTAGCCCTATTATCCATTGAAAAAGACCCAAGAAACCCTTGTTTCTTGTTTTTTAACCAGTGAGGTCTGTAAATCAAGTTGAGAGTCCAAAATTGAAAAGAAAAATCCAAAGAAAAGATCATATTATGCCTGTTTTAATCCAAGAAATCCCTATTAGAATCAAAAATACTTCTGCAAACTATTTAATCTTGCAGAAGTAGCCAGAAAAGCAGGTTTTTGTAGTCCAAAAGCCTCGAAATGCCTAAACCTACTCCAGCTGCATCTTCTAAGACTACCATAGTTATAAATCCTCTACAACCCCCTATTGTAGACATTGAGCACACTCCATTAGCATATATTAACTATAAGATAGCAGACCCTATTGTAGAATTCAATTTGTTGGAACTTCACAAATGGAATTATGAAAAATCTTTAGATAATGTTGAATAAGTTCAAATTTTGGAATCACGCTTGCCCAAATATGTGGTTCTAGTTACCCACTCATGCCCAGAGGTCATTAGGTTATGTCATCATCATTATATGCCTGAGCAAAGAGCAATAGTCAATGCTAATAAAGAAGTACTTTTCACCATTACTCTTGAATCCATTAATCAAATGTTACAGCTCAAGCCTGATCCTCAAGCAATTCCTCTGTCCATTGAATCACTTACCAAGCTGTATATTGGCCTTGAATTTCCTAAAAGATTCCAAATCTTCCAAATATGCATGCCCTTACATGTAGAAATTCCTCAAATCAATCCTCCATATTCCACTTCAAAATTTCCAGAGGGTTCTAGGCATGTAATTTCTATGTTATCTTTCATCCTAGGGTACTTCACTGATGAATATACAGATGAATCCATTTTGGGTTTCCTATCCACTTTCACACCAGGGAAACCTCCATCTGTTATCTTTGATTATGCTAGGTATATTGCTGACAATATTCATGACCAATTGGTTAAACTACCAATTGAAGGAGTGTTTAGATACACATCTTTCATGTTCCACATGTTCTTGTATTTTCAAGCACATAATTTTCCAGTATCTTTACAGAAGCATGACATAGAAGAAAATCATCTTTCTGTCATTTTATGGACCTCTTTAGTCAGAAAAGAGTCCACGGAGTTTTCCTATGCATAGTTTTTAGACTTCTTCATCCATCCATTGATAAAAATATTGACAAATACTGAACAACCAAGGATAAATGATGAGATGAAGAAGATTTTACAGTTATTAGAGCAGACCAAGACTGGAGATCGGTATTTATATGAAAAATACACTGAGATTAGATTTTTTGGATCCAATTTATTGCCATACAAATTACCCAAATATGTACTAATGAGGAATTTTTCCTTGGAGTATATTAGGCAAATATTAAACTCTAATTCCATCAATTTCCCAGCAGCAAAGAAGAAAACATAGTTTAAATTGAAGAATCAAGTGGGACCATTCATTTGTAATCATAGAGATGCAGAGGCAGAAGTAGCTAAGCAGTTATTAGAGTACAGATTTGAAGAGATATTTTCTTGGAATTATAATCCACAAGGGATACTGAGTAAAATGAGGATTAAGTGCAAACTAACACCCTACATTCATGAGACAAAACCAGAGATAGAGAAATATGCCAATCAGACTAAGTGGACAGAAAGCACTTTAGTAGATGCAGTGAAGAAAAGTGATACTAGTCACACTTTACAAAATGCAGATCAAACAGAAAAAGCCACCAAGAGGGTAAGAGAAGAAGAAACTTATGTTTTTGAAACCACTATTGAAACTAGGTTCAAGATAAGATATAATAAAAGGTCCAAAATAGATCCAATCGGTAAAGAGAAGGTAACCATCGATGTTGAAGATACAAATATCCCAGATACCAACATAGATACTGCCACTGTTATAAAAAATGAGCAAGTTACAAAGAATATAAATGAAGAACAGTTTGATAATGGAAATGCACAGTTGATAGAGAAACAACATAACCTGGAAGCTTCATCCTCACAAGCAGCTGAGGAAAAGGATCTAGATATCAGGGAAAATTACAAACAGATCAAGTTAAAGAATGAAGAGATTAAAAATGATATTTACTCTCAATATCTGAAACAAACACCAAGTGTTAAAAATAGACTTTTATCTACCTTTGATTACTCAAATAAAAAGGTAATCATGTCAGTATTGCAGCCTACAGTGAAAATTCCAAAAACAATTGCAGATTACAAGAAGATTGATTTAGAAGTCCAAACAAAAAAAATTCATGCTCTTGATCAGATAGAATTTCATAGACAGAGTTCAGAGATGTTGTATTCTACTGTTACAACTAAATCTATGAATGTTTAGAAACTTCAGAACACTATCACAAATATGAAAGATCAAATGAAAGTTGACAAAGCATCCTTATATGCTAAAGATCTAAGAATTAAATCTTTGGAAGAATTGGTCTTGCAGGTTGGATATGACCCTGCAAATGTCAAAGTAGCAGAACAGTTAGTGAAGAAGAAAAATGAGGACATTGCAGCATTGAGGAAGCAGCTTAAATTGCCATCAATTGAACATCCTCAAGCTAAGGAAACAATACAAGGACAGAATGAGAAGGATGACATGATGAATTTAATATTTCAACTGAAAGCACAGATCAAAGAAATGGAGATTCAAATGGATAAGCTTGTCCATGAAAAAGAAACACCAAAAACACCAGAAATTCATTCAGTTATTCCTATGGTCACTACAGTTGTGCCTTCAACTCTAGCAGAAGAGTTGGCACCCAAAGAGCCACTGGCTACTGCAGTGCTAGTGACATCATCTACAACATCAACTATAGAGTCATCCACTACAGCAGCTCACCCTACAGATGAGGCAAACAAACTAGTGAAAGCTATGGAAGAATTGTCACTTCAGACAAGTGAGATTAATAGATTGAAAAAGATGGTTGATAACCTTGAAAATACAAACAAGTTAGCTCAAATAAATGCTAAAACACATGAGCAAAAGGCTATTAGGCTAAATGAATAATTGAAGAAGTTACAAAAGGAATTAACCTTAAAGGAACAAATTTCATATGTAAAAAATCATCTATGGAACAAGATCATTGAAGCCATCAATGATGTGTGACCCTCAATTCAAGTGATTTTTGAACAAAGAGATTTACTAAAAGAAGCATTAGCAGAAATTCAAAAGACTAAAGATGAGCTTGATAACAAACCAAAGCAAGCAATAGAATTGATCAACTTTCTTAACAACAAAAACAAACAAGAGCTAGAATAACTTGAGATTACTAACAAGACTGAAACTATCCTTGAGATAAGGAAGGTCATCGCCAAGAAGAACCTGATGAATCATCTTGAGGAGAAGTGTGAGAATATGAACATCACCATAACCAAATTCATGGTTAAATTTGAAAATCTTAGGCAAAGAAGTCTGCCTAACATTTTGGTTATCAATGATAAGCTTATGCCTCAAGAAAATTATAACAAAAAGATCAGAGAATTTGCAAAGGAGCAACTTGAAAAGACAGGTGGACAAGGCACTCCAACAGGAAAAGTCTTACTTAGAAGTTTTGAGGATTTATTTTATTTGCAGCATGAGATAAGACACTTGTTTTTCATAAAACCAACTTTTTCCAGGTATACAAAAGCAGATGAGAATTTCAGGAAGTTAAAGAAGATACAAATTCCAAATGAGGAAGCTTGGCAGTCACTTACAAATTTACTGTGAAAAGTAAAAAGCATAAAAGTAAAAGGCATAAAAACAGTTTGTTAACTTTTAGTCAAAACAGATTTTTATTATAGCAGTAAACAATTTTACAGTGGTCAGAGAGTATCTGAGTTTAAAGAGTATCAGAGATTAAAGAGAATCGGAGTGAAAGAGTAAACGATAAAGCAGATCAAATTTCAAAACAAACTTGAAAATATTTGAGCTAGCAAAGAGGACACCAAGACAGCCAGTTGCACCTAATCTACAATTAGTTTCTATTTTATTTGGATAGATAGGACAACTTGTTGATTTGTTAAGAAGCTGTCTCTATTTTGTTGTAAATATATTTCTATTTTCCTTAGATAATTCCTAGAAGCATTCTAGGATACTTTATAAACAAATATGTATAAATACTTCATCTTTAGAAGTATTATTGTGGAATAAATTGCTGAAGGTTTCTATAGTCATTTTTTATTGGACTTGGAGGCTTTTGTGTTTCAAATCTCGAGTAGCAGACTGGATCAGACCAATTAGCATCATGTTTTAGGGTTCATTTGATGAGCTATTAAAGTGAAGTATTTCCTTCTTGTCATTGTTTATCTTTCTTTGTTACATACATCCATTATGTGTTCTAAATTTGAATGAATAAACAGGAGTATTACTTCAGGATTTGTTAAAAGCACACTGTCTTTACTGTTTATCATTTCTATGTTTTCTGCTGATTTCCAGAGTAGGGAACCCTTAATTTCTCCCTCTTTCGTTTGACCTTTGCCTACTACTTCTCTTTTCTGGATCAAAGAACCCTTCGTTGCTCTTTATCTCGATCATATCACCTCACCAAACAACCTTCCAAGATTTTCATGGGTTATCTATCTTGCCCTTAAAACATTTGACTTATTGACCTTGATATTAGTTCTGTCTGCTTGATTTTTGACTCCTCAGCCCAATGGACAAACAGATTTCCCACCATCCATCTCATTAGGTGATTTTTCCTACTAAATCAACCAAACAAAAAACCAAATTGCACCATCATAACTAGCCTAATATATTATAAAACAAACAAATTTAAATCTTATAGAGAGAGCCCTCTCTGAACCCTAAGAAGGCTAGATCTTAGAGTTCAAAAGTTGGTCTGTGGTTACCTCTAGTGTTCTTAGACTTTAAACTAAAATCTCACAACTTTAGAATTACTAGAGTGATAACAGTAGGAACATCTGTGGGTTGGCCTCGAACTAGGCCTTTGTCATAGTGTTCCAATAATGCCCCACCATGCCACCACTGCCTCATGGCATCACCGGAGCCCACCTTCTCGTACGTGGCTCTCGTGGCCCCCCAGGAGGCACTGCCACTACCGACCTCAACAGCACTACCCACTCATACATAATGTTGCACAAGATGCTGGCGTACGCAAATGACTTAGATCCACGTTGGACCTTGTTCAACTGCGACACCATCTCGTCAAAACAAAAGTGGGAAAAATCAAAAAATGCTCGAACCTCAGTCGGCGCAAAACTCCAACCTGTGAGCCAGATGCTCGATGCGGATCAACCGACCCCGCCAATCGTACGATCATTGCCAGAGCACACCGCTCTGCCACATCTGTAACTGATGCAATGTTGATGCATCCCTCTGTAAGAGGCGCCCCACCACAGTGACGTTTGCTAAACCTCTCAAGGTCCACTTGCCCAGTAGGGAGTGGATATCTCAGGGCCTCCCCCTGAGGCAGGAACTCAGTCACAAAATATATATCCGTCTCAGGACGGATGATCAGGTTCGTACCCCATAACACGAACATGTTGTGCCTCTTGCTCCAGTGCTGAATAATGTATCGTAGTAATCAGTCCTATGACCGAAAAAAATCATTCTCAGCAAACTTCAGAAGGCCCCATAGAGCCAACTAACTGCGCGCCCCAGCATCAGTAGCTAAAGCGGTTCGGATCTTGGGCCAGTCCTTTGTTTTGGTCAATTTAGTGTGTCCTAAATTGCTACATTAATTTGTCGATTCGGGATTCGTAAGCGACGTAGTGTGGCGCACTATATATGCAAGATAACCTATCTCTTAATTTTTGTCGTTTTTGGGTTTTTTATTTATCTTGGGGTTTTTATTTTGGTTGGTTTCCTAATGTGAGATGGAAATTCTAAAAGACAAGTATGGATATAAATGTTCAAGGCAATGATGTCCTTTATAATGATTTCCCAAACTTCAAACTTCAAAAGGGTTTTAAAACATGCGATGACAAAATTAATTCCTAAAAGAAAATGAAAATGTGCCACTATACTAGTCAAACAAACAGTGAACTATTGATCATGAAACCCATTACCCTTGCTGCTGTCTAAATACAAAAGAAATTGTGCTCAAAGAAATCCAAGAATTGCAAGCAAAGTAAAGCTAAAATCAAATTACATCAACTCATATTCTGACCCCTCACCATTAGTCTCGCTATGGCTTTCGGAGGTAATCATAAACAACTTGAGCAATCTGATATCTAATTTGCGGAAAAATAAACTAATATCAAATTACACACTCATACTTCAATCCCTCACCATTAGTCTCGCTATGGCTTTCGGAGGTAACTGATAATGACATGAGTAATTTAATATCTAATCTAACTAATAAAGAAAATGTACAAAACTGAAATAAATAAAACAATGCTGGAATTAAAAGCTAAGAAAAATAAATCAGCAGAAGGACAAGACTGATTCCATGTCATTAGTCATTGTAAAACTATGTGCAAATGCCCGGGCTGCCTATTGTAATCTGGAACAAAGACACTGATCAGTTAACAGCAGTATAAAACATGAAAAATTATGGACAGAGATAAAACGTTAATACCATAAGAGATGTAATATATACACGTGAATAACTATGGCATAATGAACGTAAGGAAATAAAGCATGAAACTATACAGCAATAAACAAAACCTCGGCGTGTGCAGGGGCCCTCTGCACAATCCTCGAGCAACAGCTATCAACCACGAATTATGCTTATGAACAGAGTCTTCTCATGTATTCAAAACGCAGTCATAACAAGGAAATAATGTCACGGCACAGTGGGCTTTCTTTACAGCAAAATTACATTACAAAAGCTAGCTACTATGCGTATGAGAACACATTATTTATAACAGAGGATGACATAACTACTTTCCTACAATCTGCGCTGATAAAAGACACGTGAACAACCACGTCCAGAAATCTAGCATTATGGTTGCCGTGAAGATTAAATCTATGGAGGGTGGTCGTTGGATTCGGCTTATGGAGCAGTTCACAGGTGTTGATATGTCCCCTGAGATTTAGGAACGGCCACGCAAGTCTTCACGTGGTGAAAAATAGAGTTCTGTCACCGTAGGACTCTTAGGTTGACCACCGCTTGACTACCTTTGACCACGGCCTTCTTTGGTGAATTCGACTGAGCCAATAGGACTCGGTCCATATCCATGTCATTTCCAACTTGCCCATGTGGCTTGATTTGCATGAAGACACCTGCAATATAGAATTTAACAAAATGGCTGCGGAAAGTTGAAGCAGCTGCGGAAAGTGACAAGATTCCATAGCTCAATGAGCAAAAATATAATTCAAACAACAGACACAAAACATAGTTAAAAACCACTTTAAATGCTCTTTTATGATTAATATGCAATGATGTTGATGACTTAGGAGGTCCAGGTAAATGGAAAAAAGTCTAGAAAGGTGTATAGGAAAGATGCAGATTTGAGACTCAACACCGCTCCCTCCACAATAACCTGTTATCAACACAAGCACTCATCAGTACAAAGAAAAAAACCAAAAATAGGCAAAAGGCATAAATTTTTGTCACCTCAGCCTTTGCGCGCCTGTCCCTCTAACAGGCGCGCTTAGCGCGCACCTGTATTTTACACAGGCGCGCTAAAATTGGAGAATTGAGCGCCCTCGCGCACCTGTCCCCCACAATTGTGCTCAAAGAAGGCGCACTTTTTCCCAGATCACCCATGCAATCTAGGGAAAAATTAAATTAGAATCCGTACAAACCCAGTCTATACGGACCCCAACACCATCAAACTGTAAAAATTAAAATGTTGGACGTCATGGAAGTTACCTGGGCATAGTATCGCTAGTCCCTAGTACACGGGCTGACCACAACATCAAGAACTGCTACGCAAACACCTCTGACCTCTCAAAAGTCATCAAGTACAAATGAATTGCATTAGGACCATATTCACCTATTTATCGCCCTTCTCAAGAACTTCGGAGGGCTATAATGAGAGATCAGAAGGTCCGTTCTCCGAACCGTAAGTTGCGCGACAATCAGCACTCCATGATGAACAAAGGCGATGCCACACATTCGCATTCCCGAAAAAATAATTTTTCAGCGTTGGCAAGTATGCCCTCTCTCATCTTCTTTTTAAAAGCCCATGACTTTCAATAATATTTGATAAATAAGATGCTTTCACTTGTGGTAGTTGTTTTTGCAGGAAAAGCTCGCAAACCATCCACAACGTTACCCCTTGAAATTTCCAGAGTAGGTATCATTCTACCCCCAGCATGATAGAGTCCCAGTCAACTCTGCATATCCTGACATAATTTCTCCATTAGAAATAAACCATAGGGTCCTCATATCCGACCATGTTTATCATCACCTCACCCTACACATGATAAACATCTATGTTGGTTGGTAGAGCCTCCCTTCCATGGCGCTCGTCACCCACAGTAGACCATATATCACAACCCAAGTGACGCCATCGCCACACCACTTCAGTCCGGGAAGCACCTCATGCCCATCCATTCATTATGCATAAGGTTAAGTTTACCATGCAAACTCAACCCCCTTTCCCGGACGACCAGGTTATACAAGCAGATCAAAAGCGCACCACTGCGCCTCGCATTTGGCCCACCATACCTCCATTAGCATAATCCCATCTGTGATATTTTTCATCTGTTTCATCAACCTCGCACATGAGACCAACCAATGGGACCCCCACCCCCAGCAAAACACCCTCCTCACACCATCAGTGAGCGAACACTTTCATGTTTTGGGGTACCCATCTCAGTGTTTTGTAGAAGCCAAACCACATTATTTTATTCTTTTGGTAAGTGTACAAAGACCGCAAACGGTGCACTTCGTCCTTCACCCTCTCATTTCAACTTTTTTCCCATGGCAGCAATCCCTCAACACCCTTGGTCAGAGTATTTCACCCCCAACGCACAAACCATCATGACATTCATAGCCGGTTTACACCCACCCTGGAAGTCCTACTGACTCCAAGGATTTTCCCCTTGAGAAATAACTATGACTACTGCCAAGCTGCTTAAGTATACTCCAACCTCGGGCCACTGAATCCCCATCATCAGTTTTTAGTCACCCCTCGCCAACATGCCTATGTTAAACCCACCACATCCAGGTCCCTGATGCCTTGTATCGGTGACCCCTCATTTGGTTGAGGCTTCCTTTTTGTCAACTTCAACAGCTACATTCCAAACAGGAAGTGTTACCTTGGATCGCCCTTCCCCATACAAGGGGAATCCTTAGGTGGCATTGTGGGAGACATCATTGTCCATAGATTTCATCAATCCTCCTAACATTCAACTACGACAAAAGCTTTCATGTCAAGATGGTATCGTACCTCACAACCATTGCACTTTGATACGATTCGTCGAAGACCCGTGCCTCCATAAGCGTCCCTCTCAACAATGCTTAAACGGGAAGGTCCTAGCCAACACCTATGCATACATTGCACAGTTATATGCCATACCAATTTTACGCATATGGGTACCACATTCCACCTATCGACAAAGAAAAAAACGCCCTGCGGGCGTCAGTAGTCGTCGTCAACAATTGCCAGCATCACTACCATAGTAGTGATGCAGACAGAAAATATATCTGTCAATTTTGTTTAACTAGCCATAGCATCATGAGCATGGGACATGCCCGCCTCGTTGAAAATTTGTATATGTATTGTAAATTGCATTTCCCTGTAGGGATCCCTTAGACCATGGTCATTCTTGGAAACGGTACAGGGTGTTTTCAATTCCAAGCTTCACGCAGGCCTCTCTCTCTCTCTATGCACGATACATAAAAGAAACTATAATGTATTTTGGCTATACATTCCTTCCTAGACCTCACACATTAGGGCGCAACTGTTAACACTGGAAAATCATATAGAAGAAGATGGCATTAATTAATTTCAAGCCAAAGGATTTACAGGGCTGGAAGACATTACAGGGTCCAAAAGGTATTTTAAAATCTCAAAGGTTTAAGGAAAATCAAATTTGAACTAGTCTTAAATGCTGATTGCACGCATTATCCTTCGAGAAGAGTGCCTTCTACGCGCCTTTTGGCCCGATAAGCGCGCATTCCTGAGAGTGGCGAAATGTCACTATCCGGGACCACATAAAGCAAAGGACAAGTTACTCCTTACTTGAAACCGCCTAAGGACAGCCACCAACGCCTCCTTAGACACTATGTGAGCACACAATGGAATATTTGGAGCACACAAAGGAATCATACCTCTCCCTTGGGTCACCATCCACAATGTACCAAGGGAGGGAAGGAGGATTTGAAATCCCCTATATAAATCCACCATGAGATGAAGAATGGGTGATCACATTGTTATGCTAGCCAGAATTTCCCAAGCAATACTAGTAGTGTGTGACCCAGAGCTGCAAATAGAGAGGACTCACTTGTTGGCCACCTAACAAGCTCAGTACACATAGTAGAGAGAAAGGGAGACTGCACCAAGGCAAGCTTGGAATGAACAACATCCTTGCATCGGGACCTAAAACCACTGTCTAGGGGCCCTTTGGCAAGAGGGTTCAGCATTCTTCTTCTTACTACCAGCGCTCAATAAGAGGGGCCTAGAGCCACCGTTTGCATTATTGTGTCGTTTGACTCATTCAGAGCTTCTGTTTATTTATGTTTAGTTTTAGTTTAGTTTTTAGATTATATTTGCATGCTTCTTTTTGTATGCAGTATGCTCAGTTACTCCACTTCTTTCTGCCTGTTACCAATATTTTAAAGAGGTAAACCACACCCCTTAGACTGGTGTGATTTCGTACATACGTGTACCAAACACGTCACAACAGGCACTATACCCATCATTTCCCAGAAATCCCGCGATATAGGGATACTTTACTTGCCATCGAGTGATCCTATCAAGAGGATCCCTCCACCCAGTATCTTGGAGATGAACCTTGTATCTTCCTATACCTACAGGACGAACAACGGGCACCAGAAAGACTCCCAGTCATGCCCCCTCCTGTCATACGATGCACGTTGTGCGATGAACATGGTCACTTCCTAGAAGAATGTGCATCCTTGGAACTCATCCACAGATGGTATCCAATAGAGCGGGTTTACTACGTCGACTTGCAAGCAACGCAGTTCACATGCCCTTTATGCGCCGACAACCAACTTCTGAAAAATTGTCACTATATCACTCGATTATGGTTAGCCCTCGCTAGTTTGCGATCAGCCATAGCCCGCCTCTACCAAGAAGATGACATGGACTAAGAATCCATGAACAGCTCGAGAACCCAAGAGGAGGTGACGAACAGATCCATCCTATTCTTGTCAGCTGAAAAGCAACCAATCAGGGAACCCCTAGTTACCCCTAACCACTCTTTATAGAGGAGACCAACATGCATGTTATGCAAAACGCCCAATCACGTGGTCGCCATTTGCCCTAATTTAGCAGCGTTACGACGCTGGTACCCTACCAGACCACAAACTGAGCATTACGGGACCCCCATATCTAGGTTATTTTTCCCTGTATGTCAGGGCAATCACTGTGGACAGCGTTGTACCTATATCCCACGAGTTCTTCCCCTCATTGATATGATTCATACAATAGAGAAGAAACGGGACGATGAGCTCAAACGATATAGAAAGTACATCACCCCTAGGCCATCAACCCCACACCCACACGGGCGTGATGGGCAAACTGGGACGACTCACCAACTTAGCATGACCCAGGCCAAACCTAGGGTAACATGCGGATTATATGACTTGAATGACCACCGGGTCAATCAATGCAAATAACTAAAGCAATTAAATGTGAGCATCTCCCCAAGCTAAGAGTGGCAAGAGCAGTGTTAAGTCTACACTCCCCCAAAGAGTTAGACACACCTAAGATGAAAACACGGAAATGGAAGCAAAAGACTTAACTTCTACAATAGATCCTTTCCAAGCGTCCACATCTGGGACGACAAGTAGTGTTGATTCCCATACAATCTACTCAGTTGGCACAGTGGTACCATGCACCATTTGCACTAGCCAAAACCACAAGCCAGAGGTATGCCTGCTAATGGAAACATTCAGGGACCTCTGCACCAGGTGCAAATTCCACCCACGGGAAATTGACCATCCTAACGAGGAACTCAACCTTGCGCTTACGCAAACTCCCATCACGAAGATTCTTCCCCCACCAAATGCTGACAACACGATACACCACATACGATTTGTATCATCATATATTAGAAATAGGATTACAGTCGCCCCCACGTCCCAGGATTCCCACCTTATGCCTGTCGCAAAAGGTCAGGGGTCCTTACGCTTTTGAGTTGATTTCTGCAAAATCCCAAACTTGCATGATGCCATCGAACTCCTCGATGATACCCAGCCTCTAGAACAGTGCCTAGTACAACTAGAGCTCATTGACGAAAGCCGACGATAGTCACTACAACACAATGAGGCCCATAAGAAACGGGTAAAATCATCATTCAACCACCACATCAACCCTTGCTCATTCACCAAGGGAGAACTATTCCTCTGCTATGATGTCACAAAAGAAGCCCTAGGGCCAAGAAAATTCGAAACCTTATGGAAAGGACCCTACATTGTAAAACATTTCCTCCGCCAGGGGGCATACATCTTGACGGAACCGGACGGGGCATGCCTCAACAACCCCGTCAACAGCCTTTACCTCAAGAATTTCTACCCATGAGGGCCAAGCAAGCCCTTCCCTAGAGTTAACGTACACAAACCCAACCACTTTAAATTTTTGACCAAAAGACTTATTACAAAATGCGCTCAAGTGCCACAATGGACTACCAACCCGAACCTTACTTCAGATTTGCTGATGGAGCATCAATATGGTCTCAAAGTTTAGCAGCGACTACCTCGGTCATCTATCACCCTGACCAATCACCAATCAGCACCAACGGTGTGTGTATCGGTTCAGCAACAAAAAATCAAGTAGAATATGACGTTTTCATCGGACTTATGTGCGACGCCCTCCATCAGGGCATACGCCATATGCATGTCTACCTCGATTCCCAATTAGTAGTGTCGCAGTTAAACCAAACATTTGAGATAAGAGATTCACATCCATTTAGAAAATATTTGTGTGCAAAAAGATTAAGCAGACAATTTTACTACATTACATTTACACGTGTACCAAGGAGTCAAAACCAAACAACTGATCGCATAGATAACAATATTCTAAACTGGAATGCATCTCGAATAAACCATCATACATAAAAAAACCAAAAACATAGATATCCATCGACACAACATCATCCATAAATAGAAATAGGGGGCACAACATGTAGAGCCGCAAAAAATATCTCTCATATATGTATATCATGGTATATATGTCTGAGTACAAAAATTAGTGTCGCTGACCCATCGACTAGCCCAAAGACACACAAAAATTTGTCAAAAAATAGGGGAAGCATCCTCATAATGGGTGCTTTCCCCATGTACAAGTCAACTCTAGGGCAGTGCTCCCCCAGGTGGGGCACCTAGACCCACAGCTGCTCCCGGTACCAGTGCTGGAGCCACTGTCAAAACTGAGACTGCCACCCGACGTAAAATAGGCCGATAGTCCCTCTCCCGGACCATTAACGTCTCCAGCCAGACCTCCTCAAGATCATCCAAAAATCCTCGAGAAGGCATCCCCTGGATCAAGCGGTCCACTCGATCCCAGGCATCCTCCAGAACTGACTCCCGATTAGTCAGCTCAGCAATGCAAGCCTTCGCCGTATCAGCACGCACTTCCTCCCCATTGGCACAAGCTCGCTCGGTCCCAGCCTCAGCAGCAGCCGATCTGTTGCCCTCTCCCGAAGGACCAGCACCACCACCAGGTCTACCACCCTAAGGTTGTGAAACATCTCCTCCTAGCCCTCCACGACCGCCCCGAGGTCTCCAAAGAGGACCATGGCCAACCAATCGAGCCACGGGGCAACCTACCTCGCCAACATCTGCAAGAGTAACCAAAACTATGTTAGTGTCACCATCAAAACACATAAACACATATATACTAAAATAAATGCAGAAAACATAAAAACATACCTGCTAGCCCCCAAGCATAACCAGGAGGGAGACCCATCTCTGGATCCCCCCGGAAGTCCATCCCTGCATATGGGAATGACAGAAACATCTAGGGGTTGACCTCAAACCAGGCCTCCTTTGTGGGGTTCCAGTAACGCCCCACCATACCCCCACCACCTCACGGCATCACAGGAGCCCACCTCCTCATGCGAGGCTCCCGTGGCCCCCCAGGAGGCACCGCCACCACCGGTCTCAACAGCACCACCCTCTCGTACATGATGCTACATAGAATACTGGCGTATGCAAACAACTTTGATCCATTCCGGACCTTGTTAAGTTGCATCACCATCCCGTCATAGCAAAAGCGGGCAAAATAAAAAAGTGCCTGGACCTCAACCGGTGCAAAACTCCAACCTACGGGGCTGATGCTCGATGTGGAGCCGATGACCCTGCAAGTCGCACAATAGCTTCTAGAGCGCACCGCTCAGCCAACTCTGTCCTCGAGGCAATGCTGATGCACCCCTCCATAAGGGGCGCCCTGCCACAATGACGTGCCCGGAACCTCTCAAAATCCACACTCCCAGAAGGGATTGGATACCGCAACGCCTCACCGTGAGGCAGTAGCCCAGTCACAAAGTATACAACCATCTCAGGATGGATAGCAAGGTTAGTCCCACGCAACACAAACATGTTGTGCCTCCTGTGCCAATGCTGGATCAAGTAACGCAGCAGTCGGTCCTATGACTGAAGAAGCTTGTTCTTCATGAACTTCAGGAGCACCCATTGCGCCAACTGTCGACGCGCTTGACCGTCGGTGGCTAATGCAGTACAGAGCTCAAGACAATCCCGCTCCCTCCACAAAAACTTTTCATCCAAACAAGAACCCATCAGCAACCGAAAAAAACATCAAAAATAAGCAAAAAATCCAAAAAAAATAGCCTCGGCCTTTTGCGCGCTTGTCCCTTAGACAGGCGCGTTGAAGGTGCAATTGTATCTCTCACAGGCGCGCATAAGGTGCGCCAAAATAGGGGAACATAGTGCATAAGGTGCGCAAAACCCCAGAAAACGTGCACAGAGGGCGCGCCCTTACCCTGATCGCCCACGCAATCTAGGGTAAAAATTACTCAGAATCCGTACAAACCAATTTTGTACGAACCCCGGCACCCTCAGACTAAAAAAATTAAAATGCAGGACGTCTTGAAGGTTACTTGGGCATGATATCACTAATCCCTGGTGCTCAGGCTGACCGTAATGGCAAGAACTGCTCTGCAAAAGCCTCTAACCTCTCAAAAACTCAACAAGTACAAATGAATTGAATTAGGGCCATATTCACCTATATATCGCCCTATTCAAAAAATTTGGAGGACCATAATGAGAATTCAGAAGGTCCGTTCTTCAAACCGAAAGTAGCACTGTGATCAGCACTCCATAATGAACAAAGGTGATGCCACACATTCGCACTCCCGAAAAAATAAATTTTCAGCGCCGGCATGTATGCCCTCTCTCATCTTATTTTTTAAAGCTCGTGACTTTCAATAATATTTGATAAAGAAGATGATTTCACTTGAGGTAGTTGTTTTTCCAGAAAATCTCACAAACCATCCACAAATCCATCCACTGAAAGTTCCAGAGTAGGCATCATTCTACCCCCATCATGATAGAGTCCCAGGAAACTCTGCATATCCTCACATCATTTCTCCATTAGAAATCAACCATAGGTTCCACATATCCGACCGTGTTTATCATCACCTCACCCTGCACATGATAAACATCCTCGTTTGTCAGTAGAGACTCCCCTCCATGGCGCTCGTCACCCACGGTAGACCATATATCACAGCAAAAGTGACGCCATGGCCATACCACTTTAGTCCGGGAAGCACCTCATGCCCGTCCATCCACCATGCATAAGGTCAAGTTTTAATATACAAAATAAAACCCCTTTCCCGGACGGTTAGGTTGTCAAAAGCGCACTACCGCGCCTCGCATTTGGCCCACCATACCTCCATCAACATAATCCCATCTGTGATACTTTTTCATCTGCTTCATCAACCTCACACATGAGAACAACAAATGGGGCCCCCGCCCTCAGCAAAACACCTTCCTCACGTCATCAGTGAGTGAACACTTTCATGTTTTGGGGCACCCGTCTCTGTGTTTTGTACAAACCAAACCCTATTATTTTATCCTTTTGGTAAGTGTACAAAGACCGCAAATAGTGCACTATGTCCCCTACCCACTCATTCATTTTTTCTCCCATGGTAGAAGTCCCTGAACACCCTTGGTCAGAGTATCACACCCTCACGCAAAAGCCACCATGACATTCATAACAAGTTTATACCCACCCTGGAAGTCCTACCCACTCCATGGATTTCCCCATCAGAAATAGTTGTGACTGCCGCCAAGCTGCTTTTCATACTCCGACCTTGGGCCACTGAACCCCCATCATCAGTTTTTTCAGTCATCCCTCGCCATCATGCCTATGTTAAACCCATCACACCCAGGATCTTGATCCTTCATATCAGCGACCCCCTCGTTAAGTTGAGGCTTCCTTTTTGTCAACTCCAACAACTATTTTCCAAAAAAGAAGTGGTACTTTGGATCGTCCCTCTCCATAAAAGGGGCATCCTTAGGTAGAACTGTGGGAGACATCATTACCCATAGATGTCATCGATCCTCCTGACATTCGACTACAACACAAGCTTTCATGTCAAGATGGTATCGTACCTTATAACCATTGCACTTTGGTCAAATTCGTCTAAGACTCGTGCCTTCATAAGCGTCTCGTTCTGCAATGCTTACACGGGAAGGTCCCAGCCAGTACCTATGTGTACAATGCGCAATTATATGCCATACCAATTTTACGCATATGGGTACCACATTCCACTATTGTCAAAGAAAAAACACCCCTGAGGGCGTCATCAGTCGTTGTCATCAACCAATAGATCACTACCATATTAGTGACACAGACAAAACATGTATATGTCAAATATATTTGTTTAACTAGCCACAATATTACGAGCATGGGACATGCTTGCCTTGTAGAAAATTTGTATATATTGTATTATATTTTCTTACAGGGGTCCCATAAGACATGGTCGTTCTTCAAATTGGTGCAGGGTGTCTTCAATTCTGAGCTACACGCAAGTCTCCCTCTCTCTACGCACAGTATACAGAAAAGAAACTATAATGTATTTCGGCTATACAGTTCTTCCTAGACCTCACACATTAGGGGGCAACTGTTAACACTGGAAAATCGTACAAGCAAAGATGACATTATTTAATGTCAGGCAGAAGGATTTACAGGGTTGAGAGACATTAGAGAATCTGGAAAGTATTTAAAAATCTCTAAGGTCTGAGGAAAAATCAAATTTGAACTAGTCATAAATGCTTTTGCACACAAAATCCTTCGATAAGAGCGCCTTTGCGCGCCTTTTGACCCGAAAAGTGCACAATCCTGGGAGTGGTGGAAGTCACTTTCTGGGACCACAAAAAGCACACTCCAGGACATTGATTCCACACTTGAAGCTGCCTAAGGACAGCCACCCAAGCCTCCTTAGGACAACAAGGGAGCACATAATGGAATAAATGTGGCACACAATGGAATCATCCCCCTCTCTTGGGTCACCATCCACAATGTACCAAGAGAGGGAAGGAGGATTTAAATTCTCCTATAAAAGGCCACCAAGAGATGAACAACTTGAGAGCACATTGTTATGTTGGCTAGAATTTCTCCAAGAAATACCAGTAGTGTGTGATCCGGAGCAGAGATAGAGGGGACTCAATTGTTGGCCATCCAACAACTTCAGTCCACCATTGTAGAAAGAGGGAGACTTTGCGCCAAGGCAAGCTTGGAAGTAAAGATATCCTTGCATCGGGACTTAGAACCCCAAGTTCTAAGGGCCCCTTGACAAGTGGGTTAAATTTTCATCCTCATTTCCTACCAGCACTCAATAAGGGGGGATGTAAGCACCGTCGTTTGGCTTATTGAATTTTTTTGAATCTATTTAGAGCTTTTGTCTTATTTGTTTTAGTTTTAGTTTAATTTTTATGTTTGAATATGCATGTTATTTCTCTATCTAGTATGTTTATGTTCTAGCATGTTCCATTAACTTGCTTGACTCCATATCTTTTCCATCTGTGACCAATAACTTAAGAGGGTAAACTATACCCCTTAAGTTGGTGTGATTTCGTACATGCATGCACCAAACACACTAACATAGTCATCAAGATACACCAGTACAAAATCATCAAGAAAAGGCCTGAAAATATTATTCATCACCCTCATGAATGTGGTCGGAGCATTGCATATTTTGAATGGCATCACCACCATTCAAACAACCCTTTTTTTTGTCTTGAATGTAGCCTTCCATACATCCCGTTCTGTAATCCTGGCCTGGTGATAACCATCGCGCAAGTCCAGTTTTGTGAAATAGACAACATTTTTCAGTTGATCTAATTAAGCATCAATGCGAGGGAGAGGGTATTGATTCTTCACTGTTATTTTCTTGAGTGCTCTGTATACCATGCACATCCTCCATGTGCCATCCTTCTTTACCACCAACACAATAGGCGAACCACATGGAGAAGAACTTGGTCTTACGACCCCTTGGTTCAACAATTCTTGCACCTATTTCTTTATCTTCTCCATCTCAATGGCTGACAACCTATACATACCAATGTTGGTTAAAGGAGCATTGTGCTGCAAGTGAATTTCATTTCGGATTTCACGCTTTGGAGGCAACCCACTTGGTTCCTAAAAAATCCCATCATAGTTAGAAAAAAATTAATATAATTCCTTTTTTATGAGTGGGATCACAACCTTGGAAATCTTTAGATGTCTCTACATATTTTTCTCTCACAACCATGAGCATGCACCCTTTTCTCGAATTTACCAACCTCTTCATCTGACATACACTTACAAGACTGACATTGATTTTGGCACAATGAGCTCTAACAATGTATTCCACCTCATCTTTCGTGAGATGATACTTGTTTTCATGGTGAAAGAAAACTACTTTTTTATCATACAAATATGGACTACCCAATACCATGCCATAGCTATTCAAAGGTACAACATCAAGATTAGCCTCATCCACTAGTTTGGATGCAATCACAAATCTAGCTCTACACTGCTTGGTTACATCTAATTTGGCTTTATCACATACGCAATGAAGAGGGTAAGGTTTTAGATGAGGCTTGGTTTCCAAACCTAATTTCTTAACTAGGGATTTTGAAATCAAGCTTACTTGTGAGCCTAGATCAAACAAGGTTTCCAATTTAGTATGTTTCATTATAAATATAATGTGGAACACTTCAATCCTATTTCGGTCATTAAAAATAGACTCATTTGAAGAACTTGTACTTGCATGCAATTCAGAATTTTCATTAGGATGAAGGTAGAGGTTACCTTGTATGCACACTATTGTGATTTGTGCCTTGTTACCAAAATCGGATCCAAGGTTTTGTTGTACGGTTTCCACCATCATTTGCTTGTTCTTCCCACCAAATCTCTTTGGTTGTAACTTTGGATAAAACTTCCAACAATGTTCATCATCATGGCCTTCCTTCTCGCAATGTGTGCAAGATGGCTTTGCTCCTTCCTCCTTCTTGGTTGTAGCTGTCTTCTTGTCCTTTCCCTTGCCTTTTCCTTTGAATGTGCCATTATGAGGTTTGAAAGACGATTTATTTGGTTCCTATTCCTTGTCATTCTTGCCCCTGCTTGGCAAGGTGAATGGCCTTCACACTAGCCACATCAATAGGAGTAGGCTCAAATAATAACAAAGAATGTATGATGTAACTGTGTAAAGCACTAATATACTTTATTACAGTTTCTGGTCAATCAAGTGGAATGTTCAAATTCAAAGCTTGTTTCCTAAAATATTTTGAGAAGCTTTGTACATTTCAACCCTTTCCCTGTCTCAAATATTACCATTCCATTAAAACCTTTTATCGATAACCCAAAGGATAAAATTGATCTTTTAATGCAAAAATAAAATTGGACCAAGAAGAAAGGAGATTACCCAAATCTTTGATACCTTTCTGCAACTTTCTCTCCCACCAAATGAGAGTGGTGCCAATCAACCGAAGGGATGCTAATTGGTTTGAGGCCTCATCCTCCTTGATCTGTTGAATTCGGAAATAAACGTTAATATGTCTAATCCAATTGCTTATTTTCTTTGCATTGCATTCTCCATTATATGTGGGCAAATCAAACTTTACATTTATGTTAAAAAATGGCTTCTTAGATGTATTTTTATGGTTCCTGTTAGAATGATGAGAAGAGGAAGAAGAATAAATATCACTAACGGATGGAAAGGGAGGAGGCTCTTCTGCTCCACCTCCATGGTGTACCGATGCATGATCATCGGGCTCTTTCTTCTCATGCTTGATTGTCTTCTCATATTCTGCAAACAACTTTTCAACTTTCTTTGCCATGGTGAAGAAGGTATTGCAATAATTTCCCTCTTCTTCCGCTCATGCATCCTCATCTACCATGTTCCATCTTCGTGGTGCACGCCTCGCTTCGGGATCAAAGGATTTGAGTTTTCCTTCACCTATTTGGAGCTTGTTCCTGATTAGCATTCACTCATGCCACTCGCATCAAGAAGACCTGCTCTGATACCAAACTTGATCCAGATATTTTACTTTATGGATGCATACATAATTGCCTATAAAATAATGTATAACCACGTAACTTAAACACATGAAAAGAAGTGGAAATCATAAGCAAACATGAGATCAAAGACACAAGACGATTTGATTATGAAGTTCACCCAGTGTGGGCTATGGGGAGGCCTCTTTTCATTAAATGGAAACAAAAATTAATTACAAGAAATTTACAAATTGACATCTTATACCTCCATTTCTGGCGATGGCTTGAAAATGGAGACCTCAGTTGTAGAAATGGGTTGCACGGTTGGATTCCTAGTGAAACATTTTGTAATAAATTTGTCTCGTTCTACCACTAGCACTTCTGGACCCCAAAGTAATATTTTTAGCATCCAAAGATTCCCCTCTTTAGGTTTCTGCCCCTCTGAACCGCTCTTGGTTCTACCATAGACCCCACTCTGCTCATCCGTCGGTGGTTCGAATGGAAAATGTGAAGGGTTTAGATCACAAACTTGAGAAAAATTTACCAAGGACTGAATCGTTGGCTTCTCGGTTGGTAGATGATAATAAAAGCATGGGTGGTTGGGAGGTCCTAAGGTCAAACCCCGCGGGACCCCCATTTTCGACATCATTTTGTTCTAATGTGGCGTGTTTGTTTATGGGGTCCCCACATGGGAAAGCCAACCACCGGCCGACACAGGTTCAAATCCCACTGGCCCCACATAATAAGTGGTTGTTGTTATAATGGTTGTGGGTTGTGGATGGGGTCCCAGGTTAGTTGCGGGCCTCGACCCATATTTAAATATAATATATATATAATATCCGTTGGGGGGGTGGTGGCACGCCACTCCAAAAATTATATATTTTTTACTTTTTTATAATATAATGGTTAAAATCTCGTTGCAGTTTTTAAGAGTTATTAGGCAAATTAAAGAGGCGACAAATTCACCCTTTCCGAACGTTGTTTTCCATGAGCTGTCCCTTTGCCAAATTGTTGCCTTGTTAGTGAGTGCCACCTAGCCTAGTTTGATCAAAACTCTGACCAACTATAACTTAAGCATGCGAACTTGGATTTGAGTGGCGTTCACGACGTTGGAATCAAGACGATGAGCACTACGATATGGTCCTAGTTTCACTTCAATCTGATGACTTTGATTTTTTAGATATTTCAAGGCCAGTTCTATTTCTTGAGCCACCTGGATCATATAGTTAGGAGAATAATTTCCAGTTGTTGTAATAGATGAAATTTTCACTTGGTATCAGAGTGTAAGTGATCAATCAGGAAGCTCAGGAGTCGAGGGAAGAATTTCGTTGCTCAGAGGGAGCAACAAGCCGAAATTCTTGAGGCAACATAATTCCTTGACATGCAGGTCGAGTTCCTAGGGCAGTAGTTCGATTTTCAGTTGCAAGGTTGTAGAAAAATCAAGTTGCCCAAGTTGGTGATTCCAACAATTAGAGGACGCAACAACAACTCATATTTTTGCTGAGCAAATTTATGGTTGGATGCAAAGGGTTTTGCAACAGTTTGAAGTTCCAGAATCAATGTTGGGTGGAAAGCAGAATAACACACTGTAAATTATTCAGTATGACCATGGACAGAATTGACATTTAGGAGGCTTCATATTTGTCTTCCAGGTTGGAGGATGAATTTGCTTTCATATCAAGATTAACTTTACAGGGTGTCTGGTATATAGATAGTGGAGCATCAACTCATATGACAGGGGTTAAAGAATATTTCCCTTGATACAAGGGGGAGCATATGGACTTATAAATTACGATGGGAAACATAATAAAGTTTACTCTAGTAGGGAGAGGTACCATCGATTTTCAGAGGGAGTAAGGAGAAAGCACCAGTGCTACAGATGTATTACATGTGCCAGGATTTGGTATGAACCTAATTTCAGTATCCCAATTACAGGATAAGGGATATGATATCCACTTCATAAGGAAGAAATTTTTTTTCAAACACTCAAGATGGAATAGGGTAAGACAGGTTGGAGTTCGAAGCAACAGATTGTACGAGTTGCAACTCGACTCTCTAATGGCACTAATAGGTAATGACAACAGCAGTGGGAAGGAACTGAATGAGTTGTGGCATAGAAGAATGGTACATCTACACCATGGAGAAATCAAGTTGCTCAGGGAAACATTAACAAGGGTTCCAAAACTTATCACGGAACACGATGATGTGTGTAGAGGATGCGTACTTGGGAAGTATGTTAAGGAAACATTCCCAAGAAGTGACAACAGAGCAGATGGTGTGTTAGGACTTATACATTCAGATATTTGTGGCCTGATGTCCACTAGATCTCTTAGTGGTGCCATGATGTCCACTAGATCTCTTAGTGGTGCTAAATAATTCGTCACCTTTATTGATGACAATTCTAAGAAAACCTAGATCTACTTATTAACGACCAAATATGAGTTCTTCAATTGTTTCAGAGAGTTTAAGGCTCTTGTGCAGAATGCGACAAGGAACAAGATCAAGGTGCTTCACTTAGAAAATGTTGGAGAATACATTGATAAATAATTCACGTATTTTTGCGTGAAGGAAGGCATCATAAGAGAATGGACAACTCCATATATTCCACATCATAATGGGGCGGCAGTGTGGAAAAACATAACCATAATTGGGGATGAAAAAAATATATTGTATGACCAAGAATTGCCCTAGTTTTTATGGGAAGAAGCATGTAACACAACAATGGATATTCAAAATAGGACTCCTCATATAGCATTGGGGAAGAAAACACCAAAGGGGGTCTTCACAGGGAAGAATCTAGAAGTTAGTCACTTCAAGATCTTTGGTAGCATTGCTTATTTCCACACTCTAGATGAAAAGCGTACCAAATTGGATTAGACTGTAGAGAAGGGGTTTCCCATTAGGTATAACGAAACCTCAAATGCATACAAGATTTACATTCCTAGCAGTATGAAGATTATGCTGAGACGAGACATGAAGTTCATGGAGGACCGAGATTTCAGGAGATCTTGTGAAATGCCTGCAAGTGATCAGAATCAGTCAGCAAAAGCTCCTTTGGTTCAGCAGCAGGGGAAACCATTGGGATCGGCAATATGATAGTCATAGGGATTGAGTATAATGACTAGTACCAATATTTCCTCAGGTGCAGGAGATCCTGGGAGTTCACAACAAATAGAGTAACAGAGGCAGGATGAAGAGGAGATGGTTGAACCTCCCACTACCAATGGTCAAACCAACAGAGAAGCTTGTCAGACATTGAGAGATGCAAAGTAGTTTACTGGATCTCCTAGGACGAACAAGAGACAACATAGACAACCTGACAAGTACAAAGCATTGGTGGCTCAAGTTGCAAAACATTTCAACTTTTAGGAGTCCGCACAACATCAGGTGTGGTTAGATGCCATGGTAGAAGAGTATAGATCTATCATGAAGAATGATGTTTTGGTGGTGGTGCCTAGGCCTGAAGACAGGTCAGCTGTAGGTTCTAAATGGATCTACCAGGTCAAGTATTTTGCATATGATAGTGTGGAAAAATACAAGGCTAGGTTGGTGGCAAAGGGTTATGTAAAAATAAAAGGATATATTATGAGGAAAACTTCACCCCAATTTCCAAATACATTTCTATCCATTCAGTTATATACCTAGCAACTTAGATGGGATGGAAGAATCACCAAATGGATGTCAAGATAACATTCTTGAATGAGGTGATAGAGTAATAAGTGTACATAGAACAACGAGAGGGCTCCGAGACTCATTAAAGGCATACTCATGTGTGCAGACTGAAGAAATATCTATACAAACTCAAATAGGCTCTCAGGGAATGGTATGTTCGAATTGACAGCTACTTGCAACAGATGGGATTCGTCAAGAGTGATGTAGATCCCAACCTTTACTATTTGATGGTAGAGGGTGACCCACTCATCCTAGTATTGTATGTGGGTGATCTATTCTTGACAAAAGCATCGGGGCTCGGAGAGGATTGGAAGAGGAACCTGGCAGTAGAGTTTTATATGAAGGATTTGGGGTTGATGCACTATTTCTTAGGATTGAAACTTTGGCAGAAGGATGGGGAGATCTTCCTTGGGCAGGGAAAATACGCTACTAATATTTTGAAGAGGTTCAGAATGCAGGATTGTAGATCCATGTCTACGCCCATGATCACCAACTGGAAAAATATAGATGCATCAGATGACAAGGATGTCGACCCCACCTTGTATAGACAACTTATTGGGTCTCTCATGTATCTAGTTAACATTAGGCCAAATATTTTCTTCACAGTCAAAACCCTCAGTCAGTTTATGGTAGAGCCGAAGAGGGTACATTGGGTAGCAGCGAGGCATATTTTGAGGTATGTGCTCGACACAATCGAGTATGGGTTGAGATATACCCGAGGTGATGATGTTAGACTATGTGGGTTCACAGATGCAGATTGGGAAGGCAGTTTAGTAGACAAGAAAAGTACCTCCGGGTACTCCTTCAATGTTGGATCAGGGATGGTTTCGTGGTGCAACAGGAAGAAAAATTAAGTCTCACTGAGCTTTGCAAAAGTAGAGTACATGGAAACAAGAACAACTACATGAAAATCTATATGGATTTGAAAGCTGTTAGTAAGCTTGTTCAGGTAGAGTATGGAGGCGACTAGTATCTACTGTGATAATCAGAGTTGCATCAAGCTCTCTAAGAATCCAATGTTTCATGGCAGGTCGAAACATATAGATATTCGATGTTATTTCATCAGATATTGTGTACAACGTGGTGTGTTCTAGCTACAATATGTTCCCATAGAAGAGCAGGTTGTGGATATACTCACGAAAGCTCTATGGAGAGTTAAGTTTGTCGATTTCAGAGAACAAATGGGTACAGTGGAGAGCCCATTTTAGCATATAGGACATATTATTTTGGATGCTTCTAAGTTGCATTTGTTGTAGTTGCAACATCAACAAATGGGAGGGACTTGCAGTGTTGACAAAATTACAACATGGTCAACAATAAAACATATAAAACATCAAAGTTGCACAGTAGTTGGTGGGTAGCAACAACCAGACATCAACAATGTGACAAGAGATGATACAAAGATAGAGTGTTGTGGCAGGTTGTGTAGCACTAGAGAGAACACAATCCTCGCTAAGAGGGAGTGTTAGTTTCTATAGCATCAGATGTGTTCTAGCCACAAAATTCGGTGGGGAGGCTAGAATACATGAGATCTCCAAAACCTAGAAATTGTTTATGGAAATTCCACCTAAAGATGATTAATTATATTATTAACCTATTTTTTAATGTTTCCTAAGTCAAAACTTAGGAAAATTAGTTAATTAATCGTAATTAATTAAGTCAAGGTGAGAATTATCTAGAAACTCACACGGATCGATCCAAAAATGATTTGAGGCATCGATTAAGATTTAATCTCGAATTTTGGATTCCCAACAAGAAGATATAAGAACATATTGTTGTGGTGATGGAGAACATACCAATGCATATACTCAGTTTCTCAAGCATATTGATTTTCTCAGTAGCAGGGAAGATAAAGCCAGTGGATGAGTAGCAAGTGGTAGAGGAGGTCAACAACATTTCAGGAGGAAGTACTCTAGTTCTGGGAGAGGAAGTAAGAGGAGGGTTGAAATTCCTAGAGGGTTTGCGCAAGCAATGCGCAGAAGGATCTGCGTGTGGCTAGGGAGGCAATTTCGAAGGCATAAATTACTTGTGGGATGAGACAAAATTCTCACAATATTTTTGCTAGTATTTTTTCCTTAGATTAAATTGCCAGCTGAGGATTTAAATTATTGTACTTAGAATTGTTGCTGAAGAATAATAATAAAACGCTCATCTGCTGCACCGATTTTCCCACATTGGGTTTTTCCGGGGACAATTGTCCAAAAATAACTATGTAAAAATTATCGCGTGTGTGCTATAATTTCTCAGTTTCCAGTATTTTAATTTCCGCAGTATTTTATGGTGAAAATTGCAGTTGTGATTTTATTAATTGTTTGTCATGGAAAATAATTTGCATAATTAAATCTACAGTTAGGAGAATAATTTCCAATTGTTGCAATAGATGAAATTTTCACATTCCTTTACTATTCACAAATATATACATATAAATACATTGTCCATGACCATTGGATTCGTCTTCCAAGGTATTTTGGACTCCCATGACTATTGGATTTCTTGCATGCTAACCCTTCCGGATTACATGTCCAACATAATGAAAATCCATTAAAATTGTTCCAAAATCTTCATCGTTGGTAGCATAGGTTTTTTCCATGTTTTTTTAGAGGTTCTTAGATAAATTTTCCCTAACTTGTAACACTAAAAACCTTTGTAAAAAAATTTGCTAGATGGTTTTTCCTTATATTGTGTTTTAGTTGATTATTCATATCCATAAATACCAAGTCTTGGGTTCCACTACACACGACCTATTTCCAAATCTCTATTAGATAAGAACAACAAATCATGGAAATGAATATTTGATCTAACATTATTGTTTTTTTTGGTTAAAGACACATCCATAATTATAAAGTATTGACTTCTATGCAATAGGCATGTATTCATTTACTCTTACCCTAGTGTTTGAACTTTCTCCCCTTATTATTCCATTTTTTATTAGCATGGCATGGGAGTATCCTAGGCATGTGGTGTAGCAATATTGACTATGTTGTTAGCTATTGACACTTGTACAAGTGTTTAAATTATCCATGTTGTGCCAATTTTCCCACGACACTCTACAAATCTACTCTCTCCCGACTTATGTTATTAGAATAATATTAGAAGAACAAGAGTTTTCAAGATTACTTAACTAGGTCAATGAATTAGTTTTAGGGTTTGCACTTTAAAACATAACATGTTAAGATTTCAAATTCTAAGCAATAAGCACACACCTATTTGATTGTTTTTATCCCAACATTTTGAAAATTACCCCCCCTTATTTAGCTTCCATATTTTATTGACATGCCATGGAATTGCACTAGGCACATGGTGAAGCAATCATGATCATGTTGCTAGTTGTTAACAATTGTAAAGATGTGCAATTTCTCTATATTGCACTACTACAATTTCACTCTCTCTTACCTTATACTGTTGGGAATAATATTTGAAGTATAAGAGTTTTCAAGTCTAATTAATGAGGTCACTAAATTAGTTCCAGTGTTTATACTTGGCAACATATGATATTTTTGCATTGATAGTGAGTTTGGTGCCATTCATTTATATTTTCTTTTAATAAGAGGTAAATATAACATGTTGGAAATGCCATTAAGTGAAAAAGGGGATTTGTACCATGAATGAAGTTTGTGCCATATAAAATTTATGAAGGAAAATGTTTTGGGTTGTTTTAATTGGTGATTTCTATAGACTTAGCAATGGGGTTTGATATTCAATTTTTAATTTTTTGGTTGACTTTAGATAACTAATTACAATTATGATCGCTTAGGTTTATGTTCTAACTTGGTTGTTGCACGCTTGCTAAGGAGAGGTGCAATGTTATTGCTCTCCAAACCATGGACCAAAAAATACAAGAAGCTTTCCTTTTTGCCCTTTCTTTTTTCTGATATTTTCCATACTATCATGGCATATACAACCAATTGAAGTGTTGTTGACTCCATCGTCCTTATTTTTTGGGAATGGATGGGAAATATTTCCTTCTCCAAACCCAAATTGTTTGATTCATAATGCATATTCGTCTAATTCGATGTGATTTCAACTATGACTATTTGCATATCTACATCACCACTTGTAGTGGAAGGGTAGCGCACATATGTTGATGATGTTAGTCTAGGTTTAAATATACATGTTGGTGTTGGTAGTTTGATTTTGTTGCATGTTTTGGAATAATCCTTTGATATATTTTATTTGATGATTTATCTCTAGGCTTATTGCTTTAACTTTTTTCTCATCAAGGATTATAGGAAATATTTCTACATATGGCTCATTTATTAGTAAGTTTTGTAATGAAAAGTTATATTTTCGTAGTCTAACACCTATGTCCATCAAGAATTGTCTACTAAAGAATAATTTTATCTAGTAAGCCAAGATTGAAGTCAGGATCAACACAAATTTGAGCATAATAAATAATGCCCCTTTGAACGTCACTAATGTTTGACTTCGTAAAGTTTCTTATTACATTCAAATTTTTACTTAACACTTACATCATCTACAAATGAGTGGGGAGATTCAATAGCCTCATCCACATTGAAGGTGTTGTAACAATAACGACACTTGAATTAAATGTTGGAATATCAGTTTAACTATGAGATTAATACTGCTACACAACATTGGTCCCTCTTCCAAAACCGTTCTACAATGTTCAACGTTAGAAAAATAAGACAACTAAAAACAAAACTAACATTATACCCCGTGTAATTTATCAATTTTTAAAATATTGTTACTTATAAACAAAACTAATTGAATCAATAAACCAATACATTATCTTAATATTAAATAATAAACTTATTGACACCCAACATTTACATTAGATGTCTTTAAATCTCTCTATTATAAATTTCCCTAACATATTCAAAAACAAAAAGCATTTATCCCTATTAACTCTTAATGTAAAAAAGCACAGGGAATACTTTAAGAGCACATCCGATCACCATCTATCCAAGACCCTATAGACTATCCTTATTAACTCTTAATCTCAAAAACTTTTTTTTTTCAAAATAACTTTAAAAAAATATATATTTATTTTATAAATAATAAAAATAATTCATATAATGTCAACGAGAAAATTCAGCTATATATTTGTTTGATAGTCGGTAAGAAAATTAGAATGTCCTCCCTCGGATAACCACAATTCTCCCGAATGACAAGTTTTATATCATAATTTTTTTATAATATATATATATATATATATAGTCCTCCCCTCGGATAACCACGATTCTCCCAAAATGACCAAGTTTTTATATCATAATTTTTTATAATATATATATATATAAAACTTGTCATTTTGGGAATATATATATATATATATATATATATATTATAAAAATTATGATATAAAAACTTGTCATTTGGGAGAATTGTGGTTATCTGAGGGAGGACATTCTAATTTTCTGGTTGACTATCAAAATAAACACTCAACCATTGAAACATGTCCAATGTGGTCCCATGGATTACCCTATTATCTAAGAGATGAGCTTAGAATAATACGCACAAGTGGTTGAAATTGGTGTGTATTTGACACCCACATTTGAAAAAGCATATTTGTAAATAAGAGATAATTATTTTCCAAAAACTATGGAGCTAAATGTAGTTAAACCACCCTTTCATAATACTACACGGTTGTTGAAAACTCATCTACTCTTCTCACTCAAGCGGCTACATGGTTTTCAATGCTCACCTAACAGAAGTCTTTTTATTAAAACAAATAAAATAAAATGCGGTAAGTAGTTATAAGTTTGTTTTGATTTACGTAAATTGGTTTTTACAATTTTGTTTTGGTTTATTTCAAATATATTTACATGGTTTTATTTAGTTATTGATTCCGATTTGTATTAAAAAAATTAATATTAAATGTTTATGATTTTAATCATTTTTAATGTATTTAAAATTGTAGTTTAAATAATAATAAAATATATTTTGATTAAAAGTTATTATATCATGATGTGAATGATGTGATTTTTTTTTCCTTAATAGAAGTTTTAGATTATAAAAAAATGGTGAGTCAATTTTAAATAAATTTGAGATCTTATAAAGTGGATTAACATTTTTTTTTTGGACAGGTTAGCAATTTATATTTGCAGTTCTTTTCATTCAAAATGTTTTATTACAAAATTTGAAATCAAAATTATTAATTATCTTATTTATTTGTTTTTTTGACGAGATAAATTTTTATTAAGATTGAAATTTTATAATTAAAAATCTTATTAATCAAGCAAAATAATAATTGTTAAATTATAATTATATATGTGTGAACTATTTATTGTTAAATTTTAATTAATAAAAGTTAAAAAATAATATAGAGTCCAGTATGGTGGAAATGTTGTAGTGTAAAAATTTAAATATTGGCTTAATAATAGAATTCAATTTGTTATATTGTAAATTTTTTTGGTGGGTAGTAACCACTTGTAAGTCTATATATTTAGAATTTTACCCCTACATAAGTGTTGAAGAAAACATAAGTAATGGTGGAAGTAACTCCTATAGGTATATTTTTTACATCTTATTCCTATCCATTTTTTATGCAAATCTTTGCTTAAATTATGGTGGGAAGTAATTAATGGTAGGTATGTTATTTACTTGAGTATAAGTTATTTTCATCTATTTTATTGTTAAATGATTTTCTTGCAAAGTTTAAGAATAAAAAATCTCTACACAAATATCTAAAAATCATG
Source organism: Pinus albicaulis (assembly GCA_034641835.2). Taxonomy (NCBI): domain Eukaryota; kingdom Viridiplantae; phylum Streptophyta; class Pinopsida; order Pinales; family Pinaceae; genus Pinus; species Pinus albicaulis. The sequence goes on along the minus strand of CM076570.1, from coordinate 1,234,112,200 downwards.
CATGCATATTACAACCATATCCAAAAATTATGGCATAAAATGAGTAAGAGAGAGAGAGAGAGGGAGTTGGAGGATAAGGGAAAGGGAGGGAAAAAAAAGAAGAGATAGAGAGATAGAGGTAGAGAGAGAGGGAGTGAAAAGGAAGAGATGGAGAGAGGAGAGGAGGGGAGGGGAGACCGAGAGAAGGAGAGGAGAGAGAGAAAGAGAGAGAAAGGGAAGATATAGATGGAGACATGGGGATGGAGGGGGGAGAGAGGGGGAGAGAGAGAATGAGAAAGAGAGGGTGATAGTGATAGAGTTCGAAGATAGAGAGAGAGGCGGGGGGAGAGACAAAGGGAGGTGAGAGAGAAATGGAGGGAGAGGAAGGAAGATAGAGAGGACTTGAGAGAGAAAAGTGGAGAGGGAGGGATAGAGTAGAGCAAGAGGAAGGATAGAGAGATATAGAGAAGATAGAGAGAGGGAGAGAAAGGGAAGAGAGAGAGAGATAGAGAGAGGAGAGAGGGAGGGAGAGAAAGGGAAGAGAGAGAGGAAGACATAGAGATGGAGTGAGAAGAGAGGGGGAGAGAGAGACAAAGAAAGGGAGGGAGAGAGTGATAGAGTTGGAGGGTAGAGAGAGAGACGAGGGAGGGAGAGATAGAGAGATGTGAGAGAGAAAAGGAGAGAGAGGAAGGAAGAGAGAGAAGGAGAGAGGGAGGGAGAGAGTATAGCAAGAAGGAAGAGAGAGAGAGAGTGAAATATGGATCCAACCTATATATGGTATGTGCGTATATAAAAACCAACCTAAATCCATCTTAACCCTATATCTATTGAGCGTCGAGAGGGATCAAATCTCTTTTCACTTTAAAATAGGTTTATATCTCAAGAGATTTGATCCCTCTCCATGCTTAATAGATCTGGGGGTTAAGATGGATCTAGTTTTATTCTCATTTAATTTATTATAAACATATAACAATAAAATAAAGTACAATTTTTTTTTCAAATTCATTGAAATATAAAATTCATTTTTTAAAGGTTGCTTCACATAGTGATAAAACTATAATAAAAATGAATATATTATTTATATTAAAAACATTGTTTTCAATTTATTTATTTATTTTGTGTAAGTTAAGAAGATAAGTTGTATTAGATCATATAAAAAAGAGAATAATATCGTATTTGTCTTCTATGTGTATTGGTCTGCTACTAGGGAAACGAAACCAATCACAGAGCAAAATTGTTTTAACCCACTGAAAATGTTTGAATTTGAAATAAAAATTTATGGTATGTTGTCTACTTAACTTACTAAATCTTAAATTGGTTGTTATAGATTTATCCATATTTGATTTCAAAAACTTATAAAACATAACAACATAATTTATTAGAAATGATAACTATCAAGTAGAATAATCCACCTAAATTGCGACAAATCGATTGGTATTTTCCTCTAAATTTGTTAACTTTAAGTCTGCCAGTTTCTTGGCCATCTTCCTCACTTTGATGTCCAATTATCTAACTTTCTTATGGGTTTCATCCAAGTAGAAAAGGATTTCCTACTACACTTGAGATATTTCAACTAGAACCACCCCTACAATTATTTTTAGTTGCTAGTGGATATTCACAATTTGCATATACTCGTTGTTCCCGGATCTTTTTTCTTTTCTTTTCCAAAGTTCGTTGTTCCTAGTTCTTGTAGTGCATGTGTATGGATTCCAATTGACAACATGCTCTAGTATATCTTCATTTGAGATAACCATGTGTTATATCATGGCTTCTCTTTTTGCATTTCAATGTCTTGTTGAATTGTTAGAGTAGTATTGTTGTGATAAATTCTTGTAGAATTCTCTATTGCACTTTGATCCCTGGAGGTGGAAGGTCTCGAATTGTTGTGAAAACCACGTTTATTAAAGGTTCCTTTGCTTCTATGCATGATGTTGAATTGATAATGGAAATAGTGGAGGAGAGAAGAAAGGTAAAGGAGGACCACAAACCAATGGGAGGAGGATCATTGCCTAGACAAATAACTAGACTTCACACTTTTAAGACTATTGCCACAAGATATAGAGACAAGTGTACAAGAATTCAAACGAAAGGCTTTAACATAACTTGACCCTATTCTTGAGGGGCAAAAACAAAAGACAGAGAGGGATAGGATAAACGTTGAGGTTAGCCATAATAAACACTGGGTATGAGAAGCAACTTTAATAAGCACAAGAGAGAGCCACGCCCGGGAACCATAGACAAGTCACAAAATGGGAGGAAGTAAAAAAGTTGCAAAATATAATAGGGGCACAAGACACAACACTAGACTACGCAAGGACAAAGGGGAGAATAGAGCTCCAAAGGGGGAGAGAAGTAAGAAAACAGGGAAGAAACAAGGGAGTTCTTGGCCCTGAATATAAATTTGATACCTTGAGAAAAAGTCGAGACTAACAACAAAAATAGTAAAGGCTCAAACCTTGGTAGAGTAACACAGATAGAAGGCCTCTTTAGAGTCAAGGAGAAACATTTATGGCATGACTAAGGAGATTAAAACCAATGCAAAATGCCACTCAACCAAAAAAAGATGCCATGTGTAGCATGCTAGAACTAAATTTAATAGCAGATGGAGAGGAAACATCAATTGGAAAGAGAGATAAGAGAGATTAAGATACAAGATTTCCTCGAAAGACACTTCTAGAAGAGGAAGGACAAACACATCATTTTCTAGGAGGCAGACTTGTAAAGTTCACCATCATCATGAAGACCACCTTGTTGAATTAAGAGAGCAATTGCTCCCATGATAGAAATGTGCTTCAAACAACTTCTTTTGTGTGACTTACTTTAGGAATTAAACATAACAAAGTAATATTTGTTATGGTTTTGATGTGACCTTGTTAATGCTTTACAGTTGATAAGAGTTTGTGGAAGACTCACAACCATAGCCTTATTTAATTACCTTAAGTTGCACCAACTATATATATATATATTAATTAATTGCTAAATAAAAATATTTGTTTATTTAATTTAAGTAATAAAATATAAAAAATTTAACATATATATTTTGAAATAATTTCAAATTCTATATTTTATATTAAGTATATATTTTAATTTATATAAAATATATATATTTTATTATCTATAATTTATTTTGATAACCTACATCCGGTGTATTGTTAAAGTATTCCAGATGTTAAAATATATATAATTTATTTTGATAATAGATAGTGATTCCTAAATATATAAGTGCACAGTTCAGTGTTCTTCAATGTTAAGTCAGTTAATTCAATTCATATCTTATTCTCCTGTTATTATTGGACATCACCATGATGTACCAATGGGGAATTTAGGAAAAAAATATTAAGCACGAAAGCTTATTTTGTTGGCTGGCTTGGCTATGAGTGCTGGAAAACGTGTTTGTACGTTTGGTGGGATCAACCCATATAGACCTGAATAGGAGGTCTATAGAAAGCCTGAGTCAAGATATAATTTGATTGCGAGCATCGCAGGAGCCAAGTGGTCAAACTTCACCCGTTTTTTCTCCATGTTTCTGGCCGCTTCTCGGCTCCGCAGCAATTCAAGCTAAAATTCCTTTAAGCTCGAGAGAATCCACTGTGCTCTAACAGGAATTGAACTGGGAATGGATTGTGTAGATGAATGGGCAGCCTCAAAATTGGGACCATCTCTGATTCTCAGAGCTCTAAATTTATCAACATGGCAGTATATTGTTGGGCTGACGTCAATTTTAATTTATTTCCTGTATAATTTTCTGGAAATGCATTTGATTGGGGATCTGTTAGTGGGGATGAGAAGGAACTCTGTAAAGCTATTGTACGAACCGTCATCCAACATCGCCACTCACTTGTTACCGAAGTGTGAGATCCTCAAGGGAAGGTATGGATTAAAAGACTGTTCTTATTTTTATTGTTATTATCAGAAACATGGCTGGATAATATGGCCTTCCTTTCGTTTGAAGGATGCTTATTTCACCGAATTCACATGTGACTACGAGGTCTCATCCTTTTTAGATGCCATTTGGGGGGTTGAGCCAATGGATAACATGGACTTCGTTTAGTTTAGATGATAATGTGAAGGACATTTAGTTGGCCAAATTCACTTGAGCCTTCCACTCAGCTCATCCTTTTCAAGATGCCATTTGGTGGGGTTGACCACAATGGATAACATGGACTTCCTTGGGATTATATGTCAAATTTGAAGGGTATTTATTTGGCCAAATTCACCAGAAACTTGCATTCATTTTCATCCTTTTAAGATTTAAGATGCCATTTGGTCAGGTTGACCACAATGAAAATGAAGTTTGTGCTTTTTTTGATCTAGCTATCAACCCAAGTCAATGAGTTTGGATGTTGCTAGGGCAGTTTAATCTACGTAAAAAGCGTCTTTAAGCAGAAAGTTTCCCTTTGACAACTATTGCTGCCTGTGATTTGAACTTTGATTGAGTCTGTGAAAGTTCTGGAGTCTGTTAAAGTCTCCTGCTTTTTCTGCCATCAATAGTTAAGACCAAGTGCATTCATTCTCGTGGTTTTGAAAAATACCTGACGTTTTGCATGCTGGAGATTTCGGAAATGGTTTTTTCCGAACAATGCAATTTTGTTTTGCAGAACTTCTATCCCGCAATGACAACAATTGTGAGGCAAGGATAGTTTGCTAATTGTGTATCAAAAGCTTTGCTAATGTGTTGGTTTTGTGATGCAAGTCCCTAGGTTAATGTGATAGAGCATCTTCTCTCACTCTGTTAATAACATTGTTTAAAGGTGTCTATGTGTTTTGTGGGTCTCCTTGTTCGTGATTGTAGAATCTGTATATGCCTCTGTGGTTGGGTTTGTGATGCTTTCTTAAATGTAATTTGTCATTGTTGACTTTTGTGGCTCTCCTTGCTTGTGATTGTAGAATTTGTATATGCCTTTTTGTTGGGTTTGTGATGCTTTCTTAAATGTAATTTGTCATTGTTGACTTGACTTTGTGACACTCGTGATTGTAGATTTTGTTTGTGCCTTTGTCATTGTTGGGTTTGTGATGCTTTCTTAAATCTAATCTTACTAATAGATGGTTTGTGAGACACACATCAAAAGATTTTCCAATTTGAAAGTTAGCTTGTCCTTGGGTTGATGTGATAGAGCATTTTCCTCTTGGAACTGACAAGATGTTGTACCATCTTAGTCATTGTTGATTTTTGTAGCATTAGATGTGCTCTAGCCTCGATATTTTGCAGAGAGGCTAAGACACATGCATTCTACAATATCCAGAAATCGTTTGGGAAAATTCCATCCAGAGAGGATTTAATTAAAATAATTAATTATTTTTAATGGATTCCTAAGTCTAAACTTAGGAAAAGGAAACAATTAAAATGTATTAATTAGATCGGGTGTGAACCTTCTAGATGAAGACGAGGATCGAGTCCAAGCTAATCTTATCCTTTGATTATGTTTTATTCTTAGCCTTTGATATCTCAATGAGAGATTATAAGTAGGAGCTCGATGGGTATTTGTAGGACACAACCGTGCGAGAGATTGAATTCTCAAGAGAGTAGCGCAATAGTTGCCGGAGAGAGATCGAGAGATTTCTTGTAGTGAGGGGCAGGGATAGTTGGTCGGAGGAAGAATTTCCAGATCCGGAGAGTGCAAGGTAGAGAAGGCATAGAGAAGTCCAGAGAAGCTGCGTAGTGCCACGCAGAGGCAACGCAGAGCTATGCTGAGGCAACATAGAGCTTCAGAGGGAGTTCGCAACTCTGCTGGGGAACAATCGAGATCTAGTGTCGGAACCCAGGGTGTGAGTTTGGAAGGCCAGAGGGTCGAGTTTCCAGTTAGCAGGAGATCAGAAGGAGGTGTGACACAATCCCAACAACAGCGACGCAGTGACTGTGTGGGCAGCCACAGAGACTGCACAGAGACAGCACAGGGAGCTCATCTCCAGTCAGATCAATGTCTGATTTCCAGTGACAGTGTGAGATTTTCTAACTAAATCTTTGTCAGATTTGTCCTCTGTATCAGATAGCCAGTTGGGCATCCAATGACTTGTATTTAGAAAACTACTGCATAATAATAAAACCCTCAGATGCTACATCGGTTTTCCCACATTGGGTTTTTCCGGGGACATTTGTCCAAAAACAACGATGTACATGTGTGTGTTCATTTCTCTCTTGCACAATATTTTTTCCAAAGTATTTTATGTTGTGAAGGTTGCAGTAGATTTTATTTCGATATTTGCTGTGTAACACTGTAAATAACTTGTTCAGTAATTAACAAGTAGGAGAAATTTAATCAGTTGTTGCAGTAGGGATTCCGATCAATGAATTCTCACATGGTATCACAATGCAAGTGAAGCAGGAAGAGTGCAAAAGCATAGCTGAAGAAGGATTTCGAAGAACTGCGTAGGCAGCAGATCAAAACCCCAGAGGGGCTGTGGAGTCCATAGCCAGGAGGGAAAAATTTCGTGAAAAATTCTTTCTATGAGTGAGTTGACTGAGAAGAAAATTTTCTAGATCGAGATTTGTTAGAGGCAGAGGGAGAAACGCAGAGTAGATATTCAACTGGGATGCAATTTTTTGCAGTATTTTGCTGGGACAAAAAAATGTCAGAAGAGGAAAGAAGAGCACATACTGAGGGAATTTTCTCTTAAGAGAATTTCTAGCCAAGGAATTCGATTTCTCACTGCAGAGCAATAGTAGCCAGGGGCAGATCTACCTACTCCATCAGTGAGTGCGTAGAGCCAGTCAGCAGTTGCGCAGAGGAGAGAGGAGGCAATTTGACATTTGTTTGGCGTGATGGCATCAATTGGGTTGAGGGATCAAGATCGGTTGGATGGTGCATCCAACTACATGATTTGGAAGGCTAGGATCACTTGCCTTCTAGAAGAATATGATCTCAAGATGTATATCAGTTCAGTGGTAGCTGTACCCACAGGCGCAGATCAATTAAAATCCTACAAGAAGGAAATGGCAAAGGCCAAGAGAATGATCTTCTATGGAGTGAGGGATCATCTAGTTTCTCACATTGCGGGCAAGGACATAGCCAAATAAATGTGGGATGCATTGGCCACGCTATATCAAGGGTCTTCCGAGCAGCGTAAGATGTACTTGGAGGAGAAGCTGAGGCTGACTAGGATGTAGAAGGGGGAGCGTATAGATCCCTTCCTAGTGAGACTTGAAGATACTGAGATCAGTTGGCTGCTGTGGAATCAACACTTCAACCTACAGAGTTTGTATGAGTGGCCCTTAATAGTGTTTCCAAGGGGTGGCAAGTTTTTGTCCAAAGTATCCTGGGCAGCGAAAAGTTCCTGATTGGGAGAGAGTTTGGGCTGATCTACAACAAGAGGAGATGAGGCGTGATTCGGTGAAGAGCACCATAGGTGCCAACAGTAGTGCGACCCTCGCATCAAAGGGGCAACAAGAGCAGTGCAAGTGAAAGGAGGAAATTTCGAAGATAAAGTGCTTCCGATGTGGTGAGATGGGCCACTTCAATTCTTAGTGCTCTCTTCGGAAGAAGGACAAAGAAGAGAAGCATGATTAGCAGGCTAGCTTTGTTGAGATAGACAGGTTGTCCTCCAGATTGGAGGAGGAGTTTGCCATGATTGCCTCTATACCTCCAAGGGAGAGGTGGGGTTTTGCAGCCCTAGAGAGGTACAGGATGGGCAAGATCCTTGAGGAGTCCACCTCTTGGATCATCACCTTGCTACGAGAGCCCATAACAGCAGTAGCAGGATGGATCAATGACAAATGGTGCAATCTAGCACCGGAGTGACAAATGCAGTGGCTTGTAGTGCTAGAGATTGAGCAACGCAAAGCAGAGTTGGCAACAGTGTAGAGACTTCAGTGACAACGTAGAGACTAGCAACAGTCAGAACTTGGGTGACAGATGCATCAATCTGAACACAATTGGTTCAATTGATGGATATCTCTCAGTTGCAGCAGCAACATATGAGAGGAGTTGCAAATGTTGCAGTGGCAGCAGCAACAGAGTTGCAATGCAGATACAGTAGTTGGCAGCAGTATGCAGAGTCAACAACAACACAGATGTAGCGCAACAGGAGATGGTACAGGATCAAAGTGATGCTTCAGGAGGTTGCATTACTAGAGCACATTCCTTGCTAAGAGGGAGTGTTGTTTTTTGTAGCATCGGATGTGCTCTTGGCTCGAGATTTTGCAGAGAGGCTAAGACACATGCATTTTATAATACACATAAATCGTTTGGGTAAATTCCACCCAGAGAGGATTTAATTAAAATAATTAATTATTTTTAATGATTCCTAAGTCTAAACTTAGGAAAAGGAAATAATTAAAAGGTATTTATTAGATCGAGTGTGAATCTTTTTGATGAAGACGAGGATCGAGTCCAAGCTAATCTTAGCCTTTGATTATGTTTTAATCTTGGCCGTTGATATGTCAATGAGATATTATAAGAAGGAGCTCGATGGGCATTTGTAGGACACAACCGAGCGAGAGATCTAGAGATCAAATTCTCAAGAGAGCAGCACAACAGTTGCCAGAGAGAGATCGAGAGATTTCTTACAGTGAGGGGCAGTGATAGTGGGCTGGAGGAAGAATTTTCAGATCTAGAGAGTGCAAGGCAGAGAAGGCATAAAGAAGTCTAGAGAGGCTGCATATTGCCATGTAGAGGCAGCGTAGAGCTACGCAGAGCTGTGAAAATTTCAATTCTGAAATTCTACTGCAGTTATAGATTTATTTCTCCTACTTATTTCCACAATAAGTTATCGACAAAACCCTTTCAGTAAATTTCAAAATAAACACTACTGCAGTTATCACTCAAGTACATATAGAGAAAAAAACAGTAAAATGCAAGCACAAGAATCAATCACAATGACAGTTATTTTTGGACAATCGTACCCGGAAAAACCCAATGTGGGAAAACCGATGTAGCAGATGAGGGTTTATATATTAATCTTTAGCAACAAATTCTTTACAAGGAAAAACTAGTAGAATAACTGAGAAACTTCTTAAGAAAATACCTGTGATAAATTCTCTCTAGACCTCTGGAGAATTTTTGACACCTGAGGGACTCACTGGCCCTCACTGCATCACCCCTGCGTGTCTTTCTGTGCAGAGCCCGCGTGAGACTGCGTCACTACTGCGTGAGCCCTCTGCGCTGCTCCTTTGTGCTGCCTCTCTACCCTTCTGCGTCCTTCTTCCCTCGATCCCTAATACTGCTGATGCCCTTTGCTTCCTTCGCCCTGCAACTCTCCCTCTGAAATCGAATTCTATTCCTGTAGAATCGAATTCCCTCGGGTTACTGAATGTATGCCCGGCTTCCTTTCCAAATGACCCTCAAGTCTTCTTTTATAATCTTTTCTTTGACAAATCAATGACACATATTAGAAGTCTAATCAATGTCTAAGATTAAATTTTGAATTGATCTTCGTTCTCTAGAAGATTCACACTCTGTTTTATTAATGCCCATTAATTATTTAATTTCCGTAAGTTTAGACTTAGGGTCCTCATTAAAATAATTAATTATTTTAATAAAACATAAACTGAGTGGAATTTCCACAAACGATTTCTGGGTTCTTTAGAATACTAGTGTCCAAGCCTCCTCACAAATTTTGAGGCTTAGATCACTTTCCAATGCTACAAAAATCAACATTCCCTCTTAGCAAGGAAAGTGTTCTAGCAATTTGCATGTTGCATATTGCTCCGACTTTGAAACACCCTCTTCGCTATTGATGCCCGTGTTGAGATTTTGTGTATTTGGGTAGCATCGGATGTGCTCTAGCTCCCAAAGTTTGTGGAGGGACTAGAGTACACGTGATCTACAAGACCCAGAAAGGGATTTGGGAAATTTCATCTGGTTTGGGAGATAATTAATTAATTAATTATTTTAATGTATTTCCTAAGTCTAAACTTAGCAAAATTAAATAATTAAAGTTAATTAAATTAAACATGTGATGAAATTGTCTTAAGTCACACGGATCAAGCTTTATTTTAATCTTAGCCATTGATTCAAGATCTGATCATGGCCGTTGGTTTCCTAACGAGAAAAGTATAAAGGAAGGGCTTGGGGTCATTTGTAAAGACACACAGAGGCAGAGCACTGAAGCTAAGCTAGAATTCTTGGGCGTGGTTTGCTAAGAACTTCCCGAAGTGTTTCAACAGCAGAGAGGGGAGTTTAGGCAAAGGGGATGGTCTGATCCCAGTGCCTAGAATAAGCAAGAGGCAGAGAGCAGCTTCTAGAGGCAGTGCAGAGAAGCAGAGGCAGCAGCAGCAAAGAGGGCAGCAGCTGTGCAGCGCAGGGGCAGCTTCAGCTACGCAGGTGCTACGTAGTCTCTCCCGGGGCAACGTTAGGTAGCAGGAGATCCTCTGGGATTACGCAGAGTCCCTCAAGGGCAGCGTAGGGTTTGCGTCACCCATTTTGGGGTTACGTAGCCCTCTCCAGGCAAGCGCAAAGGGACGCAGAGGCTTTAGGGGCAGCGCTAGGGTTTCTAGGGCCAAGATCTGGCTGAGTCCTGTAAATCCCGTTTGAGGGTGTGGATCAGTGAATATTTTGGCTTCAGAACAACAGGATAGCTGTAGATCCATATTTTCTCTGTCGGGTTTTCTAGATCTGGAACCCAGATTTGCTGTATTCATAAATACTCTTAATAATAAAACCCTCCAGCAGCTAGAAGACCGGTTTTCCCGCATTGGGTTTTTCCGGGGACTATTGTCCAGAAAATCCTTGTGTCACTTTGTCTATTTGTGCATGTACTTTTCTATTTTAGATTTGAATCGGTAAAAGTTTGTTATGTGTTTGCTTCGATGTTAATCTGAAGTTTCAACGTCAATAACTTATTAAGTAGGAGAAGCATAACCAGATCTAATAGTAGATTTCTGCATGAGTAACATTAAGAAATTTTCACATGGTATCAGAGCAATTGTAGATCTAGCAGGGTCACCAACAAAAGACTGAAGGATCTTGCTGCAGAACGCAACAGGAAGAGCAAAAACAGTGACAGAAGGCCAGATCTGAAGGGACAACGCAGTTTCAGAGGGAGCAGAATCACGCAGAGGGCAGGGTGACGCAATCTTATGCTATCTCCACGCAGGCCCACGTACTTTTTGCGCAGAGGCAGTGCTGGGATTGTCTGAAGCCAGCCAGGGTGACGCAGATCTGAAGTTGTCTGATCCAGAAGTGCCTGAAGCAGCGCTGCAGAACTTTAGAAGGTGCTGGTGGGGTTAAATTTCTGAAGTTTTCAGAATTTAGCCTAAGCACTAGTGACAAAGAGCGGGAGGAGATCAACTTCTCAGAGGGTTTATAGCCAAAGAAACTTGCAGATCGATCAGAGGATCGAAGAGAGTTGAATCATTGTTTGAATTGGTAGATTTCCAAGAAGGGAAATCAGTTGTCAGAGGGAGCAGAAGGTGCCTGTTTCACGAAGGACCTTAGATCCAGATCTCTAGCACATAGAGGAGGAGCTTCGACAGATTTCTGAGCAGATGGCACCTCACGGACTGCGTGATCAGGATAGATTGGATGGCCTATCAAACTTTGCAGTTTGGAAGGCTAGAATCCTGATAGTCCTAGAGGCATATCATCTAAGAGACCATGCAGAACAAGTCGTGGCCACGCCGACTAATGCAGATCTCCTGAAGAAGCACAGTGAAGCTGCGGGACATGCCAAGCGGTTGATAATGGATGGAGTTAAGGACCATGTTGTCTCACACATAGCTGAAAAGAAAACAACTAATGAGATGTGGAAGGCCTTAACATCTCTATATGAGGGAAAGTCCGTCCAGAGGAAGATGCTTCTGGAGACTTAGATGCGGTCATTCATGATGACCAAAGGGGAAGACATGGAACATTTTCTCTTCAGATTACAGTCGATTAGAGACCAGTTGACTGCCATGGGTGCAAAGGTGGAGGATGATGTGATGGTCAGGATTGCTCTCAATGCGGTCACAAATGAGTGGGAAACCTTTGTCCAAAGTATCTTGGGCAAAGCAGACCTTTCCGACTGGGACAACTTGTGGGCAATCATGCGTCAAGAAGAACTCCACAGATTCACCAAGAAGCAATACAACACGATAGCGAGGTGAAGAAGGAAGATGAAGAAGATGCTGCCTTGGCATCAAAGAGGCAACAAGGGAAGAAGAAGCGAGATCTGTCAAAGATCAAGTGCTTCCAGTGTGGTGAACTAGGACATTTCGCCAACAATTGTCCTCAGAAAAAAAAGGACAAGGAAGCCTCTTCTTCCAAGGTTGCTATGGCGGATGATGGATCAGAAGACAATGCAACCATGAGCGCTCATGAACCACGAAAGTGGGGCGACATGGATCTGTAGAGCAGCTACAGAATGGGAGTGGGATCCTTGAGCAGCTCATCTCTTCGATCACATCCGAGCTACGGGAGCCTTAAGACAGTAGTGGGACAAATGGAGTAGTGGGTGCATAGATCACGGATGAAGCAGGGGCAGATTTGAAGGTTGGAACGAGCAGCGTAGTGCAGATGCAGCGGCAGTGTAGGGGCTGATGTGACTTCAGCAGCGCAGAGCAGAGCTGCTTACGCAGAGCAAAGTTGCAGCAACGTGGAGGCTTCAGGAGGACAGCGCAGTGCAGCAACAGCGTGAGAGATTTCAGCACAAGGGGCTGATGTGACTTTAGCAGTGCAGAGGGAGTCTGCTTACACAGTGCAGAGCTGTAGCTGTGCATCATCCTCCAGATGACAACATAGATCAACAGCCGATGGAGCTTCAATGATGAGGTTGCAGCCCAACTGATTTGTCTGTCAAAGATTGGGCAGGAGATTCAATTGTTTCTCTCAACAACTGAAGATGCAATGCAGCAGATGGCAGCACAGATGCAGCAGATTGAGAGGGAGTTGCAGTACAGATGTGGTAATGGCGGTGATAGCATCATGGGCAGCAGTACAAAATGGCAGCAGCGGTGTAGTGTTGAAGTGCAGCAGGCCCAGCATCAACAACACAGAAACTAGTGCCCAAAATCTTATGATCAGTGTTTTAAAAAACGGAATCGGTTAGCTACCAGGCTGAGGGTCGACTCCGACTCGGACTCCGAATCGGTAATGACTCGGTTTCAATGACTCGGTTTTTGTAAAAAATACATTAAATAATTTTTTTTTTGTACAAAAACATAAATTTAAAGATTTTTATTCATGTTTCCAAACACAAAGCATTACAATATAGACAAAAGACAACATATGATCAAAGTAGGCTCATGAATATATCCATTATATCAAAATTGCACCCAGTGCACTGTCCAAGGACCAATACATGAGATGATATAGAGATCAAAACAAAAAACATATCTAAGGAGGCTGTAAATGGCCTCTACAACAAAACATGAATAGTCACTGGTAAGTTCATACAATAGTCATCACAGGGAGGCTGCAAGGCTTGAAGACTAATATATTACTCCGGATCTGAAGCTTACTTTATTTGCAGGCCCTAATCTCTGAAATAAAACCTAACATAAGCCCCAACTATTCTAAAGTAACACATAGTAATTTCAAAGTATCGTGGCTTTCATTTCTTGCTATTTGGCTGACTGGTCTTGGCCAATTGCATCTCTGTTCTGATTCTTCATTGACTGATTTAATCTTACGGTAGCTATAGTGGTTCATTTTGTTGGCAGAGGTATACTAAGGGTCTGATGCATTCTTTCTTGTGGTATTTGCTTTAAGACTGATATATTTTTTTTCCTTCGGAAGCATTATACACGGTGACTGATCACATAAAGTATAGCGTTGGATTTTGAAACGTTGTGATCACTTGTTTGGGGAGCTAACATCGAAATTTTGAAGCCTTATCCTTAGTCTCTCTAGTGATTGTCTCATATTAGATCTGGTGTGGACTTATTGTAGACTTTTATCACGAATTGATACCTCAAAATAAGCCTAAAACACTCCTGAATTATCTCATAACATTCACATAATAATTGCAAGTTGATTGGGGTGATCTTTTCATGCTATTAGAAGACTGATATCTTTGTTGCAGAGGTTTGATCTCAAGCTACATTTGACTGATCTAGCACAACAGTGGTATCTTTTGAATGCTTGTTTTTGTTTCTTGCATCCTTTGGTGGTTAATGTTGTCAAATTTTTGACTGGGCTTTAATTACAAAATCTGATCTCACTCGACAGTGCCATTTTCATATTGCATTTTAGCACTAAAGCTTGAATCTCTACCATCAGTTTCTATTCTTTGCATTTGGTGGTCAAATTAGACTAATTTGTTGGACTGATCTCATCACATTAAGGACTGATATACACTTGACAGTGGTTACAGTGGGCTTATCTTGTCTCTACAGTGGTATATTGAAAGTTAAACATATTGTTTCTAGCATCAAAATTGGTCCCTGTGCTAATCGTTGTTTTGCAGTGATATTGTTACTGAAATTTGGTTAGTTAAATAGGATGGGGAGGTGTTAGAAAACCTAAAAAAAACCTAACAGCAGAATTAATTTGAGTTTTAAGTCTGTTTTTTTCAATTTTTTGGGCCCATCGGCCCGCTGGATTGACTAGGCTGAGTTAACTCGGACCAGGCCTGGTCGGCCGGTTTGTTACTGAGCCGGCCGAGTCAGTCAAAAAACCGGCCGACTCGGTAACAAACCAGCCGACTGGCTGTTTCATCCACTTGGTCGGACCGGTAGGCCTTTCGGCTCGGTCAACCAGGCCTGGTCCGATTCGAATCGGGCTGGTTTTAAAACTATGCTTGTGATACATGGTGTGATGTATTACTAGAGCACACTCCGTGCTAAGAGGGAGTGTTGAGATTTTGTGTATTGGGGTAGCATTGGATGTGCCCTAGCTCCCAAAGTTTGTGGAGGGACTAGAGTACACTTGATCTACAAGACCCATAAAGGGATTTGGGAAATTTCATCTGGTTTGGGAGATATTTAATTAATTAATTATTTTAAAGTATTTCCTAAGTCTAAACTTAGGAAAATTAAATAATTAAAGTTAATTAAATTAAACATGTGATAAAATTGTCTTAAGTCACACGGATCAAGCTTTCTTTTAATCTTAGCTATTGATTTAAGATATGATCATGGTCGTTGGTTTCCCAACGAGAAAAGTATAAAGGAAAGGCTTGGGGTCATTTGTAAAGACACATAGAGGTAGAGCACTGAAGCTAAGCTGAAATTCTAGGGCGTGGTTTGCTAAGAACTTCCAGAAGTGTTTCAGCAGCAGAGAGGGGAGTTTAGGCAAAGGGGATGGTCTGATCCCAGTGCCTAGAATCAGCAAGAGGCAGAGAGCAGCTTCTAGAGGCAGTGTAGAGAAGCAGAGGCAGCAACAATTGAGAGGGTAGCAGCTGCGCAACGCAGGGGCAACTTCAACTACGCAGGTGATACGCAGTCTATCCCGGGGTTTTTTTAGGCAGTAGGAGACCCTCTGGGGTTACGCAGAGTCCCTCAAGGGCAGTTTATGGTCTGTGTCACCCTTTTTGAGGTTACACAACCCTCTCCAGGCCAGCGCAGAGGGATGCAGAGGTTGCAGAGGCTGACGTAGAGGCTTTAGGGGCAGTGCTGGGGTTTCTAGGGCCAAGATCTGGCTGAGTCCTATAAATCCCGTTTGAGGGTGTGAATTAGGCAATATTTTGGCTTCAGAACAGCAGGATAGCTGTAGATCTATATTTTCTCTGTCGGGTTTTCCAAATTTGGAACCCAGATTTGCTGTATTCAGAAATACTCTTAATAATAAAACCCTCCAGCAGCCAGAAGATCGGTTTTCCCGCATTGGGTTTTTCCGGGGACTATTGTCCAGAAAATCCTTGTGTCATTTTGTCTTTGTGCATGTACTTTTATGTTTTAGATCTAAATTGGTGAAAGTCTGTTATGTGTTTGCTTTGATGTTAATCTGAAATTTCAGCATTAATAACTTAATTAAGTAGGAGAAGCATAACCAGATCTAACAGTAGATTTCTGCATGAGTAACATTCAGAAATTTTCATAGCCCGACTGCTGCTGCTCCTCATTTGCTGCGCTGTTGCCTTCTATAATGCTGCCCATAACACTGCCACTATCACTGCCTCATCTGTACTGCAACTCCCTCTCAATTATGCATCTGTCCACTTAAGCTATTGAAATGGATTCTTGATCATCCCCATCTTCTCTTTGAAGTAAACAAACTTTGTCTTTCCCAGAGCTTTAATGAGGATGTCTACCACCTGTTCTCCGGTCAGAGTGTACTATAATTGTACAACTCCCCGTTGGACACTATCTCTGATGAAATGACATCTGATGTCAATGTGCTTCGACCGATCATGAAACACAGGATTCTCAGAGAGTTTGATGCAACTATGATTATCACATAGAATGCTGGTCGCTTCCATCTTTTCCTTGATTAGATTCACAGGCAGCTTCCTAAGACATATGGCTTCACACGAAGCAGTGCTTGCTGCCATATATTCTGCCTCAGCTGAGCTCAGAGCTACAAATTTTTGTTTTCTACTGCACCAGGAAGTCGTTCCCGATCCAACATTGAAACAGTACCCACTAGTACTTTTCCGATCCACTAAGCTTCCAGCCTAATCTGCATTAGTGAACCCACTCAGTCTGATGTCATTGCCTCAGGTGTATTTCAATCCAAGCTCGACTGTTCCCCGTAGGTATCTAAGAACATGCTTGGCTGCTGTCCAATGTGCCCTCCTAGGTTCCATCATGAACTGACTGAGGGTGTTGCATAACAGATGTCTGGCCTAGTGTTGACCAGATACATCAGGGACCCTATGAGTTGTCTATACAAGGTACGATCATCTTCGTCATCTTCAGACGTATCAATCCTCTTCCAGTTGGTGATCATTGGAGTAGCCATGGGTGTACAGTCTTGCATCTTGAACCTCTTCAAGATTTCTGTAGCATATCTCCCTTGACCAAGGAAGATTTCACCCTTCTGCTGCCAAACTTCCAACCCCAAAAAATAATGCATCAACCCTAAATCCTTCATGGCGAATTCTGCAGCTAGGTTCTCGTTGCAATCCTTGATGAGCCTAGATGAACCTGTCAGGAATAGGTCATCTACATACAACACTAGTATCAGAGGCTCATTCCCTACTTTCAGATAGTAGAGATTGGGATCTGCATCGCTCTTGACGAATCCCATCTTCTACAAGTAACCATCAATTCGAGCATACCAAGCTCTAGGGGCTTGCTTAAGTCCATACAAGGCTTTCTTAAGCCTACACACGAGTCTTCTGCTCATTTGTCTCAAAGCCCTCTGGTTGTTTGATATATTCTTCTTCTTCTATCACCCCATTCAAGAATACAGTCTTGACATCCATCTTGTGAATCTCCCACCCCATCTGCGCAGCAAGGGATATCACGAATCTAATAGAAGTATATCTGGCTACTGGGGCGAAGGTCTCTTCGTAGTCTATCCCCTCCTTTTGAGCATACCCCTTAGCTACAAACCTGGCTTTGTATTTTTCTACGTTGCCATTTGCAACATATTTGATCTTGTAGATCCATCTCGAACCCACAACTGATTTGTCATGAGACCTAGGTGTTGATTTATGGTAGCATCGGATGTGCTCTAGCCTTGTAACTTTGTATATAGGCTAAGACACATGTATTCCATAAAATCCATAAATGGTTTTGGAAAATTCCACTTAAAGATGATTTAATTAAATTAATTAATCATTTTTTCAAGTTTTCCTAAGTCTAAACTTAGGGAATTTGATTAATTAAAGTGTATTAATTAAATCAAGTGTGAATCTTCTAGATAAAGTCATGGATCACCTCCAAGTCAATTTTAGCCCTTGATTATGTTTTAATCTTGGCCGTTGAAGGGTCAACGAAAGATTATAAGGAGAGTGAGGGTCCTATGGAAAGTACACTTGACACTTGAGCCATTGAACATTTTCGAATTTGTGTGAGGAGACACAGCTTTTGATCAAGAACAAATCACTAGGGCTGGGTTTGCTAAGTGATTTGATACAGTGATCAGATCTAGAGATGGGCTGAAGCAGAGATTGGTTAGGTGGACCAAGAATACATTTCAGAGTGGGGCAACATTTACGTAGAAGAGGGACAATGCAGTTTCTCGCAGAGGTGATGCAGTTTCTGCAGAGAATCACGCAGAGCCAGCGCACTGTCTCTTGGAGTCAGTTCGGAGAAAGCTAGAGGCTGGGGTTTTGAGCCAAGAGGGCCAAGATCCAGCTTCAGATCAGCTAGATCAGCTGTAGAGAAGGGTGACGTAGTTCCTCAAGCTTGCCTATGCAGGCTTACGTAGATCCAGCGTAGGCAATCACGTAGAGGTAGTGAGGGCTTCACCAGCGCTGTTTTGATCAGCCGGAGACTTGTTGAGTGAGGTATATCTCACAATTATTTTTGTTGTGTAGATTTCTATGAAGGGTTTGCCAGATGTTGGAACCCTAGTTGTATTCAAGATTCTGCTGCTTAATAATACAAACCCTTAGATCTGCTGCACCGGTTTTCCCAAGTTGGGTTTTTTCGGGGACTTAGTCCAAAAATAACTGTGTCAATGTGGTTGTTTTTCATTACATTTTGTTCAGTTTGTTTCAGCACTTAGATTTATTCTGCAGTATTATTTGTGTAGAATGCTTCAGTAATTACTTCAATATTTCATTGAAATGGAATAACTATGTAAAATAATAGCAGAAGTAATTCAGATTTGTTGCAGTAGGAATCCAGATCTAGGATTTTTCACATGGTATCAGAGCTTATTTAAGCGGAAGTGCAGGAGAAAGGAAGAGAAGCACCAGATCAGCGCTGAAGAGTCTGGGATTTGCGTAATCAACAGAAGACCTTCCCAGAAAATTATGCTGTCCAGGCCAGAAGGGCATTCCAGTTGACAGAGGGGTAAGCTTTTTCAGTTGCAGAAGAGGCAACGTAACATATCAACGTAGCTGAAGGACACAGTTACTACACAACAGTAAGAGCTGGTACATAAGCATCAGAAAATTTCTGAAAAACACAGTTGGGGATTTCTTGATCTCAGAGAGTTTCTTACTCAAAGAAACTCAGTTTTTTATCCCGCGCAGTAGCAGAAGAAGTGACTTACTCCACAAGGAGTGCGTAAGTCTAGCTGAGCAGAGGGTTAGAGCAAGATATCGACAGTTGAGGAGATGGCCAGCAATGGACTGCGTGACCAAGATAGATTGGAGGGTGCCTCCAACTACGTTATTTGGAAATCAAGGATAGAATTTCTCCTTAATGAGCACGATCTGAAAGCCCTCATAGACAACGCAGTTGCAAAACCTCTTGATGCTGCACACCTGAGGCAATTCAAGAAGAATATGGCAAGAGCTAAGCGGTTGATCCTAGATGGAGTAAAGGATGATATCATACCCCACATAACAGCTAAAGCCACTGCTAGAGAAATGTGGGTAGGACTGGAAAAGCTATAACAAGGATCTTCCGAGCAGCGGAAGATGTACCTTGAAGAGAAGATGCGGAATATCAAGATGAAGAAGGGAGAGCGTTTTGACTCCTTGTCTCAGATCCAGGAAAACTGAGATCAATTGTCTGCAGTAGGATATGCTCCTAGAGACTTAGAGCTAGTAAGGCTGACACTGAACTCTGTTTCAGAGGATTATCAAGTCTTTGTTGAAAGTATATTGGGCAGAGAAAGACTTCTAGGATGGGAAGCAATGTGGGTAGCATTACAACAAGAGGAGTTGAGGACAGATCTCCTAAAAATCCACTTGGAGGATGGTAGTAGCAGTTCAAAGGTCAAGAAGGAGGTAGAAGATACAACTGCCCTTGCATCAAAAGGGCAACAGAAGCAGAAAAAGAACGATTTGTCCAAGATCAAGTGCTTCCGGTGTGGGGAAATGGGACATTTTGCCACACAATGTCCTCTTAAGAAAAAGGATAAAGAGGAGAAGGAAGATCCACAAGCAGGAGCTGCCAAGATTGAGGCAGAAAGAGATTGTGCAATGTTAGCTCATATTCCGAAAGGAGAGAAATGGGCTGACTTGGAGTTGTAGATCTAGAATCTACAAGGAGGCGAGATCCTTGAGTATTTCTGAACTCTTGGATCACATGTGAGCTACGACAGCCTAAAGATAGTAGCAGGATGGACAGTTACAGCAGAAGATGAGGAGACAGTGAAATGGCTAGTAGTACTAGAGCCTGATTAGTGCAAAGAGGGAGCAACAACATCAGCAGTTGAGCAGCAGCAGCGCAGTGCAGAGCAGTGCTCACGCAGTGCTCACGCAGTGCAGAGCAGCAACAACGCAGTATTTTCAGAGAGCTAGTGCAGAAACTAGCAGCAATCAGTCTTATTTTTCAGTTGCAGACTTACTTGTCCAATTTTAGATATTTTTTTGTTGCAGTTAGCAACATTGTAGCAGTGCAACAACAACAACAGAGGAGCAACAGTAGCGTAGTGCACAGGTGGTGCAACGCAGAGGAGAGTAGTGCTCACGCAGTGCAGCAGCATGTTTTCAGAATTTAGAGGAAGTTGCAGTACAATGGCAGTTGGCAGCAGCATGCAGAGTCAGCAGCAGTACAGTTGTAGCATTTTTGTGTAGTGATGGTGAGCAGCATCAACAACACAACAGCAGATGTTCCAGAAGTCAGATCAGCAACACATTGAGGTGTTTTGCTAGAGCACTTTCCTCGCTAAGAGGGAGTGTTGATTTATGGTAGCATTGAATGTGCTCTAGCCTTATAACTTTGTATATAAGCTAAGACACATGTATTCCATAAAACCCAGAAATGGTTTTGGAAAATTCCACTTAGAGATGATTTAATTAAATTAATTAATCATTTTTTAAAGTTTTCCTAAGTCTAAACTTAGGGAATTTGATTAATTAAAGTGTATTAATTAAATCAAGTGTGAATCTTCTAAATAAAGTCATGGATCACCTCCAAGTTAATCTTAGTCCTTGATTATGTTTTAATCTTGGCCGTTGAAGGGTCAACGAAAGATTATAAGGAGAGTGAGGGGCCTATGGAAAATACACTTGACACTTGAGCCATTGAGCATTTTCGAATTTGTGTGAGGAGACATAACTTTTTATCAAGAAAAAATCACTAGGGCTGGGTTCGCTAAGTGATTTGATACAGTGAGGCAGCGTAGAGCTTCAAAGGGAGTCCGTAACTCTGCTGGGGAACAATCGAGATCTAGTGCTGGAAGCCGAGGTGTGAGTTTGGAAGGCCAGAGGGTCGCGTTTCCAGTCAGTAGGAGAACAAGAGGAGGTGTGACACAGTCTCAGTAGCAGTGACTGTGTGGGCAAATGCAGAGACTGTGTAGAGACAACGCAGGGAGCTCATCTCTAGTTAGATCAGTGTCGGATTTCCACTGACAGTGTGAGATTTTCTCACTAACTCTTTGTTAGATTTGTTCTTTGTATCGGATAGCCAGTTTGGGTATCCAGTGACTTGTATTCAAAAAACTACTGCATAATAATAAAACCCTTAGCTGCTGCACCGGTTTTCCGACACTGGGTTTTTCCAAGGACATTTGTCCAAAAACAACAGTGTACATGTGTGTGTGTTCATTTCTCTCCTGTACAGGTTTTTTTCCGCAATATTTTATGTTATGAAGGCTGCAATAGATTTTATTTCGATATTTGCTGTGTAACACTGTAAATAACTTGTTCAGTAATTAACAAGTAGCAGAAATTTAATCAATTGCTGCAGTAAGGATTCCGATCAAGGAATTCTCAGAGACTTATCATCCCATTCCGGTACATGATTATTTAGAGGTGCTTGTATGTTTTGTGAGTTCCCTTGCTTGTGATTTCTTGCTTTTCTATGTCTTCTTAAATGCAAGTTTACTAATAATATAATTTGGAGTCACAGCTTAGGTATGTACCAAATTAACATTTGGGATCCCTTTGTTGGGGGATAAGAGACCCTTTTCACATAGCAATTTGACTACTTATTTTCTTAAGAGTTCCTTCCATGTAAATATAAAAGTTAATTAAATTATAAAAAAATAATATAGATATCAGGGAAAGTCTAGTTAAAAAAATTGAAAATTTAGATAAAAATGGAAATTTCATCAAAACAAATCTATATAGAGGATTAAGGTGGACATTTGCACAAGCTTCCCTAGGTAGAGATGGGTTTAGGACCGGGGTGCAATGGAAAATGTACTAGGAATTGTATCATACACTAATATTAGTTTTTGCAACTAATGGTTACTAGAGGGCATTGGCCAATCACTATCTCATAATAGGATTAATCAAGTTTCATATAATCGGAAATAAGTGACATTTGCCCCAATAATCAGGACACCGAACCTTTCAGAATCATCACACTTGAATATACCTAAGTTGTATGCAAATAGATAAGGATCCGGATTCGTATGCTGGATGTTTTGAGAAGTTACGATCAGGATTAAGGTGGACATTTGCATAAGCTTCCCTAGGTAGAGATGGGTTTAGGACTTAGGTGCGATGGAAAATGTACTACTAATTGTATCATATAGTTATATTAGTTTTTTCAACTAATGGTTAGTAGAGGGCATTAGCCAATCACTATCTCATAGTAAGATTAATCAGGTTTCATAAAATCGGAAATAAGCAGCATTTGCCCCTAATAAGACATTGAACCTTTCAAAATCATCACACTTGAATATACCCAAGTTGTATGAAAATATATAAGGATCCGGATTTGTATGCTGAATTTTTCGAGAAGTTAGGATCCAGATACAGGGAAACAACCTCTACAAACTATATATTATATATTATTTATATTTATATATATTTATATTGTTAAAAAAAACCATGAGCTAGGAACATAGAAAGTTCAGATTTCAAGAATCAACCATTCATCTCTTTGAAGATGCAATAAAAAAGATAGTTCCCACTAATATTAGCCTTCAGACTTGGCTGATAACCAAAAAGAAAGTGCCAACGTCACAAACTCAGATATGCGGAATGCTATGAAAAACTCAGATTCATCTGTAAAATATGGGGAAGGGCTGTTTTATAGACAAATGTCAGGGCTCACACATTTGCAATTTTATTTTAATTTTTTTAGGTATTTTCTTGAGTTCTTTTAAATTGTTTTTTTTCCAGAGGATCAAATGTGTGACGTATCCAGCCATGATCCTGAGCGAATCCTCCAACATTTCCTAAACGGAAAAAGATCTCCGTAGCATCTGGGCTGGATCCTGTTGTATTCGGATGTGGATATCATAAGATAGTGGATCTATAGTGAAATCTTGAATAAACCCAAATCCAGCCAAGAAAACAATACAACAGAAAAAAACAACACTTGAGACACTTCTAGCGGAATTTCCAGAAATGATTTCTAGGTTTTGGAGATCTCATGTATTCTAGCCTCTCCACAAAATTTCGTGGCTAGAACACATCCGATGCTACAAAAACTAACAACTATAATATTAATTCTATGGCCCATAATATTGTTTTCACAGGGAGACAAGAAAAGTGGACAGCTGCAGGACAATATTGTGAGGTTCTGAAAACAATCAAACGATATTACAGCAATGCTTACACTGATGGAGAAAAGCAGGATGCGTTAAATTTACTCCTTGGATACTTTCGGCTACAAGAAGAAAACCCTATTTTGTGGGAGTTTGATTCAGATTATTATATTCCTATAAGGGGGAATGGGGATGAAGCAATCACTGATAGTCAATTACCACCAGAAAATATAGAGTTCGTTGATGGAGGAATAAAGGGAACGAAGAAAACCATAGAACATGCTCTAAACTTTAAAGGAAGAAATTGAAGAAGCCGCAACAAACTTGTCATTGCTTGAGGACAAGCAAAGTCGGGAAGGGGGGACTGTAATGTTCCCGAGAAATTAGTTGTCCAAGGGACGAAATAGCTTATCAATCCCCGTAAGCTATAGTCCTCCATAAAGGGGAAAAAACCCCAAAATTCCCACTGTTGGGCAAGTTCTGGGGCAGCTGGGTGAGACCCAAAATTGGGGCTTGGAGTAAAGTTTACTCAGTCATTTTAGAAGAAGAGACCCCTCTAGGAAATATATAAATATGAGAGGGATGAATTCATTTTGGAGCATCAAGTGTGGATCAATTCAATTGTATCTTGAGCATTAGCTTTAAGGGTTTTTGACCCCTTTCTCCTTGTCACTTTCGGTGGTGAAAGATTCCACCCTAGTTGACCTTTTTTCTAGTTTTCTTCATTTTGTTCTGGCACAGGAAAGACATCCGAGGACAGCAAAATTCTGGGTTGGGTCTTGGTCTAAGGCAGCGAAATTCTTGATCTGATTCTGGTCCTGGCAGTGAGGTCTCTATTTGTTCTTGGAAGGACAATGGAATTGTGGCACAGCATTTATCGGAAGGGTCCGAAGTGTATGCACAGCCTGAACCCTATTTTCTTGAAGCAGAGCCTATTTGGGATAACCGGCAAAGAGGGTTTCAAGGCAACGGCAGCCTGATATTTGTTTCTGTCTGGATACATGGAACTAAGGAGGACTACTGATACCTGTCCATACTCGTGGAGTAGCACTTGAACAAGCTGCGAAGATACGCTCTGAATTTTTGCGATTCTCTGCAGTTTCGGATCCTCTTATAAAGCGAAGTCTGGCAGGAAGTAGAGGCTCGGGTCTGGCACAGAAAAATCCCGAGACTGTTGCTGTCTCTATTAAAGTATAGGATCCAAGAAATTATAGGAGCAGAAAACTCGTTTAAGTCTATGATCCCTGGTTAGGGTAATTAATGTTGTGAAAGACTTGGATTTGTGGACAATACGTGTGGTTCATATCTCTCATCTGTGTGGAACTAAATTCATTAAAATTAGGTTTTGCACTGTTGGCTCTGGATTATACGTTCTTGAGCAGTGTATCTGTCAACACAATTGTATTGCCATTTTCGAACTGTTTCATGCTACTTTGTTTACTGTATTACTGAAAAAAGGAATAGACAAGTTTACAATTGTGATTAAAATTGAGCTACTGTAATAGAGAAGGAGGGATCCCTTGTTACAGGAAAACTTAGGGCGAAATTACCATAGGCCACCACAGATTTTGATGCCAGTGTCAGATTCTATGCAGGTTAGCAGTAATTTTGGCAGTGGAAACCAATTTTCCTTATTTATTCTTGTTACAATGTGCTTATCAGAGTTATATGTTTGTCATGTTAGAATCACAATTTTCTTTCACTTGTGACAATTGTCTTCATCTTAAATTTTGGCATGTAAACCTAATTATTTAGAAACAAAAGGGGGGTTTTTATTTCCCATTTTCAATATGCATTCATTTTACTTTGGTAAATAATGAACAACTTTTTTTCCAGGAAAAAAAAAACTTTATATCCAATATTTCAGAGGTGAAATCAGAATATACATCATACTGCCTTTACGGGCTCAAAAAATGACAGTGTGCTAAAATGTCTTTCATACTGTCCCTTATTCTATCCAACGACTTATTATTTTCAGCCATCCA
This sequence comes from Pinus albicaulis, assembly GCA_034641835.2. Lineage (NCBI taxonomy): Eukaryota > Viridiplantae > Streptophyta > Pinopsida > Pinales > Pinaceae > Pinus > Pinus albicaulis. The sequence goes on along the minus strand of CM076570.1, from coordinate 1,234,086,930 downwards.
GGGCTTCTTGTTGGTCGCCTTTACAAAACATTCTCTCTTCAAGCAGCCCAAAGACTACAGCACTTGCTTTGTTGACATCATATTTCTTAAAAAGGAAGAAGACACAACATTGAAAAACACAACATTAGAACGACACATTTTCAACAGCAGCAACTTGATTCCCTTCTCTGAACTTTTCTTCATTGAGGGTTCTTTTCTGCAACCACAAAGCTTTCTTTGAAAGGTGATCAGCTATCAAATTGAAATATCTATAGATATGAGAGAAAGTGTTTCAGAATCTCTTTGACCTGTAAAATGTTGATTTTTGTAGCATCGGAAAGTGTTCCAAGTCTCAAAATTTGCGTGGAGGCTTGGACACCAGTATTCTAAAGAGCCTAGAAATCGTTTGTGGAAATTCTACTCCGTTTGTGTTTTATTAAAATAATTAATTATTTTAATGAGGAACCTAAGTCTAAATTTAGGGAAATTGAATAATTAATGGCTATTAATAAAACAGAGTATGAATCTTCTAGAGAACGAAGATCAAGTCAAGTTTTAATCTTAGCCATTGGTTAGACTTCTAATCTGGGCCATTGATTCATCAACGAGAAGATTTTAAAGAAGACTTGAGGGCCATTGGAAAGCAAGCCGGGCAAACGTTCAGTAACCCGAGGGAAGTCGATTTTGAAGGAATAGAATTCGATTTCAGAGGGAGATTTGCAAGGGCGGAGGAAGCAGAGGGCATCAGCGCTGTTAGGGCTCGAGGAAAGAAGGAAGCAGAAGGGCAGAGAGGCAGCACTCAGGAGCAGCGCAGAGGCCTCACACAGTAGTGACGCTGTTTCACGCTGGCTCTGCGCAGATATGTACGCAGGAGTGACACAGGGAGGGCCGGAGAGTCCCTTAGGTGTCGGAAGTTCTTTAGAGGTTCGAAGAAGAATTATCTCAGGTGTATCTCAAGAAGTTTCTCAGTTATTTCTGCCAGTCTTTCCTTGTAAAGAATTCACTGCTGAAGACTAATATATAAACCCTCATCTACTGCACTGGTTTTCCCACATTGGGTTTTTCCGGGGACACTTGTCCAAAAATAATTGTGTCTATGTGATTGATTCTTGTGCTTGTGTTTTTACTGTTCTGTTCTCTGCATATACTTGAGTGATTACTGCAGTAGTGTTCATTTCAAAAGTTGGCAGATTTCTGTAAATAACTTATCGTGAAAATAAATAGGAGAAATAAATCTATCACCACATTAGATTTTCAGGATTGAACTTTTCACATAAACTGCATCATTTGAGGCTCAAGTAGCAGATTATTGATTCTATATTTCAGATTAGCCCAATTCACAATCAATTTCGAGTCACCAAATACTTGCAAAGACATTGAACAACTTACAGTCATGACATTTTGCATTTGTAGCAAATATCTGAAGACAAATATATGTAGAACTTGTATTCAAGTAACTAGAAGCACAGTTACAATGCACTGCAACATCTTATTACAGCACACGTGATTGTTAGATGAGAAATTACAATGGTTTGATTGTTGTAAAATGTTGATACATTAGAACTCATCAGTCATATATCTATTTGGAACAACTGTAAAATTTAAGAAATAACTTAGAGTGGGTTAGAAACAGTCATTTACTATATTTGTTGTTGCTTTTTTGTTATGTCGAGCTTGTAAAAAAGTGTGAACAGTGTGAACATTACATATCTACTGTTTAGGCTTAATGCCAAAGGTAATGGGTTATTGAAGCTCCGAGTCTTTCACAATACTATTGATTACTAGTCTGAAGAGCCTTGGTATTTTTTTTTTCTATAAATAGAGCTGTGAAGATGACATAATTACATGCAGACTTTATCGTTTTTAATTCTTCTTAATTGTGATTACAACGATTAACTGGAGTCTGGTGTGCTGAAACAGGTATTGGTCAACATCATGGCTTTGCAGCCCTCATTTGCAAACAGCTTTTCTCCACTTTTTTGGCAGACCACCCATGTTTCAGTACCGTAGGTAAGTTGGATTCTGTTTCAGATTTTTTCTTCTAAGCTTCTCTTCTACTGCAATGATTCTGTTTGGTTTCTTTATGCCACTTATGAGGAACATTTCCTTAAGCCTCTAATGGCATGATGTTAATGAGATCTTCAGTTAATTCTGATCTTATTAATGGCAATTTGTTGCTTTTTAAGGGAGTGGTTCATGGTTGGTGAATCCAAGGGTTGTTTTTGACATATCAAGGGTTATAAGAACTCACAAGTCTTGTGATTCTTTTTTATCAGTGGTAAATAATCATAAAACTTTTGAAGATGAACATTTGGAAGAAACAAAAATGTGAAGTAGAGGATAAAATGATGTTATTTACAGGGGAATAAGGACTCTATTGGTTTCGTTTCAGGAAAGGCCAAATTATATAGTGCAATGATAGAGAAATTAGAATGGACCTTGGAATGCATAGTATGCATGGAGGTGGAAGAGCATGGGTACTGGCAAGAAAAGCCCTTAGATATCAACATGTTGTAGGTCCTTGCACAATTTTTCATGGTACATGTGGGGAAATAAAGTATAGATGGGTTTCTTATAAACAATGGATGATATCTTGAATTGAAAATCAGATTTCAGATTCCTTCCAAGCAAAAGGATCAACAGAAGCATTAGAATGTTAGTCAAATTGGCAGTGGTATTCCACATATGTAAAAAATGGATCAGATGGACAGCTAGAAGTTGTCATGCTACGGAAGTTTAAAGTCTTCTAACATCCACAAGGCTGTCAATGCTTATGGGACAATAAAGTTACATCTAACCTAGGGTGTTTAAGTATATAATACGAAACAATATACTCACCAGATATATTTGAGCTTGCATTTTCTTCCTTTTGAGGCCGTTTGCTTCTAACAAGCACTTCAGTATTCTGGCAGTTTTTCCCCTTCAAACAGGTGAACCATTCCATTTCTATTTGGAACTGGTTACATCCAATGCTTTTGAACAATAAGTGCTCAGTTTTTAATTTTTTCATAAATTATAGATTTGAAGAAGTCTCTATTTCGGTTCTTCTTGAACTGCTCATCGATGACTTTGAGACATGCTTTTAAGCCTTGGGTCAAGAAGTGCTACAGTTCCTGACATCACTTCTAGGATATCTCGTCCAAGTTGTCTCTCATGGTCCATGGATTCCATTATATGGCTCACAATTCTTTATGGTTCAGAGGTTTGGTGACCTTTTTGGTTAAAATCTTCTCCTTCAATTCTTCATCAAATACAAATATAATATGTTTTACCCAATATTTTCCCTGGTGATAGTTTTCACACCCATCATCCTTGTTGAGTTTGGGGCCTGTCCCTCCTATCTTGAGATACTTTTCTGTGTGGTTTCACTTACATTGTGTTTGGTGCTATGCTGACTGAGTAGGGAGTCAGGAATACTTGGCTCAGTGCTCTTCAATGGTCATTGCTTTAGGTGGCAGCCCTAGATGGGCTTGTGGTTGGTTTGTGGGGGTGTCAGATCTTTTGGACTTTGTGGGTATTTTGATAGATTGTCCCTTTGTTCAGACGCTCAGTTGATGCACTTGGCTGCCTCCTGACTCCCACCTATTAGTGAGGAATTGAACAGGATCACCTTGGATGACATCTATAGGTAATATATTGAGATCACTTGGAGAGATCCACCAGACAAGTTACTTTTGAAGATGGCCTTTTATGCAGAGCATTTCATGGAGTGAAGGGATGGACTCATAGTTCGCCTTCCATACACTTTGTCATTGGATGCATGCTCTCCACATATCCCTAAGCTAATTCATGGTGGGTTCATGCAGTTCGGGTGGAGGTAGAGCATCAACTTGACCAGTCAGGCAAGATTTTCCAGTGGTGCCATATTTGGGACCTTGAGATTCAAGAGCATTTCATTTTTTGCTTCCTCATTTATTATGAGATTCGGTGGCAGCTCCATTGTTTGTTTAGGGAATCATAGACCCTTCGTAGTTTCTTTCAGTATTATGACTAGCACTGCCTAGCTCTATACACCCAAGAGGCCCTTTGACTCTGATCTCAAATTCTTTTCCCCTTGAACCAACATCCACTCAGTTGATTACTTCCTTATTTACGATGCTCCACTCTACTAGGGGTGCCAAGAGATAGATCTTTAGTAGTGTGGCTGTTGATTCTATATCAATGTCAGCACAGGGGGCTATTACTACATACTAGAACCCTAGTGTCATCATTGTTCTAGAACCTTAGTAGCAGTTAGATGAGGCCACCCAGGCCTTAGTGGTGAGCAACCTCATCGAGGTAGCAATATATTGCACAAGCAAGATTATCTTCCATCTCCTCCGTGAAATAAAACTCTATGTAGAGGTTAGGGGAGCCGGTGCTAGTTGATATTGTTATGCTTGCATTATTTGTATTCTGAATGTCAATCTCCGCTTTTACTTCATGTTGCATGTGCCAAAGGATTCAAGTTGAGCATTGATGGGTTGTTTTGGCGTCACCCTAAAGCCAAATTGTTCCCATTGTGTAGTTTCTGACCAACTCGAAGGTCGAGCTCTTGTGACAAACTCATCATCCACTAGGTGTGGAGAGCATTGCAAATCTCATTGGCTACTGTTGTCTCAAAGAAGTGAGCAGGGATTTTTTACTTGTGCCTGCAATAATGATTTGGAAATGAATAGTTGTAGAAACTTGATTAAAGAGGGCCAAGTGACCGACTACTTTTTGGCATTGAATATTGTTGATTTCTGGTAGCATCGGATGTGCTCTAGCCTCAAGAATTTGCAGAGAGGCTAGGACACATGCATTCTCCAAGACCTAGAAATCATTTTGGGAAAATCCACCCAGAGGAGGTTTAATTAAAGTAATTAATTATTTTTAATGGATGCCTAAGTCTAAACTTAGGAAATTAAAATAATTAAAGGGTATTAATTAAAGTGGGTGTGAATTTTCTCGAAAAAGACGAATATTGAGTCAAGATGATCAGAGCCATTGATTAGGATCTAATCTGGGCCTTTGAAAGTTCAACGAGAAGATTATAAGAAGGAGCTCGATGGGCACTTGGAGAACACATCAAGTGAGAGATCTAGAGATCAAATTCTCAAGAGAGCAGTGCAACAATTGCTGGAGGTGTGATCGAGTTGATTTCTTACAGTGAGGGGCAGGGATATTGGCTGGTGGAAGTTTTCCTAATCTTGTGAATACAGAGCAGAGAAGGCAGAGTGAGATCCAGAGAGGCAACGTAGAGTCATGTTGGGCATTGCAGAGCCACGTTGAGGCAACGTAGAGCCTGAGAGGAGATCCGCAATTTTGTTGAGGAGCAGTCCAGATCTAGTGCCAGGTGTCGAGGTGTGAGACCGAAAGGTCAGAGATATGAGCATCTAGCCAACAAATCGATCAGCCAAAGGTGTGATGTAGTCCCTACGAGTTGTGACACAAAGGCAGCTTGGGGCTAGCTATTTAGAGGCTAGATCAGTGTCAGATCGCCAGTGATAGTGTGAGGATATTTCTCACTTTATTTCTGCCAGTTATATTCTTTGTATCGGATAGCCAGTAAGGCATTCGAATATTTGTATTAAAAAACAACTGCATAATAATACAAACCCTTAGCTGCTGCACCGGTTTTCCCGCATTGGGTTTTTTTCTGGGACATTTGTCCAAAAATAACGGTGTCAATTGTGTGTTTATTTCTTTCTCGCATTGTATATTTGTTTCCGCAATATTTTGTATTTGTGTAGGTTGTAGTGTGATGTATTCAGTGTTTGCTGTAGAAAACTGTAAATAAATCGTCAAATTAAAATTAACAATTAGGTGAATATTTTCCAGTTGCTGTAATAGGATTCCAGTTTTAGGAATTTTCACATGGTATCAGAGCGCAGGTGAAGTAGGAAGAAGGCAGCACTAAGCAAAAGAGGGAGCTTGAAGAGCTGTGTAGGCAACAAATTGAAACCCCGGAGGGGTTGCGCAGTCCAGTGCCAGGAAGGCAAGATTTTCGAGTAAAAATTTCTCTCTAAGTGAGTCGACAGAGAGTAAAATTTTCTAGATCGAGATTTGTCAGCAACAGAGGGAGCAACATAACAGCTTCAGCGTAGAGCAGTTCTTCAGCTGGGACACATATTTCTGCAGCAGTTTGCTAGTGCAGAAAAGTGTCAGAAGAGGGAAGAAGGAGCATACCGAGGGAATTTCTTCCTTAGAGAATTCCAAGCCAAGGAATTCGTTTTCTCACTAGAGAGCAGCAGTAGCTGGGAGTAGATCTACTTACTCCAACATGGAGTGCGTAGAGCTTGTCAGCAGCTGCACAGAGGAGAGAGGGAGCATTTCTACATCTATTTGGCGAGATGGCATCTACCGGGCTGAGAGACCAAGATCGATTGGAGGGTGCCTACCACTATGTGATCTGAAAGGCAAGGATCTCCTTCCTTTTGGATGAGCATGATCTCAAAGCTTATATCAACAATGTGGTAGATGTGTCGACAAATGCTGATCAACAGAAGGCCTACAAGAAAGAAATGGCGAAGGCTAAAAGATTGATACTCGACGGAGTGAGGGATCATGTGGTATCACATATTGCTGGCAAAGATACCACTAAGCAGATGTGGGATGCATTAGCCAAGTTATATCAGGGATCTTTTGAATAGCAGAAGATGTACTTGGAGGAGAAGTTGAGATGCACGAGGATGCAGAAGGGGAAGCGGATGGATCCTTTCCTCACAAGACTTCAGAATGTCCGGGATCAGCTAGCGACTATAGGATCAATGCCTCAACCTATTGAATTTGTACGACTTGCCCTAAGGGCCTGAACAATGTTTCCGAAGAATGGCAAGTCTTCGTCGAGAGTATCCTGGGCAAAGAATACTTTCCAGATTGGGAAAGAGTATGGGCTGATCTACAACAAGAAGAGATGACACGCGATTTGGTGAAAAGCACCATAGGAGGCAACAACAACAGTGGGACGAAGACAGAAATGAAGGAAGAGGAAAAGACAACCCTTACATCAAAAGGGCAGTAGGAGCAGAGGAGGTGGAAGAAGGACATCTCGAAGATCAAATGTTTCAGGTGTGGTGAGCTTGGCCACTACGCTACACAGTGTCCTCTCAGAAAGAAGGACAAGAAAGAGAAACATGATCAGCAGGCTGCACCTGCAGAGATCGAGGAGGAGGAGTTTGCCATGATTGCCCACATACCTCTAGGGGAGAGGGGGTGATCTAGTACTATAGTTCCAGAGAGCTATAGATGGGTAGGATCCTTGAGGAGTCCACCTCTTGGATCAATACCTTGCTTCTGGAGCCCATAACAGAAGTAGCAGGATGGACCAATGTCAGTTGGTGTAGAGGACTGCCAGAGTTGTTAGGTTCCCGTGATTTGGCTGATTGGCAAGCCAAATGACAGTGTAACATCAAACCAAGCTTTGGAGCCCAAGGACCTAGCCTTCCTGGACTCAGAGAGGGCTCTCTCTATTATATGTAAAAGATATTGGTGTGTTCGCTTATTGTGTTCTGATTTTAGGCTAGTTATGAAGTAAGTTTTTGATTTTTGTTTTTTAAGTTGTGAGGGATGAAACTGATCAAAGATATAAAATAGATAACAAGATGTAGATTAACTGGGCTATGGGGTCAAAAGGTCAAGAAAGCTATTAGATGACGATACAAGGCTGTTGAAGGGCCGATTTGATTCAAGGTAGAAAGGATCTTTGGGCAAAATGGAGTAAATGGACATCAAGTTTGTGAACAACAAAGAGTTTCAAGCATCACTGGTTCAGTAAATAACATAAACATGGTAAGGAAAACCCTTAATCATGCAAAATGTAACTATAAACTAAACAATACATAGAAACAAACATTCAAGCCATGCATAGAAGTATAAGACCCTTTAACTTTGGGAAATGGCTATCAGACTTTGGGGAAAACACATAAGACGGACTAACAACTCAAAACACTATGCCGGAACGCCTAAACACAGTACTTCAAGTTATTGGGCACTTTGAACAACAAGATTTGCATAGTTTTAGGCAAAGGGCTAGATCGGGACTAGGCCTCCTTGGTCAAACAAAATGATAATCTTAATCAGTCAAAGAGATAGTTTCATGGCTGGAACTATGGACAGTCATAGGTAAGCAGGGAACACCATACATCCTACTCAACATGCATAGAACTATTAATGAAACTAGCAACAATATCCTTAAGTTGTTAAAGAGCAGTTAAAAATTCTTTAATGCAACTAAGGAAGAAGAAAACATAAAAGCTATGAAGATTCAGAAATTTTGAGGTGCCTCCATGGGCATATCTCAAATATGTTCTCTACTGATCTATAGCAAGCAAGAAACATGTATCATGAATGAAAACTAGAAGACAACAACAAAGCAAGAGACACTATACCATTCTACCATGTCATGGAATCCATCAACAATCCTTCATCATCCATCCAAGAACATCCAAGAGTCAATCCATAAGCATAACACAAGTATTTCTTTCAAAGCTCATATGACCAATATATTGCTTCTCTTCTCAGTTCAGCCTTGTTTACAATGAGAGCTTGTGGAATAAATAGGCTCAAGTGAGGAAAACCTCATGGTTCAACTTCCATCCTCATTGGCCTAATCAAAATATCTAAAATTGTCCTTGAGGCTTTGCAAAACCCAAGGCACAAAAATATCTAAAAATTGCTAAAAAAGGGAATTTAATTGACTTTGCATCATTTTCCAAGTGTAAAAATAGCTAAACGCACATTTGGAAAAAACAGATTTTAGAGGTTCAAAAATTACAAAAATACTTCAAATTTATATCAGAAAAAGGTCCCCTGACTTGCCGGAAACATTTGGCAGCCTTCCTGATGTCAAAACGAGGCTCATGATAGCTCGTTGGAAAGCTCTGAGTGTCTACTTTCCGGCGCTCCAATCCGATGCCCGGAAGTCCTCCAAATTTGCACCTGTGTGTAAAAAACCAGAAAATTACAGTCTGCTGATAGACCAGGCAGAGTGTGCAAAAAGCGAGCTTTTTTCGCTGTTTTGAAGGGGCAAATGATCTCCAAATGCTCTGAAAATCGCTGAGGACATGCTCATGAAATTATGGCATCCGATGGTACCATTCTCCTCCCTTGACGAATCCTCAAAATGAAATGGCGAATTTATGAGTTTTTGACCAAAAACCCAAAAATGCCAAAAAACCAAAAATTGTCAAAATAGGCTCAAAATTGGGCTGCATGACCCTCAAGGGTCTTTGGCAACATGTTCCGAAGCTGAAGCCAAAATGTCAAGTGCTGATATGCCTTTCTTCTCTTTCCGTGCCGGGCGCTTCCCCTTTTCTTCCTTCAGTTTCTCTTGGGTGGCCTTTAGCTTGCGCCGGGCGAACTGATTCAACTTTTGATAGTGCTGTGTCATCTTCTTTTGCAGCTCCAGGTATTTGTTTTCCTTTTCAAGCTTCATCTCCAAGTGTTTATTGGCTCTTTCTAGCCATGCCTCCTTATTTTCTTCAATTTCTTGCTCAAGTAGTGCAGTGAGGGGAAAATATTGAAGCTGGGCTTGTTCTTCTTCCTTTTGCTTTTCCAGGGCTCTTTTGAGCCCTATGGTTCTAGGCCTCTTCCGCCTAGGCTGGTCTTCTTCTTCATCTTCATCAAACTCACCGATGAGCTCCTCTATCCTTACTTGTGCTTTAGCAGCCTCATTCTTGTATTTGATTGCTCGTGCCTCATGGACAGCCAAATGGACATTCATTTGTTCATTTTGGATCTCCAAAAAATGATTGAAGGTCTTTGTCCGATGAAGGTCATTATCCAATGCTTCAATTTGACCCTCGCGATGGATTAGAAGGTTTTCAAGAATGCGAGCTTCATTATCGCTGTCATTACTTTGGATTGGAATGACAACCAATGCACCTCCTTGTTCTTGACTTTCTCCTAACTTGCCTTTCCCTTTGCCTTTGAAAGCTAACCTTGCACTCTTCCTTCTTGGCATGCTAGTGGGAGACCTCTTTGGCGATTTTCTTTTGCTAGGGACAACTCTTGTTACTTTTGGAGTGACAGCCTTAGGCCCTTTCTTTCTTGCTGTGTTGGGCTTTGTCTTTTTAGGAGAGGGAGGCACAATTGCTTTGCCTTTGTCATCTTCTTGAAACTGCTGCTCTCCTTGAGGCTGATGTGTGTCTTCTTCAGGTTGCTTCTGCTCTTCAATGTCATGATGCTGATCTGTCTCAAATTCTTGTTGCCCTTGATCATCAACATTATGCTGCTGTTGTGCTTGGATTTCTTGTTCATTTTGTGGCTCAAGCTGCTGTTCAAATTTACGCCCAAACTGCTGTTCATGACCTTCAATATCAAGCTGCTGCTCTTCCTCTTGTCCCTGCTGTTCATTTTCACTGAGATGTTGCTGTTCAACACTCTTTTCTTCTTGCTCCTGCTGTTGCCCTTCATCTTCAATTTGCTGCTCTTCACCTATTTCTTTTTGCTGTTCAAACTGCTTCCCCTGTTCACCAACATCAAGCTGCTGGTGTGTTTCAACTTCATGCTCACTTTGTGGCTCAAGCTGCTGCCCCTGACCATCAAAATCATGCTGCTGGTCTTCATCAGTTTCTTCATGTTTGTCCTCTTCTTTTTCTACCTGTTCATGTCCTTCTTCTTCATGCTGTTCTGACTGTTATGTAGTAATCTTGAGCCTTCTAGGAGTAGGCCTGCTGGACAAAGGTACAGGGTGATGAATAGGTGGGGTGGGAGATATATGGACCAGAGGAACAGTGGAGAAGTCTGGGTGACTAATGAAAACATCCCATGGAACCTCTTTCTTCTCTAGCTGGTGTAGGATGATAATTTTGATCAGAGAATGATGGAAAAGGGAAGCTATTTGCAGAGATGGAGTCTTTTTCTGGACTGAGGATGCCATCTTCTCGATGCTTTTGTATAAAAAGTAAGGGAGATTTAGCTGCCTAGTTCTAGTGAAATGCATCAATAGTCAGACATGGTAGGCATAAACTCGAGTAAATCTCCCTTCACAAGTAAAATACTTCATTATGACCTTCATTAGAGGAGCATAGCTGTCAAGAAGATAAGAGAAAGGAAAAATAGCAGTGCATGTATCTCTGTGCTCGGGCTTGATGAAAGGCTTATAGTCATTCAAGTCTAGATGGGCCTGTTTGAACCATTTCTCGCCATGATATGGAATTTTGGTGGCTTTAGACACTGACCTAGGGGAAAACTTGAAATCAAGGTCTGCTACCTGGAAATGTTTGCTTTGGAACCTCAGGGCGCATAGGTGTGTTAAGGGCGAGAAACTTTTAACCTCCTGTACCTTCTGGCAGAAATCCAAACAACCTACCTCATGAAAATTGAAGAGGATGGATGGATGTGCATTGACTTCCTCTGTAGAGATTGGCTCATATCTTTTATGTAAACCACTTCTGCTGTCTTGCCTGGGCGGCATTTTGGGCTAAATAAGCTCTTGAAGAACCAAACTGCCTCACTGTCCTTAAACTGCCTTCTTTAAGGTGAACTCTGTCAATTCACTGTTTTGATAGTGAATAATGTCTTTGGATGACTGCACACTGTTCCCTCACAATATAAAACCCTTTCTCTTTTAAAAAGTGGCCTTTCCACTTTTAATGTATCTCAGCCAACAGACTTTTTAATAAGAAACAATACAGTGGAATGAAGAACAGACTGTTAAGTGAAATTGCTGTGTAAAGTGTCAAAATCGCCTTGCTCTGTGATGTTTGGAACTCAACAACCTGTTTGTATCTTTGCCCAAAGTAAACTTCTTAACTCCACCATCCTGTCCTTGTCTAGTGTGTCAATCAATCAACACAGCTCACACCATATACAGTCAGTCTTGAGTGTAGTCATACAGTCAATTTCACAGTTATGGAACAAAGGTGACAGAGTTTTTAAAAAATGCTCCAAAGTTTCAAATAAAGGCTGTAGGAGTTTATCTTGTCAAATAATCAAGGCACCTTATCAATGTGAAACCCTTGTCTTCGTAGAAAATTCCTTTACTCCATCTGAATATCAACTTATCAAATAAGCTCGAAGAACAAAGACAGTCAAGTAGAATACTTAGTGAAAAACTGTCTTTTCTGTGGTTTATAGGGTTAACTTTGCCCTTTGGTGTTTTGAGAAATCAACACGCGTTTGTTTTTGATTTATGAAAGGTGAACAGACAACGTTTTTAACTTAACACAACTTCTTTTCCTGTAGGCACCTTTAATAGTACACCCACCATTCCAGCACAGCTTTGATCAATGGATATTTCACAGAAAAACACAGTTTACAGATATGGTGACAAGGTTTCAACTAAGGCTGTAGGAATTTATCTTTTCACACAATCAAAACTCCTTTTCAGTATGGAAAACCTGTCTCTTTAGAAAATGTCTTTGTATCCTCTGAAATCAACTTGACAGTGAGCTTGAAGAACAAAAGGCATTTTAAAGTATACACAGGGCAACTGTCTTTCTCTGTGAGTAGTAGGAGGTGACCTGTTTTTTAATGCCTTGAAGATATAAAATATCTTTGCTTTTTGATTAGGAAACGTGTAAACACACTTTTTAGCTCAAAACTCTTTTCTCTGTAGGCACTCCTAGCAGTATATCCACCACTCCAGCACAGTTTTAAACAAGGATATACACAGCAAAAACTGTTTATATAGATGGTGACAGAATTCTCATATGTTTCTAAAGTTTCAACACAACCTGTAGGAATTTTATTCTTTCAAAAATCAAGGTCCCCCTTTGATCGAACCTTAACCCTCCTATGCAGCTCAACAGATGTATTTATGCAAAAACTAGCCTTTTACCACTTCGATAGTTTTGAAAATTTCAAGGGTAGTTTCAAAAATACCTCTTCAGATTGATGAAAGAACCTTTGAACAACTCGAGCAATCCTTAGGAGCGGTTTGAAGATGTGTCGAAAGGTCAGCAAGTGCGCGACACTTTCATGGATGAGAACGCCGCGCAGCAACCTTCGGGTGGCCTGTCGGGTCGTGGTCGGGCGCCCGTGACCCGCCGCTACAGGGGCGCCGCGCGCCCTTGTGGCGCAGTTATAAAAAATGGTCTAGGAGCGCCGCGCACTCTGCCAGGAGTGCCGTGCAGTTAAAAACCTGAACTTCTGCAAATTTAACTTGGAAAAGCTTGTTCAAACCTTCTGCAAACCGATTTGACACTTCTTTCAGTGTTTAAAGAATGTAAAGGGAGGCTCGATACTCTTGCTTGGAGACTTCGAAAATGAAGTTGGCCAATTCAATTTACTCTTTTGAAACAACAAAAAACCCCAACGGTCACTTTGTCGACTGAAATGAATAGGGTGTTTTGAAAATTTTGGGAGATGTGTTTGTTTTCAAACCAAAACTTTAAACAGTGCCTTTCGGACTTCATTATTTCCTTTATACCCTTTACTTGTTGTACCAATGAGTGAACAACCTTCTTTGACAGTGGCATGTTTTCATTACCCTTACCTAGTCTTAAAACACATATTGTGATGATTTGCGCACTTTTATAATTTTCTGTGTTTACCCAGGATGCCTTTATGCTAAAAAAAAGGAGCCTGACTGCTGCTTTGGAATGATTTCATACCTCTGGACTTTGAAGGACATACCTGTCTGTGTTATTTTGCAAGGGTATGGACTGTCCCTTTAATTGGTTGACAGCTTCTGCCTCCATGTGTCCCTTCAACTTTTTTCTCAACTGTAGGTGTCAACAACTTACTTGGATTTATTCAGACTTTGTAATGGTCTATTGATCAAGAGGGGCGCTGCTTTCCACTATACTTTCTCTGCTCAGAAAATATTACCATGATGTCTCTGTCCATTTGAATAATGACACCTATGTTTGTTTGAAGCTTTCCAAAAAAACTAACAGTGTGTCAAAGCACCTCTTTGCCTATTATGAACAATAGTTTCAATGGTGATGTATCTTGATGACATAAACCTAGATTGTCTGTGTCAGCTGTTGTAGCATATTTGAAAAGGCACCTGTTTATGAATGGAGCTGATTTCAAGAAAGACATGCCTGATTAGCTTGGCATGCTGTCCCAGGGTTTTTAAAACTCAGATCATAACCAGTTTCTGTCTTTGTGTTGAGGAGACAAACATATGAGGTGTAAAAAGCAGCTAGAGTTACTCATAAACACCAAGGCTCTTATTAGCCATTTTCTTCTAATGGAGCTCTGAAATCACCAAACCTGCTGCATCTGAAGGCTACATTTGTCTTTGTGGTGGTGTGTAGCAAAGATGAAAAAATCGCGATCGGGATATTATCGCCGAGGGGAAAAAATCGGAAAAAATCGTAAAAATCGGGAAAAAATCGGCACATACAAAAATATTCATTTTTTTTCAATTTTTTTAATATCTAAAGCATCTACAGCATAAAATAAATGCATTGACACATAAATATGAAAAAAACTAATATATAAGATGTGTAATATCATGTCTAGTGCTACATCACACATAAAACTGAATCCTGTCCTGAATACTAAGTCCTGAGTCTCAACTCAACCCCAAAATATCAACAAAAAATATAATAATGTATCTCATATCATGAGTCATAATGTTATATACAAAGGAATGCACCAAATAACCTATACTACTGATTTCCTCTGCCCCTCTTGCGAGTAAATGTAACAGCTTTCCCTCTAGACGAAGAAGTTGGCGGGGCTGGCAATGGACTCTGTTGTGCTCCAGATCCTGAAGCACTAGGAGCTAAAGGAGGTAGACCACGTCCTCTACCGGTAGCAGGGGTAGGTGGTGTCACCTCCTCCTCCTATTGTTGCTTCTCCTCCTCCTCCTCCTCATGAAACTCATCATTGATTCATCGCTACTAGAAATGGGATCATCAACAAGAGATACATAAACATCATCTAGCTCAAAGTCTTCAGACTTGGATTGCTCAACCTTAAAATGCGGTAGAAAAAGATTAACATGCTTAACCAGTGGTTTTCCTTTGAGTGAAGGGTACATTCTTGTTAAGGCCACAGTAGGGGAGTTCAACAATCAATACCAACAACATCAACAAAGTTCAACAATCAATGCCACCAACATCAAGGTTCTTAAAGGACTTCATACTCTTGATCAAATGCCAATCTCATACCCTTACACATAATAGAATCAAATGGAACAATGCAAATCCCCAAACCATGAAACCCTGAAAACCATTAAGTCTGCTGAATTTTGAGTGAAATCTAAAATTCTAGTTTCTCCATATGAAATCCAATGAGGTCGAAACCACTTTTAAACATCCTGAGTCATTTCATGGTAATGTTAAAAATTTAAGTAAAAGGATGAAAATGAAAAATAAAGGAAATATCACTTTTACTTTAAGAATTTAACATTACCATGAACGGCCAACAGGGTGTGTCAGGAAAATGAGAGGGCTGCAAAAATGACAAAAAAAAAATCGATTTTTGAACTTATAGGGTTGCTATTTGATGGGCCCACGATTTTTACCAAAATAATCGCGATTTTTTCGTAAAAATCGCAATTTTTTCGCGATAACGATTTTTTCAAAAAATCGTTGAAAAAATTGCCGAAAAAATCGGCAGCCCAAAAAAATCGCGATTTTTTCAAAAAATCGCGATAAAATCGCGATTTTTTCATCTTTGGTGTGTAGCTTGCAACAACTGGACTTACACTGGTGCTTTGACTGATATCAAGATGTCTTATATCTGGGGTTGTGTACTACTTGCCTGCCTTGTCGCTATGTTTATCTGGAACCATAGACTTTATCCCATAGCCCAACAGAAACATAAGAGCACACAGAGATCCTTTTTACTGAAGTATTTTCCTGCTCAAGACTGATTTGAGCCATTCATATTAACACCCTTGCAGAGATATTTTGTTATGATAGCTTTGATCAATGAAGTCTCTTTCTGTTGCGCCATGATGATGATGCTGGTAACTTCAGTTTATCTTCTTTCTTAGGACACAAGACCAACAACTCTGCTTTCTTTGGTCTTGCACATTTCAGATCTTAGCCCTGTTCTGATCATCACTTTCCCTCAGAAAACCTGAGTCACTGCTTTACTGTCTAGTAAAAACAAACCTGTGCTTATAGTAAGTTTTGTAATTCTTCAAGTCAATATTAGCCATCGCCCTCTGCTTGTAGATGAAGGAGGCGCCTTAACCCTCTGCTTATAGATGAAGGAGGTTTTTGGCCATGACAAAAATACAAGTTTGTTTGACAGTGTTGTCTTTCTTCTATTGTGTTTTCATGTTGAATGAAGCTGTAAGAGTTTGATGAGTAACTCCTTACCCTGCAGATGTATCTCAGGCTCATGTTTACATTTGAGAAGCAGCTATTCTTCTAAATGTGGATTCAAGAATTTTCTCCTGAGATGATGACATGTTTCCTGTGCTTGTCAAATCCATAAACAGTGTAAAACACCTAAAAATCAGCTTGAGACTGTGGTCTATGCAGTGCTGAGACTTAAGGGTGTGTAAGTGGCGCGACTTAGAGCTGTGATCAACTTGATTTGCAGAGTGGGAGGTTTGTTATGATTGGTCTGTAGCAGATGGAGGTTTTTTGGCCTTTTGATGGTTGCCAAGGGTAAAATGTCTTAAAGCGCCACTTCCTAACTTAGGGGAGGCTTTTGAAACAGACTTGGATTGTCCTTTTAGAGCTGATGGGCAGACTAGTAGGGCTAAAGCTAGATAGGATAGTGATAATGAGGTTTCACCTTGACATGGGCAGATTGAAAAGTAGGAGGGCGAAAAAAGTTTTATGAGGGTTTTCTAGATGACAAATTGACATATGGAGATCAGCTTCTAGAAAACTCAGCTATGGATTTAGTCATCACCAACAAGTGAAAAATACTGATGACTAACAAGAGTGACAGTTGCAGTGGCTAGGAGCGCCAAAGACTGAGCAGCGCAAAGCAGAGTTGGTAACAGTGCAGTTGGCACAGTGCAAAGTCAGCAACAATGTAGAGGCTTTAGAGGGTCAGCGCAGAGACTAGCAGTGGTCTGAACTCCAGTGACAAATGCATCATACTGAAAACAGTTGGTTCAGTGTTTTGGATGTTTTTATGTTGCCAACAACAACAGAGTTGCAGTATGGATGCAATTGGCAACAACATGCAGGGTCAACAACAACACAGATGCAACATTTGCGCAGTAGTTGGTGTGCAGTGATATCAGACATCAACAACGCAGAGGGAGATGATACAGAGTCAGAGTAATGGTTCAACAGGTTGTATTGCTAGAGCACATTCCTTGCTAAGAGGGAGTTTTTATTTCTGGTAGCATCATATGTGCTCTAGTCTCAAAAATTTGCAGGAGGCTAGGACACATGCATTCTCCAAGACCCATAAATCGTTTCGGGAAATTCCACTCAGGGAGTGATCCAAACTTATGCTAGAAAGCAATAAAATACATAAATAAACATAAACGCAGAGATGCAACAGAAATAAAACTTAATTTCATTAATATAAAATAACTGAAAGATGCTTATAGACAAAATGGAAATAAACTAGCCAGGGCAATGGTAGCTTATCTCTGAGAAGAGATGTGGTGGCTACATGCCTTTGAACTGCCTTACAATGAGGCTCTAGGGCCTTTTTATTGTTGAACAACATGGAAAAACCCTAAACAACCAAAACCCTAACCTTAGGAGATGGAACACCAAGAGTTTGTGGGCCCCGTTGGGGTTAGTTGGGTAACCAACTTCTCGAGGTCGTAACTTGGTCATAATATCTTTGTTTGGCGCGTACAATATATCATTGGAAATATCTCCCAGAGTATTACAGGATTTGCCGTAGGCCCCTGCCTACGGCTATGGGCTTGCAACGGACCTAAAAAAAATGCCGATTAGGGGGTCAAAATTGCTCCGAATGTTTAGGACCCGAAAAACTACCAAAAATAGTAAACTATGCTACAATTAAGGAAACTGAAAAATTGAAAGAAAAAATGGTGGGGGTCCAAGTGGGATAGGCGGGTAGCCACCAATATCCACCTGGATCAAGGAGGTTTAATTAAAATAATTAATTATTTTTAATGGATGCCTAAGTCTAAACTTAGGAAATTAAAATAATTATAAGGGTATTAATTAAACTGGGTGTGAATCTTCTAGAAAATGACAGAGATCGAGTCAAGATGATCAAAGCCATTGATTAGGATCTAATCTGGGCTGTTGAAAGTTCAATAAGAAGATTATAGGAAGGAGCTCGATGGGCACTTGGAGAATACTTCGAGTGAGAGGTCTAGAGATCTAATTCTCAAGAGAGTAGTGCAGTGGTTGCTGGAGGTGTGATCGAGTTGATTTCTTGCAGTGAGGGGCAGGGATAGTGGCCAGTTGAAGTTTTCCTGATCCGGTGAATACAAAGTAGAGAAGGCAAAGTGAGATCCAGAGAGGCAGCGTAGAGCCATGCTGGGCAGTGCAGAGCCATGTTGAGGCAGCGCAAAGCCTGAGAGGAGATGCGCAGTTTTGTTGAGGAGCAGTCTAGATCTAGTGCCAGGAGCCGGGTTGTGACACTGGAGGGTCAAAGATCTGAGCATCCAGCCAGCAGATCAATCAGCCAGAGGAGTGGCACAGAGGCAGCGCAGTGACTGCGTAGAGGCAGCTTGAGGCTAGCCATTTAGAGGCTGGATCAGTTTCAGATCGCCAGTGATAGTGTGAGGATATTTCTCACTTCATTTCTGCCAGTTATATTCTCTGTATCAGATAGCTAGGAAGGCATCCAAAGATTTGTATTCGGAAACTACTGCAAAATAATACAAACCCTTAGCTGCTGCACCGATTTTCCTGCATTGGGTTTTTCCGGGGACATTTGTCCAAAAATAACTGTGTCGATTATGTGTTTATTTCTTTCCTGCACTATATATTTGTTTCCACAGTATTTTGTATTTGTGTAGGTTGCAGTGTGATGTATTCAGTGTTTGCTGCAGAAAACTGCAAATAAATCATTCAGTGAAAATTAACAATTAGGTGAATATTTTCCAGTTGCTGCAATAGGATTCCGGTTTTAGGAATTTTCACAAAGATAAGATCAAGATGTGAGCTTAATTAGTGCGATATAGTGGATTAAGGTAGCCTGCATCTCATGGAGCATGTTCTTCCAGTCATCATGAAGAAAAAGGATTGCACATATGTTTGGATGCTATTCAAGTCTAGGATCCCATTGATGTCAAAGAATTGATCAATAGGTTCTGGTGGTGCAGGGTAAGGCAGGTCATTGGTGTTCATGTCATTGATCTAGAAGAACCTGATACCATTGGATTGAAACTCAGTGTTTGCAGGTATGCAGGCTTCAGTCCACATGATCTGGATCAAGATTAGAGATCTTGAGTTCCTTGTCACACTATTTCACCTTCCAAATCTTTTTTTCCTTACTTACACTAGTCCACATATTTTCCATCCAGGGTTGAGCTAGAAGGGTTTTAAAACCTTTTCCTTCTGTTTCCATGACAGATAGAGCATGCTTTTGTGCAAAGGCATAGATTATTACTCCTATAATGCAAATAACCACTCTCCTCCAATGTGGAATGTAACCCTTAATAGTGGAATGTATCAACCACTATCAAGGATAGTGGAGCGCTCTTCTTGTCGGGAGAATATTATCCTTATGTGAACTATGTATGCCCTTGAAGATCTTTATATATCCTGCACGTTCTCCCATTCTCATACAGAATGCAAGTGCTGTCAATATATCAATTCTGCAGGCTGACTACTCCTTAAATCACAATTTACAGGCCTTCTACTTCATGAAGAGTGGCATGATGCTCTCAAGTGAAGTATTTTAACCACAGATCACAAGAGTCCTTCACAAAGATAAGATCAAGATGTGAGCTTAATTAGTGTGATATAGTGGATTAAGGTAGCGTGCATCTCATGGAGCATGTTCTTCCAGTCATCATGAAGAAAAAGGATTGCAGATATGTTTGGATGCTATTCAAGTCTAGGATCCCATTGATGTCAAAGAATTGATTAATAGGTTCTGGTGGTGCAGGGTAAGGCAGGTCGTTGGTGTTCATGTCATTGGTCTAGAAGAACCTGATACCATTGGATTGAAACTCAGTGTTTGCAGGTATGCATGCTTCAGTCCACATGATCTGGATCAAGATTAGAGATCTTGAGTTCCTTGTCACACTATTTCACCTTCCAAATCCTTTTTTCCTTACTTACACTAGCCCACATAATTTCCATCCAGGGTTGAGCTAGAAGGGTTTTAAAACCTTTTCCTTCTGTTTCCATGACAGGTAGAGCATGCTTTTGTGCAAAGGCATAGATCGTTCCTCTTATAATGCTAATAACCACTCTCCTCCAATGTGGAATGTAACCCTTAATAGTGGAACGTATCAACTGCTATCAAGGATAGTGGAGTGCTCTTCTTGTCTGGAGAATATTATCCTTATGTGAACTATGTATGCCCTTGAATATCTTTATATATGCTGCACGTTCTCCCATTCTCATACAGAATGCAAGTGCTGTCAATATATCAATTCTGCAGGCTGACTGCTCCTTAAATCACGATTTACAGACCTACTTCATGAAGAGTGCCATGATGCTCTCAAGTGAAGTATTTTAACCACAGATCACAACAGTCCTCCCACAAGAGGCATACGCATTCTAAGTGAATCTTCTCTCTCATAAGCTTCAAGTTGGTTTTTGGAATATTAAATGTGTTAGTGAGATTCAGTATATCTGTCTCATATTTTTCTTCGTTTTAGACTCCATTTCACACAATAAATGAGAACGAATCGACCACTTTATAATATGAAGTATGATCTTAATAGGTGATTTTAGAATGAAAACCTGCCATTTTTAGTGCAAAACAGCTTGCTGTTCTGTTGTTTTATTTGCAGAAGTAGGGGAAAACTTTCTCATATTTTTGTGAATTGCAGGCTTAATAATTTTGACCAAGGTTACTTGGGAGTGGGAGAGGAAGCGGGGAGCGACATTTTCAAAAGCTCCCTGTTCGGGAGCGAATCAGGAGCGACTTTTTACATTATATATATTTTTATATATTTTGATGCATATATGTCAACAAAAGCATGTAGAATGATGAATTAGGTATAAAAAGCATAAAAACATGGATTGAACCATATAACATCAATCATATAGAAGTTATAATCCTCATCAACCACGTCCATAAGTTAGTAACATACAACATATCGAGTCTCATGATTCATCGATCTTAAAGTTTCAAGCTTTCAAAATTTGATATATAACATTTATCATCATTGATCACTAAAGTTGTACTTTTAACCATTACAACAAAGAATATCTAACATGAAATGAAATGTTTCAACTTTCACCTTTCACGAAGCATCATATTTATAATTCATTACCAATGAGTTATAATTGCCTACTTCAAACTTCAAACTTCAAACTTAAATTGTCATATATTGTTTACAAAAATATCATAATAAGTATGAAAGAGTCATCAGTTATAAAAAGTTAAAGTTACTAGAAACTAGAAAAGACAAGTAAATCTATTATCTACTGCTTCCTCTTGCCACCACAAGAAATTTCTAATTTCTGAGAAGGTCGTGGTGGTCTTTTGGGAGTCTTCTCTCGCATAGTCGGATGACCAAAACGAAAAGGCACATGCCCTCCATGTGAAGATGTAGATGGAGGTGGCGGCAACAAAGGCAAAGATGTTGGAACTCGATGTTAAAATTGGCAACTAGGGCCAAATTCGACTATTGGTCAACTCATCTGTTGGAGATGATTATTGCATTGAATTCCTCTTTTCGAGAGGACCAAAATCGACCTAAAGATCACCAAATTTGGATGAGGAAAAGTATTTATTTGTTCAAAAGGAATTCTATAAGGCATGACCTTATCAAAGCGGGAAAAATTTGAAATTTGAATTTGCCTCCACAAGTGTCAAGGTTGGCTTCACCTCCATAAGGACAAAATGTCATGTCTAATTGTATATATGGACATCTTCCAACCTCATTTCATCCATCCAATCTCTCAAGTGATACTTCCGAAAGAGCCGCAACTTGGAGAAGCTAGGAGAACATGATGTTTGAGTTTGTTCTTTGGAAACTTTGTCTCCCACAGGTCTGAGTTAATAGAAGGCAACTAGCCGCAGTCATTAGGGCAATTCTAGATGATGTTTTGGCATGTCTTTTGGGAATGAAACTCTCCTTTAGCAGGCCAAGTTCCACAGGCCGGAGGCCAAGATTGTTGGAAGCATATATGGGTTAATACTGTTGGAAAATGTAACTAGGTTCGTTCTTTAATAATGTATTTGAGTCATATTGTAATGTACTTGTCAAAAGAATAAAAAATTAATTTTTATTATTATTATTGTGACTTGTTAAAGTATGGGTTTCATGCTTGGGTCACCATGTTTTAGGTCAAAGTCCCCATTGAAGACTTCTAGGATTTATTCTGCATTAATAGAGTCATTATACTTTAAAAAAAACCCTTCTTGGGCTTTTGAATCATGTAAAAAGGTTTAATATTGAGTCAAATATGAATTATGTGACCTCCACACCAAGTCGACTTAGAAGAGATCAAGTCAGCTCATGTAGGCCCAAGAGACACCTATTCGACCTCACCTGGAGCTTATAAAAAGAAGAAAATCGAATTCATTTGGAGCACACTCTCTCAAGCAGTTCGATATCTCTTGAAGTCGTGAAGAAGTTCGAAGTATGTTGTCGGGACGCTGAAAGAAGTGCGAGTTTCGATAAGTCTAAGGAGAAGAAGAAAAACGAAATTTTGGTGCCTCTCTCTATTTTGAGCTCTGGATTGGGATCGAAGTCTTCCAAGTTTCACTCCTGCCAGAAGCCGTATGATGCCAGAAGTTGATGCCTAGTCGAAGTTGCTGGAAAGGGCTCAAAATTCTGGAGGCTGACTTGGTGTGGAGGGAAGGTCTGGTCTTGGTCTAGGGTGAAGAGTCTCAAAGAATACTATTGAAAGGAAGAATTTCTTGACTGAGTTTTCCCATCGAGGGGGGTTTTTCCTTGGCATGTGCCTACATCTGGTGTCCATTGTTTTATGTGCTGTCGCTTTGGTAATTGCTTGATGAACTAAAAGAAAGAAGATATAAAGAATCATAATAATAAGAAACATCAAAAGTAATTATCAAGAATAAGAAAATCTTTTTGCCTTTTTGATTTTCTAACATGGTATCAGAGCTATGGTGAAGAAGGAAGAAAAAAGCAATCTTTAGCACTTAATCAAGGAACCATTCGTAGGACCATCTCAGGGAAGGAATCTACTACATTCCAGGAAGATGTTTAACACAATGAAAGGAGGAAACAAACTTGAAGGAGCCTCAAACTACAGATCCTAGAAGAAAAGAATTGACCTCATCCTTGAAAAGAACAAGGTATTGGACTTGGTCAAAGGAAATGTAAAGAAGCCTACAGTGGATTCTAGCGATGGTGACAAAGTGAAATTCAGGGAACTAGAATTGGTGGCCATGACTCTAATGGTAGAAAGAATAAAGGACAACCTTGTCCCGTTCATAGCCAACATTGACCATGCTCAGGAAATGTATGAAGCCTTGTCGAAGTTATTCACTATTAAGAACATTGCTGAAGTAGCAAGTTTGAAGAATGAGCTAAGGACTAAAAAGATGGCTAAAGAAGACATAGTGGCCTCCTTTGTGAAGATAGCAAGATTCAGGGATGAACTTTTGGCCATTGATGGAATTGTTCCAGACAAAGAACTCGTGATCACTGCCCTATTAGGATTGCCACCTACTTGGGGTGCATTTGTTGCAGGACTTAATAGTTGGAAGGTAGCTCCCACCTTTGAAGAACTATGGACTACCTGCAGTTAGGAAGAATTAAGGATCTCATTAGCTGCCAATCTTGAAGGAGTATCAAATGCCTACATTCCTCAGCATAAAGGAAAGAAATTAAAAGGATCAAAGAAGAAAGTTGACATGTCTAAGGTAGAATGCTATCAGTGCCAGAAGAAGAGTCACTATAGGAGTGACAGTCCCGACAATCCAAGAAACAGGAAGAGAGAAAGGGATCAAGCCAACATTGTTGAAGAAGGAGACTCAAAGAAAGTCAAGCCTAAGGAATCTGACATTAGGACATTTTATCGTTTATAGGTATCACTCAAGCTTTGGAGGGAGCCCTCAACAACTCCTAAAGATAAGTATCTCATTTCCCTTCAGTTATTGGTTTCATGTACTTATTTGAGTTTTGATTATATCAATACTAATCACCTTTCTCCCTCTATTTTCTTGATTAGGAAGACATCTGCTATATTCTCAAGGTATATCAAGGAGGATCTCTCAAGAGAAGGTTTGTCAAGGGACAAAGGTATGTCTTAAACTA
Organism: Pinus albicaulis; assembly: GCA_034641835.2. NCBI lineage: Eukaryota > Viridiplantae > Streptophyta > Pinopsida > Pinales > Pinaceae > Pinus > Pinus albicaulis. The sequence continues at coordinate 1,234,062,764 of CM076570.1, read as the reverse complement.
TAATACATTGATTTCTTTATATTAAAGGTTTATTCATTTGACATTCTATTACTAACATTGTTATGTCTATCTATATTTATTCATAATGATTCTTGTTCTGGGTGATTCATCACTTGATAAATCTACCCACCCCACTCTATTCTTAACTGTTTTCGTAGAACCCTAGACAGATTTTGGAAAACCCTAACTGAAGGGTATGCTAATGTGAATGTCTGAACCGTAAATTGCCTAGGGATATTTTTGTAATGCTATTTGAAGTTTTATTGATGATGTCATATTTGGGATTTTGGTATGATTGGAAAAACCTAACTTGTTAGGGTTGAATCATAAGGTCTAAAATCCTGAGCCTATGAAGTTCTGGTAATGTTGTGTTTGTTATGTTTCTACATTGAAATCCTAGCTCATTAGGGTTTGGCAGAATGTGAAAGCAAGACTCTTATAATGTCTTAAAAAATGATTTCCTTGGTATGTATGTTTGTTGGTATATCCTTTTTGGTTGAAACCCTAGCTTGGTCTAGGTTTGTGTATGTCTAATGTATTAATGTTGTTGGACATATGATATGCCTTTGCATGTTAATGATTTCCTAGATACATGTGTTGACCTAGTTATTAATGTTCATAAATCTCAAGGTTTAATATAAGTCCTTGTCAGAGATTCTAGGATGATGATATTTGGAAATGTAGGGTTTTGCGGCTAAACCCTAGTAGTAGTTAAGTTCTCTATTATGTTTGATATAACAATCTGAGATGTATTTATGTAATGATTGTTGAAATGTGGGTTTGAAGTTGAACCTTAGTAGAAGTGAAAATCTATGATATGATGATTTGAGATTTATGAAATCTGAGTTTTGATTGGATTTGATGGTTGATTGAAAATCTAGGGGTTTGCAGCTAACTCTAATGGAAGCTGGTCATATTAATGACTAAGCTGTGATTGACTTTGATTGATTCTCTTGTATGAAATCTAGGATTTGTATAAAATCCTAGTGGGAAGTCTGATGTATATGACTTCTTAAAGTTATTAGATATTTTTCTTTTGACTTACTTTTAGGGATCGTTATATGACATAACTAATTTTTTGTCATCTTGAATTCTGAAAATTGTTTCTAGGGTTTGCTATATGTTGTAGTAGGGCGTGTCACACCTTTGAAAGAAACATTGAAACCCTAGATAGAATGAAAGATGTTATGAAGTAGTCTAGGTTTTATGACAAAGTCCCTCGCAAAATGTTTTTTTTCTTTTCTTTTCTGAATAAGACTAATTCTATTAAGCGAAAATATGGTACAAGGTGAGATTACAAACAAGAGAGGCAAGAAGCGGGCCAATCGACTTCGGTCCCGAAGAGAGTAAATGAAACAAGCAAGAGCTATGCAGCGTGACTAGAGTGCTAGAAGAAATATGCTGGATTCTACTCAGAATGGGCGGAATCCTCCATGCGAAGTTTTTTTCCCTTCTTTTTGTTGACTTTTACCCATCCATCTTGGTGTGGATGGGCAAGAACCACTTGTAGACTGGTGTTGACTGTGGGAGGAGTCTCCTTATCTGTATCAGAAGAGGACTCATGAGTGCGTTTCTGAGAGATCGTCGTGTCTGGAGGATCCTCAAGTACGACGGAGGACAAGTCATTTTTCTGTTGAGTATGTTCCATTTCTGCATCAATCTCTTCATCCTCTGAACTCAAAGATTCAGAGTCATCCATGGGCGGTGGACTACAAGGTATCCATCTTTTGGATTTGGATTTTGAAATGTTTTCCTTTTTTTTGGCAAGGAATATGGGGTAGGAGTTCTGAAGATGCCTTGTTTGGTGACAATGGCGGCAGCGGAAGGCAGTATTCTCATAATCTAGGATCTGTGTCCATACAAAGTCGCTTATGTTGAGATTAATTTGGTTGGGCAGGACTTTGCTTATGTCTATTTCCACACATATTCTGGCATATGTGTATAGTCCTTGGCACTCTTGTGAGTAATCTGTCGTCAAAAAGTGGCCCAAGGCATTTCCTATTCCTCGATAGACTGAAAGGTGCCATAGATGGGTCGGTAAATTGGGAAGCCTGACCCAGATAGGAGTCCTAGTGATGATTGCTGTAGCTGGGTCGAAATCTAGGAACTAGGGGGTGATGAATAGCCCCGCTGCTCCCTAAAATCACGATCCTTCTGTCAGGGCCTGTTGATAATCCTTGATGTGATCAAACAGTACTATGAAGAAACCCTTTGAGCAGAAGCTGACCTTGCAGTTGTGGGTCCAGTTGGCGTAGATCCATTCAAAGAGTTCCTTTGTGTGAGGCCAAAGTCCATTGAATCTGCAGATGATAGCGGTATCTGTAAATTTTTGAAGCTGTTCTGCTAGATCTGGATGTGAAATCTCTATGGAGGGAATATCCTCTAATTTATCAACCAGAAAAGGCTTGGGGGCCTCATGGGTTTGGGCAACTTTCTTGAGTTGTGCATGGACAACATCCTTGTAGGAGAAAGCTGGAGCAGAAGAGGAATTTCCTGCGGCTCCTTTTCTCAAACGAAGGGTTAACACAATAGAAGCATTTCTTTCAATACTATAAAAAGAGAGGGGAAGAGGGTCCTCAAGTTGTTTACCTTCGTAGAGAAGTCTCTGAAGAGTAGAGGGAATCCCGAGCCTATGTTCAAGGTCTAGCGAGGGGTCCTTCACCAGATCCATTGAGCGCACCCAATGTAGCATGGTTTGGCCCGAAAGAAGCGAGATCTGGATCTGATAAGGAGCAGAGAGATCTGCAGTCCCCTGCTTACCTTTGCAGATCTAAGATGAGAACGAACTGGGTCTCTGGTATTCTAGTTCCTCCAGGCCTTGCAGGGGTTTAAATGAGGTTGAAAGATGAGGATGGCTGCCACAGTGCTGGGTTTTTTAGCCAGTGGAGGCTCCTCTGCGCACCCTGCAAGCAGATCCGGAAGGCCCAGCTGCTGTGAGGCATAGACGATGGCAGAATTTGTGCATTTGATGAAGCCGGTTTCATCTGCATTATGAAGGACTGCAAAATCAGGTCGAAACAGAGTCGTGACCCTGTTGCTGAGGGGAGCGACCGCAGGTAATAGTGTTGTATCAGAATCCTTATTCCTGGCACCGATAGCCTATTTGGTTGCGGCAATATGCTCTTCCAAGGCGGTGGAGTCGGCACAGAGTGTGCCCACAGCATTGGCGGCGGCCACACGGTTTTGTTAAGCCTTCAACCTGGGCAGGGTTGGCTCTCGTAGGGGGTTTGCAACTAGTGCAGCAACAGGTTCCTTCACAGCAGCATCATCGGGACAGAGTGATTCAGGCTCTGATGCGGGAGCCACAATGTCGGTGGCAGCAACAACAGAGCGCCTTAAAACCCTAGCTCCGGCCATAGCTCTTATTCTTAGTCCTTAGCAAAATGTTGAAGAGCATGTGTCTCTTGTTTGGGTATCTAATACGTATAAAGTTGAAATGCTTTTATGATTATGATATGGCTAACTTCATGCTTATATAGATTTGGTTGTACTTGCTACCTAAGTTGTGCAGGTACACAATCTTCAATATGGTGAAGATGCTCATTGATAAGCATGATGGTAACTCTGATGAAATGGTTGGAAGCCGCAAAAGATTCTCTGAGGACAAAAAGAAGAAGCTAATTTCCTTGAGGAAGCCTCTGCATAAAGGAGATCTCCCTAAGATTAAGAGGGACTTCGGATGAAGAGATGCTTCCTGATTGAGAGGGAGGGCATAACTTGGTTTTGACTGAAGAATAAATTTCGAAGGATATGTTGCTGCATGAGAAATAGGAAAAGGAAAGTGTATGATGAAGGAATCTTCTATCAAAGATTCGGTTGATAGTCCTACTGCGATAATTTGAGAAGAAACATCTAGAACGACTCCGAAGGTTTATATTTGAGTATGTACATGTGAAAGTATATTATTGATTGGGGTTGTGTTTGTACAGGAAAATCTCTCGAAGGATTTGATAGCATGCTGCTCACCAATCAATTTGATTGGGAGAGATTGTGTTGAGATTTTGGGTAGCATCGGATGTGCTCTAGCTCTGAAACTTTGTGGAGGGGCTAGGACACATGAGATCTCCAAGACCTAGAAATCATTTGGAGAAATTCCACCCGGTGTAAAAGTTATTCAAACAATTAAATTTTTTAATGGGGAACCTAAGTCTAACTTAGGGAAATTAAAAAATTAAAGTGAATTAATTTACACGTGTGGGTGAGAATGTTCTAAGTGACGTTGATCAAGCCTTTTCTAATCTGAGCCGTCGATTAGAGATTAGATCACGACCGTTGATTTATCAACGAGAAAAGTATTAAAGGAAGGCTTGGGGTCAGTTGGAGAACACACACAAAGCGGTAGCACTTGAGCTAAGTTGAAATTCTGGGGCGTGGTTTGCTGAGAATTTTCGAGTGAGCTTGTAGTGCTTGTGAGGGGCAGATCGGTGAGGGATTATTATGATCCGAGGCCAAGAATACAAAGGCGGAGAGGCAGATCTGTACCATGCAACACAGAGACCAGCAGGAGGGACGCAACCAAGCCAGGCTCACGCAGAGGCAGCGCAGAGGCTGGTGCAAGGCCTTCAGGGTGACGCAGAGGCAACGCCGAGCCTAGAAGGGTGATGTAGGGGAAGCCTGTGCTGCGCAGTGGCTATGCTGGGCAGGAGAGGCTGACGCAGAGGCTGGAGGAGCAACGCTGGGGTTCCAGTGGGCTAGAAAGGGCTTGTATTCAGCGTATTTCAAAGGAGTGCTTCCTTGGTTGAATCAACCATATTTTCTGTCTCCGAGTGATAGGTACATTTGCCATGAAATTCTTTGTTAGGAAAACCATTACTGGTGCCCTTGATTGTATTCAAATATTCTGCTTAATAAACAAACCCTCTAAGAGCTGCTGCATCGGTTTTCCTGCATTGGGTTTTTCCAGGGACATTGTCCAAAAAATATTGTCCTTTGTTATGTGTGCGTTATGCTTCAGTAAATGATCTGTATGTATGTGTAGGTTGCAATTATGTTTTCTTTGATATTTTATTGAATATTCTGAAAATAACTTGTTAATTAAATCTTACAAGTAGGAGATGTAAATCAAGACACTGCAATAGGGTTTCTATATTAAAAAAATTTCACATGGTATCAGAGCGATTGTAGATCAAGCTAAAGGCATTAGCATAGGGCTGAAGATTTTTTTGCTGCAGGAGGGCAGTTGAAGCTGCATAGATTCAGAAAGAGGCAGCGCAAAACCAGAGGGACAGCGCTGGGGCCCTGCAAGGGTGACGTAGAGCCAGTCTACTCATGCAGAGCTGACGCAAGCCTAGAAGGGTGATGCAGATACAGTCAAGCTCACGCAGGCCCAAGAGGGTGACGCAGTCCAAGAGGGAGTGATGCTGTGCGGGTTGCCGTGGCTGGAAGTGCAGTTTTATGATCTTCGAAGTTGCTGGTGGGGTTCTGCCGGTGTAGAACAATGCCTAGCAAGGTTGACAAAGTAAGGGGAAACAGTTCTTCGACATATTTTCTAACCAAGAAATATGAGATTCGATCAAGTGGAATGATCGTAGAGGGCTGATTCAACATAATTGGTGAAGGATTTCTGGGAGGGAAATCATTTGTCAGAGGGAGCATATTCTCTAGAGGGTTTCTATTGCCAAGAAACTCATATCCGGTCTTTCGCTGAGTGTAGCAGTAGTAGAAGGGAGAAGAGCACTTGCTTCGACAGTTTGAGCAAAGATGGCCCCGTATGGACTGAGAGATCAGGTTAGATTAGACGGTGTGTCTAACTTTGCCATCTGGAAATCCAGAATCTTGGCAGTCCTTGATGAATATGGCGTCAGAGACCATGCCGAGAACATCTTGGCTGTTCCAATCGATGCTGCTCTTCTAGCGAAGTTTAATGAAAATCAGGTGCGAGCAAAATGCTCGATCATGGATGGAGTGAAAGATCACGCGGTTCCACATATTGCCGAGAAGGAGACGACAAACGAGGTGTGGGCGACATTAACCACGTTGTATCAAGGTAGCTCCGTCCAGAGGAAGATGCTTCCAGAGAATCAGATGCGGCTATTCCAGATGCACTAGGGAGAGGAGATCGATCCTTTCGTCTTTAGATTGCAGACAATTCGAGACCAACTGATTGCCATGGGGGCAACCCTTGATGATGGAATCATGGTGAGGACTGCCCTGAATGCAGTCACTGATGATTGGGAGACCTTTGTCCAAAGTATCTTGGGTAGAGCACAACTTCCAAACTGGGGAGACATGTGGGCAATCCTTTGACTGGAGGAAATTAGGATAATAACCAAGAGGGAATTTAGTAGCGGAGGAGTCAAGATTAAGAAAGAGGAGGAGGAAGATGCAACCCTAGCATCTAAGGGACAGAGGCAACAAGGGAAGAAGAAGAAGGACCTATCCAAGGTCCGATGCTTCAGATGTGGTGGATTGGGGCACTTCGCCTATACTTGTCCTAAGAAGAAGGGCAAGGAAGATTCAGATTCCAAGGCAACAACAACGAAAGGGGATGACGACAATGATGATGATGTGGCCATGAGTGCTCATGTACCTCGAGAGAAGAGGTGGGGCGACATAGATCTGTAGAGTGAGCTACATATGGTAACGACAGGATCCTTGAGGTGCCCAAACTCTTGGATCACATACGAGCTACGGCAGCCGTTAAAGACAATAGTAGGATGATTAGAGTCAGTGGATGTAGGGACCATGGAGGCACTTTGGCAGTGCTGGGACGCTGAAGACTGGAGGAGTGTAGAGGAGAGGAAGTAGCAGCGTAGAGGCTGATGGGATTTCAGTAGCGCAGAGGCAGTCTTTACGCAGTGTAGAGTGGCAGACAACACAGAGGTTCAGAGGGTTAGGGCAGATCAGCAACAAAGGGTGTTTCCGATCGAGATGCAACCAAACTGACTTGTCTGTCAGTTGATTGGGTGATTGTCCTTCAGTTGCTTACTTCTCAGCAACTGAGTTGCAGTGCAACATTTAGCAGTGGTAGTGCTATAGGCAACATGATGCAGCAATTTGAGAGGGAGCTACAGTACAGATGTGGCAGTGACTATGGCAGAGTCATGGGCAACAGTACAGAAAGAAGTAGCGCGGTGGATGGAGGGCAGCAGGTCAAGCATCAGCAGCACAGGGGACCGATGCCAGAGATCAGAGTAACGCTTTTGGAGTGAAGTGTTGCTAGAGCACATTCCTCGCTAAGAGGGAGTGTTGAGATTTTGGGTAGCATCAGATGTTCTCTAGCTCCGAAACTGTGTGGAGAGGCTAGGACACATGAGATCTCCAAGACCCAAAAATCGTTTGGAGAAATTCCACCCGATGTAAAAGTTCTTCAAATAATTAAATTTTTTAATGGGGACCCTAAGTCTAACTTAGGGAAATAAAAAATTTAAAGTGAATTAATATACACATGTGGGTGATAATGTTCTAAGTGATGTGGATCAAGCTTTTTATATTCTGAGTTGTCGATTGGAGATTAGATCACAACCATTAATTTATCAATGAGAAAAGTATTAAAGGAACATTTGGGGTTAGTTGGAGAACACACACAGAGCGGTAGCACTTGAGCTAAGACGAAATTCTGGGGTGTAGTTTGCTGAGAATTTTCGAGTGAGCTTCCAGTGCTTGTGAGGGGCAAATCGACGAGGGATTATTCTGATCCGAGGCCGAGAATACAAAAGGCAGAGAGGCAGATCTGTACCAGGCAACGTAGATACCAACAGGAGGGACGCAACCTAGCCAGGGTCACGAAGAGGCTGACGCGGGCCTTCATGGTGACACAGAGGCAACGCTGAGCCTAGAAAGGGTAAAGCAGGGGCAGACTGTGTTGCATAGTGGCTATGCTGGGCAAGAGAAGCTGACACAGACGCTGGAGGAGCAGTGCTGGGGTTCCAGTGGGTCAAAAAGGGCTCGTATTCATCATATTTCAGAGTGCTTCTTCGACTGAATCAACCATATTTTCTGTCTTTAAGTGATAGGTACATTTGCCGTGAAATTCTCTGTTGGGCAAACCATTATTGGTGCCCTTGATTGTATTCAGATATTCTGCTATAAACAAACCTTTTAAGAGCTGGTGCACCTGTTTTCCTGTATTGGGTTTTTCCGGGGACATTGTCCAAAAAATATTGTGTCCTTTGTCATGTGTGCGTTATGCTTCAGTAAATGATCTGTATGTATGTGTAGGCTGCAATTGTGTTTGCTTTGATATTTTACTAAATATTCAGAAAATAACTTGTTAATTAAATCAAACAAGTAGGAGAAGTAAATCAAGATACTGCAGTAGGGTTTCTATATTCAGAAATTTTCACAGATTGGTCATCCATAATCTGTTGGAACAAGGGGTGTTGAGGCTTTGTGAGTGACGCATTGCCTGGGAGGACATTTGGATGACACTTTGTGTTGATGTCTAGGTCCCAAAGTAGGGAAGGGTGGTGTGGGTCATAGAGCTCTGACCATTTATATGCACCTAGGTCCCTGGGTTGGTGGTTAGCAAGTAAGCCTGATGGTACCTAAAGGGGTTGAAAGCTTGAGTCCATCTTGGTCCCACCTGGATAGATTGCCCTGGTCAGGAATCTAGTCTGTGGCATTGCGGTGCCTAAATTGTTGAGTGACCAATGGATAGATTGCCTTGGTTAGGAATCTAGTCCATGGCATTGCGGTGCCTAAAGTTCTTCATTGTTCATATAGTATGAGATCTTCCATTATATATGTATATGATGAATACTTCCCTAGTTAAGAGGGAATGTTGGAAAATGTAACTAGGTTTGGTCTTCAAATAATGTACTTGAGTCATCTTGTAATGTACTTGTCAAAAGAATAAAGAAAATATTTATTATTATTATCATCGTGACTTGTTAAAGCATGGGTTTCATGCTTGGCTCGCCATGTTTTAGATCAAAGTCCCTATTGAGGACTTCTAGGATTTATTCTGAGTTAATAGAGTCATTGTACTTTGAAAAAGATCCTTCTTGGGCTTTTGAATGATGTAAAAAGGTTTAATATTGAGTGAAATATGAATTATGTGACCTCCACACCAAGTCGGCCTAGAAGAAATCAAGTCGGCTCATGTAGGTCCAAGAGACACCTATTCGACCTCACCTGGAGCCTATAAAAGGAAGCAAATCAAATTCATTTGGAGCACACTCTCTCAAGCAGTTCGATATCTCTTGAAGCTGTGAAGAAGTTCGAAGTGTGTTGTCCGAAAGTCGAAAGAAGTGCGAGTTTTGGGAAGTCTAAGGAGAAGAAGAAAAATGAAATTTTGGTGCCTCTCTCTCTCTCTCTGTTTCAGGCTCTGGATTGGGAGATCGAAGTCTTCCAAGTTTCACTGCTGCCGGAAGTCGTATGATGCCAGAAGTTGTTGGCTAGTTGAAGTTGCTAGAAAGGGGTCGAAATTCTGGAGGCTGACTTGGTGTGGAGGGAAGGTCCGGTCTTGGTATAAGGTGAAGAGTCTCAAAGAATACTATTGAAAGGAAGAATTTCTTGACTGGGTTTTCCCCTTGAGGGGGATTTTTCCCTGGCATGTACATTTGGTGTCCATTGTTTTATGTGTTGCCGCGTCAGTAATTGCTTGATGAACTAAAAGAAAGAAGATATAAAGAATCGCAATAATAAGAACATCACAAGTAATTATCAAGTATACCAAAATATTTCCGCCTTTATGATTTTCTAACAAATTCGATGAGCATTTGAGGACGACTCTGGGCAACATCACCTTCTCTTGTCGACAGTAAACATGCCATAGAAATTACAGGGTTCAGTGCTATGTTCAATGGTGGTTGAGAGGCCTAGTTGACAACTTAGTTTGGGCTGCATTCATATCAAGGAAGTGCGTATTGTTTGGAGGTTAATTACATGCATTTGCTGCTGTAGGTTAGGGCTGGAGTATGTGCCCTAACCAGATCGGTAATTTGCTCAGATGTAAATTGCGTTGGGTTCCTTATCATCAACAAAGAAGGCGACAATAATTGATCTAGGATCAATATTCTTTTGATGACTATTTTGTTTGGCTATTAATGATCACTGATTAGGGCAAGGTTTTGTCAGCTAAAGATAGAATGGAAGATTTATCTGGGCTAGTTCTTTGTGATTTGGGCAGTGGTATAAATCATCTTACTGGCAAGTCAATTTTGACTTTATCATTGTACTCTCTCTCTCTCTTTGAATATTTGATACTAATCATAAGAAGAATTGATAAAGGGTTTTCCCCATCTTGGTGTTTTTCCCTGGCTTATGCCAATCCTTTTGTCCTCTTGTCTTGGCTTGTCTTCTGTGTATGGTTACTTATGTTCTTTTGATAATTTCTGTCAATGAATAATAGTTATGTGATTGCTATTGAAATAAATGGAATTAATCTTGGGCTTATCTGAATCATTGAAGTAATTGTCCTAAGCAAAGAATATGTTAACCGAAACCTACACTCGAGCACTACTACTAGATGATGGTGGCGGCATGGTTGTTGTTGCTTCATCATCATCTTTCAAAAGTTTTGTTTCCAATTCTTCTATATGTAGAGCGTCATCCTCCAAATTATCTTCCTCTGGGTTGTTTTCCCAAGTTGTATATGATGTATCCTCACGAGCCCGATCACAATAATGACTCAACAACCTCAAGTTGTAGTGCATATAAACCAGGCATTCTGTCCCATTTTCTTTGAGTCCTTTTCTTCTCACATTATGGATGAAGCTACAGGTGCTCCAACACCTCTCTGCAGAAGAAGTATTTACATATTGTGAGAGCACTTTCTTTGCCAATTTTGGCAAAAGTCCCTGGCCGCCATATGCGTCCCACCATGTTGTTGAAGATTGTAACTAGGTTCGGTCTTCATAAATGTACTTGATTCAATATTTATTGTTCTTGTCAAAAGAATAAAGAAAATAATTTTATATTATTATTAAATGACTTATTAAAGCACGGGTTTCATGCTTGGGTCATATTATTTTAGGTCAAAGTCCCCATTGTAGACTTTTAGGTTTTATTTTGAGTTTATAGTGTCATTGCAGATTTAAATTGACTCACATTGGACTTTTGAGTCATGCAATTAGGTCAAGTATTGAGTCAAATATGATTTATGGAGCTTCCACATCAAGTTGACCTGAAGTCCAGTAATTCGAACCCATCAGAAGCCTATAAATATAGGGAGATGAAATTCATCTGGAGACATCTCACACACACTCAGAGATTTAATATCTTTTGATGCATCAGGAAAAAGTGCGAAGTGAAGGAAGGGGTCATTTGAAGCGCAGTTTTGGGCAAGCTAATAGATTGGAAGAAAATAAAAATTTTGGTGTAACTCTCTCTCTTTCTCATGTGCTATAGTTTGGAAGATCGAAGTGCTTCACTGTTTGCTGCATTAGTTGCTGTCAATTGCTGCTTCCAAGGAGAGAATAGGTCGAAGTTGATTTTGTTGGATGCTGCTGCCTTGAGAAGTTGTATTGGGTCAAAATCGAACTCCTAGAAGCAAGATCGAAGTCTTTCCCTCAAGGTCGAAGTTCCAGAAGCAAGGTCGAAGTTCCAAGGTCGAAGAAACTGCTGCATAGTGCTGCTGCTGCCAGATTGAGGAAGGATCAAAAGGAAGGCTAACTTGGTGTGGAGGAAGTATGAGTCAAGGTCTAGAGTCTCAAGAATTACTATTGAAGGAAGAATTACTGATTGGGTATTCCCAGAGAGTGGGGTTTTCCCCTGGCTGCTGACCTACATTTGGTGTCCTTGATCTATGCGCTTTTTCTTTGATATTTGCTTGATGAACTAAGAAGAAAGAAAATAAGAACATAATAAGAACTAAAGAACATCACAAGTAAATAATCAAGAAGAAGAGAATCTTCTGCCTTTCTGATTCTCTAACACACGTGATAGCATCAAATTTGACCCTATCTTCCATTGCATGCAAAGAACCAAACACTCAAGTGGTAGTGAAGTATCTGCCTAATTCATGACCCAGATTCACACACTTCTCCTTGTTAGGGACCAACTTGTCTAATGCTTTCATATATCCATTTTGTACCTCTGGATTTGTATGGGATTTGGCCCTAACGCCACCCCCAAGTGCAGGTTTTCCCAACCAAGATGGAGAGGAGTATTTTGGCATAAGGATATACGCCAAGGCATGTAGTGTAATATTAATTTTATCCCACCGTGCACACACAAAATTGTGAATACTATCATACAAGTTGGGATCTTTTTCCTAAACAATATCTTTAATTTGCCCCAACATTTTATCCATCTGCTCATACACCTCCCCAGTCACTGGTGCATCTGTATCTGCAAAACGAATCATGTTATAAATGGGCTCGATGAAATGCAAAACTTCCTTCACACATGCCCAAAACAGAGCAACAAAAGTGGTGTCCTCCACCTCTTCAAAACCTTACTTGTCAATTGCGGTTAGAGCCATGTCCTTTAGTACCTGCCAATGTTGACTTGATACCATGCTAGCCAATGACTCTCTTACCTTCAAAAGGCTCCTAAAGGTGAGGTAATAGCTAGAAAATCTAGTCTGCGCAATCTTCAACAACTCCAAACTTGAGTGATTGTGGAAAAGCCCATGGGTATTGCTATTATTGGTAATAAATTTTATCATTCTTTTGCCTCTCTTGTACAAATCACCAATCCATTTGTATTGAGGGTGTTTGTTCTTAATAATATCATGCATCAAAAGGTTCATTGTGTGAACCAAACACCCAAACCAAAATATGTTGGGGTACCTATCCTCAATAATTACTCCTGTTGCCTTACAATTAGAACCATTATTAGTGATGACTTGGATGACATTGTATGTCCCAATACGTTCAATTGTTTGAAGTAATGGTTCTGCAATGTTGATGGTAGTCTTGAACTTTTTTGAGTAATCATATGCTAAAAGGAGACTGCACCACTAATAGACACAACAAGAACACTTATCAATGGCTTTCCTTTTACATTTGTCCATCCATCAGATACAATTGATACCCCATTCTCATTCAAAGAACTCGTCATTTTACCCAAAGCATGTGCTATTTTTGCTTTTCCATGATCATGCCGTATGATTCTAGCCTTGTCATACCCAGGCTCTTGTATCCTTTGGGGGCATCATTAAAGGAGGAAACCATTTCATGCCAATAAGGTGAGCGAAGAACATTGAATGGTATCCCACATGCATAGAGAAACTGGTAAATTTTTGAATCCACATCATTCCTACACCTTTGTCAAGAAAATCTGATATGGTTCTACGCCTTAAAGGGATGTTTGTTCTTATGCCTCCATATCCACTGCCATGGGAGGATGCTGATGGAGTTCTTTGGCTATGTGATTGTGGGCTATCATGCTCAAAATCACCCTTTGATCTTTTGGATCTGTATTGGGCTTCCTCCTCTTCCCTTATGTATTTGGCTCTTTGTTGTGCTGACACTTACATAAGTTTTGATTCCTACTTGTTTATTTCCATCACATAGAATTTTCCCACAAAGGTGCTTTCTAGCAGGAGTGTATGAACCTGTGTAAGTGTTTTTGCAATGGAGGCATGTAAATTTAGTGGTTCCACCCCCTTCCTTCAGGCCTTGAAACGTATTTCCACAAAGGAGTTTGGTCTACTTTCGTTTTTGTGCCCTCATCATCTCCACTCTCCTCTTCCTCCTCACCAAGGTACTCCTCCTCTCCAGGGTTTCAAACCCACCACTACCCACTTCTTCATCCTCTTCATCATGATCAACCCTCCTTCTTCTACTCTCCAACACCATAATAACAAAAAAAGGAACCAACATCAAGAAAATGCCAAGCCATATTGCCATGATGCTTGAAGTTTTGATTCTTTGAACTTTGGTGGAGTTATAGTTTCTTGCCTGTAATAAAATGGAGGAATGATAATGGGAAAGAGAGAAGAGAACATTTTAATTTAACAATGAACATATTAAAAACACAAATGCTAGATTAGAGTCTAGATCCTACCTCTTTGGCCTTCAATCCCAAGCTCCATTATCCCTTGCAAGTTCCTCAAGCTCCCAAGCAATCCTTTCAATCTTTCTCTCAATATTTGTTCTCAATTGAAGCTCCAATTCCAAAAGCCCTCTCTTGCTATCTCAATATGCAAATGGTGAATAATGGGAGGGGACAACCTTTTATTTTTTTTGGCCCCTCCTCTCCCTCCCTTGCCCGCTGCGTGGCCTGCCATTTTTGCCCACAAGGAGCATATTTTTTAAGGCGAGAGTGGTTGGGAGTGATTGCTCCACAACCGCTCCCACCTTAAAAAATTCGCTCCTCGATTGCTCTCGCCTTAAAAAATTCGCTCCGGTAACGAATGCTCCCCGACCGCGACCTAGTTCACTCTAGAAAAAACATGGAGTGTTTTTTTTTCAAGGGAGCACGCTTTGGGAGCAAATTCGGGGGGGGGGGGGGTGCGCTCCCTCGCAACACTGATTTCGACATAAATCTGCGGCCTTGCTTTGATATCTGGTTATATTTGTTGCAGATTTTAAGGAGCTCATTCATTCATCTTGGCACAGATTGGACTCCACTAGGCCTCCTCAACAACCCTCCTAACTATTGTATTATCATTTCGGCCGTCTTGAGAGGCTTATTTTTCATGTTATGGAGCTATTTGGTGGGCTTGTCACCAATTAGGGTGTTATTTTGCATATTAGAGACACTTTTAGGGGTTAGTTTTGTTGGAAAGTGTAACTAGGTTCGGTCTTCATAATGACTAAGTAATTATGAATTTATGTAATAGAGAAGACAAATATAATAAAATATATTTTGTAATACTTGCCTCATGGGTTTCATGAGCAAGGGAGTTTTTATTATAGGTCAAAGGCTTCTTCTTGATGTTTTTAGGGGTTTGTCATCTTGTCATAAATGTATAATTAGAGGCATGTATATGAAGTATTGTTAGGAAAATGATTGATGTATTTTTATGCTCCAAGACCTTCTCAAAATGGTCCTTGATATTGGGTCAAATGTATTGAAGACACTACTTGTCAAGTAGGCCTAGAAGATGCTGGAAGAAGTCGGCTCACCTCATAGAAGTCATGTCAACCTAGAAGACATGAGACAGTCCCTATATATATAGGTCTGCGACCTCATTTGATGACATGGAGTTCGGATTAGTTCTTTGATCAAGTGCGAAAGGGAAGGTCTGTAATTTGAAGAAAGGAGGGATAGTCCAACGCAAGAAAGGAGGGAGAGTCCAGCGCAAGAAAGGAGGGACAACGATATCTCTGTTTTGGGTTTGAGCCTACCTCGCATATCTGAGGTAGGCCGAAGGTCACCACAACAAGGAACTGTAATATTAAGACATTCATTTAGCGCTGAAAGGAGGTGCGAAGAAGAAGGACCAGACAACGAAGACAAAGGGACTACAAAGTATGTTAAGGAGACAACATAAGTCTCTCTATTGATCTCTGACATCTCAAGAAAAGGCAAAAAGGATACATAGCGTAATGGAATACTACTCCAGCAAGAAGGAAGACTCTAGCATCAAATTTCAAGTGTACAAGGAAAGAACTGAGAAGAGATATATAAGAGGCTAAGTATAGATCCAAGGGAGACTGAAAGGAACATATTTGCCAAGGACTATTATATTAGGGACCAAGTTCCCTAGTGTTGGTGCAAAACAGTGACAGAAAGGAAGATCAACTTGAGAAGTCGAGGAAAGCAGTGACAAGGTCTTGGAGGCTTACTAAAGTCAAGGGTCTAGGTCATGGTAATGGTACTTGTCAATTGAAGATCTATAAGAGCAATTGCTTTTGGGTTTTCCTCTCCAAGAGGGAGAGGTTTTGGCCTTGGCTTGAAGAGCCTAAACTTTGTGTCTCTTGATGAAAGACATAATAAGCTAACTCTGATAAGATCTAAGTGAAAGAAGCATAACAAGTTCACAAGTAATTAACATAATTGAGAAATTGAATTGAAGGCCCTCATTTCTCAACATGGTTTCAGAGCTTAAGGTGCTAAAGTCAAGAAATGGCAGTTTAGCAAGAAGACACAAGGATCAAGTTTTGAGAAGGAAGTCAAAGATTAGTTTTCAAGGAAAGCTTCAACAAAAAGGGATCTACTTTGAGAAGTCAAAACCCTAGATCCTAGAAAGAAGATCTTCATTCAAAAACCATCTCAAAAGGAAAATCAAGACCAAGGAAGTGACCTTTATCTTCAAATAATATAAAGCTATCTCGTGATTGAAGCCATGTCAACATTGTTAAAGACACCTTACTGAAATCAACTTCTAGCCATCATCAACATCAAGGAGAACTAGCCCTCTTGAAGAAGCCAATCTAAGAAGGAGCAGCTGCTGCTATCTATATCATCATCAACAAGGAAGCTGATAGAAAGCATATATTCAAGTAAGTATCTTAATGTCTTCATCTGAATTTGTCAAAATGACTTTTTGCAAAGAAACCAACAAATTGTCTAGGACTGCAAACTTTCTTACATGGAAGAAAAGGACAAATTTGAATTTGATTGAAAGTGAAGTTATGGATTACATCAAAGGGTCAGTAACTAAAACTTCAAAAGAAGACTCTCAAGCTTATGCCAAATACATGAAGGGAGACATAAGAGCCCAAAGGATTCACATAGAATCCATAAAGGACTCTCTCATTCCCTATGTATCAAAACTATAATCTTCAAAAGAAATATATGACAAATTGGTAGAGCTATTCTCGGTGAGTACTGCAGGAGAAGTAATATCTCTGAGACAAGAACTATACAAGTTAAAGATGTCAAGAGAGGAAGGAATAACTTCACACTTTATGAAGATTTCCGAAATACGAGATCAACTGCAGGAATTGGGAGAAGTAATGTCTGATAGAGATATGACTACAGTGGTACTGAATGCTCTACCAGAGAGATGCGGAAACTTCACTTCAAGCATCTATGGGAAGAAAGAATCAACACCATTCTAGGATCTGTGGTCTCTATGTAAGATAGAATAAACTAGATTGAAAGCTAAAATTGAAACAAGATCAAATGAAGAAAATCAAGCTTATGCTGCCATGTCAAGGAGGAAAGGAAAATTTGGTAAGTTTGGTCCTCAAAAGAAAAGAACATGGATAAGGTACGATGCTATGGTTGTAATGAACTTGGGCACTATAAAAAGGATTGTCTTAAAGCTAATAAGGACAAAAGGAAAAAGGAAGAAGCCCATGTCACCAAAGAAGTGGAAGAACCAGATTCAAAGAAATCTAAGAAAGAAGAAGTGAAAGATCTCTATTATGATTGAGATCATCTTCCTCGTTAAGTGATATTTGTTGGTTGTAAAATAGTATGTTAGGAAGCATTGTATGTTAGAGAGATGCATCATTTTAAATTAGCATCATGATAGAAGCATTAAAATTCAAGAGCACTGGTCATAGAAGGATGTTTGAAAAAATATTTATGTAACATTTATGCTATGAGATAATTTGACTCCTGGAAACCTCATTGTATATAATATTTATAAGAAAGCAGTTATCTAGATCATGGTTCATTATTCAGTAATCTATATGGAAACATGTGCTAACACTTTCTATTAGGGTCCTCTTTGGATTCACTGGTTAGAAAGAAAGCAAAAAGTTTCATCAAGAATTCTAATAATTCTGGGATTAGGATATGGTGACATATTGATGAAGTAGGTCAAGGGAATGACACTCTTCACTCTAAGGAAAACTGCTACAGGATGACTCAAAAGAAGGAAATGAAGTATATATATATATATATATATATATTTATGCTGACACTGGATGCTATATAATCAGGTCATATGGTTGCAGGTAGTATACTTTTATGTGATGCACAAATTGCCACACCAGATGAAATCAACATAATATGTCCTCATATGAAATATGAGGTGATTGCACATTATCAAGGAACCGCATATTGGAAGTTTCTGGGAATGAAATAAAATTGTGTGGAGAAGGAAAGGAAGTGATCGTAGTTAGAGGCAGTCAACATCCAAGGAAGCCAAGAAGACTTGACTGGAAAATCTCCTGGAAAGATATGTAGACTCTGATGAGAAGCCCAAAAAAGATGGAGACCCTATGAAAATATCTAAATATTACTTATGTAGAAACCCTACTGTTAAATCTTGATTTACTTCTCCTACTTAATCAAGTTATAAATCTGAAATATTCAACATTAACATCAAAGTAAACACATTAACAGTTTACATAGATACAGATCTAAACTGAATACATGCACAATGACAAAGTGACACAGGATTTTCTGGACAACTGTTCCCGGAAAAACCCAAATGCAGGAAAACCGGTCTTTTGGCTACTGGAGGGTTTTTATTATTAAGTAGATTCTAAGTACAGCAAATCTGGGCACCTTACTGGTTAACTCGATAGAGAAATATAAAATCTGCATCAATACCTCTGTTCCGGAGACAGAAAATCTGACTGATTCACACCCTCAAACGAGATTTACAGAACTCAGCCCTTTTTCAGTGTTTAGAAACCCCAACGCTGCTTTGAAGCCCTCTGCGTCAGCTCTGCTAGTCTGCGTCAGCCCCTGCGCTGCTCAGGAGGGGTCTGCGTCACCCCAAACTAGGTTACGCTGCCCCTGTGCTGCCTTGGCTGGGCATGCGTCAACCCTGCTGGCCTCCTACTGCCTCTGTGTTGCCCTTTTTGGGCCTGCATAGCCCTTGAAGCCTCTGGGCTGGGTTTGCTGGGCTATGGCTGCGCTGCGTAGCTGCTGCTCCCTCTGCGCTGCTAAGTCTGCTGCTTCTCTGCCTCTTGTTGCACTCTTGGCTTAGGATCAGATCATCCCTTCCGCCAATACTACCCCTCGCTGCAGCTGAAAGACTTCTGGAAATTCTTAGCAAACCATGCCCTAGAATTCTAGCTTAGTCTCAGTGCTCTGCCACTGTGTGTGTTCTCTAACTAACCTCGAGCCTTTCCTTTATACTTTTCTTGTTGGGAAACCAACGACCGTGATCTAATCTTGAATCGACGACTAAGATTAAAAAAAAGCTTCATCCGTGTGACTTAAGTCATTTCCATCACATGTTTAAATTAATTACATTTAATCTTTTAATTTTCCTAAGTTAGACTTAGGGTCGTTAATTAAAAAGATTAATTAATTAATTTTTTTTTAAACAAGATGGAATTTCTCAAATCCCTTTCTCGGTCTTGGAGATCTCATGTACTCTAGTCCCTCCACAAAGTTTGGGAGCTAGAGCACATCCGATGCTACCCCAACACTCAAACATCTCAACACTCCCTCTTACCGAGGAATGTGCTTTAGCACAACACTTCACCTCGAAGTTCTGCACTGATCTCTAGTGTGGCTTTTTGCGCTGATGCTTGGCCTGCTGCCCTTCATCTCTGCGCTACTGCTGCTCTCCCGTACTGTTGCCCATGACGTTGCCACCACCACTGCCACATCTGTACTGCAACTCCCTCTCAATTTGCTTCATTGTGCTGCCAACTGCTGCACTGCAACTCAGTTGCTGAGAGAAACAACTGAAAACTCCTGCCCAATCTTTGATAGACAAGTCAGTTGGGCTGCATCCTCATCACTGAAGCTCCATAGGCTGCTTCTCTGTGCTGTCATCTGGAGGTTGCTGCACAGCTACAGCTCTGCACTGCGTAAGCAAACCTCCTCTGCGCTGCTAAAGTCACATCAACCCCTCTGCGCTGAAGTCCCCTACGCTACTGCTACGCTGTGCTGTCCTCCTGAAGCCTCTACACTGTTGCAGCTCTGCTCTGTGCTGCGGAAGTCACATCAGCCCCTGCGCTGTTGCTTCATCTGCACTGCGCTGCTCCCTTCAGTTTCCAGCTCTGCCTCTGCTCCATCTGTGATTCTCTGCACCGAATGCTCCACTTGTCCCACTATTGCCGTGACTCTTAAGGCTCCCGTAGCACGGATGTGATCCAAGAGTTGGGCTACTCAAGGATCCTGCCACCACTCTGTAGGTGCTCTACATATCCATGTCGCCCCACTTTCATGGTTCATGAGCGCTCATGGCTACGTCATCTTCGGAGCCTCGTTCGCCACAACAACCTTGGAGCTAGAAGCTTCCTTGTCCTTTTTCTTCTCAGGACAATTGCTGGCGAAATGTCCTAGTTCGCCGCACTAGAAACACTTGATCTTAGACAGATCCCGCTTCTTTCTCCCTTGCTGCCTCTTTGATGCTAAGGCTGCATCTTTCTCTTCTTCCTTCTTTACTTTACTCGACTTGGTGCTGATTAACCTCTTGGTGATCTGACAGATTTCTTCTTGTTGGAGGATAGCCCACATATTGTCCCAGTTGGGAAGGTTCGCTCTGCCCAAGAGACTTTGGACAAAAGTTTCCCAGTCCTCTGTGACAGCATTTAGAGCCATCCTCATCATAACATCGTCCTCCACCTTCACCCCCATGCCAGTCAGTTGTTCTCGAGTCGCTTGAAGTCTGGATAGAAAAGGATTGATCTCCTCTCCCTTGGCCATCATGAATAACCTTTGCTGGTTCTCCAGAAGCATCTTCCTGTGGATGGATCTTCCTTCATACAGTGTGGTTATAGCTACCCACATCTCATGAGTCGTTTTCTTCTCAGCTATGTGTGGAAACACATGATCTTTGACCCCCTCCATTATGAAGCGCTTGGCATGTGCCGCTGTTTCTTCATGCTTCTCCAGGAGCTTCGCATTGGTCGGTGTGGCCAAGACTTTCTTTGCATGCTCCCTCAGATTGTATGCCTCCATGACTACCAGGATTCTGGCCTTCCAGATTGCAAAGTCGGACAAGCCGTACAACCTATCCTGATCACGTAGTCCATGAGGTGCCATTTGCTCAGAAAATATGTTAGAACGAATCCTCCTGTCTATGCTAGAGACTTGGATCTAGGGTCCTTTGCGAAACAGGCGTCCTTGGTGAAACAGGCATCCTTTGCTCCCTCTGACAACTGACTTCCTCTCTTGGAAGTCTGCCAAATCAAAACACGTATCAACTCTCTTCGATCCTTTGATCGAATTGCAGATTTCTTTGGCTGGAAATCCTCTGAGAAGCTGTTCTCTTCCCACTCTTTGTCCACTTGCTCAGGCTAAGTTCTGAACCGACAGAATTTTAACCCCACTAGCAACTACTGAAGCTCTGCAACTCAGCTTCCGACACTCTGAATCAGGTAACAACTTCAGGATTGCGTTACCCTGGCTGGCCTCTGCATGAGTAGACAGTCCCAACACGGCTTCTGCACTGCCTCTGCGCAGTAAGTACGTGGGCGTGCATGGAGACTGCGTCACTTTGGCCTTTGTGTGGCTCTGCTTCCCTCTGTAGTTACGTTTCCCTCTCTGGTTCGGCTTTCTGCAGCTGCTGTTGCTTTCTGCAGCAAGGATTCTTCAGTCTTCTTGCTGGTGATTCAGCTAGATCTGCAATCGCTCTGATCACATGTGAAAATTTTTGAATATTATTTATGCAGAAACCCTATTGTTAAATCTTGATTTACTTCTCCTACTTAATCGAGTTATTAATCTGAAATATTAAACATTAACATCGAAGTAAACATATTAACAGTCTACATAGATACAGATCTAAACTGAATACATGCACAATGACAAAGTGACACAGGATTTTCTAGACAACTGTCCCTGGAAAAACCCAAATGCGGGAAACCGGTCTTCTGGTTGCTGGAGGGTTTATATTATTAAGTAGATTCTATGTACAACAAATCTGGGCACCTTACGGGTTAACCCGACAGAGAAATACAAACTCTGTAGCAATACCTCTGTTCTGGAGACGGAAAATCTGACTGATTCACACCCTCAAACAGGATTTACATAACTCAGCCCTTTTTCAATCTTCAGAAATCCCAACGTTACTCTGAAGTCCTCTATGTCAGCTCTGCTAGCCTGCATCAACCGCTGCGCTGCTCAGGAGGGCCTGCGTCACCCCAGACTAGGTTACGCTGCCTTGGCTGGGCCTGCGTCAGCCCTATTGGCCTCTTGCTGTCTCTGCGCTGCCCTTTCTGGGCCTGTGTAGCCTTTGCGTAGCCCCTGAAGCCTCTGTGCTGCCTTTGTTGGGCTGTGGCTGTGCTGTGTAGCTGCTGCTCCCTCTGTGTTGCTCAGTTTGCTGCTTCTTTGCCTCTTTTTGCACTCTTGGCCTGGGATCAGATCATCCCTTCTGCAAATACTACCCCTTGCTGGAGCTGAAACACTTCTGGAAATTCTTAGCAAACCATGCCCTAGAATTCCAGCTTAGTCTTAGTGCTCTGCCACTTTGTGTTCTCCAACTGACCCCAAGCCTTTCCTTTATACTTTTCTGGTTGGGAAACCAACGTCCGTGATCTAATCTTGAATCAACGACTAAGATTAAAAGAAAGCTTGATCCGTGTGACTTAAGTCATTTCCATCACATGTTTAAATTAATTACCTTTAATCTTTTAATTTTCCTAAGTTAGACTTAGGGTCCTTAATTAAAAAGATTAATTAATTAATTTTCTCTTAAACTAGATGGAATTTCTCAAATTCCTTTCTGGGTTTTGGAGATCTCATGTACTCTAGTCCCTCCACAAAGTTTGGGAGCTAGAGCACATCTGATGCTACCTTAACACTCAAAAATCTCAACACTCCCTCTTACCAAGGAATGTGCTCTAGCACAACACTTCAACCCGAAGTTCTGCGTTGATTTCTTGTTTGGGTCTCTGCGTTGATGCTTGGCCTACAGCCCTTCATCATTGCGTTGCTACTGCTCTCCCGCACTGCTGCCCATGATGCTGCCACCACCACTGCCACATCTGTACTGCAGCTCCCTCTCAATTTGCTGCATCGTGCTGCCAACTACTGCACTACAACTCAGTTGCTAAGAGAAACAACTGAAAACGCCTGCCCAATCTTTGACATACAAGTCAGCTGGGCTGCATCCTCATCACTGAAGCTCCATAGGTTGCTTCTCTGTGCTGTCATCTGGAGGTTATTGCACAGCTACAACTCTGCACTGCGTAAGCAAACCTCCTTTGTGCTGTTGAAGTCACATCAACCTCTCTGCGCTGAAGTTCCCTACACTGTTGCTGCACTGCGTTGTCTTCCTCAAGCCTCAACGTTGCTGCAGCTCTGCTCTGCGCTGCTGAAGTCACATCAGCCCCTACGCTACTGCTGCATCTACACTGGGCTGCTCCCTTCAGTTTCCAGCTCTGCCTTTGCTCCATTTGTGATTCCCTGCACCCAATGCTCCACTTGTCCCGCTACTGTCTTAAGGCTCCCGTAGCACGGATGTGATCCAAGAGTTGGGCTACTCCAGGAACCTGCCACCACTCTACAGGTGCTCTGCCACTATGTGTGTTCTCCAACTGACCCCAAGCCTTTTCTTTATACTTTTCTCTTTGGGAAACCAACGTCCGTGATCTAATCTTGAGTCGACAACTAAGATTAAAAGAAAGCTTGATCCGTGTGACTTAAGTCATTTCCATCCCATGTTTAAATTAATTACCTTTAATCTTTTAATTTTCCTAAGTTACACTTAGGGTCCTTGATTAAAAAGATTAATTAAATGGGATAGCAAGCTAAGTGGGCTTGATTGTGGGGAAAACTCCACAGTTAAGCGTGCTTGAGCCAGAGGAGTTCTCGGATGGATGACCTCCCCGGAAGTCCTAGTTACCGGGTGCAATCCCCAGAAGTGATGATTGATGCTATGTGATTCATTTCACTAGTTTCAATCTCACTTCTTCACCCCTGTGAGCATCACCCGATGCAATGAGTGCTAAGTGGACTATTCAAAAATCATGAGAAATTATTTAGTTACGACTACCTCTCATGGAAATGGTCATAGATGAATGACTTAAATAACGCAATTGAATCCCAAAAAATGATAACTCAGATTAATTAATTAATTTTCTCTTAAACAAGATGGAATTTCTCAAATCCTTTTCTAGGTCTTGGAGATCTCATGTACTCTAGTCCCTCCACAAAGTTTGGGAGCTAGTGCACATTCGATACTACCCCAACACTCAAAAATCTCAACACTCCCTCTTACCGAGGAATGTGCTCTAGCACAACACTTCAACCCGAAGTTCTGAACTGATCTCTGGTGTGGGTCTCTGCGCTGATGCTTGGCCTACTTCCCTTCATCACTGCGTTGCTGCTGCTCTCCCGTACTGCTACCCATGACGCTGCCATCACCACTGCCACATCTGTACTGCAGCTCCCTCTCAATCTGCTGCATTGTGTTGCCAACTGCTGCACTGCAACTCAGTTGT
Source organism: Pinus albicaulis (assembly GCA_034641835.2). Classification (NCBI taxonomy): domain Eukaryota; kingdom Viridiplantae; phylum Streptophyta; class Pinopsida; order Pinales; family Pinaceae; genus Pinus; species Pinus albicaulis. The sequence continues at coordinate 1,234,038,678 of CM076570.1, read as the reverse complement.
TGAGAGAAACAACTGAAAACCCCTGCCCAATATTTGACATACAAGTCAGTTGGGTTGCATCCTCATCATTGAAGCTCCATAGGCTGCTTCTCTGTGCTATCATCTAGAGGTTGCTGCACAACTACAACTTTGCACTGCGTAAGCAATCCTCCTCTTTGTTGCTGAAGTCACCTCAACCCCTCTGCGCTGAAGTCCCCTACGCTGCTGTTGCGCTGCGTTGTCCTCCTGAAGCCTCTACGTTGCTGCAGCTTTGCTCTGCACTGCTGAAGTCACATCAGCCCCTGCACTGCTGCTGCATCTGCACTGCGCTGCTCCCTTCAGTTTCCAGCTCTGCCTCTGCTCCATCTATGATTCTCTGCACCCAATGCTCCACTTGTCCCGCTACTGTCTTAAGGCTCCCGTAGCATGGATGTGATCGAAGAGTTGGGCTACTCATGGATCCCGCCACCACTCTATAGGTGCTCTATAGATCCATGTCGCCCCACTTTCGTGGTTCATGAGTGCTCATGGCTACGTCATCTTCGGAGCCATCGTTCGCCACAGTAGCCTTGGAGCTAGAACCTTCCTTGTCCTTTTTCTTCTCAGGACAATTGCTGGCGAAATATCCTAGTTCGCCGCACTGGAAACACTTGATCTTAGACAGATCCCGCTTCTTTCTCCGTTGCTGCCTCTTTGATGCCAAGGCTGCATCTTCCTCTTCTTCCTTATTTACTTTACTCGACCTGGTGCTGAACTGCTTCTTGGTGATTTGACAGATTTCTTCTTGTTGGAGGGTAGCCCACATATTGTCCCAGTTGGGAAGGTTCGCTCTGCCCAAGAGACTTTGGACAAAAGTTTCCCAGTCCTCTGTGACAACATTTAGAGCCGTCCTCACCATAACATCGTCCTCCACCTTCACCCCCATCCCAGTCAGTTGGTCCTGGGTCACTTGAAGTTTGGACCAAAAAGGATCGATCTCCTCTACCTTGGCCATCATGAATAACCTCAATTGGTTCTCCAGAAGCATCTTCCTGTGGACGGATCTTCCTTCATACAGTGTGGTTAGAGCTACCCACATCTCATGAGCCGTTTTGTTCTCAGCTATGTGTGGAACCACATGACCTTTGACCACATCCATTATGAAGCGTTTGGCATGTGCCGCTGCTTCTTCATGCTTCTCCAGGAGCTTCGCATCGGTCGGCGCGGCCAAGAATTTCTCTGCATGCTCCCTCAGATCGTATGCCTCCATGACTACTAGGATTCTGGCCTTCCAGATTGCAAAGTTGGACAAGCCGTCCAACCTATCCTGATCATGTAGTTCGTGAGGTGCCATCTGCTTAGAAAATATGTTAGAACGAATCCTCCTCTCTATGCTAGAGACTTGGATCTAGGGTCCTTGGGGAAACAGGCACCCTTTGCTCCCTCTGATAACTGACTTCCTCTCTTGGAAGTCTGCCAAATCAAAAAACGAATCAACTCTCTTCGATCCTTTGATCGAATTGCAGATTTCTTTGGCTGGAAATCCTCTGAGAAGTTGTTCTCCTCCCGCTCTTTGTCAACTTGCTTAGGCTAAATTCTGAACCGACAAAATTTTAACCCCACCAGCAACAACTGAATCTCTACAACTCAGCTTCCGGCACTCTGAATTAGGTAACAACTTCAGGACTGCGTTACCCTAGTTGGCCTCTGCGTGAGAAGACAGTTCCAACACAACTTCTGCGTTGTAAGTACGTGGGCGTGCATGGAGACTGCGTCACTCTGGCCTCTGTGTGGCTCTGCTTCCCTCTGCTGCTACGTTGCCCTCTGTGGTCCGTCTTTCTGCGGCTGCTGCTGCTTTCTGCAGCAAGGATTCTTCAGTCTTCTTGCTAGTGATTTAGTTAGATCTGCAATCGCTCTGATCCCATGTGAAAATTTCTGAATATTACTTATGCAGAAACCCTACTGTTAAATCTTGATTTACTTCTCCTACTTAATCAAGTTATTAATCTGAAATATTCAGTATTATGTTGAAATTTGGTTACCGGAGGATAGGTGGTTCCTTAAGGCTTTGATCTTTGGCCTAGGGAAAAGTGTCCAAAAGAATTTAATTTTTCTCTTAAAGTGACTTTATAAAGTTATAAAGTCAAATCTAATTTAAAAGTGACTTTAAGTGATAAAGTTACTAAAGTCTAATTTTAAAGTGACTTTAATAAAGTCAATGTAAAATTAGAAAGGAAAAGTGACTTTGGAAGTAAATGACTAAGTGGGTCTTTATTAAAGTGGGGTGAATTAAAAAATAGAAAGTGAGATTTAAATGAGCATTTAATCTCAGCCCTAGATCTCAATCTATTTCAGCCATTGGATTTAGGGATTCCCCAAAAGTCACTTAGGGTTAGGTTAAAGGAGAGAAAGGAGGAAAAGGTCATTCATTCTTTCATGAGCAGATTGGGAGAAGGAGAGAAGGAGAGCTGGAGATTTTTCTGAGCAGTGAGAAGAAGGAGGGCAGTAGTGAAGAAATTTCAGTAAAGGTACAATAACATTTATTGGCACACATACCGAGGCAGAAAATCTGTACAAAAAACGAGAGGTAGTGTTTCCAAGTGAGGAGGCACAGAAATCGAGGAAGAGGGTACAATACCAAGCACGCACTCCAAGGCACAAAAATCAGGCACATTTTTCAAGGAAGAGGGTGGCTGTCATTTCTGGCACAAAAATCGAGGAAGAGGACAGTAGCTACAACTCTGTTTTTTGGCACAGATTTCGAGAGAGGTTGCTGTAAAAAATCTGTATAGTCTGTACAACAAAGTACGGTTGTTTCGGCATGCTTCCCGAGGTGGTCGTACAACATTTAATGCTATCCTAAGGTGCTGTAAATTTTCTGTTTTCTGTTGTTGCTGATTTGGCACAATTTCCGAGGCGGTGCGCAAGCATGGAAATCGAGATAAGTCTGTAAATTGGTTGCTGGAATTTTTTCTGAGTTTTTCCTGTTTCACTGTAAAAAGAAATATTCAGAAAAATAAAAGAGAAGCTCTCAAACTGGTTTTCCCCAAGAGTTGTAGGGGGTTTTTCCAGGGTCATGTTGACCAAAAATATCTGTGTTAAAATGTGTGAATGACTGTTTTAAGCTTGTTGATTTTTATTTCTGCATTTTCCAGCATTCTGTAAATTTTCCAGAATTTGTGTTTTCAGCAAAAATTTATTTTCCAGTTTGTTGAATGTAAGGATATGGGAAAGGGCATTTAACTATTTGGAGAAATAAGGTGAAACTGAAAACCGGGGTGGGAAAACAGGAAATTTCTACATGGTATCAAAGCTTGAGTGTTGAAAGTGCAGTTTGGGACAGCAAGGAGAAAAATACAGCCTGTTGATTTTTCACTCAGAAAATTCCAGCAAGCTGATTTTTCACAAACATAATTTTTATCTTTACTACAGCAGTGTTATTTTTCAGTTTTAGGACAACAGGATGTCATTGGGATTGAGGGTGGAGGATAGGTTGGATGGGCATACCAATTACAGCGTTTGGAAGGAGAGAATGCAGAGTATCTTTGAGGAGGCAGAAGTCTGGGACATCATGGTGCATACCACACAGAACCCTGTTGTTGTGCCTACTGATGCTGTTCAGTTGGCAGCATATAATAGAAAGAACAACAAGGGTAAGAGACTGATTCTAGACGGAATCAAAGACCATTGCATTCCTCATGTGAGAGGAAAGAGAAATGCTCATGAGATGTGGACAGCGTTGTCCAATCTCTACCAGAGTACCAATGAGAACCGGAAAATGGTCCTGAAGGAGAAGCTGAAGACCATTAAGATGGGTAAGACTGATAGTGCAGCTGGATATCTCACAAAGATTACTAATGTGAGAGATGAGTTGGCAGTAGTTGGAGAGGTCATTCCACCCACTGAGTTGGTGTGGATTGCAGTGAATGGCCTCCCCAGTTCATGGATGAACTTTGCTGATGGGATTTGTGCACATGAGACCCTTCCCACATGGGAGAGGTTTTGGGATGATTCCATTCAGACAGAGATCAAGAAGGGTCAGTTTGGGGTAGCCAAGCCAGTTGAGCAGGATGAGGATGTAGCACTGTTGGCAGGAGGCAAGAAAGGCAAAGGAAAGAAGCAAGCTTCCACAAGCAGTGGTGGGGGCAAAGGCAAAGGTAAAAGTAAACAAGGTAACACACAGAAGGACTATTCCAAGGTGAAGTGTTGGAATTGTCAGAAGATGGGACACTATGTAGTTGTGTGTCCGGAGAAGAAGAAGAAGAAGGGGAAGAACCAGACCATGGCAGCATCAACAGAGGTTGAGGACTTTACAGATCGCTTTGACTGGGAGTTTGGGTTCATTGCGTGTGAGTCCACTAGTGCAGGATCACCTGCCAAAGAGGTTCAGAGGGAGCATGCATTTCCCTCGACTAGCGGAGCATCTTCGGGTATCTGGTATGTGGACAGCGGGGCTTCGCGTCATATGACAGGAGTTCGTGAGTACTTCTTAGAGCTTTCAGAGAGTGGCACTGATATAGAGGTAGTACTCAGTGATGACAGAGTTGTTAGAGTAGTCGGTGTGGGAACACTGACATTTCATAGGGAACGCAAACCTCCCTTGAAGGTGTCAGATGTTCTTTATGTGCCAGGGATGAGGAAGAATCTCATATCTGTCTTAGCTTTGAAGGATAGAGGATATGAGATACTGTTCAGGGGAGGACAGGTGCTGATATATCCCAGGGGTACTCCAGCAGAGTTAGCTAGAGTGATAGGTGTACGCCATGCAAAGGTGTACAAGTTTGCATTCCAACCCCTTTTGGCATTGAGTAGTAGTACCGACAGTAGAGCTAGCAGTTCTGAGCTGTGTGAGATTTGGCACCGCAGGATGGGGCACATGTATCATGGGGCCTTGAGGACATTGCGGGAGATCACTACAGGTGTGCCAGATTTCAGTACTGATCACTTTGATACTTGCAGAGGATGTGTGATGGGCAAGTTTGCCAAATCCCCTTTTCCTAGCAGTGACAGCAGAGCCACTGGGATACTTGATTTGATTCATTCCAATGTGAGCGGTCGGATGTCTCATGTTTCCTTGAGTGGATATGAGTACTATGTTTTATTCATTGATGATCACTCCAAGAGGACCTAGATTTATTTCTTGAAGACCAAGAGTGAGGTCTTCAAGCAGTTCCAGGAGTTCAGAGCTCTTGTAGAGACACAGACAGGTCGGAAGATCAAGTCCCTGAGGTCGGACAATGGAGGAGAGTACACCCTTGGAGAGTTTGTTGACTATTATGCGGAGGCAGGCATTAGGAGGGAGTTCACTGTTCCTTACAACCCCCAGCAAAACGGGGTTGCGGAGAGGAAGAACAGATCCATCGGAGGGGCTGCCAAAGCCATGTTACATGATCAGGGGTTGCCATTGTTTTTGTGGGCAGAGGCCTGCAACACTGCTGTTTATTTGCAGAACAGGAGTCCACATCGTGCCTTGGGGCACATGACTCCGGAGGAGGCTTTTTCTGGGAAGAAGCCTGATATTGGTCATCTTCGTATCTTTGGGTGTATTACATACTCCTACATACCCAGGGAGAAGAGGACCAAACTAGAGCCCACCGCAGAGAAGGGTATCTTTGTGGGCTACAGTGAGACCTCAAAGGCCTTTCGGATTTACATTCCTGCACAGAGGAAAGTGGTTGTCATGCGGGATGTGAAGTTCGAGGAGGACAGGGCCTTTAGGAGGTCACGGGAGTTAGAGTATCTGGATCAGCCAGACCCTCAGCAGCAGCTGAGTCAGTCACAGGGATCCAGTGGGCAGGGATCAGGAGGATCCGGAGTTACATCTATGACGATGTCAGGTCCGTCAGTGAGCAGTGGCTCACAGAGTCAGAGGGGTGGTGCTTCGGGCAGCATGCAAAGCAGTCCGCAGAGCAGTTCACTAGGGAGTCCACTGATGGACAGTTCACACGGTACCTCGCCTACAGTCTTGGGGAAAAGGTGCAGGAGGATGCCAGAGCGTACGGGGGCTTTGAGTTCAGGCTCCTGATGATGATGAGGAGGAGGAGTTTCATTCTCTAGTGGGAGAAGTGTGCTCAGGGAAGAGGAAGCCCAAGTGGCTTCAGGACACCTTGAGAGAGGCCACATCTGTTGCTGGGCCTAAGAGGCTGGTCAAAGAGAAGAGACCACCTGAAAGGTTTTGTAGCTATATGGCAATGGCTACCAACATCCTTGACTCTGAGCCTTCTAGCTATGAGGAGGCAGCTAGCCAGCAGGTTTGGAGAGAGGCCATGCAGGAGGAGTATTCTTTTATCATGAAGAATGATGTTTGGGAGGTGGTGCCGAGGCCTGAGGGTAAATCCATGGTTACTTCCAGATGGCTTTACAAGGTAAAGCATGCTGCAGATGGCAGCATTGAGAAATTCAAAGCGAGGTTTGTTGCTAGAGGGTTCTCCCAGGTAGAGGGAATTGATTATGAGGAGACCTTTGCTCCCGTGGCTTGATATACTTCGATCCGCTCCATTATATCGATAGCAGTAGAGATGGGTTGGAAGATCCACCAGATGGATGTGAAGACCACATTTCTCAATGGCTTCATACAGTAGGAGGTGTACATTGAGCAGCCACAGGGCTTTGAGGTGCATGGGAAGGAGTCCCATGTGTGCAGACTTAAGAAGGCCCTTTATGGCCTGAAGCAAGCTCCCAAAGCTTGGTACTCCAGGATAGATACATACTTGCAGGAGATGGGTTTCACAAAGAGGGAGGCAGATCCGAACCTTTACTATATTGTGATAGGTGAGGAGCCTCTCATTCTGGTGCTGTATGTGGATGACTTGGTCATTACGGGTGCAGAGAGACTCATAGAGCACTGCAAGAGAGATCTTGCGGCGGAGTTTGAGATGAAGGACATCGGCTTGATGCATTACTTTTTGGGTTTGGAGGTGTGGCAGGAGGAGGGGCATTTCTTCCTAGGGTAGGGGAAGTATATTGTGGACATCCTTGGCAGATTCCACATGGAGGATTGTAAACCCATGTCGACACCGATGATCACCAACTGGAAGAAGCTTCATGCTTCGGATTCCGAGTTGGTGGATCCCACGTTGTACAGACAGCTGATTGGTTCCTTGATGTATTTGGTCAACACTAGACCAGATATTTGTTTTGCAGTCAACACGATGAGTCAGTTTATGTGTGAGCCTAGGAAGGTTCACTGGGTGGCCGCAAAACACATTTTGCGATACTTGCAGGGGACAGTGGATTATGGTCTGGACTACAGGCAGGGGGATGGAGTGAGATTGGCAGGTTACACTGATTCTGATTGGGTAGGTTGTGCTTCTGATAGGAAGAGCACTTCAGGGTGCTGTTTTGGGTTGGGTTCGGCAGTAGTGTCATGGTTCAGCCGAAAGCAGCAGTCAGTAGCATTGAGTTCAGCGGAAGCAGAGTATATGGCAGCCAGTCTAGCTAGTTGTGAGGCCATCCGGCTTCGCAAGATGTTGTTTGGCTTATTTGGTCAGCCGTTGAGACCTTCAGTGATTTACTGTGATAATCAGAGTTGCATTAAACTCACGGAGAATCCAGTATTTCATGACAGGTCAAAGCATATCGGGATCAAATATCATTTCATCAGAGACTATGTTCAGAAGGGAGTTGTGAAGCTTGAGTATATTCCCACTGATGAGTAGGTTGCAGATATTCTTACCAAAGCCTTACCACGGGGCAAGCATGTCTACTTCAGAGACAAGATGGGTGTGGTGAGGAACACCTTCTTCGGTAAGAGGGAGTGTTGAAATTTGGTTACCGGAGGACAGGTGGTTCCCTAAGGCTTTGATCTTTGACCTAGGGAAAAGTGTCCAAAAGAATTTAATTTTTCTCCTAAAGTGACTTTATAAAGTTATAAAGTCAAATCTAATTTGAAAGTGACTTTAAGTGATAAAGTTACTAAAGTCTAATTTTAAAGTGACTTTAATAAAGTCAATGTAAAATTAGAAAGGAAAAGTGACTTTGGAAAAAAATGACTAAGTGGGTCTTTATTAAAGTGGGGTGAATTAAAAAATAGAAAGTGAGATTTAAATGAGCATTTAATCTCAGCCCTAGATCTCAATCTATCTCAGCCATTGGATTTAGGGATTCCCCAAAAGTCACTTAGGGTTAGGTTAAAGGAGGGAAAGGAGGAAAAGGTCATTCATTCTTTCATGAACAGATTGGGAGAAGGAGAGAAAGAGAGCTGGAGATTTTTCTGAGCAGTGAGAAGGAGGAGGGCAACAGTGAAGAGATTTCAGCAAAGGTACAGCAGTATTTATTGGCACACATACCGAGGCAGAAAATCTGTACAACAAAGAAGAGGCAGTGTTTCCAAGAGAGGAGGCACAAAAATCGAGGAAGAGGGTATAGCAGCATGCACGCACTCCAAGGCACAAAAATCAGGCACATTTTTCGACGAAGAGGGTGGCTGTCATTTCCGGCACAAAAACCAAGGAAGAGGACATCAGCTACAGCTCTGATTTTTGGCACGGATTTCGAGAGAGGGTGTTGTATGAAATCTGTACAGTCCGTACAGCAAAGTACGGCTGTTACGGCATGCTTCCCGAGGTGGCTGTACAGCATTTAATGCTGTCCTAAGGTGCTGTAAATTTTCTGTTTTTTGTTATTGCTGATTTGGCACAGTTTCTGAGGCGGTGTGCAAGCACGGAAATCGAGATAAGTCTGTAAATTGGTTGCTAGAATTTTTTTTTGAGTTTTTCCTGTTTCACTGTAAAAGGCATTTTTCAGAAAATAAAAGAGAAGCTTTTAGACTGGTTTTCCCCAAGAGTTGTAGGGGGTTTTTCCAGGGTCATGTTGACCAAAAATATCAGTGTTGAATGGCTGTTTTAAGCTTGCTGATTTTTATTTTTGCATTTTCCAGCATTTTGTAAATTTTCCAGAATTTGTGTTTTCAGCAAAAAATTATTTTTCTGTCGTTGAATGTAAGGATATGGGAAAGGGCATTTAACTAAAAGGAGAAATAAGGTGAAACTGAAAACCGGGGTGGGAAACAAGAAATTTCTACATATTAATATCGAAGTAAACACATTAATGGTCTACACAGATACATATCTAAATTGAATACATGCACAATGACAAAGTGACACACAGGATTTTCTTGACAATTGTCCTCGTAAAAGCCCAAATGCGGGAAAACTGGTCTTCTGGCTGCTGGAGGGTTTATATTATTAAGTAGATTCTAATTCTACAAATTTGGGCACCTTACTAGTTAACCCGACAGAGAAGTACAAAATCTGCAGCAATACCTCTGTTATGGAGACAGAAAATCTGACTGATTCACACCCTCAAACGAGATTTATAGAACTTTGCCCTTTTTCAGTCTTTAGAAACCCCAACGCTGCTCTAAAGTCCTCTGCGTCAGCTCTGCTAGCCTGCGTCAGCCCTTGTGCTGCTCAGGAGGGGCTTGCTTCACCCCAGACTGGGTTACGTTGCCCCTGTGCTGCCCTGGCTGGGCCTGCGTCAGCCCTGCTGGCCTCCTGCTATCTCTGCGCTGCCCTTTATTGGCTTGTGTAGCCTCTGCGTAGCCCTTGAAGCCTCTGCACTGCCTTTGCTGGCCCGTGGCTGCGCTGCGTAGCCGCTGCTCCCTCTGCGCTGCTCAGTCTGCTGCTTCTCTGCCTCTTGTTGCACTCTTGGCCTCAGATCAGATCATCCCTTTTGCTAATACTACCCCTCGCTGGAGCTGAAATTCTTCTGGAAATTTTTAGCAAACCACACCTTAGAATTCCAGCTTAGTCTTAGTGCTCTGCCACTGTGTATGTTCTCCAACTGACCCCAGCCCTTTCCTTTATACTTTTCTCGTTGGGAAACCAACAACCGTGATCTAATCTTGAATTGATGGCTAAGATTAAAAGAAAGCTTGATTCGTGTGACTTAAGTCATTTCCATCACATGTTTAAATTAATTACCTTTAATCTTTTAATTTTCCTAAGTTAGACTTAGGGTCCTTAATTAAAAAGATTAATTAATTAATTTTCTCTTAAATACGATGGAATTTCTCAAATCCCTTTCTAGGTCTTGGAGATCTCATGTACTCTAGTCCCTCCACAAAGTTTGGGAGCTAGAGCACATCCGATGCTACCCAACACTCAAAAATCTCAACAAACCCTTGACAATACATATATTTTGGAGATGTGTCAATTTGTATGAAGGATGCCGATGCCTACAAGAAGGATGTCATGGTGAAAGATCATCACTAAGGTAACCTTTGATTTATGTATTCATATTTATAATTGAATGATATCTCATGAGCTTACGCAGTGCTGCCAAAGGGAAGTATATGTCTTCCAGAGGTTGATAACCATATGGCAGGATGAAAGATCCTTGGAAGGAATATGGTTCGAAGGAAAGCAGCATGATATGAAGCTAGACTAGGTGAAAAGATTGATGAACCACTTTCTGACAGAATGAAAGTGATGGATGATCAGTGCCCTAATGAATGTTGAGATTTTGGGTAGCATCGAATGTGCTCTAGCTCCAAAACTTTGTGGAGGGGTTATAACACATGAGATCTCCAAGACCCAGAAAGCGTTTGGAGAAATTCCATTTGGTGTAATAGTTATTCAAATAATTAATTTTTTAATGAGGACCCTAAGTCTAAACTTAAGAAAATAAAAAAAATTAAAGTGAATTAATTTACACATGTGATGAGAACATTCTAAGTGACATGGATCAAGGTACATCTAATCTTAGTCGTTGATTAGAGATTAGATCACGACCATTGGTTTACCAACGAGAAAAGTATAAGAGAAGCGCTTGGGGTCAATTGGTGAACGCACACACATTGCAGAAGCACTGAAGCTAAGTCGAAATTCTGGGGCGGGGTTTGCTAAGGATTTCGAAGTGAGTTTGCAGTGCAGTGAGGGGTGGAGATCGACAAGGGATGATCTAATCCAAGGCCGAGAATACAATAGCAGAGAGGCCGCATTGTACTTGGCAGCACATCGGCCAGCCAGAGGGACGCAGTCTAGTCGGGACCACGTAGAAGATTGCGCAGAGGCTGTGTAGGACTAGTCAGGGTCACGCAGGCCTAGCCAGGGCAGCGCAAGGGCAACAGAGACCCAGCCAGGGTGACACAGACCCAACCAGGTCAGCGCAGACCCAGTTAGGGTGACGCAATGGGTACGCTGGCCAGTAGAGGCTGACACAGAGTCTGGAGGTGAAATGCTGGGGTTCCAGTGGGCCAGAAAGGGCTCGTTATCTGTAATTCCCAATTGAGGGTGTGATTCAGCCATATTTTCTATCTCTGAGTGATAAGGTACAACTGCCGTGTAATATATCTGTATGGAAAACCGTTTCTGGTGCCTAAATTGTTGTATTCAGATTCTGCATAATAATAAAACTCTCTAGAGCTGCTGCCCCGGTTTTCCCACATTGGGTTTTTCCGGGGACATTTGTTCGCAAAATGTGTCATTTTGTCATATGTGCGTGATGTTCAGTAAATGATCTGTATATGTGTAGGCTGCAGTTTGTATTTGCTTTAATATTTTTCTGAATACTTCAGTTAAATAACTTGTTAATTAATCAAACAAGTAGTCGAAATAGATCAAGACACTGCAGTAGGGTTTCTGTTTTACAACTTTCACATGGTATCAGAGCATTGCAGATCAAGCTGATCCATCAGCAAAGCGGCTGAAGATATTTGCTGCAGGAAGGGCAGCTAAAGCAGCAGAGATCCAGAAGAAGAATAGCTGGAGAGTTCCTTTTTTTGAACTTCAACTAGAACCAAATCATGCGGTGGACTTTGTTTTGTAAGTCACCTCAAGTGTGATTCTAGGGACTCACTGTTAGAATTTATTTGTGGAAATGATATAATTGTGACATATAAACTGATTTAAAGGCTCCAAAATGTTCCAAGACACTAACTATAAGGAGCTTTCTATGAAATGGAATAAATTGGAAGTACATTGAGAATTATTTGGGGCTTGTACTCCTTATAGAAAGCTGGAAGCAGTTGACACTGCAAATTGTTTGTATATAGGCCTAAGTTCCAACTCAAGTTCAAGTCCCAACACCCTACTTTTCAATGACCCAGAGAATGCTATAGCTTTTTGTAGATCCATATGGTATAGTTCTTAATAGATCGATAAGGCCCGTGGATTATTAAGAACAAGAAGAAAGGTGTAGACTGCCATATTCATGATATTGCTGTCGTGTAGTGATGAGCTTTTGATGATGTGATGATGAGACTGCCATACAAGAAATTCCAAGTTGTCAATCTATAGCTCATTCACAATTTTGCAGGATTATTTTTCTTACTATTAAAAAGCAATTTTAGGTATTTCATTATCACTCAGATTATGTATTGTACTCTTGAAATCCATCGAACATGCAAAGAACTATAGCTGATAAATATCTACAAAGAGAATAGGATCTTATAAAAGTGATCAGGATTCATTTATGTTTTTGCAGTACTGTGGATGTTGCCAAATAAAGGCCAACTTTCATTTGTTCTTACATGATTTCTGCTAATCTAGTGCAGGCAGATTTTTCTTGCGCCAGATGGGGGCACTGTTGCTCTAGATTGGCTCACAAACGATGATAGTAAGTTCTGAAACATTTGTTTTAAATTTTGATACATGCAGTGATATTGATAGACTATTGGCATTTTAGACTTGTTTGAACCTTGGTATTGAAACAGTTTATTGCTCCTCATGTAAATGAAATAACAGTAATGCAGCCCCCCTGGATTCATTTTATAAGCAGAAGCCCTGAATTCAAGTCATCTCCGTTCTTTCTTTTGTTCTATATGAGCACGGTTACATCATCATTTAATAAGTACTTGTGTGGAGCTCATCTGAACACCATTCAATAAATATATCTGAAGCTTATTTACTCTCATAGCAGGTCTAAATTCTAATGCATGTGATGCATTGTTAAGGTGTTGCATAGCTCATGCTTATTTTTTTATATCAATTAGTTTTAAGATCAATGAGCAAGGTGGTTCATGGTTTGTGTGAAGCTGCCAAGAAAACCTTCTTTGGGGTCAATCTTAAAGGTTGGTTCATATTGGTTGACTAATTCTTTTTTTCCAAAGAAAAATCATGATTTCTATTCATAGAATGGAATTACATTTTTAAGGTGCTTCTTGCACTTTGTATATGTTGTAACAAAATCAAGCACCTTAGTGCACACTGCAAAGCCTTTTGCAAGGTGCTAAAACTAGTGGAACATGGAAGTCTTACCACTGTCACCGAGGTAACAACATCTATCTCTTTAGTGAAGGATCGATCTTACACAAGGGAAGCCTTTCTAGTAGCTTTTAGGGTTCCTAAGGCAAGAAGAAATCCAGTTTAAGGACACCTATCTAACTACTCAATACCACCAATAAGATGTAATAGTCAATACAAGGATAGGGTGGTTTATTAATGCAATTTCCAAATTTAAATGGATGAGGATCTACATCAATTTAAAAGGCTCAGAAAGTCAATATTGGTCAAAAGAGTCCCCAAATACTACAGAAGAAGAAAAAGCTATTTGCTGTCGTAAAACTTGCATAAAAGAGGATAAATTGCAGCAATAGAACAAGTTATAACAACAATAATAATCTTAACCCTTGAACATATAACCATCAATTAAAATTTAGGGTTAAAACAATGAGTTAAACTAGGGTTTTATCAAATTAACCAACTCTGAAAATTGAGAAGCGTAAAAGAGCCCTGAATAACAAGACATCTAGCCCTAGTAGGGCTGTAAATGAAATCAGGAAGACAATATGATCATACAATTAATTCTAGGTCATTTGGTGCACAAATACCCGAAATGTATGGCTTCTTTATGCTGAAAATTTATAAAAGGCTGTTGTAAACCCTAATATAACGTTAAAATTAAAAGTTGAATTTTGAGTTTTATGATTGACTATTGGGAGAAGACTGGTGCCTAATATTTGTTCTGGCATGTGGGGTCAACTAAGGACTTCCTTGAAGAGATGTAAGTAGATCTATGGTGATGATTGTACTCAACATAAACATAAATAAGTAATAATTAATGGTGAAAAGAGATCATAATGAAAAGATATGTCTTAACAAAATGACGCGTCTTTTAGTGAAAAGGCACCCTGCTTGGGTGTTTATGTGGGGCCCTCATTTTGTAATCATCATCCTGTTATATTCTATCATTTCTTATGCATTTTGCAATAAATTATTTTATCCTCATGGAGTTCCTTATATTGTTCCAAATATTTTGGATATTTGTGATTTGAATCGGATTGGTTTGTCACAGTGATTAGGGTTGCCCACTACAAACCCTTAATTTTAGTTAACAATGGTATGTTCTATGCTTTAGCACAATTTACTTCAATGTTCCATAGAAGCCCAATATCAATTTCCAGTTATTTTCAGTAGTAATCACATTAAACACATTGATAGTAAATGCAGGTAGAACATAAATAAAATGCAGAAGACAAACCAAGACAGGAGGACACGATATTTGGCAGATGCCAGGGAAAAACCCCAATGTGGGGAAAACGCTTTGATCAAATTCTTCTTATTATTCTTCAATAGTTCAGCAGAGAGAGTGAGTACAAATATCAAAATAACTTGTCCAAAACAGTTCTGTCAAAATCAACAGTCAACAACAGTCAACTGCATACCTAACCAGAAAGTCAACACTGGTCAAAGTGGCTCCAAAAGTCATCCAAGTCAGCTCGGTCAACAGCAGATAAATTCGGCCTGCCAAGAGAGAGAAAGTCAACCCAAACAGTCCAGTCAAACCCAGTCAAATGCTGCTGTAATTCTGCAGTCAAATCCTGAAGTCAAACTGCCTCGAAATTTGTGCCAATAAATGCAGCCAACTGGAATTGGAATTTCTGCCTTCAAAACACAGTCAAAGGAAGTGATTTGACCCTCGGTCAATGCTGGTCTTTTTCCTGCAATTCAGCTTGCAATCCGACGCTGTAATTTCGTCCTTTTGTTTCTCACATGGGAGGAAGAGAGGCTGCTCCAAGATGTACGAAGTTCGAACCAATCAAGAGAGGAGAGAGAAAGATGTGTGATGAGATGAGTGATGTCCAAATGAGGTTACTCCTATTTATACAAATCGTTGAGGGTGAAGAGACATCTATTGGGCTTCATGAGCCTACATTTGACTGAGGCCGACCTTGACATTTTACGCGTGTGAATAATAAATTCAAAATCGCATTTCTACTTGTCCAAACAAGATGATCTTTAGATCAATCTTGCACCTCTCGAAAAGAGGAATCCAATAAAAATATCATCTCCATCATATGAGCTGTTCAAGGTGTAGTTTGGCCTTAGTTTCCAATTTTAACACTCCCTCTCAACTAGGGAGAAATCCACCTACAATCCATCTGTCAACCTATACCATCTCTGTCATCTCTGCTGAACCATGAAGAAATAATGAAGAAGAATTGATTGAGAGTGAGTCACAAGACCTTGCAACTCAAGTCAGTCCAGAGTTAGAACCTCAATTGATCCCAGTCAATTTGTTTGAACACCATGCATCCTAGCGTAGGGAGTACAATAGTACACAATGCGTCCATCGGTAGTGCTATGGTCCTTATCCTCATTTCCCAAGTCATTGGCCAGATGAGAGGTACTTTCCATGAGTCCCGGACTACATGGGTAGGATGAATGCTGGGGCATCAACAGGAGAAGGTGAACCACTCATCCTGCTCATATGCCATAGGAGAAGGTGAACCACTCACCCTATACATAGCGGCCACTAGGGGAAGGTGAACCACTCACCATATGGTCGCTCCTAACTCCAAGAAGTACCCCAAGCCCCCTGGAGCTCCCAGAGCTCAGTGTACAACTGATGCGAGACCCTCATAGGAGGGTCTTTCCACGACTCCAAGTTTCTTACCAAGGCCAATAATTTGACCTTCCCCAAGGGCTTTGTGAGAATATATGTGACCTGCTCATCAACCTGATGTGATGGAGCCTTATTGCTTGGATAAAGTGGTACCTGATATCAATATGCTTGGAGCGGTCATGGAACACGAGATTCTCTGAAAGGCGAATCCCACTTTGGTTGTCGTAGTAGATCACGGTGGTATCTTGCACATGCTCAAACAACTCACTAAAGAGCTTCTTCAACCAAACAATTTCACAATAGGCCATACTAGCAGCAATGTATTTGACCTCGGCGGTGCTTAAAGCAACTGATTTCTGCTTCCTGCTCATCCAGGATATTGAAGCAGAACCTAATGAGAAGCAACAACCGGATGTGCTCTTACGATCCACGACACTGCCAACCCAGTCAGCATCAGTATATCCATGTAGCCTCAAATTCCCTACAGTGTATCTCAGTCCATAGTTGATTGTGCCCCGGAGATATCTCAAGAGATTCTTGGCAGCAATCCAATGTATGTGATGAGGCTCAACCATAAATTGACTCAACATATTCACAACGAAGCATATGTCTGGACGGGAGTTCACTAAGAACATCAAACCCCCCACAAGTTGTCGATACTCGGAAGGATTTGCCAAATCGGGCCCAACAACACTTCCACATAACTTCTTGACGTTGAGTTCCATCGGAGTAGTCACAGACTTGCAGTCCACCATCCTAAATCTTTCGAGTAGCTTCACAATGTATTTTCCTTTATCAAGGAAAATCTCCCTTGGCTTTTGCCAGACCTCCAAGCTTAGGAAGTAGTGCATCAACCCTAGGTCCTTCATCTCGAATTCAGAAGCCAACTCCCTCTTGCATTGATAAATGAGAGGGTTTTCACCTGTTAGAAAAAGATCATCCACATAAAGTACCAAAATGAGAGGCTTGTCATTCTCAACCTTGTAGTATAGGTTTGGGTCAACTTCACTTCTTGTAAATCCCAGCTTCATAAGATAATTGTCGATCCTTTCATACCAAGCCCGAGGAGCTTGCTTCAACCCATAGAGTGATTTCTTCAACCTGTTGATTTATGGTAGCATCGGATGTGCTCTAGCCTTGTAATTTTGTATATAGGCTAAGACACATGTATTCCATAAAACCCAAAAATGGTTTTGGAAAATTCCACTTAGAGATGATTTAATTAAATTAATTAATCATTTTTTAATGTTTTCCTGAGTCTAAACTTAGAGAATTTGATTAATTAAGTGTATTAATTAAATCAAGCGTGAATCTTCTAGATAAAGTCATGGATCACCTCAAAGTTAGTCTTAGCGCTTGATTATGTTTTAATCTTGGCCGTTGAAGGGTCAACGAAAGATTATAATAAGGAGGGTGAGGGGCCTATGGAAAACACACTTGACACTTGAGCCATTGGGCATTTTCGAGTTGTGAGAGAGAAACACAGCTTTTAATCAAGAACAAATCACTAGGGCTAGGTTTGCTAAGTGATTTGATTTAGTGATTAGATCTAGAGAGGGGCAGAAGTAGAGATTGGTCAGGTGGACCAAGAATACATTTCAGAGTGAGGCAACATCTACACAGAAGAGAGACAACGCAGTTTCTGGCAGAAGTGACGCAGTTCCTGCAGAGAATCATGCAGAGCCAGCGCAGTGTCTCTTGGAGTCAGTCCGGAGAAAGTTAGAGGCTGGGGTTTTGAGCCAGGAGGGCCAAGATCCAGCTTCAGATCAGTCAGATCAGCTGCAAAGAAGGGTGATGCAGTTCCTCACGCTTGCCTATGCAGGCTTACGCAGATCCAGCGTAAGTAATCATGCAGAGGCAGTGAGGGCTTCATCAGCGTTGTTTTTGATCAGCTGGAGACTTGTTGAGTGAGGTATATCTCACAGTTTTTTTTGCTATCTAGATTTCTTTGAAGGGTTTGCCGGATGTTGGCACCCTAGCTGTATTCAAGATTTTGTTGCTTAATAATACAAACCCCAGATTTGCTGCACCGGTTTTCCCAAGTTGGGTTTTTCCAGGGACTTAGTCCAAAAATAATTGTGTATGCAGTTGTTTTTCATTGTATTTTGTTCAGATTGTTTCAACACTTAGATTTATTCCGCAATATTATTTGTGTAGACTGCTTCAACAATTACTTCGGTATTTCAATGTAATGAAATAATTATCAAATAATAGGAGAAGTAATTCAGATTTGTTGCAGTAGGAATCTAGATCTAGGATTTTTCACACAACCTGCATACATGTGTCTTTCGATCTTGAACTTCGAACCCTTTGGGTTGCTCTACATAGACTTCTTCCTTTAGCGAGCCATGCAAGAAAGCGGTCTTGACATCGATTTGATGAAGTTTCCAACCTTGAGAGGCAACAAGGGCAATGATTGAATGAATGGTGGTATATCGAGCAACTGGTGCAAATATATCATCATAGTCCACACCTTCCTTTTGAGAAAAGCCTCAAGCAACGAACCTGGCCTGAACTTTTCAGCACTCCCATCAGCTCCATGTTTGATTTTATAAAGCCATTTTGAGGTGACCACAGATTTGTCCTTGGGTCTAGGGACCACATCCCAGAAATCATTCTTCATGATTGATTCGTATTCTTCATGCATCGCATCCTTCCATACTTGGTGCTTCACAACTTCATCGAATGTACATGGCTCAGATTGAACTATGGTAGCCATGGCAACTAAGTATCCTTGATGCTTGTTTGGCTTCTTGCTTTCACGAAATGTCCGCCTTGGTGCAATGTGTCTCTCGGCATCTTCGAGAGTGTCTTTGAGCCATGAGGGTTTCCTTTTTGAGAAAGAGGGTTTACCAGGAGGTGGATCAATGGGATCCATGGGACCTTCAACATCGGGCATCGGTTCATCCGTCGGAGGTTCTTCCTGCTTTCCTGCATCTTGATCATTACCCTTCCTTGAAGTAGGAAGGTTTCTAATCTTCCCAAGGGAAACATCTTCATCGAAGGTGATATCATGACTTATTTCCACTTCCCTTTGTCCAGACACATAGATTCTATATGCCTTTGAGGTTTCACTGTAGCCCACAAATGTTCCTTTCTTCCCAGATGCATCCATCTTGCTTCTCTTATCTTTCGGTACATGAAAATATACGGGACAACCAAAAATTTTAAAGTGAGAAACATCAGGTTTCTTACTAGTGAAAACTTCTTCGGGAGTCTTGAAGTCCAATAGTTTGGGCATCTATTTTGAACGTACACGGCAGTGTTAGCAGCTTCTCCCCATAAGAAATTCTGTAGGCCTTGGTCATGAAGCATGGCACGAGTAACTTCTATGATGGAACGATTCTTCCTTTCAACCTCTGTTTTAAAAAACGGCCGGCTCAACTCCGACCAGGCCTGGTCGACCGAGCCATTAGGCTGGCCGGTCCGACCAGGTAGAAAACCAGCCAGGTTGGCCGGTTTTTGTAATGGCTCGGCCGGCTCGGTAACAAGCCGGTCAACCAAGCCGAGCCCAAGTCAACCAGGCCGAGCCAAAATAGCCGGCCGGTGGGCCCAAAAAACACGATTTTGTGGACTTCAAACTCGATTTTAATTCGTTGTTAGGGTTTTTTTAGGTTTTCTGAAGAGTTGTGGAGTTGGTTTTTGGAGCAGCTTCATGGTAATGTTAAATTCTTAAAGTAAAAGGATGAAAATGAAGATTAAGGAGAATTCTTAAAGTAAAAGTGACATTCTCCTTAATCTTCATTTTCATCCTTTTACTTAAATTTTTAACATTACCATGAAATGACTTAGGATGTTTGAGAGTGGTTCCAACCTCATTGGATTTCATATGGAGAAAGTAGAATTTTAGATCTCATTCCAAATCCAGCAGACTTATCAGTTTTTCAGGATTTCAGGATTGGGTTATTGCAATGTTTCCATCGAATTTTGTCATGTATTAGGGTATGGAACTCGTATTTAATCAAGAGCACCAATCCCTCTATGTACCTTGATGACATGATGTTAGTGACAATGACCAAGAACAATATGTGATCATAAAAGCATGAGATACAATATAGGGTTTTAATACACTAATGGAGGATGGAATTCAAAACATCATTCTCATCTAAATACCCTAGAATCCACAAACCCTAAAAATTAGGGTTTCATATGTGAGCTAGGGTTTTCCATGAGCCATCTAGGGTTCTTATTCAAATTAAACCCTCCATCAAAAGAGCCTTAAAACAAATAAAAATAAATAAATGCATTACACATATCATGAGAGAGACCATACCTCTGATTTTACGTTCATACAAGTTGCTACAGGGATTTGCTTCAAAGTGCCTTGCACTTCTTCTGTTTGTCAGACTTTCAAGGGCATTATCATCTTTATCCAAAGGTGCAAACATAGAGGAGCTACATACTTTTCTTAGATGAACTTCCTTTGCTTCAGCTGCTAGACAAAAATAGAATCACATGAAGGGTTGCCACTAAACCTTCTTAAAATCACATCAGCTGCTAGATAATGAGCAACTTAGTCAACAATATGACATCATGGAGGGCTTTTACTATTCTTCAAAAATCATTTTCAAATTGATGTCTAAAGAGACCATCCCTTCTCATAAGTGCATTTTGTATTTTCATTGACTTCAAGGCACCTTTTATGAATGCTTCAAAGACATGAATATATATTAATTATTGATTTACAAGTCGACTTCGATGGAACTAGCTTATAATACTTGTGTGTGTGTGTGAGAGAGAGATTGTAACAATGATAAGGACTCAGCCTCTTCTTCTATACACAAAATAGGGTTCCTTGATTTTACTGATATAGATGACAAAGGATGCCCGCTAATTTTCTTTTTAAGGCTACAATTCATACCTTGCAAACGTATGTATACAAGATCTCGGCTTCCTTAAATTATGGAGGGCCTTAGAACTGTCCTTTATAATGATGTGCCTCTAATTCTAGGACAAGTTCTCCTCACGATCATTGATAGGATACCACCCTTCTAGTTGTAAATGAAGTCACCTTTTAAGTCCTCATAGTCCAGTGACCACAATGTCAAATGCCGAATTTTTCTTTAGATTAGGGGATTTAACTTTCTTCGGAACAATGAGAATAACAAATTCATAACAAGGATGCACCGTCAAGAGAAACAGAAGAAAAATACCCTTCAATTCTACTTGAGCAAAGAAGTCCTCCATAATTGCTTCAAACGAGGGGCAGAAATACCTTGTTTATACTTAGAATCAAGCCTTCAAAGTAATGTACAAAGATGCCGTGAAGTGATCCACGTTAAATTCTCAACGTAGATAGGGAACTTAATAACTCGATCTGAAGGCTATTGTGGCTCAATTGCAAATGCTTTCTTATTTGAAGAAAAACACAATGAAACCCTCTTCAATCAGGTCACAGAACTTAACACTATAGGTTTAATCCACGGTTCTTTACATGCTTTGAATTACCACAGGCCTTCTAGAGGGTTGATGTCTTGTTGAAAGGAGTCACCTGTGACATTGGTTATGTTTTTTGTTTTGATCTCTATATCATCATCCTGTATTGGACAGTGCACTAGGTGCAATTTTGATATAATGGATATATTCATGAGCCTACTTTGATCATATGTTATTTTTTGTGACTTATCTATATTGTAATGCTTTGTGTTTGGAAACATGAATAAAAATCTTTAAATTTATGTTTTTGTACAAAAAAATTAATATTTAGTGTATTTTTTACAAAAACCGAGTCATTGAAACCGAGTCGACCGAGTCATTACCGATTCGGAGTCATTACCGAGTCATTACCTCTACCGGTAGTCAATTCCATTCCAAGTAAAATATCGTTTCAACAACTCCATTTTGTTGAGGAGTATATGCGGTGGTAGTCTCCCTCTTATTGCCAGCTTCTTTACAACAATCATTGAATTCATTAGACTCATTCGGTTCCATTATCAGGCCTCAATATCTTGATCTTCTTCCCTGTTTGATTTTCAACCAAGGCTTTGAAAGAGCGGAACCATTTGAACACTTCACCCTTCTTTTTCAAGAATTAGATCCAAGTTTTGCAAGAGAAGTCATCCACAAAAATAGCATAGTACAAATATCCTCCCAGAGATGTTACGGGCAACATACCAGATAAATCAGAATGGATCCATTGAAGAATGTTGGTCATCCACTACAAACCCTAGAAAATCCACCTAGTACTTTTATAAGACAAATTCAAAGGAAGATTCTCGACTAGAAATCTTCCTAAGTGATTCAAAAGAAAGGATCTATCCAAGAAAAATATGAAGGGAATGCACCTTCACCACTAGAAAAAGTACAATTACACTTTAACATTCATTAATAAACAAATCCAACAAGATTTAGAGTGACCACTTACTCAAGAAATCATTTGCATCCATAAGCCCTAGCCATGAAAAATCCATAAAAGTTGCAAAGTTATCCACAAGATCATTTCCTCAATGGGGTGCATTAGTTATCCATCCATAGCTAAGAAATATAATATTCCCAATTAGCTTTGCTAATTGGAATATTGCATTTTTGTGTTATTTTGCCGCTTTAGATAGGAATAATAAATAAAGTGAGAAATAAGAGGGGTCACCTCACTTTAGTCACCTCACTTTATAATAAAGTGTTCTTTTTCCTAGTAGCTTGACGGTGTAACTTAGAGAGGGGGCCTTGGGGGTCCACGTGGATATGATGGAGGAGACATAAGGTTAACCCAAGGTAAACTGCGCAGATCCAGGGTGAGTTGAGTTTTGGAGGGAGATTGGTGTTATAAAAGGAGAGGCTCTCACCTCATTTGATCATCCATGATTTGATATTCTTATTGATAGCTAGACCTTGTCTGCTTCAGCACGCCGGTTGTTTAGTCGGTCTGCAGCACTGTTTAGTGCACGAGTGTCTCCGGTCGGAGATCTCACCCTTAGCCTCGGGGGACTTCGAGTGCACCTTACAGTAAAGGTTTTTAAGTTCCCTCGGCTTAGGGGCTTGGGTGCCCGCCTAGTGAGTTGGTGCAGAGTACACTTTCAGTTCAGCCAGAGTGGGTAACGACAATTTACTGAAGCATACGAGGGAGGAAGAAAGCCCTCTTGTGTTTGCGCGAAGGAAGGACGCTGATTGAAACGAAGAGACGGCTGACCATATAAATAGGAGAAGGACGGCCCAGAGCCTTTGAAGTGGAGGAGCGTCAGGAGGGCAACGGTCCGGTCTGTGAGAAAGCAGCTGTTTGGGAGGGAGAGACGAGAAGGACATTTTGTCTAGCCTAGAGTGAGGACGCTGTCCATTTCTGAAGGTAAGAGTTGCAGATCCGAAGGTTTATTGCTAGATCCAGTTGTGGAAAGGGTAGATCTTGCAGATCTAGTCTGGTATGTGGCAGATCTAGTCTTGTATATTGCAGATCTGAAGGTTTGGCACCAGATCCAGCTGAAGGAGTGACAGATCTGAGGAGATATTGATAGATCTAGTCCAGATCTGAAAGGGTAACACCAGATCTAGCCCTAGGGGCTGTAGATCTGAAGAGATAGTTCCGGATCTAGTGTAGATCTGAGGGTTTGATATCAGATCTGATACTGGAGGACGCAGTTCAGAGAGGGAAGGACGCAGATCTGATTGGAGGCTTCAGATCCATCAGGTGGGACGCAGATCTGAGGAGCAGGCTAGTGTGAGAAGGGCTCATCAGCGTTTTCCAGCATCCTGTAGCAGATCCATTTGTCTGGAGGATTGAGGGCTTGTGCTGCACCTATTTCTGCGCTGTCACTAGCAGGGACAGCGTTTTCCAGCAGAGGGGGTTTTCAGCTTGGGATCAGCCCAGTTTCTGCGCAGATCATCACCAGTCTCCAAGGCAGCTTGGACGCTGTCATTATTTGCAGCCATTTCTTGTATGGGAGGGTCATCACTTGCCTAGGGCAAGGATAGGTGCACTGATTCTGATTTCTTGTATTACTCTCCATGTACTTTCTGATTAATAAAATGGCTGGATTAAATTGTCCCATATATTATTTGATTCGGTGATCTGGTTAGGTATTATATTTCACATCGTCGACATGTTGTTTTATTACTGGTTATTTCCCTTTGGGAATATTACAAAATATGTAAAAGTGGACAAGTAGTGATGGATCTCCACAAGTACCAATGATTTACAAGTGATGAGTGCTTCTTTTATTTGCATGAGAGATATAGCACTTCCTCATCCAATAGAAGCCCAAAAACACAAAATAATGCCTTTATTCTTACAAGCCCTAGAGAGAAGGCAAAAACACAAAATATCATGATACAAAAGTGGATAGGTTTCAAGACCCCCAATGATGTCTCATCAATGAAGAAATAATGCTCCATGACCAAGTCGTCCATCATAAATGCATGCTAAAGGCCACACATGTAGCATAATGAGCTCAAGAAGTGGACAATTCACAACAGAATGATGTGTAAGGGCTCCAAAAGTGAAATGTTACCTGCTAGGGTTGTAAGGTTACATCATTAATGGTAATATCATGCCCTAAAAGATGTGATGTTGTCATCAAAGTGTCCAATCATCATGAAAGGTGCCATATCCATCATCAAGGTGCAACATATGTCTAAAGTACAATGTGTCATCTCCAGTGAGTGGTAGGACATCTCAACAAGGATGCCAAGTCATCATAAGGTCCAATGCAGTCCAAAGAATGTGGAATGACCTTAATCAAGTGCGGAAGAAAGCTCAACATCCTCCAAAGGACCACGTCCATGCAAGACACATCAATAAGGAAGGGCTCCAAGTGACCATTAGACATATGTACGAGAGTCAATGTAACATAGAAAGTGAGTCATGTCCAATGTAAAAGCCATTAGGTAGATCACGTTAGGTGTCATCTTCAACTTCACACTAGCTTATGATTTCGTGCAATTTTCCAAGTTTAGGTATGGATGGATTATCATTAACCTCTATTAGGTGTACAACTACCCAAGAAGAGCAGTATTCCCCAAGAAACTGTAATGTTCCCTACTAATTAATTGCTTAAGGGAGGACAAAGTAGCCTATCCAACCCCATAGGCTATAGTCAATGATACAGGGGGAAACCCATTATCCATTGCTTTTAGGGCAACATTAGGTAAATTGGGGTAGCTGGGGCAAAACTTGTGAAGGAAGCCAGAATTGGGGCTAAGTGGAGGGAAACTTGTAACCCCTCAAATTAAAATAAGTAGTAGAGACCCCAAAATGAATCTATAAATAAGAGAGGAGAAATCATTTCCTCATCATGGTTGATTGAAGTTTTCTGTTTTGTGAGCTGAGGCTCTGAGGGTTTTAAGACCCCTTTTTCTTTTGATTGGCTTTGGTGGTGATGATCCCACCCTAGCCAATCCCTTCTTTTCTCTCATCTGTTTGGCACAATTTTCGGAGGCACTTTCATCTGGTTTTTGGCATTCAAGGAGAGAAATTCGTTGGGCTGTTGGCTTGGAAAGTATTCCGTGGCTTCTGTGGCATGAACCTAGGGCAGCAAGGCAGTTGGAGAAGCAGCGAGCTCGGTTCAGTCATTTTGATTGAGGTAGCAGCCTCATTTCCAACTCTGTCTGTGGCACCATGATGGCAGACGAGGACAATGAAGGTCATTCTGGTCATTTCTAGGGCAGTGACCCCATTGACTAAGCTAGAGTGACTGTTCAGTGGAATTAAGGACTGGTTAGGGCAGTTCTAGGGTAACGGAGCCCTCCCTTTGTCATCACAATATCTCTGAGTGACTTCTGTGGCAGCAAAGAAGCCTTTCAGGCTGAATTAGGAATGCAGTTTCATCATCAGAAAGGCTGTCAACAGCAAATCAAGCCCTTGTGACAGTGCAGAGATATGCAGCCTGGCTATTGCAGCAAGTTAGCAATTGAGGTCCCAGTTGGGTAGCGTCATCTTCCTAAAGTCTGGGCGAATAAACATTAGACATCGCATGGTCAAAACCTGGTTGTTGGAAGGCTAATACCTTGACTTGTGGCAGCGGTCAGGTTCAGTTATCTAGGGCAGTTCAGAAGCAGCAAAGAAACAGCAGGGTCTGGCACTGAAGCTGATTGAAGGTCAAAATTAGGACAATAGGGGTGTTAGCAAATGTTGTGAACCTTAATTTGTAGTGTGAAGGGATTGGGTTTACAACCCCATTTTGCATTATTGGACTGATATCATGTTCCTGAATTATTGATGAAACTGAATGTGAATTTGTGTTTTTCTGAGCTATTGGTATAATGATGAAATATTCTGTTTGGCTACATTACTGTGCATTTAATATCATCACTGTCTAAGATTGAAATAGATACAACAATATTGGTGAAATTTGTCATATGTTCTTTAACCCTAAGGGCAAAAATTCCCTAGGGACATTACAGTGGTATCAGAGCTGGCTCTCTTGCCAGCCTGGAGGGTTTATTTAAAAAATGAAGCTACTGGAATCAGTTTTTCTCCAACGGAAGGAGTACACAGTTTTGGCAGAAGTGTGAGGAGCATCACAAGAGCGTAGCGAAAAGGATAGAACAAGCTGAAGCATAGGCAAAGGCACACCCAGGTCAGTTTACGTGGCTATACCCTCCTAACAAGAATCAAACAAGTGCCCGCAAAAATCAAGCAAGGGAGGAACAAAAGGAAAATGTGCTAGACCACATAGAGGTTCTCACAGTTGAGAATTCAGGTCATGTTGCAGATGAATTAACTGGCATAGAGATAAGCGAGAAGATGAAAGGAAAATAAATGGAGCAGACCACCTCTCGGGTATTAGGTTCTGGAAATTCTTTAGAGGCACATATAATGTTTGGTATGCTGCAACCTCCACAAGTGATGCCTAACATCCAGCAGTCTCTAAGTCAGCCTTCTCAACCAATACAAGTAGGGCATCAGGGGCAGATTCAACCCAGACCACAGGATCAGATGAATTCAGTACAAAGTCAAATACCATCTGGGCAGCCACAGATGCAAGTTGGACAGCATGGTCAGATGCCGATGATACCACAGTCTCAGCCTCAAAGCACTGCAGTGCAACCATCTGCAGTGGCCCTTACCCATATCTCAGCCACGGATGTAAGCTGTTTAACAATCTCAAGCTCGTTTGCTTCTTCAACCAGCATCCTAATCTATGCAACAACCACTGCAAGTTCGGAGTTTGCCAATGCATCCTTCCATTCATTCTGCTCCCCATAATCTGTTGATGCAGCCTCAAGTCCCTACTGTTCTCTCTGGTCAGTTTCAACAGTCTTTCAACCAATCAATTACTGGACTTGCTGCTGGTGCTTTCACATCAGTAGCTTCCATTGCAGCTCAAACAACTGATGAAATTGAAATGGATTGTTTTCCAAATGGGGACCATGAGCTGGAGCCTCAATTTTCACTTAAACGATGACAATGAGCTTGAATCAGGGTGTTTCAATAATGAGGGACCATGGTATTCCCACTGAAGACATGAATGGACAACAGATTGAGAAGGTGCATCATGGGAAAGATGAAATATCTGATCCAGAATCAAGTAACTGTAATGTATATAACATTGGTGGGTTGTCTGACATGTTAGATAAAAATTCTGGTGGCTACAATCACACAGTGTAACCAGCCATGCAAGAGGATGTTGCAGAAAGTAACTTAGTGCAACTGATTGGGTATCTATAGGTGTTCTTGTTGGTTCAAATGGTCTGTTTACTCTTGTACTGTCACTGGATGTACCTCCAGCCCCATTGACTTACTTTTGTGGTCATTTGTTGGACATTAATAAAACTATCTATCTGTCTATCTATCTATCTATCTATCTGGTTTCAGGGAATGAGCAAAAGCCTGAAGCAGATGTCACTAAGAAGAGGCTTCCATGCTTAGTGAAATTACCAAGGCACTTGGACAACAAAATTAGAACACAAATTTGACTTGCTCAGCTGCAATTGGATAAGAAAACCCAGAGCAGGAACTTCATCAATGAAGCCATACAGATGAAGCAGGCCAGCAAAGAACAAATGATAGAGAGGTTGAAAACTGCAAGGCAGGAAGAGAAGGCATTTCGTGAGGTAATCAAATCCAAACGACAAGAGATGGAAGCAGAAACAGATTTGACACCAGTAGATATCACTGAACTGGGTAGCAAGAAGCGGAAGAAAGCTCCTCCCAACAAGAATAAATGCAGTGGCAGGAAAACAATGGTCTTCCAAGACAATGGTGGTTCAATAGTCTCTGATTGGAAGAAGGTAAAGGATGTACTTATGACATTTGATGCTCTGCATCGAAACTTCATGCTAGAGGATAAAGCTAGGCAGGCAAGTGCAGGTAGTGGTGGTGGTGTGAAATTACCTGATTTAAAGTCAGGGACAACAGTGTTAGATAAAGCGTTGAGGCTTAATTGGGACAGAAAGATAGTAGGGTCTGTTCCAGGAGTACAGACTCCAATCTGGTGATGGTTTTTTCTTTAGACTGGAGATATGTGTACTTGGCTTGCATGGTCAGGTGCAGACTGGAATAAATTATATTGGTGCAAACAACAGTGAGTGGAATGATTTAGTTGCTGTCAGTTTTATTGCATCTGGTTGGTATGAAGATGATGAGGATGAATGTGACATGAAAAATAATTCTGAAGTTGCAATTTTTGAAGATGGACAAAATAATGCTCAAAAGGATTTTCATGGGGAATCAGGTAGCAGCCTACAAGCTTATGAGTTTGGTACAAAACGCAATAATAACATTGGGATTGACATATGCATGCTCATGAAAATCACTAAAGATTGGAGAGCTCACTTCCTAGTAGAATACCCCAAAAATAAGTTTGCCTGCGATTTGATGGACGACTTCATCCAAGATGACAGGTACAGGGTAGAAGATGAGGTCATTTTCTATAATGACCAGATATATTTGGTCGCTGACCAGATGAGGCCTGCTAGATTTTGCGGCAACAGGCAGTTTGCCTTGGAGAGCCCCATTGGTGTTTTATTCTAGTATTTTTCTTGGAGAATAAAGGGGATCTAGATTCCACTTCTCAATCTTTTTATTATAGAGGAAATTGAGCTAAAGCCTAAAATCTATATGAGGATTTGCTATCTCCACTTTTGTAATGGTTGAAGGTTGGGAGAATGACTAGATACTATTGCTTGGTGTTATTGGAGCTTGAGGCACATGTTTTGATCCGAATTGCTTAATTCTGATGTTCGGATTTCGTGCATCAAATTGTCATTGAAGGGCTGTAAACTTGATAATTCTGTTCCGTGTTAGCAGAATCTTAATTATTTTTCATTCCCCCATTAAATCTTTGTTTAGATTACTGGAAAATGTTATTACATGTTGTATTTCTTAATTCGGATTAGCTGTAATTTACATGATCTTGTACTAGACACGGCCTTCATGCATGTCTGGAGGTCTCTCTTCATCCAGATTCCTGTCATGAAATTACTCTGTTAGCAGATGGGTTTTCTTTAAATTTTTCATTCAGGTTTTTATGCTTTCATATCATCATAAGACAACAATATACATTGGCTGCAGTATAGATTCCATATGCCCAATACTATTTTAGTCACTAATCTTGCTTTCAACCAACTACAAAAATGAAAAGTCATATAAATCAACTTTCCTTTTTGCTGTTTACAAGTGTGAAATTTATCTAAGTATAAATCAGAATACAGATTTGTTCTCTTAAGTCTTACATCCATTACTTTTAACCATTAATAGATTGGCTTAGATTTTCTTAGGGATTACCCCTTTCTACTAGAGGAGAGCCAGCCTAAAGTGAGAGGAAGGTCTGCTGTGGTTATAGTGGACAGCCTTCCTGAGTTCCTCCAAGGTTGCACTTGTGCTTTAGGGCTTTACCACAAGAAGTGCAGGTTTGGGAGGTAACAAGGTGCAAGTATGTTTTTTCTAGTGAGATTAGTTCAATCCAGTCGTTTTGTCACTCTTGGTGGAAAGAGGTATGTATGGAATTGTTTGCAAAGGCTATCTCCTGTTTAAGGATGCCAAAGAGTTAGATGCTTCGGCTTATATTGAATTTATTGCCACCTTAGTAGTGGTTGGACGAGGATATAAACCTCCATTCTATATACCCTTTTGATTCTTTTGTCAGCTTTCTTGTAAATTTTCTTTTGTTAATGTAAGACATATTCTACAAAGAAAATACTATTATATAATATTAGAAACACATCCATTTAGGAGAAAAAATGAAGTAAATAATTTTATTGGAGGATGCAATAAAATTCTAGAATTTTGTCATGAATTTGTTGAGTTGTATTAACACTAACAATTTTTTATTCCAAATTATATTTGTTCACCAAACCCAAAGGTCAAACTGGAGCCTGGTGAGCTAGCTTATGAGACTGAATTTGTGGGGTTTAGTGGCTGTGCTGGCACATTCATGATAGAGAAATTTATACATAGTATTAGAAATTTCAAAGGCTTTTCCTGCATTTACATGTGACCAAATACTTATGTTGCACTTTTCAAGTTTCAAATATGGATGACTGAACTTCAACATGCAACTTTAAATCTGAACTATAATTGCCAATCAGTTGTTACTCTTGATTCAAAATAGGTGGAATCCTAATTTCAAATGAATCCATCTGGATTGCAACAGAGAAATGAGTATGGGATACATGAAAGACTTGATGGATCTTGCATGATATCACCTTTCAGTTATGTTCAAGGATAAATTAAGGTTCTTAACTTTGAAAATAAAACATAAATAGCAAATTCTTTAAATCTCTTTTATCTCAGTCGATGTATGTTCACTCAGATTGTTTTTGTGGGATGTAGAAATTGCATGTGGTGGGGTTTATATGAATTAGGTAAATGAAAGTCCAGATTTCTGATTTCTTTGTTTGTCAATTTTGCAGTTGTTGGAGGATCTGCCAACCTGAACACGCTTGCCTCAGTGCATGATGAAACACCAATAGTGATTGTGATTCCTGGCCTGACCAGTGATTCCAAAGATCCTGTAACTTCGATTCACATCAGCTTTTATTGCATTTTTATTTTTATTTTTGGCATTGCTATAGTTTCCATTAGCTCATATAAATTTTGTCCTTGTGCTCTTATAGAAGTGGTTTTCACATTCCCGCTTTGTATCGCTACTTGTGTACCGAGCAGTCATGTTGACCGACTTTTGGTCATTTGTTCGACATTAATAAACTTATATCATCTTACTATCATGTCCTATGAATCTTTTGTGTTGATTTTTTTGTAGCCTTGGAAGGTCTTCTACATTGTCTTGGTGTCTTAGCATGTAGAAGATATATGATTGTCTCTTTAAGTGCTGGTTTGATGGAGTAAGTGATTTTATGATTTCTTTCCTAAGGTTAACTTAGGAAAAGTACAATAATTAATTTAATTAATTATTGTGGACTATTAGGCCGATATTCTAAGGATAAATAATAAAGTATTTAAGTGATTTAGATATAATCTCAATTGTTGGTCTCAAGGGTGGTTTAGGATTTAATCCAAGTCATTGATCACTTAGGATATTAGGGTTAAGGATTTTGGCTGAATGAAATTATAAGATAAGCCTAACGGAGAGGTAAAGACACAATTGATGAGGAATCAATTTTCTCAAGGGCGAGAGACTTGATTAGACTGAAGAGAAATGAGGAGAATTGCAACAGGGAATTTTGGGAGAAGTTTTGGGGAAGCTGAAGGTAGGAAAGAGAGAGGCTGAATCAGTTGAAGGGGGGGGCCGAAATATCCGGAGGCCAAATGTCTCCAGTGCACAAGGGCCGTACAGGGGAAAAGGAGGCTAAATTTTCCACAGGTCGAGTTTCTTTGGTAGTGCTGATTTCCAGGGGCTGATTTTTCCCAGTGGGTAGTGTTCAAAGTTTCCAATAGTCGCATTTTTCTGTGTATTCTCTACGGGTCTAGGTGCAAAATTTCCTGAGAAATTTAATATGAAGGAAGATTGTGTTTTAGTGTGATTGATTTCCCTGCCTTAATTCCGCTGCATTTTATTTTCTGAGTTAACATACCAGTGTGTTTATTTTATCAAAAATTTCAGAAATATTTGAGATAAATATTTTCTAGGTCTTCAATAAATTGTTGAAGTAAAATAAATCAGATCTGGTATAAGAAAAATTAACATTCTGTGCAGATTGCCTTCTTTTTTTTCGCAGCGCATCTTCTTACATAAATTGATTGATGATGCTAAAGTTAGTCATACAATTTTGTGTAATAACTTCTTGTTTGTTCTAATTTGATGTTGCAAATGTAGTATTTTTGTGCAGACTTCACTCATAAACAAGTATACGACTTTGTAGATATTAAAGTGCCATTTGGCCAACTAATGGATCAAAATATCTATAGCAATTATGTAATTAGCCAATAGCATTATTTAGTCATAAAGGGACCAGTTAAACTTAAATTGGTATAGTTTTCTTGATTCTGCTTAAAAGATTAGGCTGGGATATGAATGAATCCCATTAATGACCTGTTATCCCCCACATGTGGGTAATATCCATAGGTGAAAATTTTCTCCCAGATGGCCCTCAGACGGCAGCCAGCAGCCACTTGCAGCCACCAGATAGCTCGATGTGCCACTATCTCCGCCACCTGAGCCAACCATGTGGTCCCTCACCCATCTGTTATGATCGTATGTTTGAAGGTGGGCCTCCCGACCCCGAAGGTATGACTTTTCATTGGTGTAGTTTGGTAATTTTGTTTACTTATCATGGACACATTTGGGCATGGATTTGTGGGGGGATTCGACGGAAAGAGTGGGCTAGGTCTGTACTCTTGTCTCCTCTGCCTGATTTGGTGGTTAGCCTTGTATCCTAGTCCCGTGGGATGTCCTTTACTTGCTATTAGCATTAGGGCTTACACTACATGGGAAATCCAAATTTAGGTTGCGTGGTCCCGCTTCTCAACACCATATACATCACTCCCCTCAGCTCATTTTAACCCCATTTATCATGTTTTTCATCCGGGTCCACATTTGTCCACTGGGTCCACAAAGGGTTAGCCTCCCCCTCACCTTGCCTACAACTTGGGTCTGTTAGTTTTTGTAGCATTAGATATGTTCTTTTAAAATTCCAATTCCGGAATCCTTTTGCAGCCAACTGAAATTACTTCACCTACTTTTTATTAAATGAACAAGTTATTTACAGTGTTCTACTGAAAACACTGAAGCAAATTACTACTGCAGCCTTCACTTAGTTAATTAAATATGCTGAAACAAGAAACTGAGCAATAAATGTTTTTGGACAAAAGTCCCCGGAAAACCCAATGCAGGAAAACTGGTGCAGTAGATCTTAGGGTTTATTATTAAGCAGCAGTAATTTCTGAATACATCTCTGAATATCTCTTTGGACAATTCAGTTACAGAGAATGTCACTGACAAAAATATTAGTGAGGTTACCTCACACTATCACTGGAAATCCCGGCTGATCCGACCACTGAATGAGATGCCTCTGACAGGCTCTGAGCTGCCTCTGCGCAGTCCCAACGTCAACCTTTCTGGGCACTGCGTCACTCAGTTTGTGGATCGATCTACTCCCCAGAATCTTCGATCTCTGCCTCCTGGTCTCACACCTCGGCGCCCGACTGCGGAAATTGATTCTTCAACAAATTCTTCAGATTTCCTCTTTGCCCTCCGCGCAACATCTGCGTGGCTCTGTTTCAACCTCTCTGGCTCTGCACTAGAGCTGTTGGATCTGTCTCTGCCCTCTCAGCTGATGATTCTCCGACCGAGAAAGATTTCTCTCCGAATACTGTCTCTGCCCCTCTTTGCAAAAGATCTCTAGATCGAAGTTTCTCCCTGAGCATTGCTCACTAAAGAAATTGATCTCTTGATCCTCTTGGTATGTTTCCAAATGGCCCTCAAGCCTTCCTTAAATAATCTTCTCGTTGACATTCAATGGCCCAGATTAGAAGCTGATCAATGGCTAAGATCACTTTGGCTTGATCCTCGTCTTCTTCTAGAAGTCACACCAACAATTTAGATTAATACTCATTAATTATTTTAATTTCCTAAGTTTAGACTTAAGGTCCCATTAAAATTAATTAATTTATTAAATAAAACTGTCTCCGGGTGGAATCTCCCCAAATGATTTCTGGGTTATTTGGAATACATGTGTCTAAGCCTCTCCACAAAGTTTGAGACTTAGAGCATATCCGATGCTACCCCAAATCAACACTCTCTCTTAGTGAGGAATGTGCTCTAGCAATATGCCCTGTTGTACACTGTTGTGATTCTAAAGCATCTACCTCTGTGCTGCTGATGTTTGACATGCTGTCCACCAACTACTGCGCTACTGCATCTATACTGCTGCTAACCCTGCCACGATCAACAATGCATTCGTACTGCAACTCCCTCTCAAACCCTGCATCTATGCTACTGCTAGAACTGCCACTGCTAACTCTGCACTGCAACTTAGTTGCTGAGAGAAGCAACTGAAAAACATCCAAAATATGAACAAGTGTTCAGTATGGATACATCTCGATGCTGAAACTTTGACTGCTGCTAGTCCCACATTGTTCCTCTAAACCACTGTGTTGCTACTGCTCTGTGCTGTGCTTCTCCACGCTGTTGCAACTCTGCACTGCACTACTCGGATTTAGCGCTCTAGCTACTGCATCTATCACATTAACACTCCTTTGCACCAACTGAAACTCCTCCAGCCTGCTACTATTGATCTTGGGCTCTCATAGCAAGGTCGTGATCTAAGAGGTGGACTCCTCAAGGATCATACCCAATTGAAGTTCTTGCGAATTTACAGTTAAATATCGCCCCACCTCCCTTCTAGAGATGTGTGGGCACTCATGACATACTCATCTTCCTCAATCTTTGTGGACGCAGCCTTCGGATCATGCTTCTCGTCCTTGTCCTTTTTCTTCAAAGGACACTACGTTGCGTAGTGACCAAGTTCACCACACCTGAAGCATTTTATCTTTGAGACGTCCTTCTTCCGTCTCCGCCGCTCTTGCTTCCCCTTAGATGCTAGGGCTGCATTCTCCTCCTCCTCTTTTGTCTTCGACCCACTCCCACTGTTGCCATCAAGTTTACACTTGACTAGGTCCCTCCTTAGCTCTTCTTGTTGAAGAGAAACCCACATCTCCTCCCAGCGTGACAATATTTCTCTGCCCATAATACTTTGGACGAAGACCTGCCATTCCTCTGTGATTGCATTGAGGGCCAACCTTACCATCGCGGTAGGCTGAGGTGTGGACCCCACGACTGCTAGTTGATCATGAATTTCTCGAAGCCTCGAGAGAAACAGATCTATACGCTCCTCCTTCTGCATCTGTGTCTACCTCAGTTTCTGCTCTAAGATATCTTTCGTTGCTCGAAAGATCCTTTGTATAGCGCTGCTAAGGCTTCCCACATCTGCCTAGCTGTATCCTTGCAGGCTATGTGGGACACTATTTGATCCTTGAATCCATCTTGGAGCAACTTCTTAGCCTTCGCCATATCAACCTTGTACTTCTTTAGCGGATCTGGGTCTGCAGGGGCAACTACCGTACTCTCCACGAAAAGCTTGAGATTGTATTCATCTAGAAGGCATGAGATTCTCACCTTCTAGATTACATAGTTGGAGGCTCCCTCCAACGGATACTGATCTCTAAGCCCGTGAGCTGCCATTTTTGCTATTAAAAAAATGTTGAATCTTCTCCTTCTCTTTCTCCTCTGTGCAACGCTGGACTGGCTTACGCACTCCTTGCTGGAGGTGGTAAATAAGCCACCCAGATTAGCTGCTCAGATCTCGAAAAATAAAATTCCCCCAGCTAGTTACTCCTTGAGGAAGAAAATTCCCTCACTGTGCTTCTTTTCTTCCGTCTGACGACTTTTTGCCCAGCAAAAGATCTTCCTGCAGAAAACTGCGTCCCACTAGCACTAACGTTGAGGCTCAGCGCTACTCCCTCTGGCACGACAAAATTTCGATCAAGAAGTCCTTCCTCTCTGTCGACTCGCTCAGAGAGAGACTTTCCTCGAAAATTCAGCTCTCCTGGTCTAGCCTGTTCAATCCCTCCGGGGATTCGAACTGCTGCCTCTTGCAGCTATACAACCTCCTATAGCTATACGACCTCTTGCTTAGTGCTGGCTCTGCTCTTCTTGTTTCACCTACAACGCTCTGATACCATGTGAAAGTTGCAAGTCTGGAATCCTACTGCAGCCAACTGAAATTACTTCACCTACTTGTTATTAAATGAATAAGTTATTTAAAGTGTTCTACTGAAAATACTGAAGCAAATTACTACTGTAGCCTTCACTTAATTAATTAAATATGCTGAAACAAGAAACTGAACAATAAGAAAAACATCACACAGGACACCATTGTTTTTGGACAAATGTTCTCGGAAAAACCCAATGCGGGAAAACTGGTGCAACAGATCTAAGGTTTTTATTATTAAGTAGCAGTAATTTCTAAATACATCTCTAAATGTCTCTCCGGACAATTCACACTATCACTAGAAATCCCAGCTGATCTGACCACTGAATGACATTCCTTTGACAGGCTCTGCGTTGCTTTTGCGCAGTCCCAACATCAACCCTTCTGGGCACTCTGTCCCTCAGTTTGTGGATTGATCTGCTCCCTAGAATCTTCGATATCTTCCTCCCAGTCTCACCCTAGCTCCTGGCTTCTGAAATCGATTGTTCTGCAAATTCTTCGGATTTCCTTTTTTCCCTTTGCGCAGCCTCTGCGTGGACCTATCTGGCTTTGCATCAGCCTCACTGGCTCTGCGCTGGAGCTGCTGGATCTCTCTCTTCCCTCTTTGTTGATGATTCTCTAACCGAGAAAGATTTCTCTCCAGATACTGTCTCTGCCCCTCTCTGCAAAAGATCTCTAGATCGAAGTTTCTACATGAGCACTGCTCACTAAAGAAATTAATCTCTTGATCCTCTCGGTGTGTTTCCAAATGGCCCTCCAACCTTCCTTAAATAATCTTTTCGTTGACATTCAACGACCCAGATTAGAAGCTAGTCAATGGCTAAGTTCACTTTGGCTTGATCCTTGTCTTCTTCTAGAAGTCACACCTACAGTTTATATTAATACTCATTAATTATTTTAATTTCATAAGTTTAGACTTAGGGTCCCATTAAAAATAATTAATTTATTAAATAAAACTGTATCCAGGTGGAATCTCCCCAAACTATTTATGGGTTATTTGGAATACATGTGTCTAAACCTCTCCACAAACTTTGAGACTTAGAGCACATCCGATGCTACCCCAAATCAACATGTTCTAGCCTTAAAATTTTGTGGAGAGGTTAGAATACAAAAGATCTCCAAAACTGATAAATCATTTATGGAAATTCCACCTAGAAATGACTTAATTATATTATTAGTTAGTTTTTAAATATTTCCTAAGTCTAAACTTAGGGAATATGACTAATTAATCATAATTAATTAGGTCAAGGTGTGAATGTTCTATAGACTCACATGGATCGACTTCAAGTTAATCCTAGCCATCGATTAAGATCTAATCTTGGCTGTTGAAGTCTCAATAGAGGATTATAAGAAGAAGTCGACAGGGCTTGGAGAAATCACTTCAACAGTTTGATTTCATAGGCAGATCGATTTCCAGTGTAGCAGCTGTCAATTGTTGGAGAGAGTCATTGAGATCGAAGTAGTGAGAGAGCGACATAGATAGTGAAGCCGAAGGAGGCATTCCAGATCTAGTGAGTGTGTTTGTAGAGATGCAGAAGTGCCACAGGGAGGATGACGTAGAGGCAGTGCAGTAGCCTTTAGAGGCAATTTCGTATTTGCTGGGAAGAAGCAGAGTTTCAGTGCTGGAAGCTGGGCAGAGGTTCCAGAGGCCAGAAGAGACATTTTTCCAGACATTAGCTGACCAGACGTCTTGAGGATAAGCTATTACGAGCTAAGTGTAGAAGTGACTGCGCTAGGGTGACGCAGTGACTGAGCAGAGGCAGTTTGAACGACTCAATTTTGAGCTGAGATCAGTGTCCGGATTCGCCTGTGGAGTGAGGAAATCCTCACTAGATTTTTCTTGCCAATATTTCTCTGTAGGATTAACAGCTTCGGCATCCTGTTGTACTCAAATAATTTCACTGCTGCTTAATATTAAAACCCTCATCTGCTGCACTGGTTTTCCCAAGTTGGGTTTTTTCAGGGACTTTTGTCCAAAAATAAGTGTGTTATTTTATGTGTGTGTGCTATCATTTCTTCCAACGTTTATCTCTTCCGCAGTTTTACTTGTGAAAGTTTCTGTGTATTTATTTTAGTATTTGTCGTAGGAAACAACATATAAATTGTTAAGTAGAATTAACGATTAGAAAAAATATTATCAGTTGTTCCAATAGGATTTGGGTCATCGAATTTTCACATGGTATCAGAGATAAGTTAATCAGCTAGAGAGCTTAGAAGCGAAAGGAGGGAATTTCATTGTTCAGTGTAGGTAGCAGATCGAAATTCCCAGGGGCAACGTAGTCACCTTGGCCAAGAGGTTGAATTTCTTGAGGAGAATCAATTTTTTTGTGAGAGGGACAAAAAAATTCGATCTCTCTAGATCGAGGGATTCCAGAGGCAAAGGGAGCAACCAATATTTTCGCAGAGCAGATCTCTAGCTGGATGGAGTAGTTTTGCAACAGTTTGCTAGAACAGAACTAGCGTCAGGTGGAAGAAGAGCACACACTAAGGGAAAATTTTCCTTAGAGAACTTCTAGTCTCGGAAGTTCGTTTTTCCAGTTGCAGATTGGTAGTAGTTGTGAGCATATCCTCCCACTCTAGAAGGGAGTGCGAGTAACAGATCTAGTAGCCGAGAAGTAGGAAAGAGGGAGATTTTCAGGTTTATTTCTCCAGTTATGAGTTTCTAGATTTTGGAGCTCTGCAGGGATGACAGTATGAGATTGCCAGAGAGGGCCTTGCGAGTTAGCCAAAATGCAGATTTGGGCAACAAATCGACTTCCAGTTGCTGGAGGAAGTGCGAGTTGCAAAGAAAGGAAGGGTCCCAACCAAGGACTAGGCTTGAAAGGAGACAGCGGGGCACCAGATCCAGGAGGGGTATGAAACTCTAGTGTGCCAAATGGGTGGGGTCCAGTGCAATTGCAACAAGATCAGTCATATTAGTTCTAGATTGTTGTAGTAGGACCATCAACTTTGCTACAGGAGCCCATAGTATCACAGTAGCAGGTTCAGTGTTAGCATACACAATTTTTCATTAGACAGTTGCAAATCTAATTGCAGTCAGTTCACGTGAGACAATTGTAGAGCTAGATGTAGTGACACAGGCAGTGCAAATTGCCTTGTTGTAATTCCAGCCAGGAGATTCCCAACGCAGAATTGTGTAGTCTAGTTTCTAGTGTAGGAGGGAAATGTGAGTTGCCAGGAGGGAGAAGAGAGATTTCGCATTGGGAGATCGAGACTCAGAGGAAGTCTAGTTTTAGAGGGAGCATCCCTATGGAAGCTAGTACTTCAGGATCTGGGGAGATCAACCTCATTTTTGCAGTAGTCGTAGCAGCAGTGCGGAAGCATTAGCAGAGCAGGAGCAACACTTGAATGAGTAGATCAAATTTTGCTATGTTTGTAGACATCCCTCTAGGAGTGAGGTGGGGTGACTTGGTTTTGTAGCCCCAGAGCACTACAGATGGGCAAGATCCTTGAGGAGTCCACCTCTTAGATCAATGCCTTGCTACGGGGGCCTGCCTACAAGATTTAGTAGTAAGATGGACTAGTGGCATTTGATGGAGTCAAATGCTAGAGTGACAGTTGCAGACTAGTAGCAGTCAGATACTGAGGAGCACAGTGCAGAGTTGGTAGCAGTGCAAAGTCAGCAGCAGCGTAGATTCTTCAGTGACAGTTTAGACGCTAGCAATAGTCAAAGACTCTTGTGATAGATGCATCATACTGAACACAGTTTGTTTAATATTGCAGATACTTCTCAGTTGCAGATGTTGTAGTTGTGGGAGCAGCAGATGAGAGGGAGTTGCAATGCAGATGCAGTGTTGGCAGTAGAGTCAACAGCAGCACAGATGCAACGCATATTAGAGTTGCGCAGTGGTTGGTGGGTAGCAATAGCTAGACATCAGCAACGTGACAGGAGATGGTGCAAAAACAGAGTATTTCTACAAGGGGTGCAACAATACTAAAACACATTCCTCGCTAAGAGGGAGTGTTAGTTTTTGTAGCATCAAATGTTTTCTAGCCTTGAAATTTTGTGGGGAGGCTCGAATATAGGAGATCTCCAAAACCCATAAATCGTTTATGGAAATTTCACCTAGAAATGACTTAATTAGATTGTTAGTTTGTTTTTAAATATTTCCTAAGTCTAAACTTAGGGAATATGACTAATTAATCAAAATTAATTAAGTCAAGGTGTGAATGTTCTAGAGACTCACATGGATCGACTTCAAGTTAATCCTAGCCATTGATTAAGATCTAATCTTGGCGATTCAGTTATGAACAAAGGATTATATGAAGAAGTCGATCGGGCTTGGAGAAATCACTTCAGCGGTTCGATTTCATAGGCAGATCGATTTCCAGAGTAGCAGCTGTCATTTGCTCGAGAGAGAGTCAGTCAGATCGAAGCAAGTGAGAGAGGGGCAGAGACAGTGAAGCCGGAGGAGGCATTCCAGATCTGGTGATTGCATTTGCAGAGAGGTAGAAGTGCCACAGAGAGGCTGACACAGAGGCAACACAATAGCCTCTAGAGGAAATTTCGTATTTGCTGGGAAGAAGTAGAGTTTCAGTGCCAGAAGCTAGGCAGAGGTTCCAGAGGCCAGGAGAGACATTTTTCCAGACATGAGCTGACCAGACGTCTTGAGGATAAGATATTTCGAGCTAAGTGCAGAAGTAACTGCGCTAGGGTGACGCAATGACTGCACAGAGGCAGTTTGAATGACTCAATTTTGAGCTGAGATCAGTGCCCAACTCGCTTGTGGAGTGAGTAAATTCCTCACTAGATTTTTCTTGCCAGTATTTCTCTGTAGGATTGCTAGTTTCGTCATCCAGTTGTACTCAGATTATTTCACTGCCGCTTAATATTAAAACCCTCATCTACTGCACCTGTTTTCCCAAGTTGGGTTTTTCCGGGGACTTTCGTCCAAAAATAAATGTGTGTGTGCTAGCATTCCTTCTAGCTTTTATTTCTTCTGTAGTTTTATTTGTGAAGGTTGTAGTGTATTTATTTTTGTATTTTCTGTAGGAAGCAATAGATTAATTGTTAAGTACAGTTAACAATTAGAAGAAATAATATCAGTTGCTGCAATAGGATTTGTGTCATCGAATTTTCAGATGGTATTAGAGAGCAATTGATCAGCCAGAGAGCTTACAAGAAAAAGGAGGGAGTTTCATTGTTCAATGTGGGCAGCAGATCGAAATTCCCAGGGGCAGCTCAGTCACCTTGGCCAAGAGGTTGAATTTCTTGAGGAGAATCGATTTTTTTGAGAGGGACAAAAAAATTTGATCTCTCTAGATCAAGGGATTCCAGAGGCAGAGGGAGCATCCAGTATTTTTCGCAGAGCAGATCTGTAGCTGGACGCTGTAGTTTTGTAGTAGTTTGCTAGAACAAAACTAGCATCAGGTGGAAGAAGAGCACACACCAAGGGAAAATTTTCCTTAAAGAACTTTTAGTCTCGGAAGTTCGTTTTTCCAGTTGTAGATTGGCGGTAATTGTGAGTAGATCCTCTCACTCCAGAAGGGAGTGCAAGTAGCAGATCCAGCAGCCGAGCGGGAGGAAAGAGGGAGATTTTTAGGTTTATTTCTCTAGTTTTGAGTTTCTAGATTTTGCAGCTCTGTAGGGATGGCTGTATGAAATTGTCAGAGGAGGCCGTGCAAGTTAGTTGAAATGCAGATCTGGGCAACAGATCGACTTCCAGTTGTCGTAGACAGATGCCGGAGGAAGGGCGAGTTGCGAAGAAAGGAAGGGTCCCAACCAAGGACTAGGCTTGAAAGGAGATAATGGGGCACCAGATCTAGGAGGAGGAGTATGCGACTCCAATGTGCCAAATTGGCAGGGTCCAACGCAGTTGCAACAAGGAGATCAGTCATATCAATTCCAGATTGTTACTGCAGGAGCATCACCTTTGCTACAGGAGCCCACAGTATCATAGTAGCAGGTTCAATGTCTAAAAACGCAATTTGTCATTAGACACTTGCAAATCTAGTTGCAATCAGTAAACGTGAGATAGTTGCAGAGCTAGATGCAGTGACATAGGCAGTTTAAATTGCCAAGTTGCAGTATGCAGGTGCAATTCCAGCTAGGAGATTCCCAACGCAGAACTACGCAGTCTAGTTTCTAGTGTAGGAGGACAATGTGAGTTGCCAGGAGGGAGCAAAGAAATTTCCCATTGAGAGATCAAGACTCTGATGGAGTCTAGTTTCAGAGGGAGCATCCCTATGGAAGCTAGTACTTAAGGATCTGGGTAGATTAGACTCATTGTTGCAGCAGCAGTGCGGAAGCATTAACAGAGCTGGAGCAACAACAATATGAGTACATCATATTTTGCTATGTTTGCTGACATCCCTCCAGGGGTGAAGTGGGGTGACTTGGTTTTGTAGCCCCAGAGTGCTACAGATGGGCAGGATGGACCAATGGCAGTTGACGCAATCAGATGCCAGAGTGATAGTCGTAGACTAGTAGCAATTAGATACTGAGGAGCGTAGTGCAGAGTTGGCAGCAGTGCAGAGTCAGCAGTAGCGCAGATTCCTCAATGACAACGCAAATGCTAGCAACAGTCAGACACTCGAGTGACAGATGCATCATACTGAACACAGTTGGTTCAGTATTTTGGATACTTCTCAGTTGTCGATGTGGCAACAATAGATGAGAGGGAGTTGCAGTGTTGGCAACATTTCAACAGAGTCAACGGCAGGACAAATGTAGCGAATATTAGAGTTGCATAGTGGTTGGTGTGCAACAACAACCAAACATCAACAACGTGACAGGAGATAGTGCAAAAACAGAGTATTGCTATCAGGGGTGCAACAATAATGGAACACATTCCTCGCTAAAAGGGAGTGTTAGTTTTTGTAGCATCGGATGTGTTCTATCCTTGAAATTTGGTGGGGAGGCTAGAATACAGGAGATCTCCAAAACCCATAAATTGTTTCTCGAAATTCCACCTAGAAATGATTTAATTAGATTATTAGTCAGTTTTAAAATATTTCCTAAGTCTAAGCTTAGGGAATATGACTAATTAATCATAATTAATATAGTCAAGGTGTGAATGTTCTAGAGACTCACATGGATCGACTTCGAGTTAATCCTAGCCATCGATTAAGATCTAATCTTGGTCGTTGAAGTCTCAACAAAGGATTATAAGAAGTCGTTGTTGGGACTTGGAGAAATCACTTTAGCAATTCGATTTCATAGGTAGATCGATTTCCAGAGTAGCAGTTGTCAGTTTCCAGAGAGAGAGTCAGTGAGATCGAAGCAGTGAGAGAGGGGCAGAGACAGTGAAGTTGAAGGAGGCTTTCTAGATCCGGTGAGCGCATTTGTAGAGAGTAGAAGTCCCACAGAGAGGTTGACGCAGAGGCTGGGTAGTAGCCTCTAGAGGCAGTTTCGTATTTGCTGGGGAGAAGCGGAGTTTTAGTGCTAAAAGCTGGGTAGAGGTTCTAGAGGCTAGGATAGAAATTTTCCCAGACAACAACTGACCAAATGCCTTGAGGAGAAGCTGTTTCGAGTTGAGTGCAAAAGTGACTACATTAGGGTGACGCAGTGATTGTGCATAGGCAGTTTGGACAGCTCAATTTTGAGCTGAGGTCGGTGCTTGGATTTGCCTGTGGAGTGAGGAAATTCCTCACTAGATTTTTCTTGCCAATATTTCTCTGTAGGATTGCCAGCTTCGGCATCCAGTTGTACTTAGATTATTTCACTGCTTCTTAATATTAAAACCCTCATCTGCTGCACTGATTTTCCCAAGTTGGGTTTTTTCCGGGGACTTTCATCCAAAAATAACTGTGTTATTTTATGTGTGTATGCTAGCATTTCTCCCAGTGTTTATTTCGTTCACAGTTTTATTTGTGAAGGTTGTAGTGTATTTATTTCTGTATTTGCCGTAGGAAACACCAGATAAATTGTTAAGTAGAATTAGCAATTAGAAGAAATAATATCAGTTGCCACTATAAGAGTCGAGTCACCTAATTTTCACATGGTATCAGAGAGTAGTTAATCAACTAGAGAGCTGAGAAGTGAAAGGAGGAAATTTCGCTATTCAGTGTGGGTAGCAGATCAAATTCCCCAGTGGTAGTGTAGTCACCTTGGCCAAGAGGTCAAATTTCTTGAGTGGAATCAATTTTTCTAAGAGAGGGAAAGAAAAATTCGATCTCTTCAGATCGATGGATTACAAAGGCAGAGGGATCAATGCAGAGTAGATCTTTAGTTGGATGCAATAGTTTTGTAGAAGTTTGCTAGAACAGAACTAGCGTCGACTGGAAGAATTTTCCTCAGAGAACTTCTAGTCTTGGAAGTTCGTTTTTCCAGTTGCAAATTGGCAGTAGTTGTGAGCAGATCCTCTCACTCAAGAAGGGAGTGCGAGTAGCAGATCCAACAACCGAGTAGGAGGATAGAGGGAGATTTTTAGGTTTATTTTCCCAGTTTTGAGTTTCTATCTTTTGCAGCACTACAGGGATGGGCGTAC
This sequence comes from Pinus albicaulis, assembly GCA_034641835.2. Classification (NCBI taxonomy): domain Eukaryota; kingdom Viridiplantae; phylum Streptophyta; class Pinopsida; order Pinales; family Pinaceae; genus Pinus; species Pinus albicaulis. Next base: position 1,233,994,465 of record CM076570.1, on the reverse strand, counting down.
GAGATTGCCAGAGGAGGCTGTGCGAGTTAGCCAGAATGTAGATCTGGGAAGTAGATCGACTTCCAGTTGCCGGAGGAATTGCAAGTTGCAAAGACAAGAAGGGTCCCAACCAAGGATAGGCTTGAAAGAGATAATGGGGCACTAGATCCAAGAGGAGTATGAGACTGTAGTGTGCCAGATGGGCGGGGTCCAACGTAGTTGCAACAAGGAGATCGGTCATATCAATTCCAGATTGTTGTAGCAGGACCATCACCTTTGCTATGTGAGCCCACAGTATCACAGTAGCAGGTTCAGTGTCATCAAACACAATTTGTCATAGACCTTTGCAAATCTAGTTGAAGTCAATACACGTGAGACAGTTGCAGAGCTAGATGCAGTGACACAGGTAGTGCAAATTGCCCTGTTACAGTATGCAGGTGCAATTCCAGCCAAGAGATTCCCAACGCATAACTACGCAGTCTAGTTTCCAGTGTAGGAGGACAGTGTGAGTTGCCAGGAGGGAGCAGAGAAATTTTCCATTGGGAGATTGAGACTCAGAGGGAGTTTAATTTCAGAGGGAGCATGCCTATGGAAGCTAGGACTTAAGGATCTTAGGAGATCAGACTCATTATTCCAGTTGTTGCAATAGCAGTGCAGAAGCATTAACAGAGCAGGAGCAACAACAGTATGAGTAGATCAGATTTTGCTATGTTTGCAGACATTCGTCCAGGAGTGAGGTGGGTTGACTTGGATTTGTAGCCCCAGAGTGCTATAGATGGGCAGGATCCTTGAGGAGTCCACCTCTTGGATCAATACCCTGCTACGGGGGCCCACAATATTTAGTAGTAGGATGTACCAGTGGTAGTTGATGCAGTTAGATGCCAAAGTGACAGTTGCAGACTAGTAGCAGTCAGATATTGAGGAGCACAGTGCAAAGTTGGCAACAATGTAGAGTGGCACAGTGCAGAGTCAACAACAACGCATATTCTTTAGTGACAGTGTAGATGCTAGCAGCAGTCAGAGACTCGGGTGACAAATCCATTATACTGAACTCAATAGGTTTAGTATTTCAGATACTTCTCAGTTGTGGCAACAACAAATGAGAGGGAGTTGCAGTGTAGATGCAGTGTTGGCAGCAGTTCAACAGAGTAAGCAATAGCAAAGATGCATCGCATATCAAAGTTGCGTAGTGGATGGTATGCAACAACAGCCAGACATCAACAACGTGACAGGAGATGGTGCAAAAATAGAGTATTGCTATTAGGGGTGCAACAATACTAGAACACATTTCTCACCAAGAGGGAGTGTTAGTTTTTGTAGCATCAAATGTGTTCTAGCCTTGAAATTTTGTGTAGAGGCTAGAATACAGGAGATCTCCAAAACTCATAAATCGTTTCTGGAAATTCCAATTGGAAATGACTTAATTAGATTATTAGTATGTTTTTAAATATTTCCTAAGTCTAAACTTAGGGAATATGACTAATTAATCATAATTAATTAAGTCAAGGTGTGAATGTTCTAGAGACTCACATGGATCGACTTCAGGTTAATCCTAGTCATCAATTAAGATCTAATCTTGGCCGTTGAAGTTTCAACAGAGGATTATAAGAAGAAGTCGATGGGGCTTGGAGAAATCACTTCAGCAGATCGATTTCATAGGCGGATCGATTTCTAGTGTAGCAATGGTCAGTTGTCGGAGAGAGTCATTGAGGTCGAAGCAGTGAGAGAGGGGCAGAGACAGTGAAGCCGGAGGAGGCATTCCAGATCTGGTGAGTGCATTTGTAGAGAGGCAAAAGTTCCACAGAGACGCTGATGCAGAGGCAACGCAATAGCCTCTAGAGGCGATTTCGTATTTGCTGGGGAGAAGCAGAGTTTCAATGCCAGAAGCTGGGTAGGGGTTCCAGAGGCTAGGAGAGACATTTTCCTAGACAACAGCTGACCAAACGTCTTGAGGAGAAGTTGTTCCTAGCTAAGGGCAGTAGTGTTTGTGCTAGGGTGACGCATTGACTGCGTAGAGGCAGTTTGGATGACTCAATTTTGAGTTGAGGTTAGTGCTCAGATTTGCCTGTGGAGTGAGGAAATTCCTCACTAGATTTTTCTTTCCAGTATTTCTCTATAGGATTGTCAGTTTCGTCATCCAGTTGTACTCAGATTATTTCACTGCTGCTTAATACTAAAACCCTCATCTGCTGCATTGGTTTTCCCAAGTTGGGTTTTTTTGGTGACTTTCGTCAAAAAATAACTGTGTTATTTTATGTGTGTGTGCTAGCATTTCTTTCGCAGTTTTATTTGTGAAGGTTGCGGTGTATTCATTTCAGTATTTACTGTAGGAAACACCAGATAAATTGTTAAGTAGAATTAACAATTAGAAGAAATAATATCAGTTGTTGCAATAGGATTCGGGTCACTGGATTTTCACATGGTATCAGAGGGCAGTTAATCAGTGAGAGAGCTGAGAAGTGAAAGGAGGAAATTTCGCTGTTCAGTGTGGGCAGCAGATTGAAATTCCCAGGGGCAGCGCAGTCACCTTGGTCGAGAGGTCAAATTTCTTGAGGAGAATCGATTTTTCTGAGAGGGACAAAAAAATTCGATCTCTTTAAATCGAGGGATTCCAAAGGCAATGGGAGCAACCAGTATTTTTCGCAGAGCAAATCTCTAGCTAGACGCAGTAGTTTTGCAGCAGTTTGCTAGAATAGAACTAGTGTTGGGTGGAAGAAGAGCACACAGTAAGGGGAAATTTTCCTCAGAGAGCTTCTAGTCTCGGAAGTTTGTTTTTCCATTTGTAGATTGGCGATAGTTGTGAGCAGATCCTCTCACTCCAGAAGGGAGTGCGAGTAGCAAATCTAGCAGCCGAGCAACATGAAAGTGGGAGATTTTCATGTTTATTTCTCTAGTTTTGAGTTTCTAGATGTTGCAGTTATGCAAGGATGGCCATACGAGATTGCCAGAGGAGGCCGTGCGAGATAGCCAGAATGCAAATTTAGGCAACAGATCGAATTCCAGTTGTTAAAGGAAGTGCGAGTTGCAAATAAAGGAAGGGTCTCAACCAAGGACTAGGCTTGAAAGGAGATAATGGGGTATTAGATCCAGGAGGAGTATGAGACTCCAGTGTGCCAGATGGGCAGAATCCAACGCAGTTGCAACAAGGAGATCAGTCATATCAGTTCCAGATTGTTGCAGCAGGAGCATCACCTTTGCTACAGGAGCCCACAGTGTCACAATAGTAGGTTTAGTGTCAGCAGACACAATTTGTCATTAGAAAGTTGCAAATCTAGTTGCAATCCATACACGTGATACAGTTGCGGAGCTAGATGTAGTGACACAAGCAGTGCAAATTGCGCAGTTGCAATATGCAGGTAATTCTAGCCAAGAGATTCCTCGTGCAGAACTACATAGTCTAGTTTCCAATGTAGGAGGACAATGTGAGTTGCCAGGAGGGAGCAGAGAAATTTAACATTGGGAGATCGAGACTCAGAGGGAGTCTAGTTTCAGAGGGAGCATCCCTATGGAAGCTAGTAATTCAGGTTCTGAGGAGATCAGACTCATTATTGCAGTAGTTGCCGCAGCAGTGCAGAAATATTAACGGAGCTGGAGCAACAACAGTATGAATAGATTAGATTTTGCTATGTTTGCAGACATCCCTCTCGGAGTGAGGTGGGGTGACTTGGTTTTGTAGCCCCAAAGTGCTACATGTTGTGTGCTCTAGCTCTGAAACTTTGTGGAGGGGATGGAACACACGAGATCTCCAAGACTCAGAAAGCATTTGGAGAAATTCCATCTGGTGTAATAGTTATTCAAATAATAAATTTTTTTAACGAGGACACTAACTCTAACTTAGGGAAATTAAAAAATTAAAGTGAATTAAATTACACATGTGATGAGAACATTCTAAGTGACGTGGATCAAACAACTTCTAATCTTAGCCGTTCATATTTCTTTTTCCTCAAGTTTGCTTCACAAATTTTAAGTTTGCATTTCCATTCGCAAAGGAATCACTTATTTTCATGTCAAGTTAATTTCTTCAAATTTAAAGTCCCTTTTGCAAAGCTATTGTGAGCACAAATCTCAGTTTTATTTTCAAAGCATTGCAATTTACTTTACATGCAAATTAATCGCTCGTAAGCATCAAGCTTTTAATGGGTCCATCATTTATCTTTAGCAACTCACAATTTTAATTGTTTTTGAAGCTTATGCATCTTATGTTTACTTGAGAAAATATAGAAAGTGATCTTGTGGAACAATCTTACTAAGAGAATTTCTATTTTTTACATAGCAGTTGCAAACTTACTTGGATATCATAGTAGGCATTCTAACTTAGTTGCATATTTTAAATTTACCTCCAAGCATAAGCTTGGTTGGTAGAAATTATAGGGAAAAAGGGCTTTCTTGGAAAGTTATTCCATTTGGTACAAAGTAAGGTAAAAGCGTGTGACCTTGTAGTTATGAAGGTGGCTTGTCCCCTTGTAGGAACGAAGGCACACGCTGGCTCGTAAGACTTAAGGGACGAGTATCGTTAATGACACCCCCGTGTCCTCGCCCCCTCTTTCTTATAGTCACCCCAATTTTTCCCCTTGGTAAGAGCACAAGAGGAGGACTTCTCACCTAGATTAAACATTTTAGATTAAAAGTAACCAATATTAATTACATCCAAATCTAGTGTAATTGCATCTCATGCTAATACATCTCATGGTTTTACTTGCAAATTGGTTATTCCTCTTGTCATTGTTGAAATTTTGTTATGACAAATATTTCTTTTATCTACATTTTGCAAGTAGATCACTAATTGTTTCCTTCTGAGCAAGATAGCTTCTCATGCTTTGATTCAGAAATCTATTTATCTTGAAAGCATTTTTCTTCATTTAAGCAACTACATTGTCATTTTAAAGAGCAATTCTTTTAAGGCACTGGTTTCATATGCTTTATGCTTATGCATTGATGGTTATTGCTCACATCAGTTTTTGCTTATAAATCTTAAGAAGTAATCTGTTTGACTCTAACATTCACTTAGAAACTCAAATCTTTAACTTAGTTTTGCATTTAGGGACCACACCCCTTAGCTAGCCTAGGAGATAGCTTAAACAGAGAGAGTTGGGATTTGTCCGACAACCCCATCTCCGAGTTTTTTGCCACCAACCACACCTTGTGGGGTTAAAGGCTTTTCCGCTAACTAGTAGGTAGGTGTAGGTGGCAAGCGATTAACACGCTATCCCTTTGCTGCTTCTGCGTTGTCCCTTCTCTGCTCTGCGACACTTGCCCTTGCACTCCTAACTGATGTTGATACCCTCTCTGTCCTCTCCACCTGCAACTCCCTCTGAACCGATTTCTCTTGCCGAACTTCAGCCACTGAGAAAATCGATTTGCTTGGGCAATTGAGTATTTGCTCTGGTTTGCTTTCCAAATGCCCCTCAAGCTTTCTTAAATAATCTTCTAGTTGACATTCAACGGCCCAGATTAGAAGCTAATCAATGGCTAAGATCATTTTGACTTGATTCTCATCTTCTTCTAGAAGTTACACCCACAGTTTAGATTAATACCCATTAATTATTTTAATTTCCTAAGTTTAGATTTAGGGTCTCATTAAAAATAATTAATTTATCATATAAAACTGTCTCCGGGTGGAATTTCCCAAAACGATTTCTGAGTTATCTGGAATACATGTGTCTAATCCTCTCCACAAAATTTGAGACTTAGAGCACATCCGATGCTACCACAAATCAACATGAACCCATCTGTCTCCTTGGTGTATTCATTCAGAATTCACAGGTGTATTCAGCGGATCAGTTATTTGGAGGCCCGCTGTAGCAGTATTGTTGATCTTTTGGGGGCATCACTCCACCATCTTTAGTATTTTGTATTAGCATGCTATTTCATATTCCATATTAATAAAAGAAGGGTGAGATTCTCTGTATGTCTATTTTGTTAATTCTTCAGTTGCAAGATATATTTTCCAGTTTTGCTGTTGATTTTGTGGTTCAAAATTGTGCACATTATTTATTTAAATTAACGGCAAAAATTTCTGAAGAAATATCTGGTGAAATTTGTATTTGGGACATTACAACTTGCACTTGGGCCCCATTGCATTTGCATGAACTGGTTCATAACATGCACAAAAGTTCCACTGGAGAGACATGAACCCTGTTGGGTGCTTTAAAATAAGCCTGCTTACACTGACCCGATGAGCCACTATTGATAAAATATAATAATAAATAATAATAATAATTTAATTTTAAAGTCACAGCGAAACCATAGACCAGCTTGGTGTATGAGCCCCCCTTGTCTGTGGGATAAAGGACCCCCTTTTCTGCAGCATTTTGATTGCTAAAGTCTATGGAGGTGTACATACTCTACTCCCTCTAGATTTGAACTTATGACCTCCTAAGAGGAAACACATGTTCTTAACCATTGGGCCCAATATAATGGGGCTGCCTGAATAATACATTCTTTTCATAAATTGCCAGTTACAACTGGCGTAAATTCCCCGAGAATATTGGTTGAATTCAAGTGATGCATTACAGAAAATTATGAAAACTGGCCTAGGATTTGGTTGCTTGGGGTATAATTTTCCTTTGAACTTTGTGGATTTGAATGATTGATATCTTTGAGAGCTTTGTCATCACACCAGCGAGTTAAGTCTTTTTTTGTGTGTGAATTTGTCTTTGTACTCCTTACTTTTTTCGTTGTTGATAATATAAAATTGACATCTGTTTTAACATGATGAATGCAGTATTTAAAGCACATTGTTTATGCTCTTGCCAAGCAAGGATGGAAAACTGTTGTTGCTAATCATCGAGGGCTGGGAGGAACTTCCATTACTGTAAGTGTGGTACATTATCTATGAAGTACTAGTATGTTTTGTCACAGGTGTGATCATTTGGGGATATTAAGTCGAATTGCAGCAGTGTTTTTTCTTGATAAGAGAACATCATGATTCTTACTGAGAATCAATACAGGGGTTGATTTACAAGCAGGTTCCTTGAATCTAGTGGGAATTTATTATATGTCATAATGGATCTAAATATTTGCTGAAATTTTTGTATGGGATGCATAATTTAACATAAGAATCAAATGCAATTATCTTTGTTAATTATGCATATAGAACCATTCTGGGATTTTCCGACAATGTTCCAATGGTGAACCTATTCAAATATATATTACCTACCTACCCCAACCTAAACAGGAAGCAGACATGAGACTAAATGTATTCATACAATCAATGAAGCTGGCTGAGCGTCTCATCCGGTATATGACCTCTGCCCTTGTGTTTGTTACAAACCAAAACATGCAAATTCTTAGCTGCTTCCAACAGTAAGGTGGGTTCAATAATTTTGCTTCTGAAAATTTGGAATGAGATCTGCCCATCATGATGTCTTCAAACAAATAAGCTGCCCCTCCACAGCCTTGCTGATTTACTCTACTGCACACAGCTTTTATCCATGTTGCAATTGGATCCATATGCCAGTTATGGATCAAACAATAGATGGACATGACATTAGATATAGCTGAATGATCAAAGTTTGAAACAAAGATTCATGTCTGCACCATCCATTTTCAGCTTGCTGATAACCTACAAGATTTGAAAGTTCATTTTCATTGCTGATGGAAGAATTCACATGTACCCAATTAAAAGCAGACACAATGGTAGAAGGCTCAAATGAAAGTTCAAAAGTTTGCTTTTCTTCCTCATATATATGCCACTGATCTAGGCTATTAAGTTAACCTCAAGGTCTTGCTGTAGAGAAATGATGCTGCCAATGCTTATTGCTGAAGCATGCTCCAATTTTGATTTTTAGAGATCTTTCCTCTATCCTGAATTTATGAAAATTTGATATCTCCTCTTTAGCTAATTCAACATCTTCTTTGTGTTGAAAAATGTGTAACTAGGTTCTGTCTTCATGTAAATTTATGTAGATGTTTTATGCTTGATGCAACTTTACTTTCACTACAACAATCACATAAACAATCAAGTAAAGTGCTGATAGAACATACCAGTAGATCAACAGAAGACAAACCAGAAACAGATAAATGTGTTGGTGCGTTACAGCGGTCAACAGGATGCTTCAACTAGCAAAGTCTCTTTGGTCAGCCAACCCAGCATGTGTCACAACAACCCTCAAAACAGCCACACGGTCAACTCAAGGTCAGAAAAGTCAATGCTGCCCAGAAAAGTCAACGCAAAACAGCAGCAACAACAACACCAGTAGCAACAACGGCAGCAACAGCAGCAACAACAGCAGAATTCTCTTCGTCCTTCTTTCCCACGTGTGAACTGAAAACTGCCTCCAAGGAGCTTGAACCAATCAAAAGAGGAGAGATGATGTGTGAGGATGAGATGAGTGAAATGTCCTCCAACGTTGACTCTATTTATATCAATCACTGAGGGTGTGTGACACATTTGCTGGGGGTGTAAAACCTTAAGGTCGACCTGCACATATTTTGAAAGTATTAAAAATAAATTCAAAATAAATGTTATGCTCATCGGATCAAGATGATCTTTAGATCAATCTTACACCTCTCGGAAAGAGGAACCCAATAAAAATATTGGTGTCTTCATCTGAGCATTACAACATGGATTTTGGACCTAGTTGTCCAATTTTAACACTCCCTCTCAACTAGGGAGAACTCCATCCACCTGTGCAATCAAACATCGTGTGTTATCCCACCGTAACTTGCTTTGTTGGCCTCTTTACTTCAGAACAGAAGTGGGTCAATCACAAAGACATCATTCCCGACTGACAGATTCAGCCCAGAGGTCCGAAACCTCTATAGGACTCACAAAGAGTCTCATACCAACCCGAAGTTGGTTTACCTGACCCGAAGTCAGTTGGAGGTCCGAAACCTCATATGGACTCAAAGAGTCACATACCAACCCGAAGTTGGTTTATCTGACCCAAAGTCAGTAGGAGGTCTGAAGCCTCATTAGACTTGATCCCAGATCAAGTGGTTGGACACGTGTCATCCTAGATAGAGAGTACGATAATCTCTGATGCGTCCATCAGTCTTTGCTACTAATCTCTAACTTTTCTCACCTCATTGGCCAAATGAGAGGTACTTCCCATGAGTCCGGACCTCAATGGGTAGGATGCATACGGGACATATCATGAGAGGCGAATCAACTCAATCATCATAACGGTGGGGTAGAAGCACCACAAGGTTCGGCAAGCCTAGCCCCGTGTGTGCTTATAGCTCTGAGAAGCTATCTCCAGAGCCCCCCAGAGCTCCAAGAGCTCATCGTCCAATAGGACCCTCAGAATAGGGTCATTCCACGATTCCAAGATTCTCACGGAAGGTTAGGAACATGACCTTCCCCAAGGGCATTGTGAGAATATCTGCGACCTGCTCATCAGTTCCTATATGATCGAGCCTTACGGCACCTTGCTGTACCATATCCCGGATAAAGTGGTACCAACTATCAACATGCTTGGATCGTTCGCGGAACACGAGATTCTATGACAAACGAATCCCCCTCAGGTTATCACCAAGGATAACGGTGGCATCTAGCACATGCTCGAACAACTCACTGAAGAGCTTTCGCAACCAAGTGACTTCACAACAAGCCATACATGTTATAATGTATTCAGCCTCAGCGGTGTTCAAGGCTACCGACTTCAGTTTCTTGCTTGAAGCAGATCTATGTGTGAAGCGACATCTAGATGTGCTATTGCGATCCACCACACTACCAGCCCAATCGGCATCAGTATATCCATGGAGTGTGATACTCAATGTTGTAGGAAACGTCCCCCCTGGCTCCAAGCCCCAAAACGCGTCTCGTACGGAACCGTACGGGATCCGTACACCGAAATGCGTTTCGCAAAAAAATTGCGTTTCCTGGAAAGTTGGATCCGCGTTTCCGTATAGCGGATCTGCGGTTCGTACGGCAGATCGCCGTACGAAAGCGCCACGATTTTTGTACGGATCCGTACATATCGCCAACGGTTTCGTACAACGTCGTACGGATCTGACTAATGCAGCTCAGAAAAGCGATTTTTTTGATTTTTTTTTTTTTAAATATTTGTCTTTGGTTGGGTTAGTAGGTGAGTTAGTGCTGAGTTAGGGATAGGATGAAAAAAATATAAGTTCTCTTTTACCTCCTTAGATGTTTCTTAGATGCTCCCTCATGGTAAAAGTGACATTCTCATTTATTTTTCATTTTCATCCTTTTACTTAAATTTTTAACATTACCATGAAATGACTCAGGATGTTTGAGAGTGGTTCCAGCCTGATCGAACTTCATATGGAGAAAATAGAATTTCATATCCTATTCAAAATTCAGCAGACTTAACAGTTTTCAGGAATTCAGGATCAATGGTATGGTGGCATGTCATTAGATTATATCATGTATGAGGGTATGTGATTAGCATTTAATCAAGAGAACCAAGCCCTATATGTACCCTAGTGTTGGTGGTGTTAATTGTTGAACTCCTTTGTCATGTCATTAGCAAAAAATTACATTTCAATCAAGTCAAAATAATCGATCAAGCATGTTAAGTTCTTTCTACCATATTTTAAGGCTTGCATTAGGTAGTTTGATCAAAATTGGGCATTTTTGACTAACATCCCTAAATAATCGAGGTAGAGGCAAAGGCTAGACAAGAGGAGAAGAATCTAGATTATAGATGGTTGATGCATCTAAATGGTTGATGCTCAAATAATTAATCATTAATGTATAATGGATGTCATATCTATCTTGATTTATGTACAAATATGTATGCTTCCATATCTTCTACACTTATTTTGGTATTTTGGATATTTTTTTAATATAAATGCAAAAAAAATAAAATATATATATATATATATATATAGTAGACGCTTCCGAGACGCTTCGCTTCCTAGATTTTTTGGAAATGACGCTTCCGTGTCCCCGCTTCCAAAAAATGTCCCCGCTTTGTCCCCGCTTCGTGCAACGTTGGTTATACTCCCGGCAGTGTATCTCAGCCCATGGTCTAATGTGCCCCAGAGATATCTTAAGAGTTTCTTAGCACCAACCCAGTGAATGTTATGATCAACCATGTGTTGACTCAAAGTGTTCACTACACAACATACGTTCGGACGAGTGTTCACTAAGAACATTAGGGCCCCTATGAGTTGACGATACTCATTAGGATATGTTAACACGGGCCCAGCAGCGCTGCCACTCAACTTCTTTCAGTTGAGCTCCATTGGTGTCAACACGGACTTGCAGTCCACCATACCAAATTTTTCCAGAAGCTTCACAATGTATTTTCCTTGAGAAAGGAAAATCTCGCCAGGTCTCTACCAGATCTCTAGGCCTAGGAAATAGTGCATTAGTCCTACGTTTTTCATCTCGAATTCAGCAACGAGCTCCCTCTTGCACTGATGAATGAGAGGGTCAACACCTGTCAGGAAGAGGTCATCCACATACAGCACCAGAATGAGAGGCTTCTCCCTGTCAACCTTAAAGTAAAGGTTCGGATCAACATTACTACGAGTGAAGCCCAGCTTCATCAGGTAGCTATCTATCCTCTCGTACCAAGCTCTGGGTGCTTGCTTCAGGCCATAGAGGGCTTTCTTCAACCTGTAGACATGGGTGTCCCAATTCTGGACTTCAAACCCCAGAGGTTGCTCTACATACACCTCTTCCTTTATCGCACCATGCAGAAAAGCGGTCTTCACATCCATATGATGAAGACTCCATCCTTGCGTAGCAGCAAGGGCTATGATAGATCAAATGGTGGGATATAGTGCCATAGGTGCGATTATGTCATCATAGTCGATGCCTTCCTTTAGAGAGAAGCCACGGGCAACGAATCTTGCCTTGAAATTTTCAGCACTTCCATCAGATCCATGCTTGATCTTGTAGAGCCATTTCGAGGTGACAACTGCTTTTTCCTGCGGTCTTGGAACTACATCCCAGACATCATTCTTCATTATGGACTCATACTCTTCATGCATAGCATCCTTCTAGACTTGATGCTTTACGGCTTCCTCAAAAGATTTAGGCTCGGATTCTACAATAGTACTCATGGCTGCTAGGTACCCTTGGTATCTACTCGGCTTCTTGCTTTCACGGAATGCCCCCCTTTGGGGCCGTATGTCCCTCAGCATCCTCAAGAGTGTCCCTGAGCCATGATGGTTTCTTTCCCAGTGAAGGAGGTGGATCAATCGGGTCCATCGGTCCTTCAACATCAGGCATCGTCTCATCCTTCGGTTCTTCTTGATTTCCAGGCCTTGCTTCATGATCTTCTTGGGATCTCGGAAGATTGATTACTTTCCTCGAGGAAGCATCTTCGTCAAAGGTGACATCGTGGCATAGCTTCACTTCCCTTTGACCAGGTACATAGACTCTATAGGCCTTCGAAGTTTCACTATAGCCCACAAACATTCCTTTCTTCTTAGAAGCATCCAGCTTGCTCCTCTTTTCTTTTGGCACATGAAAATAAACAGGACATCTAAAAACTCTAAAATGTGAGACGCCAGTTTCTTACCAGAGAAAACCTCTTTGGGAGTTTTGGAGTCTAAAGCGGAATGCGGTCATCGGTTTGTATGCACACAAAAGTGTTTGCATCTTCTCGCCACAGAAACTTCGGTAGACCTTGGTCACATAGCATGGCACGGGCAGCTTCCACAATGGTCTTGTTCTTTCGTTCAACAACACCATTTTGCTCAGGAGTATAGACAGTTGTGGTCTCCCTCTTGATGCCAGCTTCTTTGCAGAAGTTTTTGAACTTGTTCGTCTCATATTCAGTGCCATTATCAGTTTGTCGGATAGCATCTCATGTCATTGTTCCCAGTGGACTTCCTCCAACCTGGTAGAGTGTATCAATTCTAGACACAAACGTGATAGCTTCCTTGAAGCTCTTCTTCCACATGCGCACCATTCCATCCATGAATGCCACATTGAAATCTTTGTCTTCCATGGCCGATATAGACACAAGGTTCTCCTTCAAATTTGGTACATAGAGTACATCCTTCAAGTGGAGGATTTGACCTTGAGACAAGTGGAGGCTCACAGTCCCTGTCCCTTTCACGGGATATGTGGCATTATCTCCAAGGACAATTTTCAGATTAGTGTCCTTCTCAACCATATCAGAGAGTGCTTCTTTGAACCCAGTGATGTGCCTTGAGGCACCACTATCTATCAACCATACATCCATAATGTCGGGTGGAGATGTAACAGAGAGAGCAGATACAAGAATGTATTCATTTCTTTTATCAACAACATTTGATTCCTCATACCTGGAGTTTCTTGACCTTTTGAAAGGTTGATCATTTCCACTGAAGGAAGCCTTCCTCTTTCCCTTGAACTTGTTGTTCCTTTGATTGCCATTCCTCCGGTTGTTGTTGTTGTTGTCATCACCATCGTGAGAATCCTTCTTGAAAGGACATTCTCTAGGATAGTGACCTGTCATATGACAAGTGAAACACTTGCCCTTCTTTCCTTGGGCCCCTGCTTTTCCTTTGTTCTTTGGACCACCAAAGTTCTTCTTCCTAGAATGAGCAGCGTAGGCAACATTTCCTTCATTTCCATACTCCTTCATTCTAGTCTCTTCTTGAACGCGTCTCGATAGTACTTCGTCAAAGTCAGGTATCACATTATTATTTAGAATGGTAGTGTTGAACACATGCCATTCGGATGGGAGCCCTCCAAATGTGGTGAGTACCATCTCTCGATCAGCTATTGTCTCCCCAATAGCCAGCAGATTGTTCCTGATCTCGGTCAACTTCAGAAAGTATGATTGGACAGACTCATCCCTGCCTTTCTTCAGATTCTTCAATTGATTCTTGAAGAACAAAACTTGATTTGCATTGTTGGCCTTGAACATGAGGACCAACTTATCATACATCTGTTTGGATGTGCCCAACTCAGAGATGTAGGCCACCAGACTCTTATGAATGGATTCCCTGATCATCAGCTTTGCTTTGATCTCCCCCTTCTTGTACTTTGTTTTGGTAGCAGCAGTAGCAGTGAATGGAGGTTCTTGGATTTTACCCTGCACATAGTCCATGACATCTTGGTCTTCCAATTTAAGATCCATTATCATCTTCCAAGTATGGAAGTCATCCTTCCGAGCCAATTTGTCATCCTCCTTGAAGCCATAGTTTGTGGAACCAATTTCCTTCTTCGGTGATTGCTACAAATAGGGCTTGTCTTCACCTTAGCTCTGATACCATGTAAATTTATGTAGATGTTCTATGCTTGATGCAACTTTACTTTCACTACAGTGATCACATAAACAATCAAGTAAAGTGCTGATAGAACATACCAGTAGATCAACAGAAGACAGATCAGAAACAGATAAATGTGTTGGTGTGTTATCGCGGTCAACAGGATGCTTCAACCAACAAAGTCTCCTTGGTCAGCCAACCCAGCATGTGTCACAACAACCCTCAAAACAACCACATGGTCAACTCAAAGTCAACCCCAGAAAAGTCAATGCTGCCCAAAAAAGTTAACGCAAAACAGCAGCAACAGCAGCAGCACCAGCAGCAACAACAACAACAACAATAGCAGCTACAGCAGCAGAATTCTCTTCGTCCTTCTTTCCCACGTGTGAACCGAAAACTGCCTCCAAGGAGCTCGAACCAATCAGAAGAGGACAGATGATGTGTGAGGATGAGATGAATGAAATGTCCTCCAACGTTGACTCTATTTATATCAATCACTGAGGGTGTGTGACACATTTGTTGGGAGTGTAAAACCTTAAGGTCGACCTGCACATATTTTGAAAGTATTAAAAATAAATTCAAAATAAATGTTCTGCTCATCAGATCAAGATGATCTTTAGATCAATCTTGCACCTCTCCGAAAGAGGAACCCAATAAAAATATTGGTGTCTTCATCTGAGCATCACAACATGGAGTTTGGACCTAGTTGTCCAATTTTAACACTTCATAAATATGAAATGTACTTTTGATTCTTGTATTGTAAAATGAAAGAAAAATTATTATTATTATTTTTGGAGCATGGGTTTCATGCTCAAGGTCTTTTATTTTAGAGGTCAAACACCCATTGAGTGCTTCTAGGGTTTGTCCTAGGTCAAGAAGTCAAAAGAGTCATTGTCATAAGTAGAAGACTCCATTGAGCACATTGTAACTTGTAAAGAAATTTATTTTTGTATATAAAAGAGTCAAAATACCCTTCAGAACCAAGTCGGCCTGTTTTAAGGAGCCACGTTGTTAATTTTGGGCAACTAGGTCCACACTCCATGTTGTATTGCTCATATGATGATGATGATATTTTTGTTGGATTGCTCTTTCGGAGAGGTGCTAGATTGATCTAAATATCATCTTGTTTGGATGAGAAGAATTTATATTTTGAATTTACTTTCCACACATGTGCAAATTGTCAACGTCGGCCAGAATTGTAATGTAGGCTCACAAGCCCAATAGATGTGTCACACACCCTCATTGATGGATATAACTAGGAGAGAGATGATGCTCATTTCATCATCATATCATCACACACATTCCTCATGATCTGATTGGTTCGTACAACCTAGAAGAGGCTTCTCTCTCTCCCACGTGGAAATTTGGATGCCAAAAATCTGGATGAGGGATCCTTTTGTTGACTTGCATTGACTGTTTTGGGAGCTGTCTTTTGAGGTGTGTGTGATATTTGAGGAAGGCTGGTCTTGCATGAGTTTAACTAAACCTTTTGGAGGTTGGAAGTGCTGGTTTGACCAACAAAAGTCTTTGCTGGCTAGGGCATCCTGTTGATTTCTATAACAAACATTTCTCTCTATATTTGCTAGACAAGAATAATTACAAATTCTGATATATTATTTGGCTTGTCTTCTGTTGATCTATTATTATGTTCTATCAGCACTTTACTTTCATGTTTATGTGATTGCTAATCTGAATTGGGTCTACAAGAAAGATTGAAGTAAACTGCATTAAGCATAGAACATACCATGGTTATTTAAATTTAACATGGAATCAGAGCTAAGGTGAAGACAAAGCCCAAGCTAGTGTGAAAATCAATCGCCGAAGAAGTTGTCTTATCAAGGACAAATGGCCTCCTCAACCTATAAGGGTTTCAAGACTGATGATAAGCTGATTGATAAGTCTGATTATCATGCTTGGAAGATGATCATTAGGGATTCTATTCATAAGCACTTGGTTGCTTATATCCCTGAGCTGGGCACATCTAAAGAGATGTATGACAAGTTGGTTAGCATGTTCAGGGCTAGCAATGCTAATCAAGTTCTCTTCTTCAAGAACAAGTTGAAGAATATCAAGAAGGGCAAAGAAGAATCCATCCAATCTTATTGTATGAGGCTCACAGAAATCAGGAATGATCTCTTAGCTATTGAAGAAGAAATAGTTGACCGAGAGCTCGTTCTCATTGCTCTTAAAGGACTCCCCCGTGATTGGTATATTTTCAATACTACTATTCTTAATAATAATGTGATTCCTGATTTTGATGAATTGTTGACAAGATGCACTCAAGAGGAGACAAGGATGATGGAGAGAGACCATCCCTCTAATGGGAATGGAGGTGACCCTACTACTTTCATCGCTCATTCAAAGAAGAGGAACAATGGTTCGAGAAATCGAAATCAAAGGAACAACAGGTTCAAATGAAAGAGGAAGGCTCCCTTTGATTGAAGTGGACATGGTCAACCTTTCAAGAGGTCAAGAAATTCCAGGTACGATGAATCAAATGTTGTTGATAATAAGAGGAATGAATATATTCTTATATATGCCCTCTCTGTTGCATCTCCTCCCGACACCTTGGATGGCTGGTTGATTGATAGTGGTGCTTCAAGACACCTCACTGGATATAAAGAAGCCCTCTCTGATTTGATTGAGAAGGATACTAATTTGGAGATTATCCTTGGAAATAATGCCACTTATCCCGTGAAAGGGACAGGGACTGTGACCCTTCATCTAACTCAAGGTCAAGTCCTCCGCTTGCAAGATGTGTTGTATCATGTATGTACCTAATTTGAAGAAGAATCTTGTGTCCATTTTGGCAATGGAAGACAAAGGATGCAGGGTGGCATTTATCGATGGAAAGGTACGCATTTGGAAGAAAACTTGAATGAAGCTCTCACTATTGGTTTTAGGGTTGATACACTCTATCAGGTTGGAGGAAGTCTGCTAGGGGCCATGACATGTGACACAATTCTTCAAACTGAGCTATGGCACTAGAGGTTTGCACACCTTCATTACAAGGCCCTTCCCGAAGCAAAGAAGGTGGTGTCAGGGATGCCCAGGTTCAAAGATGATCATGAATGTGTTTGTCAAGGTTGTGCCGAGGGAAAACATACAAGGGGACCATTCCCCTCAAGTGTCACAAAGACATTTGATATTTTGCAATTAGTACATTCCAATCTATCTGGTATGATGCCTGTAACATCCTTGGGAGGATGCTTATATTATATCACATTTATAGATGACTTCTCCCACAAGACTTGGATATACTTCTTGAAGAAAAAGGATGAAGCATTCAAGTTATTTCATACCTTCAAGGCCTTGGATGAAAATCAAACAAGGAAGAAGATCAAAATTTTGAGGACCGATAATGGAACCGAGTATGAGTCAAATGAATTCAATGACTATTGCAGGGAAACTTGTGTTAAGAGGGAGACCACCACTGTGTATACTCCAAAAAAAAATGGTGTTGCTGAAAGAAGAATAGAACCATTGTGGAAGCTGCCCGTGCCATGCTATATGACCAAGGTCTTTCGAAGCTTCTACGGGGAGAAGCTTCCAACACTGTTGTGTACGTTCAAAATAGATGCCCACATTTTGCATTGGACTCCAAAATTCTTGAAGAAGTCTTCTCTAGTAAGAAGCTTGATGTCTCCCATTTTATAGTTTTTGGAAGTCTCGACTATTTTCATGTGCCGAAAGAAAAGAGAAGCAAGTTGGATGCTTCTGGGAAGAAAGGAATGTTTGTGGGCTATAGTGAAACCTCGAAGGCATATAGAATCTATGTGCCTAGTCAAAGAGAAGTGGAGATAGTGAAACCTCGAAGATGTTGCCCTCAAGAAAGTTAGGTATCTTCCTAGCTCAAAGGAAGACAAAGAAGAAGAAGAAGAAGAAGCAGGGAAGTAGGAAAAACCTAGGGAGACTCTCTAGGATGCCGAGAGACATATTGGTCCGAGAGGAACATTCTGTGGAAGCAAGAAGCCGAATAGGTACCAAGGGTACCTAGCAGCCATGAGCACTATTGTACAATCTGAGCCTGGAACATTTGAAGAAGTCGTAAAGTATCAAGTTTGGAAGGATGCTATGCACGAGGAATATGAATATATCATGAAAAATGATGTCTGGGATGTGGTCCCGAGACCAAAGGACAAATCCGTTGTCACCTCCAAATCGCTCTACAAGATCAAGCATGGAGCTGATGGAAGTGCTGAAAAGTACAAGGCAAGATTTGTTGCCCGTGGCTTCTCTCAAAAGGAAGGCATATATTATGATGATATATTTGCATCTGTTTCCTGCTACACCACCATCCGATCGATCATTGCCCTCGCTGCAACGCAAGGATGGAGTCTCCATCAACTGGATGTGAAGACTGGTTTCTTACATGGTTCAATTAAGGAAGAGGTTTATATGGAGCATGTTGAGATTTTGTATAGTTGGTGTAGCATCGGGTATGCTCTAGCCCTGAAATTTTGTGGAGGGGCTAGGACACATTTGAACTCCAAAACGCAGAAAGTGTTTTGTGAAATTTCAGCTGGTGTTTAAGTTAGTCAAATAATTAATTAGTTTAATGGATTTCCTAAGTCTAAACTTAGGAAAATTAAATAATTAAAGTGAATTAATTAACACATGTGCTGAAATGTTCTAAAAGACACAAATTAAGCAGTCTTTTAATCTCAGTTGTTGATGAATGTTTTAATCTCGACCGTTGATGAGATGAATGAAAAGGTATAAGAGAAAGAATTGAGGGTCAGTGGGAGATACACACAGTTGCAGAGTTGAGAAATAGATCTGGAATTCTAGGTTGGGTTTGCTAAGAATTTCCTGAGGAATTTTCTGCAACGAGGGGTAGTATTGGCTAAGGGGATGATATGATCCCGTAGCTAAGAGTCAGTAAGAGGCAGAGGAGCAGCAACAAGGATAGCGCAGAGAAGTAGAGCATCAACTACGCAGGTGTTGCGCAGTCGATACGTAGGTGCTACGCAAGACAACACAGAGGTTCCAGGGGGCTTCAAAAGTTATGCAGAGGGTCTTCAGGGCCAGCATAAGGCCTGTGTCACCTTCTCAGGGGTTACGCAGTCCCTCTCTGGGTAGTGCAGTGGCATTCTGAGGCTAGTAGGGCCGATGCTGGGGCTTCAGGGGCAGCGCTGGGGTTTCTAGGGCCAGATCTAGGCTGAGACTTGAAAATCCCGTTGGAGGGTGTGGGTCAGTCAGATAGTTTGCACTAGAACAATCGGTTAGATGCAGATTTGATTTCTTTTATTCTCTGTTGGATTTTCCAGATTTGGAACCCAGATTTACTGTATCAGAATCTACTTAATAAAATAAACCCTCATATTTGCTGCACCAGTTTTCCCGCTTTGGGTTTTTTCAGGGACTTATGTCCAAAAATCCATGTGTCACTTTGTTGGATGAGCTTATTATTTAGTAAATGATCTGCATGTGCAGGTTGTAGTTGTGTTTATTTCAGTATTTTCTGAATCTAATTTATGAAAATAACTTGTATTATTTTAAATCAAGTAGGAGAAATAAACCAAGATACTGCAATAGAATTTTCACATGGTATCAGAGCGATAGCAAATCAATCTAAATCTCCAGCAATCAGCTGAAGAAATTTTTTTTTTGCAGGGTGGCAGAAGAAGCAACAGATCCAGAAAGGGTATCTTGACAGCAGGAGAACGTAGATCCAGAAGAGGACAACGCTGAAGCTGCAGAAGGCCATCAGGCTTACGCAGACCCTTCCCAGGGCAGCGTAAGGACTGCGTTACCTAGTTTGGGGTTACACAGTTTACTTCTGAGCAGCGCTGAGGCTACGCTGGGCCAGTCAGTGAGACACAGTCCAGTCATTTCTCCAGTTGCAGAAGAGTTTTGCCAAGATTCGGAAACAGTGCTTTAGATTTTCAGCAGTGCTGGTGGGGTGGAGATTTTGCAGGTGCAGAATTATGCCTAGCTAAGTTGACAAAGGTGGGAGGAAGACAGTTACTCAACATATTTGAGTTAAACAGATCTGAGATTCGATTAGGAGGATCAGAGAGTGCTTTTCGTTTGTGTTTGGGTGAAAGATTTCCAGGAGGGAAATCAGTCTTCAGCAGAAGTAGTTACTAGAGGGTTTCTAGTCACCGATATACCTAGATCCAAAGGGAGAAGAAGTACTGTTTTTGTCAGATCTGAGCAAGATGGCTCGATATGGACTGAGGGATCAAGATAGATTGGATGACATGTCCAACTATGTTATATGGAGGGCCAGAATCCTTTCAGTTCTGGATGAGTATGGTCTCAAGATCATGCAGAGAAGGTTCTTGCTGTAGCAACCGATGCAGATCCTCTAAAGAAGTATGAAGAAAATCAAGTGCGGACTAAGCGTTTGATCATAGACGGAGTCAAGGACCACGTTATTCCTCATATTGCTGGTAAGACTACAACAAATGACATGTCGGTAGCCTTGGACACGATGTACCAAGGAGGTTCCGTCCAAAGAAGAATGCTTCTAGAGAACCAGATGCGGTTGTTCCAAATGAAGAAGGGTGAAGAGATAGATCCATTCCTCTTTAGAATTCAAGCTATCCGAGATCAACTGGTTGGCATTGGTGCTACTCCAAATGAGGGGTTCTTAGTGAGGACTGCCCTGAATGCAGTCTCAGAAGAGTGGGAAACGTTTGTCCAGAGCATTCTGGGAAGGGCAGCGTTACCATCATGGGCTGACATGTGGGCTATCCTCTGCCAAGAGGAGATCAGGAGGGTCACCAAGAGGCAGAATATCAGTGGTGGAAGAGGAAAAGCCAAAGTAAAGGAGGAGGAGGATGATGCAGCCCTTGCATCAAGGGAAAAGAAGCAACAAGGGAAGAAGAAGGACCTTTCCAAGATCTGGTTCTTTAACTGTGGCGATCTTGGACACTTTGCCAGCACTTGTCCTAAGAAGAAGAACAAAGGATCTTCTGATTCCAAGGCTGCAACAACAAAGGAATATGGCTTTGATATGATGCAGCTGAGTGCTCATGTACCTCGAGAGAAGAGGTGGGGTGACATGGGTCTGTAGAGCATCTACAGACATTGGCAGGATCCTTGAGTCAACCCTACCCTTGGATCACATACGAGCTACGGGAGCCCTAAGACAGTAGCGGGATCAGTCGAGAAATGGTTGCAGAAGGTCAGAATGAAGCAGAGGAGAGCTAAAGAGCTGAAGAGGGAGCAACGTAATGCAGAGGCAGCAACAGCGTGAAGGCAACAACGCAGAGGGGCTAATGGGACTTCAGCAGCGCAGAGAGGCTGTGCTCACGTAGTGCAGTGTTGGAGCATAACATTGCCTCCAGGAGGACAACGTGAATCAGCATCCTGGGAGCTTCAATGATAGATGCAGCTTGACCTATTGTCAAACAGTTGGGCAAAAGTCTTTCAGTTGCTTACTTCTCAGCAACTGAGTTGCAGTGCAGCAATTAGCAGTGGCAGTGCTATGGGCAGCATGATGCAGCAATTTGAGAGGGAGTTGCAGTACAGATGTGGCAGTGTCAGTGGTAGTGGGATGGGCAACAGTACAGAGAGCAGCAATGCAGTGGATGGAGGGCAGCAGGCCAAGCATCAGCAACACAGAATCCAACTTCAAGATCTTGTAGTGCATGGTGTGGATGCATTGCTAGAGCACACTCCGTGCTAAGAGGGAGTGTTGAGATTTTATATAGTTGGTGTAGCATCGGGTGTGCTCTAGCCCTGAAATTTTGTGGAGGGGCTAGGACACTTGAATTCCAAAACGAAGAAAGTGTTTTGTGAAATTTCAGCGGGTGTTTAAGTTGTTCAAACAATTAATTATAACTTAGGAAAATTAAATAATTAAAGTGAATTAATTAACACGTACTAAAATGTTCTAAAAGAAACAGATCAAGCAGTCTTTTAGTCTCAGCCGTTGATGAATGTTTTAATCTCGGCTGTTGATGAGATGGATGAAAAAGTATAAGAGAAAGTCTTGAGGGTCAGTTGGAGATACACACAGTTGTAGAGTTGAGAAATAGACCTGGAATTCTAGGGTGGGTTGGCTAAGAATTTTCGGATGAATTTTCTACAGCGAGGGGTAGTATTGGCTAAGGGGATGATTTGATCTCGGAGCCAAGAGTCAATAAGAGGCAGAGGAGCAGCAACAAGGACAATGCAGAGAAGTAGAGCATCAACTACACAGGTGTTGCATAACCGCTACGTAGGTGCTACGCAGGACAACACAGAGGCTCCAGGGGGCATCAGAAGTTACGCAGAGGGTCTTTAGGGCCAGCGTAAGGCCTGCGTCACCCTCTCAAGGGTTACACAGTCCCTCTCTGGGCAGTGTAGTGGCATTCTGAGGCTAGTAGTGCTGACGCTAGGGATTTGGGGGTAGCACTGGGGTTTCTAGGGCTAGATTCAGGTAGAGTCTTGTAAATCCCGTTTGAGGGTGTGGAATCAGTCAGATATTTGGCACTAGAACAAGAAGTTAGCTGCAGATTTGATTTCTTTTATTCTTTGTCGGGTTTTCTAGATCTGGAACCCATATTTACTGTACTCAGAATCTACTTAATAAAATAAACCCTCATATCTGTTGCACCGGTTTTCCCGCTTTGGGTTTTTTCAGGGACTTATGTCCAAAAATCCATGTGTCACTTTGTTGGATAAGCGTATTATTCAGTAAATGATTCGCATGTGTAGGCTGTAGTTTTGTTTATTTCAGTATTTTCTGAATCTAATTTTTGAAAGTAACTTGTATTAATTAAACTCAAGTAGGAGAAATAAACCAAGATACTGCAGTAAAATTTTCACAGAGCATCCTCTGGGGTTCGAAGTCCAAGATAAAGACACATATGTATGCAGGTTGAAGAAAGCCCTCTATAGGTTGAAGCAAACCCCCAGGGCTTGGTATGATAGAAGAAAGCCCTCTATGGGTTGAAGCAAGCTCCTGGGGCTTGGTATGAGAGAATCATAGCTACTTGATGAAGCTAGGCTTCACTCGAAGTGATGCTGATCCAAACCTTTATTTTAAGGTTAATAAAGAAAAGCCTGTCATTCTAGTTCTCTTTGTGGACGTTCTCTTCCTGATGGGTGTTGACCCTCTTATTCATCAATGTAAGGGGGAGCTAGCTTCTGAGTTCGAGATGAAGGACCTAGGACTAATGCACTATTTCCTAGGCTTGGAGGTCTGGCAAAAGCCAGGTGAGATTTTCCTTTCTCAAGGAAAATATGTTGTGAAGTTGTTGGAGAGATTTGGGATGGTGGGCTATAAGTCTGTATCGACACCGATGGAACTAAACTTTAAGTTGTGTGAAAGCGCTGTTAGGCCCGAGTTGGGAAATCCCACTAAGTATCGACAACTCGTGAGGGCCTTGATGTTCTTAGTGAACTCACGTCTGGACATATGTTTTGCAGTGAACACATTGAGTCAATATATGGTTGACCCACGTAAGGGTCAATCACATTAGGACTGATGAGCAGGTCGCAGATATTCTCACGAAGCCCCTGGGGAAGGTCAAATTCTTAACCTTCCGTGAGAAGCGTGGTATCGTAGACATACCCTATTCTGAGGGTCTTGCTTGAGTTGGACAATGAGCTCTGGGAGCTCTAGGAGGCTTGGGGATAGCTTTTTGGAGCTATAAGCAACCGTAGGGCTAGGTTCGCCGAACCTTGTTGGTGTGCTTCTTCCCCACCGTTATGATATTGAGCTAGTTCACCCTCCCTTTGATCTATGCCCCGCATGCATCCTACCCATGGAGTTTTGAACTCATGGGAAGTACCTTTCATGTGGCCAATGAAGTGGGAAATGTGGATAGAGACTGATAACATGATGGATGTATGCATCAGGGATTGCTGTACTCTCTATGTCCAGGATGGGATGTGTCCAACCACTTGATCTGGGATCAAGTTTGGATGAAGTTTTTACCTCTAAATTGGCTTCGGGTCAATATGTGACTCTCTTGAGTCCAATTGAGGTTTTAACCTCTAAGCTGACTTCGGCTCAGCGAAGTGTGATGTCTTAATGGCTCACACTCGTTGTACAAAGAAGAGCTAGCAAAGCATGTTATAGCGGGATGACATAGGAGTGCAGGATGATATACGATAGTACACTATGGTACTATATGACAGGATGGCACAGGTGGACAGATGGAGTTCTCCCTAGTTGAGAGGGAGTGTTAGTTTTGGGAAACTAGGTCCAAACTCCATGTTGCATTGCTCATATGATGATGATGATATTTTTGTTGGATTACTCTTTCAGGGAGGTGCAAGATTGATCTAAAAATCATCTTGTTTGGATGAACAGAACCTATATTTTGAATTTATTTTCCACACGTGCAAATTGTCAAGGTCTACCAGAATTGTAATGTAGGCTCACAAGCCCAATACATGTGTCACACACCCTCATTGATGGATATAAATAGGAGAGAGATGATGCTCATTTCATCATCATGTAATCACACACATTCCTCATTATCTGATCGGTTCGTACAACCTAGAAGAGGCTTCTCTCTCTCCCACATGGAAATCTGGATGCCGGAAATTTGATGCCGGAAATATGGATGCCGTAAATCTGGGTGCTGGAAATATGGATGCTGGAAATCTGGATGCCGGGAATTTGGATGTCGGAAATCTGGATGAGGGATCCTTTTGTTGACTTGCGTTGACTATTTTGGGAGCTGTCTTTTGAGGTGTGTGTGAGACTTGTGGAAGACTAATCTTGTATGAGTTTGACTGAACCTTTTGCAGGTTGGAAGACTTGGTTTGACCATAAAAAGTCTTTGCTGGCTAGGGCATCCTTTTGACTGCCGTAACAAACATTTCTCTCTATATTTGTTGGACAAGAAGAATTACAAATTTTGATATATTATTTGGCTTGTCTTCTGTTGATCTATTATTATGTTCTATCAGCGTTTTACTTTCATGTTTATGTGATTGCTAATCTGAATTGGGTCTATAAGAAAGATTGAAGCAAATTGCATTAAGCATAGAACATACCATGGTTATTTAAATTTAACATGGAATCAGAGCTAAGGTGAAGACAAAGTCCAAGCTAGTGTGAAAAGTAATCACCGAAGAAGTTGTCTTATCAAGGGCAAATGGCCTCCTCAACCTACAAGGGTTTCAAGACTGATGATAAGCTAACTGATAAGTCTGATTATCATGCTTGGAAGATGATCATCAGTGATTCTATTCATAAGCACTTGGTTGCTTATATCTTCGAGCTAGGCACATCTAAAGAGATGTATGATAAGTTGGTTAGCATGTTCAGGGCTAGCAATGCTAATGTAGGCTCACAAGCCCAATAGATGTGTCACACACCCTCATTGATGGATATAAATAGGAGAGAGATGATGCTCATTTCATCATCATGTCATCACACACATTCCTCATGATCTGATTGGTTCGTACCAACCTAAAAGAGGCTTCTCTCTCTCCCACATGGAAATTTGGATGCTGGAAATATGGGTGTCGGAAATTTGGATGGCGGAAATCTGGATGAGGGATCCTTTTGTTGACTTGCGTTGACTGTTTTGGGAGCTGTCTTTTGAGGTGTGTGTGACACTTGAGGAAGGCTGGCCTTGTATGAGTTTAACTGAACCTTTTGGAGGTTGGAAGAGCTGGTTTGACCAACAAAAGTCTTTGCTAGCTAGGGCATCCTGTTGATTGCTGTAACAAACATTTCTCTCTATATTTGTTAGACATGAAGAATTACAAATTTTGATATATTTTTTTGCTTGTCTTCTGTTGATCTATTATTATGTTCTATCAGCGTTTTACTTTCATGTTTATGTGATTGCTAATTTGAATTGGGTCTACAAGAAAGATTGAAGTAAATTGCATTAAGCATAGAACATACCATGGTTATCTAAATTTAACACATGTCCACCTTGAGAAGCCTATATAAAGGAGAGAACTCGACCTCCTTGAGACACCTTCATCGCACATCTAATTCAAGCAAAGGAAGAGCAGAAGAAGACTAGCGAAGAAGGAGAAGGACGAAGAAGTGGTTTTGGGCTCATTCTCTCTCACACGTGTGAAGGAAGGCTAGGGTTTTTTCTGCAGGTTAGGGTTTTGCTGCTGCAAGATTGAAATTGAAGAAAGTGTAGAAAGAAGGTCAGCGAAGGACTCATTGGGTCATCCTCAAGCCCTAGAAAAAGTAGAAAGTCAAGCAAAGGTCTGAAGATTCTTTGAAAGGCTAGAACGAGCTCACACGTGTGGCAACAACGATTGTTGGGAGGGCCTAAAATTTCAGACTTGTAGTAGAGGTCGAAATTTTGAAGCCGGGGGTCGAAGTTGTGTTGCTGGAAGAGATTTGACTGGGTTTGACTTGGACAAAGGAAGCACATCATCAAGATAGGTTGGACTTGGTCTTGGTCTAGAGGTTTTGGAATGTTGAAAAATGTGTAACTAGGTTCGGTCTTGTTAAAATTGGCAATTAGGGCCAAATTCTACTTTGGTTTTCTCAATTGATGGTGATAATCGTTCCATTGAATTCCTCTTTTCGAGAGGACCAAAATCGATCTAAAGATCGTCAAATTTGGACAAAGAAAATATTTGTTTATTCAAAAAGAAATTCTATAAGTTATGATTTTGTTTAGGCGGGAAAATTGAAAATTTAAATTTCATATTTGCCTCCAAATTTTCAGGGTCGGGCTTCACTCCATCCTATATAAATAGAGGAACCTCCGACCTCATTTAGATCATCAAGGAGCGTAATTCTTCTAAAATAAGTTACGAATTTGAGGCTAGGGCATTCAAGGGAAAAGAACCAAAGTTTCTTCTTGTTTGGGTACAGTCTTTTGTGGATGAAAGGGCCACAATTATCCGAGGTTTGTCTTATCCAGCAAGGATGCTCGAAGGATTATTTGGAGGCACCTTAAGGCTTCGAATGCCTTTCCACATTAGGCCGCAATTCAGAGAAGTATTTCTGTTGGGCTGTAGTAAGGGTTTCTATTACTGCATGTTGGAAGAACTTGTGGAAGGGATGAATGGGCTAGTTAGTATCCACCATCTTATTTGCAATTATGGAGGGTAGGCCACAGTCAATTCAATGGGTGCAACCCTTGTAATGCTACTACTAGACTGTAGTCTCTACCTTAGGTTGCAGACATTATTCATCAGTATTTTGGCTGTCCATTCTTGGACTATCTTAAGCTAATTCCATTCAACATAGAAGGCCGCATCATATGATCAAGGACCGAGTTCGTTGTGGACATCATTCTGCCACTGCTTGAAGCTTCTCCCGATCTCTCGTTAGTATTTGTTTGTTGCTAT
The DNA here is from genome assembly GCA_034641835.2 of Pinus albicaulis. NCBI lineage: Eukaryota > Viridiplantae > Streptophyta > Pinopsida > Pinales > Pinaceae > Pinus > Pinus albicaulis. The sequence continues at coordinate 1,233,967,135 of CM076570.1, read as the reverse complement.
TTGAGGACTGCACTATATACTTGATTGGGCTGCCTACTTGGCATTTGGATAGTGATTCAAATCATCATTCATGGCAAGTCAATTCTTACTTTTATTGTACTCTCCCTCTCTCTCTTTCTCTCTCTGGTGAGCATTTGATTTTGATAATAAGAAGAATTTATTAAGGGGTTTCCCCATCTTGGGGTTTTTCCTTGGCTTGAGCCAATCCTTGTGTTCTCTTGTCTTGGCTTGTCTTTTGCATTTTCTTTTCAGTTAATGGTTAACATGATTCATATGGAATAATGAAATAAATAATAGGCTAACGAAGTGGTTGACTTATGCAAGAACATGTTAATCCTAAAATTAATAGGTCTTCATAAGTATGAAATGTATTCTTGTAAATTGTAAATTCTAAAATGGAAAGAAAATTATTATTGAAGCATGCGTTTCATGCTCAAGTTTTTTTTTTATAGGTCAAGCACTATTTAAGGTGCTCGGTTTGAAGAATCATTGCCATATGTTGAACACCCTATGGGCACATTGTAATATGTAAAGAGAAATTTATTTTGTCTCTAAAGTGTCTAAATACCTTGAAGATCAAGTCAGCCTAGAGAACTGCCAAGTCGGCCTAAATGAAGAGTTGCGTCACCCTTGAAGAAGGCCTATATAAGGAGAGGAACTCGACCTCTTAAGGCACTCACTCACTCTCTCCTATATGTGAAGAAGAGGACAAGCAGAAGGTCGAAGAAGAGGACAAAGAAGGAAGCCATGGAAGCCGAAGTTCTTGTTTTCGGTCTCTTTCTCTCCTACGCTGATCCAGAAGCTAGGGTTTTTGCGTTAGGGCTACATTGAGCTTGATCTTGGTGGAGAGGAAGACAAGAAGGCAAGAGAAAGGTTTCTAGGGCTTGTCAAGGGTCCTACATCTCCTGAAAAGGCAAGCAAAGGGAAGAAGGAAGCTAGACAAGGAGATCGAAGTCTCCTTGTGAAGGTGCAGCAGTTGTAGCAGCTGCAGTGTAGGAATTTGTTAGAAAATTATATATTACAAAGCAATGCAACACACATAAAATATGCAGAAAATACAAGCACACAAAACACATAAAAGCAGAGAGACACAAATATACGTGGTTCACCCAGTTTGGGCTACGTCCACCCCGAACAGCCAGTCCTTCCTTTCTATTATTAAGCAAAATGAAGAGACACAACCTACAGCAGATCCGCTGTAATATCCTCTGTTCTCTCTCACAGTCTCCCTGTTTGTTTCTCGCTCCGAGAATACACATACAATACACAGCTGCAATACAATATCCTCATAAAAGCGAGGGGTTGCCTTCTAGGGCAAAAAACCCTAAACTAAACATAACTTCTACCGTCAGATCGTTTGCCTAATGAACGGCCCAGATTGACTAGAAATTACTATACTTTTACAAGGCAATTTTACATCTGATTTTAGCTTCGGGAGGGCTCCATAAAGTCGCTACCGTCCCCCCCTGGACCCCCCACGGCAACGATTAATTTACGGGCGTTGCCGCCCCATTTAAGGTATAGGGATCCAATGCTGTGATACAAAGTAAACAAGATAATCAGGCTCCACACCCAACAATCTCCCACTTGGAGACTGATTGTAGCAACTCCACCGCTGCTTCATTTGCTGGACAATGACTCCTATTTGGGCCTAGCTATTCCTCATCTTCATCATCATCCTTGAAGACTAATTGAAACTGAGCACATTCTCAGTTTCTCCCTCGTTACAACTTTTGTTAGCATATCTGTAGGATTCTGGCTAGTGTGTATCTTTTCCAACTTCAACTCTCCATCTTCCAATACTGACCGTATGAAATGGTACTTGATATGTATGTGTTTAGTCCTGGAATGAAATGCTGAGTTATTTGCAAGATGAATGGCACTTTGGCTATCACTGTATAACGTGCCCATATCATGCTTCTTACCCAATTCATCCATAAACCTTTGTAACCAAATTATTTCTTTACTAGCCTCTATAGCAGCAACATACTTTGCTTCTGTTGTTGAAAGTGCAACAACACTCTGGATTTTTGAAACCCAACTGACAACTGTTCCACCTACAGTAAATACATATCTTGTAGTGCTTCTCTTGTTATCTCTGTCACCTGCCATATCTACATCAACATATCCTTGTAGAGCAATGTTTGAACCACCAAAGCATAATGCTTGATTTGTGGTACCTCTCAAATATCTAAGAATCCATTTTACCGCCATCCAATGTTCTTTTCCTGGATTATTCATGTACCAACTTACAACTCCCACTGCATGTGTAATATCATGCCTTATGCAGACCATTTCATACATTAAGCTTCCAACTGCTGATGCATATGGAACTTTAGAGATATAATCCATTTCTTCTTGGGTCTTTGGGCACATCTCCTTACTAAGTTTGAAATGGCTAGCAAAAGGTGTACTAACTGGTTTTGCATTGTGCATATTAAATCTTTTCAACACCTTTTGTATGTACTCATTCTGAGATAGTGTTAATTTTCGATTTTTCCTATCTCTGGTTATTCTCATACCAAGGATCTGTTTTGCAGCTCCCAAATCCTTCATTGCAAATGAATTTGCCAATTTTTGTTTGAGCACATTTATATCCTGCATGTTAGACCCTGCAACAAGCATGTCATCTACATACAATAACAATATAATATAGCTACCATCATTTTTCTTTTTTCAGATAAACACAATGATCAGAGTGACATCTAGTATAACCTTGTTCAGACATAAACTTGTCAAATTTTAGATACCACTGCCTTGGAGCCCGTTTTAAGCCATACAAGCTCTTCTTTAACCTGCACACCAATTTTTCTTTCCCTTTGACCTCATATCCTTCTGGTTGCTGCATGTATATCTCTTCCTCCAAATCTCCATGGAGAAATGCTGTCTTTACATCTAACTGTTCAAGATGTGAATCTTCCGCTACTACAAGACTTAAGATAGTTCTGATTGAAGTCATCTTAACAATAGGAGAAAATATTTCATCAAAATCAATACCTTTCTTCTATGCAAACCCCTTCACCACAAGTCTAGCTTTGTACCTCTGTTTTCCTCCATCTTCTTCCTTCAGCCTGTAAACCCATTTATTCTGCAATGTAGTTTTACCTGCAGGCAACCTGACTAAGTCCTAAGACTGGTTATGCATTAAGGAGTCCATCTCTTCTTTCATGGCTAGCTCCCACTTCTTCTTACTTTCAACTTGCATTGCTTCTTCATAACATTCGGGTTCACCAGAATTAGTTAGCAATAAATAATATAATGAAGGAGAGTATCGTTCAGGGGGTCTACTTATCTTGGTAGATCCTCTAACACCACTTTCAGGTGTTTGAGGTGTTTGTTGCAGTTGTGGTGGTTGTTGCTGCTGTGGTTGTTGATTATTATTATTTTCAGGCACCTTTACTTTTTCAGTTATCTCATCAAGAACCGTGTATTCCTTGCTTTCTTTTTCCTGTTTCTTTTCTTGCAACTGATTTTTATACAAGACCTTTTCATTGAATATTACATCTCTGCTCCTAATGATTTTGTGATTTTCATAATCATATAAGCGATAACCAAAATCATTAATACCATATCCAATAAAGGTACATTTCTTTGATTTTGCTTCAAGCTTTGTTCTATTTTCTTTATTAATATGGACAAAGGCCTCACAACCAAAAGACTTTAAAAAATAGTAGTTTACCTTTTTACCTGTCCATGCTTCCTCTGGAATACCACCATCCAAGGAACATGAAGGCTCTCTGTTTATTAGATCAACAACAGTATCTATAGCATCTGCCCAAAATTGTAAAGGCAATCCTGCATGCAATCTCATGCACGCTCCATGATTGTTCTGTTCATCTTTTTTGACACACCATTTTCTTGTGGTGTTCTTGGAACTGTCTTTTCTCTACGAATTCCATGCTCTGAACACTACCTATCAAACTCTTTACTGCAATATTCACCTCCATTGTCTGATCTGAGACACTTCAACTTCTTCCTTGTCTCAATCTCAACCAAAGCTTTCCATTTCTTGAAAGTATCAAATACATCAGATTTATTTTGAATACAATAAATCCAAGTTTTTCTAGTTGCATCATCAATAAAAGTAACATAATAGCGAGAGCCACCGAGAGACGATACCTGAGCAGGTCCCCATACATCTGTATGCACAAGCTCCAATTTTTCGCTCTTCTTTTCTTTCCCAACTCTGAGAAATCTGACTCTCTTTTGTTTTCCATAAATGCAATTTTCACAGAAATCCAAATCAACATTCTTCAAACCTGGCAACAAATTTCTCGAGTGAAGAATCTTCATCCCCTTCTCACTCATGTGTCCGAGCCTATGATGCCATAATGCTGCATCTGCTCCTTTGGAAGTTAAAGCATTAACAGAGTTATAAATACCATTGCATAAATACAATGTACCAACCTTTTCACCTTTTGCTATTACCAAGGCTCCTTTGGTGACCTTCCAAGTTTTATCTGTGAAAGTTGTCACACAACCTTCACCGCCTAACTGCCCTGTTGAAATCAGATTTTTCTTCAGATCTGGAACATGCCTTACCTCCTTTAGTAGCCATTGGTTTCCATTCTGTTGTTTTACAAGAACTTTACCCATTCCAACAATTTTACAGGGTTTATCATTACCCAAACGAACTTGTCCAAAATCTCCTTGAACATAGTCATGAAAATATTTCTTATTAGGTGTGGCATGGAATGAAGCCCTTGAATCTACAACCCAAGAATCAGTAACATTTTCTAAAGAAAGAATCAAAGCATCTTGTAACACATCACCTGTCACATTTGCTTCATGATTGTTTTCTTGCTGTGTGTCTCCTTCTTTTCCCTTCCGAGATCTACAGTCTTTCTTTAGGTGTCCTTTCTTTCTGCAATTCCAGCACACTATTCCTGATCTGGACTTGGATTTGCCTTTCCTTGATTTACTGCGATATCCCGAGCTCTTTCCTCTTTCCATTCTTCTTCCCCTAGACTCTGCACTCAAAGCATTACCCGATGTCTCACTGGAGCTTTTCCGTCGCATTTCCTCGCTAAGGATAGCACCAACAACATCATCAAACTTTAAAGTACTAGATCCAGAGACAGAGTTACTAATGGCCATTACTAAACCATTCCAACTCTCCGGCAATGAGCACAAGAATAATAGAGCTCTAACTTCATCATCAAAGTTTACCCCTACAGAACTTAACTGACTGGTAACTGTATTAAATTCATTTAAATGGTCTGCAACAGATCCACCTTCCGACATCTTCATATTAAATAGTCGTTTCATAAGAAATACCTTGTTTGAGGCCGAGGGTTTTTCATATAGTTTTGCCAACGTCTGCATCAAACCCTCTGTTGTTGTTTCCTTCGAAATATTGAAGGCGACTGACGCCGCAAGGCACAACCGTACTGTTCCGAGTGCCTTTCTATCGAGAATGTTCCATTCCGCGTCTGTCATGGCCGCCGACTTCTTTGTTTTTCCGCTCAATGGAAGGTACAAATCTTTCTGATACAGATAATCTTCCATTTGCATCTTCCACAGTGGGAAGTTTTGGCCGTTAAATTTCTCGACCCTAAACTTACCATCTTCCGCCATTGCTCCCACTCGAACCAGGAACCCTTCTTTCCTGAGAGTTTATCAGCCAAATATACCTTCGGCTCTGATACCAGTTGTTAGAAAATTATTTATTACAGAGCAATGCAACACACATAAAATATGCGGAAAATACAAGCACACAAAACACATAAAACCAGAGAGACACAGATATACGTGGTTCACCCAGTTTGGGCTACGTCCACCCCGAAAATCCAGTCCTTCCTTTCTATTATCCAACAAAATGAAGAGACACAACCTACAGCAGATCCGCTGTAATATCCTCTGTTCTCTCTCACAGTCTCCCTGTCTGTTTCTCGCTCCGAGAATACACATACAATACACAGCCGCAATACAATACCCTCATAAAAGCGAGGGGTTGCCTTCTAGGGAAAAAAACCCTAAATTAAACATAACATCTACCGTCAGATCATTTGCCTAATGAACGGCCCAGATTGACTAGAAATTACTATACTTTTACAAGGCAATTTTACATCTGTTTTTAGCTTCGGGGGCGCTGCCCTCGAAACCCCCCGCCAGGGGGGGGCGGCTCCATAGAGTTGCTGCCGCCCCCCCTTGGACCCCATGGCAGCGATTAATTTACAGAATGTATAGGGGTCCAATGCTGTGATACAAAGTACACAAGATAATCAGGCTCCACATCCAACAGAATTTCAGACTTTCAGGGAGAGGTCGAAGAAGCAACAATTGGAGGTCATGCAAATCTTGATCTTGAAAGGTATTTGTCTAGGTCACTAGGTCATGGTATTCGTCAATTGAAGATTCTATAAGAAGAGAAGAGATTTACAGGTTTTCCCCTCAAGAGGAGGGGTTTTGGCCTTAGATTGCAACCTATATACTGTGTCACTGTTCTTATTGTTTTGGAGCTGTTTGATGTATTGCGCACTGTAATAATAATGAACAAAGATAAGAAGTTAAAGAATAATGCTAGCAATTATCAAGTAAGAGAATTGAATTAATCATTGTCCTACTCAATTCTCAACATGGTTTCAGAGCTAAGGCTGTCTAAGGGCATCATGGAGTTCATCAAGAAGATTGCAAGTCATCTAAAGAAAGGTATCAAGAAGATATGGAACTTCTTATTCTCTTCAAAGAAGGTATCATTCATAGAAAAGGATGAAGGTCTCTTCTCCGCTTTGTCTGGTACTTTTCAAGAAGAAGACATTTGGGTGATTGATAGTGGTGCTTCAAGACACATGACTGGTCACTCAAATCAAATGAAGACTTTGTCAAAGGGCAAATCCACTTACTCTGTGGATGTTGGAGACAACAATAGCTATCCTGTGAAAGGCATTGGATCAACTTCAATAAAGCTCGAAGATGGAAGCAACATCTACCTCAACAATATTCTATTTGTTCCAGGTTTGCATAAAAACTTGCTTTATGTTTCAAGTTTAGAAGATAAAGGAGATAGGATAGCCTTCATTGATGGAAATGCTGTTGTTTGGGGAAAAGACTCAAGTATAGATCAAGCCAAAGCTATTGGCATCCGAGAAGGAAGGCTTTACATATTATTATCTACTATAACCCAAGCCCTAGTTCACATTGAAATCAGCCCCTTTGAATTATGTTGAAGATTTGGTCATTTCCATTTCAAAATTCTCCCATCTATAAGTTCCATAGTAGATGGAATCCCAAATCTTAAAGAAGATCATGAAGGTGTCTGCAAGGGATGTGCATAGGGCAAGAATGTCAAGAGACCATTTGGAAGCAATGCTTTACGATCAAAAGAAATCTTGGATCTTATCCACTTTGATGTGTGTGGTCCTATGACTCCAAAATCTCTTGGTGGATATCTATATTATGATACCTTTATAGATGATCATTCTAGAAAGACCTTGGTTTATCTATTGAAAACTAAGGATGAAGTATTCACAAAATTCCAATAATTCAAAGCTGAAGTAGAAAATTTTATAGAAAGGAAAATCAAAGTTTTAAGATTTGATAGTGGAGGAGAATATACATCCAAGGAGATCATAACATTCTGTAAGGAGTTAGGGATTAAGAGGGAGCTAATAGTCCCATATATTCCTGAACAAAATGGTGTTGCAGAAAGGAAAAATAGATCCATTGAAGAAAGTGTAAAAGCAATGCTTCATGATCAGGATCTATCGAAGTTCCTGTGGGGAGAGGTAACAAAAAGAACAGTCTACATTCAAAATAGATGTCCTCACAGATCTCTGGATAATAGCACTTTGGAAGAAGTATTTACTAGAAAGTAGCCATCCGTAGATCATCTCTGAATCTTTGGGTTTCTTGTATATATCCATATACCAAAGGACAAAAGAAAGAAGCTGGATCCTTCCAGAATGAAGGGGACATTTGTTGGGTATAGTAACTCATCAAAGGTTTATAGCATCTACAAGAAGGATGGACATCACATAAAAGTTAGTTATGATGTCATGTTTGATGGGAGCATAACATTCAAGAAATCAAAAGATCTTTCCATGGAACCTGACGATGAAGAACTTCCGGTATTTGAGGAAGAAGTGAACCAGGGAGAAGAGGAATCTCACCATGAAGAAGAAGGTTCTCGTTCAACCGGTGGTTATACCTGAAACAAGGAAAAAACTGAATTGGTTGAAGTCCACACTGTGAAAATTCCTACACCGGCATCCTATTGCAGCAAACTGATATTACTTCTCCTAGATAAATTATACAAGTTACTTACTGTGTTCTACAAATAAATACTGAAGTAAATACACTGCAACCTTCACTAAATACATAAACTGCGAAAAATAAACACGGAAACAAGATCTAAGCAAGAAGAAAACTAAACACACATGACATCGTTATTTTTGGACTAAGTCCTTGAAAAAACCCAATGCAGGAAAGCCGATATAGTTGTTGAGGGTTTGTATTTTTAAGCAGTAATTTTTTAGTACAATTCTTTAGATGCCCAAACTGGCAAACCTATACAGAGATCTAACTGGACAAAGATATGGCGAGATGATCTCACCCTGTCAATTATCTGCGCTGGAGATGAGCCTCTGCGCTGTCTCTACGTAGTCTCTGCACAATACTGTGTCACTATAGCTGGGACTGCGCTGCACCTCCTCTGATCTTCCTGCTAGCTGAGAACTAGACCCTCTGGCCTCCCGATCTCAGACCCCAGCTCCGACACTAGATCTTGACTATCCTCCAGCAGAAATACAGACTCCCTATGAAGCTCTGCGCTGCCTCTGCGTGGCACTGCGCTGCCTCTCCGGACTACTCTCTACCCTCTCTGCCTTGCACTCTCTGGATCAGGAAGAATCTCCAATTGAAAAATTATCTCTTCCCCTCATTGCAATCAAATCAACTCGATGATCTCTCCGACTGGTCTGCGTTGCTCACTTGAGAAATCGATCTCTAGACTCGCTCGATGTGTTTTCCAAATTCCCATCGAAGTCTTTCTTATAATCTTCTCGTTGGATAACCAATGGCCTTCATTAAAAGATAATCAACGACTTAGATCATATTGACTCGATCTCCGTCTTTTTCTAGAAGATTGACACCCAGTTCTATTAATATACTTTAATTATTTTAATTCCCCAAGTTTAAACTTAGGCTCCCATTAAATAATTAATTATTTTAATAAAATCCCATCCAGGTGGAATTTCCTAAAACACTTTCTGGGTATTTTGGAATATGTGTCTAAGCCTCCTTGCAAAATTTGAGACTTAGAGCACATCCGATGCTACCAGAAATCAACAGCAGGGTTGCGGGAGAGCGTCCCCCCCCTGTCAAACCCACTCCTAATTCGCGCTCCGAGAGGGAGTGTTTTGGGAGCACACTGGGAGCACGGGAGCGTGTTCAGGAGCACGCTCCCTGCTCAGCAAAAATGCTCTTTGCCAAAACGTGAGCGTTTCAGGTAGCGCTCGGGAGCGAATGCCCCCTCCTAAAAAAAAAACGCTATGGGAGCAATTTTTTTAAGGAGGGAGCGCTCGGGGAGCGTTCGCTCTCGAGTGCTCCCTAAACCACAAAAACACTCCTATTCGGCATTTGCCGCCGACGCCCGGCCGCGCGCGGAGAAGGAGAAGGATGGTGGGATTTTTGGAGGGAAAGAGGGGGGGGGGAGGGTTGGCGGGGGGAAGAAATAAAAAGCCCTCCCTGTCCCCATTATTGTCATTCTTATTTCAAGAGAGATCAAGAGAGCAAGAGTGAGCAAGAGAGGAGAGGAGAACGAGCAAGAGAGGAGAGGAGAGAGCAAGAGAGGAGAGGAGAACGAGCAAGAGAGGAGAGGAGAGAGCAAGAGAGAGCAAGGGAAAGGAGAGGTTGGAGAGAGCAAGGAGCTTGGAGGTAGAGCTTGGGATCGAAGGACAAAGAGGTAGGAGAGACTAATCTAGATTTTTTTTTTTTCTATGTGCATTTTAATTTGTTCAAACATGAAAAATTGAATTTTTTTTTCTATGTTGCATTTTAATTTGTTGAAAAATGAAAAAATGATTTTTTTTTCTATGTTGCATTTTAATTTGTTGAAAAATGAAAATCGAATTTTTTTCTTTCTATGTTGCATTTTTTCCTATTTCCATTTGGCATTCCTCCATTTTTTTGCAGGTTAAAAACTTGAAAGCTTGAAACATCATGGCTATATGGCTTGGCATTTTCTTCTTGCTTGTTCCGTTTTTTGTTATTATGGTGTTGGAGAGTAGAAGAAAGAGGCCTATTCTAGAAGAGGAGGATGAAGAAGTGGGTTATAGTGGATTTGAAGAAAATCCTGAAGAGGAGTACCATGGTGAGGAGGAAGGGGAGAGTGGAGATAATGAGACCATAGTGACACCAACTAAAATTGACCAAACACCATTGTGGAAATATGTTACTAGGCCTAAAGCAAGGAAAGGGGGTGGAACCACTAAATTTTTTTACCCCCATTGCAATACACAATACACAGGTTCATACGCTCGTGCCAGAAGGCACCTTTGTGGGAAAAGGCCATGGGATGGAGATAAAAATATAGGAATCAAAACTTGTGTAAGTGTGTCAGCAATGGATAAAGCTAAATACATAAGGGAAGAGGAGGAAGCTCAATACAAATCTAAAAGATCTAAGGGTTTCATTGAATCTTATGCACCATCACATCATGCACAAAGAAGTCCATCAACTTCCACCCATGGCAGTGGATATGGAGGCACACCTGGCACAGGACCAAACATCTCTTTAAGGCGTAGAACCATATCAAATTTCCTTGATGAAGGGTCTAGGAGTGATGTGGATTCAAAATATTTCCGGTTTATCTATGCATGTGGGGTACCATTCAATGTTCTTCACTCACCTTATTGGCATGAAATGGTTTCTGCCATTAATGATGCCGCCAAAGGATACAAGAGCCTTGGGTATGACAAGGCTAGAACCGTGGGACTTGATCATGAAAAAGCAAAAATAACTCATTCTTTGAGTAGAATGACAAGTTCTTGGAATGAGCATGGGGTGTCCATTGTATCTGATGGATGGACAAATGTAAAAGGAAAGCCATTGATAAGTGTTCTTGCTATGTCTGTTAGTGGTGCAATATTCCTTTCATCATATGATTATTCAGATAAGTTCAAGACCGACATCAACATTGTAGAACCATTACTTGCACAATTGAACGTATTGGGCCATACAATGTCGTCCAAGTCATCACTGATAATGCTGCTAATTGTAAGGCAGCGGGAGCAATTATTGAGGATAAATACCCCAACAAATTTTGGTCTCAGTGTTTGGTTCACACAATGAACCTTTTGATGCATGATATAAGTAAAAACAAACAACCTCAATATAGATGGCTTGGTGATTTGTACAAGAGATGCAAAAAAATGATAGGATTTATTACAAATAATAGCAATACCCATGGGCTTTTCCGCAGTCATTCAAGATTGGAGTTGAAGATTGCAAAGACTAGATTTGCTAGCTATTACCTCACCTTTAGGCGCCTTTTGAAGGTAAGAGAGTCATTGGTAGCCATGGTATCAAGTCCACACTGGTAGGTATTAAAGGCCAGGGCAACAACATCAATTGATAGGCAAGGTTTTGAACAAGTGGAGGAGACCACACTTGATCCTTTGTTTTGGGCACGTGTGAGGGAAGTTTTGAATTTTACCAAGCCCATTTATAGCATGATTCGCTTTGCAGATACATATAAACTAGTGATTGGGGAGGTGTGCACTAATGCAATCATGGCCCATTTATAGCCTCTTACCTCTCTGTTGACTCACTCAGAGAGAGACTTCCTCGCAAATCTTGCCCTCCTGGCCTGGACTGCGCAATCCCCTGGGGATTCGATCTACTACCTATGCAACTCTTCGATCTCCCTCTTCAACGCTGAACTCTTCTATGTGGAAATTTCTGAATAATTACACTTTAAGTAGAAATTGTTTTACTGTTAATCTGGTTATGCTCCTCCTACCTAGACAAGTTATTAACTGAATAAATTCAAGTTAAAATCAAAGCAAAACACATAACAGAACTCTACCAATCCAGATCTAGAACAAGTTCATGCACACATTGACAAAGTGACACAGTTATTTCTGGACAAATAGTCCCCGGAATAACTCAATGCGGGAAAACCGGTCTCTGGCTGGTGGAGGGTCTTATTATTAAGAATATTTCTGAATACACAAATCAGGGTTCCAGATCTGGAAATCCCGACAAAGAAAATACTAGATCTACAGCTCACTAGTTGATCTAGGGCCAAAATAATGATTGATCCACACCCTCAAACGGGATTTACAGAACTCAACCAAGATTAGGGCCTAGAAACCTTAGCACAGCCCCTGAAAGCCTCTGAGGCACCTCCAAACCTCAGCGTTGTTTCGGAAGGGACTGCGTTACCCCAGACTGGGTGACGCAGTCACTATGCTGCCCCTGAAGGGTCTCTGCGTAACCCCTGAGGGTTTCCTGCTGAAAATCACGCTATCCTTGGAGGGACTGCACTGTCGTTGCTGCTGCTCTCTCCTTCTGCGCTGTCCTTGAGCTGATCTCTGCCTCTTGTGTATTCTAGACCCCGGGATTAGATCATCCCCTTGGCCTAAATTCCCCTCTCTGCAGCTGAAACACTTCTGAGTATTCTTAGCAAATCCTGCTCTAGAATATTAGCTTAGCTTCAGTGCTCTGCCTTTTGTGTGCTTTACAAATGACTCCAAGCCTTTCCTTTATACTTTTCTCGTTGGGAAACCAATGGCCAAGATTAAATCTTTAATCAATGGCTAAGATTAAAAGAAAGCTTAATCTGTGTGACTTAAGACAATTTCATCACATGTTTAATTAAATTCACTTTAATTATTTAATTTCCCTAAGTTTTAACATAGGAAATACATTAAAATAATTAATTAATTTAATATCTTCTAAACCAGATGAAATTTCCCAAATCTATTTCTGGGTCTTGTAGATGAAGTGTACTCTAGTCCCTCAAAATTTGGGAGCTAGAGCACAACCGATGCTACCCCAAATACACAAAATCTCAACATTCACCACACTGGAAGCACTTGATCTTTGAGAGATCCTTCTTCTTCTTTAGCTGCTTCTTTGATGCCATGGCTACATCTTCCTCATCTTCCTTCTTCACTTTGCATGACCTCGAGCTATACTGCTTCTTGGTGAGTCTAAGATGTTCTTCTTGACGCAGAATTGACCACAATCTATCCCATTCGGGGAGGTCTGCTCTGCCCAAGATACTTTGGACAAAGGTTTCCCACTCATCTGTGACTGCATTGAGGGCAGTCCTCACCATCACATCGTCCTCCACCTTTGCACCCGTTGCAGTCAACTGATCTCTGATCGACTGCAGTCTAAGGAAGAAATGCTCCATGTCTTCTCCCTTGGACATCATGAATGACCTCATCTGTGTCTCCAACAATATCTTTCTTTGAATAGATTTTCCCTCATATAGGGAGATCAAGGCCTTCCACATCTCATTAGATGTCTTCTTCTCAGCTAATTGTGGTACAATATAGTCCTTGATTCCATCCATAATCAGCCGCTTGGCATGCCCAGCAGCCTCCTTATGATTCCGAAGGAGATCCGGATTTGTCGGCGTGGCTAGAGTTTGCTCTGCATGGTCTCTAAGATTGTATGCCTCAAGGATTATCAGGATCCTTGCCTTCCAAACCGAAAAGTTTGAGAGGCCATCCAGCCTTTCCTGATCACGCAGTCCATGAGGAGCCATCTGCTCAGAATGTGTCAGAACTTTCTCTTCTCTTTGCTAGAGAAATGGATCTAAGGACCTTGGTGAAACACACACCTTCTGCTCCCTCTGACAACTGATTTCCTTCCTTGGAAATCTACCAAATCAACTATGATTCAACTCTTCTTTGATCCTCTGATCAAACTGCAAGTTTCTTTGGCTAGAAACTCTTTGAGAAGCTGATCTCCTCCCGCTCTTTGTCACTTGTGCTAAGGCTAAAAATCTGAGAACTTCAGAAATTTAACCCCACTAGCACCTTCTGAATTTCTACAGCTTTTCTTCAGTCTTTTATGGATCTGACAAATTCAGATCTGCATCACACTGGCAAGCTTTAGACTAATCCAACACTGTTTCTAAGCTGCCTTTGCGCAGTAATTGCGTGGGCTTGCTAGGAGATAGCGTTACACTACGTCACCCTTCCCTCTGTGTGAATCTGCCTCTGAAAATTGCGCTGTCCCTTCAGATCTGCGTTTCTGCTGCTTCCTGCAGCTAGAACCTTCAGATTCTTGCTGGTGACCCTCCTAGATCTGCAATTGCTCCGATACCATGTGGAAATTTCTGAAATTATTTTACTGTTAATCTGTGTATGCTCCTCCTACTTAGACAAGTTATTAACTGAATAAATTCAAGTTAAAATCGAAGCAAAACACATAACAGATTTCCACTAATCTAGATCCAGAATAAGTTCATGCACACATAGACAAAGTGACACAATTATTTCTGGACAAATAGTCCTCGGAAAAACCCAATGTGGGAAAACCGGTCTTTGGTTGCTGGAGGGTTTTATTATTAAGAATTTTTTGAAAACAACAAGCCTGGGTTCCAGTTCTGTAAAACTCGACAGAGAAATAATAGATCTACAACTCACTGATTGATCTAGGGCCACAATAATCACTGATCCACCCCCTCAAACGGGATTTACAGAACTCAGCCAAAATTAGGGCCTAGAAACCCAAGCGCTGCCCCTGAAGCCTCTGCGTCAGCCTCTGAAGCCCCTCTGACCCTTAGCGCTGCTCCGGAAAGGTCTGCGTTACCCCAGACTGGGTGACGTAGGCCTTACGCTGCCCCTTAGGGTCTCTGCGTAACCCTTGAGGGTTTCCAGCTGAAAATCACGCTGTCCTTGAGGGACTGCGCAGCACCTGCGTAGCACAAGTTGCTGCCCTGCTGCTGCTGCTCTCCTGCTTCTCTGCGTTGCCTCTCTGGGTTGATCTCTGCCTCTTGCTGATTCTAGACCCTGGGATCAGATCATCCCCTTTGCCTAAATTCCCCTCTTTGCAGCTGAAACACCTCTGAGAATTCTTAGCAAACTTGCCCTAGAATCTCAGCTTAGCTTCAGTGCTCTGCCTCTGTGTCTTTACAAATGACCCCAAGCCTTTCTTTTATACTTTTCTCGTTGGGAAACCAACGACCATGATCAGATTTTGAATCAGTGGCTAAGATTAAAAGAAAGCTTGATCCGTGTGACTTTAGACAATTTTATCACATGTTTAATTAAATTCACTTTAATTATTTAAGTTCCCTAAGTTTTAACTTAGGAAATACACTAAAATAATTAATTAATTTAATATCTCCTAAACCAGATGAAATTTCCCAAATCAATTTTTGGGTCTTGTAGATCAAGTGTACTCTAGTCCCTCCACAAAATTTGAGAGCTAGAGCACAACTGATGCTACTCCAAATACACAAAATCTCAACATTTTGGACTGCTCTCTTGCTTCACCTACGCTGATATACAAGCTCTGATACCATGTGAAAATTCCTACACCGAAATCCTATTGCAGCAAACTGATATTACTTCTCCTACTTGATAAATTATACAAGTTATTTAGTGTGTTCTACAAGTAAATATTGAAGTAAATACACTGCAACCTTGACTAAATACATAAACTCCAGAAAATAAACATAGAAGCAAGATATGAGCAAGAAGAAAACTAAACACACTTGACACTGTTATTTTTGGACTAAGTCCCCGGAATAACCCAATGTGGGAAAACCGGAGCAACAACTGAGGGTTTATATTATTAAGCAGTAATTTCTAGGTACAATTCTTCGGATGCCCAAACTGGAAATCCTTTACAGAGATCTAATTGGACAAAGATATGGCGAGATGATCTCACCCCATCATTGGAAAATCCGGCACTGATCTGCACTGGAGATGAGCCCCTGCGTTGTCTCTGTGTAGTAGTGTGTCACTCCTACGCAGTTACTGCGTCACTACAGCTTGGACTGCATTGCACCTCCTCTGATCTTCCTGCTAGTTGAGAACTCAACCCTCTGGCCTCCCGGCTCCGGCACTAGATCTTGACTCTCCTCCAGCAGAAATACAGATTCCCTTTGAAGCTCTGCGCTGCCTCTGCATGGGACTACGCTCTCTCCGGAGTACTCTTTGCCCTCTCTGCCTTGCATTCTTCGGATCAGGAAGAATCTCCAACCAAACAATTATTTCTGCCCCTCATTGCAATCAAACCAACTCGATGATCTCTCTGGTTGCTCTGCACTGCTCACTTGAGAAATCGATTTGTAGACTCGCTCGGTGTGTTTTTGAAATGCCCATCGGAGTCCTCCTTATAATCATCTTGTTGGATAACCAACGACCCAGATTAAAACATAATCAACGATTTAGATCATATTGACTCGATCTCCGTCTTTTTCTAGAAGATTCACACCCAGTTCTATTAATATACTTTAATTATTTTAATTCTCTAAGTTTAAACTTAGGCTGCCATTAAAAATAATTAATTATTTTAATAAAACCCCATCCGGGTGGAATTTCCTAAAATGATTTTTTGGTATTTTGGAATACATTGTTGATTTTGTAGCATCGTGAAGTGTTCCAAGTCTCATATTTGGTGGAGAGGCTTGGATAGCAGTTATCCAGAGAACCCATAATCGTTTGTGGAAATTCTACTCGGATATGGCTTTATTAAAATAATTAATTATTTTAATGCAGACCTTAAGTCTAAACTTAGGGAAATTAAATAATTAAAGGGTCTAATAAAGCAAAGTGTGAATCTTCTAGAAAATGAAGATCAAGTCATCTTTTAATCTGAGCCATTGATTAACGATATAATCTTGGCTGTTGATTCATCGGTGAGAAGACAATAAGAAAGGGCTTGAGGGTCATCTGGAAATCAAGCCGAGGACATTCTCAGTACCTGAAGGAAATCGATTTTGAAGCAAGAGAATTCGATTTCAGTGGGTGAGTCTGTAAAGGCTGGTTTGCAGAAGCAAAAGGAGAAGGGAGGATTTAGTTAATGGAGAAGCAGAATTATGGAGGATGAAGGGAAGGGTGAGCTGATCGGCAGCAAGAACCCCTCCACGCAGAGTTACGTAGTCCAGGGAGGGATTGCGCAGAGCTCACACGCTAGATGACGCCGAGGGGGTAGGAGGTCACCCCAAGGGTCTAAAATACTTCTGAAGGTTCGAGAAAATTCAGCCAGGTGTATGCTAATTTTATTTTTCTCATCAGGACTCTTGTAAATGAACTTTTCAGTATTGAAGATAAATACAAAACCCTCATCTGCTGCATCGGTTTTCCCACATTGGGTTTTTCCAGGGACGATTGTCCAAAAGTAACTTTGTTCATATGGTTGTTTCTATTGTGCTACTTGTGTAATTTCTGTTCTTATGCTTTTGATTACAATGAAACCCTGCAAATGTGTTTATTTCAGAATTTACTTAAGCATCTGTAAATAACTTATCTCATAAGTAGGAGAAATAAACCAATCATTGCAGTAATGATTTTCAGATCTTAAAATTTCACATGGTATCAGAGTAAAAGGCTAAAGTCAGAAAGGGAGGATCTGCGATGGACCAAAGATCCGACATCCGGAAGGGTTCACGCAGTCAGAGGGACTCACATAGTCCTCCGGAGCACACAGAAATGCAGAGGGAATATGACATGAAAGTGCTGGCATCCAGACTAGAGGAGTATCTTGCTTGTGTGTCGAGCATAACTCCTCCAAGTGTTTGGTATATTGACAGTGGAGCATCTGCTCACATGACGGCGGTTCGAGAATGTTTTTTGAGCTACCAAGAAGAACAAATGAATTTCCAGATAACTATGGGAAACAAGGCCAAATGTACCCCCATTGGAAGAGGTACCATAATATTTCAGGCAGAAGATGGCAACAAGATTCGGGCCACGAATGTTCTGCATGTACCAGGGTTGGGGATGAATTTACTGTCAGTGTCTCAGCTTCAGAACAAGGGCTATGACGTACACTTTATTAGAAATAAGGTGCACGTCAAACATCCTAGTTGGAGCAAAAAGGCACAAATTGGAGTAAGGAGTCATAAGCTATATAAAATAAAGCCTGAATCCCTGGTGGCCCTGATTGGCAGTACGGACAACAGAGATTTGAATGAATTGTGGCCCAGAATGATGGGGCATCTACATCATGGAGCCTTGAGGATTCTCAAGAATACTGTCGTAGGAGCTCTTGAACTCAGCGCGAGGAAAGATGAAGTCTGCAGGGGGTGCGTACTAGGGAAGTATGCTAAGGCAACATTTCCAAGAAGCAGCAGCAAGGCTAAGAATGTATTGGAATTAATACACTTAGATATTTGCGGTCCAATGTCCACAACCGCTCTCAGTGGTGCAAAGTATTTTGCTACCTTTATTGATGATCATTCCAGGAAGACTTGGATCTATTTTCTGAAAACCAGAGATGAAGTCTTTGATCGGTTCAAAGAATTCAAAGCTTTAGTAGAAAACACAACGGGACAGAAGATCAAGATGCTGCGATCAGATAATGGTGGAGTGTATATTGATAAGGACTTCACCAATTTCTGCGCAAGTGAAGGCATCAAGAGAGAATGGACAACTCCATACAATCCAGAGCAAAATGGAGTTGCAGAAAGGAAGAACCGGACCATATAGAAGTTGTAAGGGCAATGCTGTATGGTCAAGATATGCCCAAATTCTTATGGGAAGAAGCTTGCAACACAAAGGTGTATGTGCAGAACATAGTTCCCCATAGAGCATTGGGGAAGGTGACTCCTGAGAGTGTGTTCACAGGCAGCAAGCCAGAGGTGAGCCACATCAAGATATTTGGCAGCGTGGTGTAGTACCACGTTCCAGATGAGAAGAGGAAGAAGTTGTATCTGACTACAGAAAAGGGTTTTCTTGTGGGCTATAGTGAAAATGCAAAAGCATATCGTATCTATATTCCAGAGAGCAGGAAAATCATAGTAAGGAGGGATGTGAAATTCATGGAGGAGAGAGCCTTCAGGAAATCCCAAGAAATGGCTACATATACGCAGATTGAGGAGGATCCACTAGTACAGCCTCAACGACCTAGACAGGATGGGTCAAGTGCCTCTCTAAGGCACAAGGATTCTGAGGAGAGTTCCTCCGAAGAAGAACAGGAAGGAGAGCAGGTGAGACCGCCTACCACCGATGGGAGACCGAGCAGAGAACTTCAACAAATTCTGAAGGATGCAGAAGAATTTGTTGAAGCCCCTAGGGATGGGAAGAGGGTACGGAAGCAAGCTGACAGATACCAGGCACTGGTAGCTTAGGTTGGAGAACCTTCCAGCTTTCGTGAAGTAGCTTCACATCAAGTGTGGGTGGATGCCATGTTGGAGGAGTATAGCTCCATCATGACAAATGACGTCTGGAAAGTAGTCCCTAGGCCACATGACAAATCAGTTGTAGGATCTGGGTGGATCTACAAGATCAAGTATGCTGCAGATGGCAACATAGAGAAGTTCAAAGCCAGATTTGTAGTTAAGGGGTACGCACAAAAGGAAGGCATCAATTATGAGGAAACCTTCGCCCCTGTAGCGCGCTACACTTCTATCAAATCCGTCATCTCTCTGGCAACGCAGATGGGATGGGAGATTCACCAGATTGATGTCAAGACAACATTCTTGAATGGGGTGATAGAGGAGGAAGTGTACATAGAACCGCCAGAGGGCTTCGAGACACATGAGCAGAAGACTCATGTTTGCAGGCTTACGAAAGCCTTATATGGTTTAAAACAAGCCCTCGAGGCACGGTATGGGCGAATTGATAGCTACTTGTGGAAGATGGGGTTCGTCAAGAGTGATGCAGATCCCAACCTCTACTACTTGAGAGTAGGGGATGACCGTTAATTCTGGTATTATATGTGGATGATCTGTTTCTTACTGGATCATTTAAGCTCATCAAGGACTGCAAGGAGAATCTGGTTACAAAACTCGACATGAAGGATTTGAGGCAGGTGCACTATTTTCTTGGATTAGAAGTTTGGCAGCAGAAGGGGGAAATCTTCCTGGGGCAAGGAAGATACACGACAGAAATCCTGAAGAGATTTCAGATGGAAGATTGTAGACCCATGGCCACACCAATGATTACTAACTCGAAGAAGATAGACACTACGGAAGATGATGAGGCTGATCCCACCTTGTATAGGTAGCTCATTGGATCATTGATGTATCTGGTCAATACTAGACCAGACATCTATTATGCAGTGAATACCCCTAGTCAGTTCATGGTGGAACCAAGGAAGGCTCACTGGGTAGCAGCCAAACATGTTCTCATATATCTGAAGGGGATAGTCGAGTATGGGTTGAAGTACACCAAGGGCAATGAGGTCCAGTTGAGTGGGTTTATAAATGCAGATTGGGCTGAAAGCACAGTGGATCGGAAAAGTACCAGTGGGTATTGTTTCAGTCTCGGATCAGGAATGACCTCATGGTGCAGTAGGAATCAGAAGTATGTAGCACTAAGTTCAGCTGAGGCAAAGTACATGGCAACAAGCACGGCTTCCTACGAGGCCATATGGCTTTGTAAGTTACTCTTGAACCTACTCAAGAAGTGGATGGAACTGATCGAGATTATGTGTGATAATCAAAGTTGCATTAAGCTCTCTAAGAACCCTGCATTTCATGATCGGTTGAAACACATTGACATTCAGTGCCACTTCATCAGGGTCTATGTCCAAAGGGTTGCAGTATAGTTGCGGTACACTCCTTTAGGGGAATAGGTGGCAGATATCCTCACCAAGGCTCTGAGTAAGATTAAGTTCACTTACTTCAGAGAGAAGATAGGGATGGTCAAGAACCCCTTCCATTAGAGGGAAGGGTGGTCTATAGAAACAGAGGGAGCTGCAGTACGGATGAAGCAATGGGAGAGATAGTGTCACAGGCAGCAACACAGATATGAGGGGCAACAGCACAGAGATGAGGGGCAGCAGCCAGGACAACATCAGTGCAGCAAATGTTATAGAGTCAAAGCAGTACAGTGTTATCTTGCTTGAACACTTTCCTCGCTAAGAGGGAGTGTTGATTTTATAGCGTCACGAAGTGTTCCAAGTCTCATATTTGGTGGAGAGGCTTGGACAATAGTTATCTAGAGAACCCATAAATCCTTTTTGGAAATTCCACTCGGATATGGCTTTATTAAAATAATTAATTATTTTAATGTAGACCCTAAGTCTAAACTTAGGGAAATTAAATAATTAAAGGGTATTAATAAAGCAAAGTGTGAATCTTCTAGAAAACGAAGATCAAGTCATCATTTAATCTGAGCCATTATTGAACGATATAATCTTGGCCGTTGATTCATCAGCGAGAAGACTATAAGAAAGGGCTTGAGTGTCATTTGGAAATCAACCCGGGGACATTCTCAGTACCTGAAGGAAATCAATTATGAAGCAAGAGAATTCGATTTCAGTGGGTGAGTTTGTAGAGGCGGGTTTGCAGAAGCAGAAGGAGAAGGGAGGATTCAGTTAACGAAGAAGCAGAAGTCTGGAGGATGAAGGGAAGGCTGAGCTAATCAGCAGCAAGAACCCCTCCATGCAGAGTTATGCAGTCCAGGGAGGGACTGCGTAGAGCTTACACGCTGGATGACGCAGAGGGTGTAGGAGTTCACCCCGAGGGTCTGACATACTTCTAAAGGTTCCAAAAAATTCATTCAGGTGTATGCTAATTTTACTTTGCTCATTAGGACTCTTGTAAATGGACTTTTCATTACTGAAGATAAATACAAAACCCTCATCTGCTGCACCGGTTTTCCCACATTGGGTTTTTCCAGGGACGATTGTCCAAAATAACTGTGTTGATATGGTTGTTTTTATTGTGTTACTTGTGTAATTTATGTTCTTATGTTTTTGATTAGAGTGAAGTACTGCAAATGTGTTTATTTCAGAATTTACTGAAGCATCTGTAAATAACTTATCTCATAAATAGGAGAAATAAAACAATCATTGAGTAATATTTTTCAGATCTTAAAATTTCACATACATGTGTCTAAGCCTCTCTTCAAAATTTGAGACTTGGAGCACATGTGATGCTACCAGAAATCAACACAATACTTGATGCAGAAGGTCATGGAGCAACGAAGGGGACATTTAGAGAAAGTAAGAAACCCAAAAGATATTCTATGTATGTTGCATACATGACAAAGCTAATAGAAGTAGAACCATCCACTTTTGAAGAGGCTGTAAAGAATCCTGAATGGAAATATGCCATGAATGAGGAATACCAATCTATTATAGAGAATGGTGTTTGGGAGGTCGTACGTAGGCCTGAAGAAAAATCTGTGGTTACTTCCAAGTGGATCTACAAGATCAAACATGTGGTTGATGGAAGTATAGATAAATATAAAGCGAGATTTGTGGCCAGAGGGTTCTCTCAACTTGAAGGCATTGATTATGAAAAAACATTTACTCCCACTGCAAGATACACAACGATTTGATCATTAGTCTCTCTGGCTACATCGATGGGATGGAACATCCATCAAATGGATGTCAAGACTACATTTCTGAATGGCACAATAGATGAACTCTACGTAGAACAACCTTTGGGATTTGAAGTCAAGGATAGAAAGGCATATGTATGCAGATTAAAGAAAGCATTATATGGCCTCAAGCAAGCACCAAGGGCATGGTATGCTAGGATGGATGCATATCTACAAAGAATAGGCTTCACGAAAAGTTCTGCTGACTCAAACCTATATATTAACGTTGTAAAAGGTGAACTTTTAATTATTCTTTTGTATGCTGATTTGTGGTAGCATCAGATGTGCTCTAAGTCTCAAATTTTGCAGGGAGGCTTATACATATGTATTCCAAAGAACCGAGAAAGCGTTTTGGGAAATTCCATCTGGATTGTGTTTTATTAAAATAATTAAAGTATATTAATAAAGCAGAGTGAATCTTCTAGAAAAGGACAGAGATCAAGTCAAGTTAATCATAGCCGTTGATTAGTCTTTTAATCTCAACCATTGAAGTCCCAACTAGAAGATTATAAGGACTTGATGGGCATTTGGAAAATCACACCGGGCAGATACTCAGTTACCCTAGAAGATCGATGTTATCACTGACTGAAGTTTGACAAGAGAAAATTGAATAAGAGGGAGAGTTGCAGGTTGGAGAGAGAGGGCATCAACAAGAGCTGAGAGTGCAGAGTTAGAGCGGAGGAAGCAGCATAGAGGGGGGACAATGCAGAGGGTGTGACGGAGTGACATGGACAACGCAGAGGCTGTGATGCTGGGACTATGCAGTCACTGCGCAGAGGTTGACGCAGTGAGACACAGAGAAGCTATATGGCCTCTCCAGGGTCAGAATTTCTCTGTGGGGTGTGAGAAAAAACGATTGTAAATTTCTCACAGATATTCCTCTTCTATTCTGCTGGTTGTTTTTGTACAAAAGATTTTGTTGAAGAATAATAAAGAAACCCTCATCCGCTGCACGGTTTTTCCAACATTGGGATTTTCTGGGGATGATTGTCCAACAATAACCGTGTCATTGTGATTGTACTTGTGCTAGTATTTTTCCTTGCATTTACTTTCCACAGAATTTTTAATTGTGAAGAGTATAGTGTATTTCATTTCAATATTTACAATGTTCCACCAAGACTCCTATGCAGGGAGACGCGGGTGTGGAGAGACGCACAGGGGGGACATGTGGGAATGTCAGTATCTGAGTCAGAGTCACTCTCTGAGTAACCAACGGAACTCCAACCAAACCATGCTGCAGCTCATCTGGTCTATTCGCATCATCTATCTATGCACTATCCTCTGGATCCACATCCCATCATGTTGCCGATCCCTTTTGATACTCTGATTTCTTCCTATGTGCAAGACGTAGAGAACTGTGCACTGCAACTAGTTTATTTGCTCTCCTAGAGGAAAGTCTATTTCTCTTGATAGAGTGGATGAAGCTATATGTGGACCAATTCCTTTCTGTTGTAGAGGAACTAGCAATCTAAGACAATAAGTGAATAGCAAGTTGTTGGACCTCTGGAGCATCATCCCCATGCATGGTCCACCAACCAATGGGGTCAGTCTGGCCTAAATCATTGCGATCTTCCCTTGCATCACGCTTGTTGAAGGGTCCATTGAGACTTGCAAATTGCATCCATTGTCTCCTAATTGTTTTACCTTTTTCTGAACTATACATCTTTGTAATGGCAACTCGAAATCCCTTTTTGACCTCGGGATCTTCAATGGGAAGAATTCTACTAGTCCTTGGCACATACCATTTTGGGTTGAGTGCATATGCTGCCATGTGCAAACGTGTAATCATTCGATCCCGCCTACATTGAATATTGGGTCGAATTTGGGTCGTATGGAACTCTAAGGAAGGGTCTTTCTCACAAATGGCCACCCTTACTTGATCCAACATACTATCAAAAGTCTCATAGATTTCTCCAAGAGTAGGAGAATCTGTGTCAGTGTAGCGAATGACCTCAACTACAGGACGTAAGATTGACACCAAATAACCACAATCTGTCCACCAATCATTATCCAATATCTAAATCTTGATTTTCTTCCCTTTTTCTATCTTGGATTTTACCCATTTGTTCTAATCTGGAGTCACAACCATGGCCTGCAATGCTGAATGCACCTCCAACATCCTCTCTAATAAAAGAAAATAACTAGCATACCTAGTATCAGTAGGCTTGAGGAATTCGTTCCTCGCATGAGACTTGTACATGGCTAAAGAGGTGTGGTGATTGAAAATAAACGTTTGCACATTTCTTGCAACTGTCACCAAGTTAGATACCCAATCAATTTTGCCAGTTTCTTTCAATGAATTATTGAGCGCATGCACACAATAAGGGGTCCATAAAATATGCCTGTATTTACGTTGAATCATTAATCCTGCTGATCTACACACTGCTGCTGCATCTGTCACAACCTGTACAACATTTGTAGAGCCTGTGAAAATTTTTGAATATAGAAACCCTATTGTAGTATCTTGGTTTATTTTTCCTACTTGTTTGATTTAATCAATAAGTTAGTTTCTGCAATATTCAGTAAAATATCAAAGTAAACACAACTGCAACCCACACATACATACAGATAATTTACTGAAGCATAACGCACATATGACAAAGGACACGATATTTTTTGGACAATGTCCTTGGAAAAACCCAATGCGGGAAAACTAGTGCAAAAACTTTTAGAGGGGTTGGTTATTAAGCAGAATATCTGAATACAATCAAGGGCACAAATAGTGGTTTGACCAACAGAGAAATCACGACAAATGCACCTCTAACACTCAGAGATAGAAAATATGGCTGATTCGGGTGAGGCTTCACACCTTCTGAATAATTCTGAATACTGTTGATTTCTATATCATCAAGAAGTGTTCTAAGTCTCATTTTGGGTAGAGAGGCTTGGACAACAGTTATCCAGAGAACCCAGAAATCGTTTGTGGAAATTCCACTCAGAAATGACTTTATTAAAATAATTAATTATTTTAATGCAGACCCTAAGTTTAAACTTAGGGAAATTAAATAATTAAAGGGTCTTAATAATGCAAAGTGTGAATCCTCTAGAAAACGAAGGTCAATTCATATTTTAATCTGAGCCATTGATTAACGATATAATCTTGCTGTTGATTCATCAGCGAGAGGACTATAAGAAGAGACTTGAGGGTCATTTGGAAATCAAGCCAGGGAGTCGGGACACTCTCAGTACTCGAAGGAAATCGATTTTGAAGCAATAGAATTCAATTTTAGTGGGTGAGATTGTAGAGGCAGGGTTTTAGAAGCAGAAGGAGGGAGGAGTCAGTTATCGTGAAACAGAAGTCAGGAGGATGAAGGGAAGGGTGAGCTGATCAGCGGCAAGACCCCCTCCACGCAGAATCACACAGTCCAGGGAGAGATTGCGCAGAGCTCTCATGCTGGATGACGCAAAGGGTGAAGGAGGTCACCCCGAGGGTCTAAAATTTGTCTGGAGGTTCTAGAAAATTCAGCCAGGTGTTTGCTAATTTTTCTCTGCTCATCGGACTCTTGTAAATGTACTTTCCATTTCTGAAGATAAATACAAAACCCTCATCTGCTACACCAGTTTTCCCACATTGGGTTTTTCTGCCCAAAAATAACTGTGTTCATGTGGTTGTTTCTATTGTGCTACTTGTGTAATTTATCTTTCTGTTCTTATGCTCTTGCTGATAGTGAAGATCTGAAAATGTGTTTATTTCAGAATTTACTGAAGCATCTGTAAATAACTTATTTCATAAGTAGGAGAAATAAACTAAGTATTGCAGAAATATTTTCCTCTTGAAAATTTCACATGGTATCAAAGCTAAGGGCTAAAAACAGAAAGGGAGGATCTGCCATGGACCAAAGATCCATCATTCAGAAGGGTTCACGCAGTCAAAGGGACTCCAGAGCACACAAAAATGCAGAGAGAACACGACATGAAAGTGTTGGCATCCAGAATAGAGGAGGATCTTGCTTGTGTGTCGAGCACAACTCCTCTAGGTGTTTGGTATATTGACAGTGGAGCATCTGCTCATATGACGGGGGTTCGAGAATGTTTTTCGAGCTACTAAGAAGAACAGATGAATTTCCAGATAACTATGGGAAACAAGGCAAAATGTACCCCCATAGGGAGAGGTACCGTAACATTTCAGACCGAAGATGACAACAAGATTCGAGCCACGAATGTTCTGCATGTACCCGGGTTGGGGATGAATTTACTCTCATTGTCTCAACTTTAGAACAAGGGCTATGACGTATACTTTATTAGAGATAAGGTGTATGTCAAACACCCTAGCTGGAGCAAAAAGGCACAAATTGGAGTAAGGAGTCATAAGCTGTATAAGCTCTAGCTTGAATCTCCGGTGGCCCTGATTAGCAGTATAGATGACAGAGATCTGAATGAATTATGGCACAAAAGGATGGGCATCTACATCATGGAGCCTTGGGGATTCTCAAAAATACTGTCATAGGGGCTTCTGAACTCAGCATGAAGAAAGACGAAGTTTGCAGGGGATGTGTACTAGGGAAGTACGCTAAGGCAACATTTCCAAGAAGTAGCCGCAAAACCAAAGGTGTATTAGAGTTAATACACTCTGACATTTGCAGTCCAATGTCCACAATTGCTCTTAGTGGTGCAAAATATTTTGCCACCTTCATTGATGATCATTCCAGAAAAACTTGGATCTATTTTTTGAAAACCAAAGATGAAGTCGTTGATCGATTCAAAGATTTCAAAGCACTAGTGGAGAACTCTACAGGAAAGAAGATCAAGAAGCTGCGGTCAGACAACGGTGGAGAATATATCGATAAAGACTTCACAAATTTCTGTGTAAGGGAAGGCATCAAGAGAGAATGGACAACTCCATACAATCCAGAGCAAAATGGAGTTGCAGAACGGAAGAATCGAACCATAATAGAAGTTGCAAGGGCAATGTTGTACGACCAAGATATGCCCAAATTCTTATGGGCAGAGGCCTACAATACAACATTATATATTCAGAACAGAGTTCCTCATAGAGCTTTGGGGAAGGTAATTCCAAAGAGTGTGTTCACAGGCAGCAAGCCAGAAGTAAGCCACATCAGGATATTCAACAACATGGTGTACTGCCACGTTCCAGATGAAAAGAGAAAGAAGTTGGATCAAATTGCAGAAAAGGGTTTCCTGATGGGCTATAGCGAGAATGCGGAGGCATATCGCATCTATATTCCAGAGAGCAGGAAAATCTGTTGAGATTTTGTGTATTTGGGGTAGCACCAGTTGTGCTCTAGCTCCCAAATTTTGTGAAGGGACTAGAGTACACTTGATCTACAAGACCCACAAATGGATTTGGGTAATTTCATCTGGTTGAGGAAATATTAAATTAATTAATTATTTTAATGTATTTCCTAAGTTAAAACTTAGGGAACTTAAATAACTAAAGTGAATTTAGTTAAACATGTGATGAAATTGTCTTAAGTCACACGGATCAAGCTTTCTTTTAATCTTAGCCATTGATTCAAGACTTGATCATGGCTGTTGGTTTCCCAATGAGAAAAGTATAAAGGAAAGGCTTGGGGTCATTTGTAAAGAGACATAGAGGCAGAGCACTAAAGCTAAGCTGAGATTCTAGGGTGGGTTTGCTAAGAATTCTCAGAAGTGTTTCAACTGCAGAGGGGAATTTAGGCCAAGGGGATGATTTGATCCCAAGGTCTAGAATCAGTAAGAGGCAGAGATCAGCTTAGAGAGGCAGCGCAGAAGCAGGAGAGCAGCAGCAGCAGCAGCAAGGACAACACAGTCCTTCAAGGACTGCGTGATTTTCAGCTGGAAGTCCTCAGGGGTTACGCAGAGACCATAAGGGGCAGCGTAAGGACTGCGTCACCCAGTTTGGGTTAAGACAGCCCTTTCTGGAGCAGCACTGAGGGTCAGAGGGGCTTCAAAGGCTGACGCAGAGGCTTTAGGGGTAGCATTGGGGTTTCTAGGCCCTAATTTTGGCTGAGTTCTGTAAATCCCATTTGAGGGTGTGGATCAGTCACTATTTTGGCCCTAGATCAGCCACTGAGCTGTAGATCTTTTATTTCTCTGTCGGGTTTTCCAGATCTGGAACCCAGGCTTGTTGTATTCAAAAAATTCTTAATAACAAAACCCTCCAGCAGCCAGAAGACCGGCTTTCTCGCATTGGGTTTTTCTGGGGACTATTTGTCCAGAAATAACTGTCACTTTGTCTATGTTTGCATGAACTTGTTCTAGATCTGGATTTGTGGAGATCTATTATGTGTTTTGCTTTGATTTTAACTTGAATTTTATTCAGTTAATAACTTGTTTAAGTAGGGGGAGCATAACCAGATTAACAATAATAATTTCTGCATTAAGTGTAAATATTTAGAAATTTCCACATGGTATCAGAGCAATTGCAGATCTAGGAGGGTCACCAGCAAAGACATTGAAGGTTCTAGCTACAGGAATCAGTTGGAAAAGCAGCAGAAACACAGATCTGAAGGGACAAGCAGTTTTCAGAGGTAGATTCATGCAGAGGGAAGGGTGACGCAGTCTAATGCTGTATCCTAGCAAGCCCACGCAATTACTGCGCAGAGGCAGCTCAGAAACATCATTGGATTAGTCTGAAGCCTACCAGTGTGATGCAAATCGGAATTTGTTAGATCCAGAAAAGACTCAAGAAAAGCTGCAGAAATTTAGAAGGTGCTGGTGGGGTTAAATTTTTGAAGTTTTCAGATTTTTAGCCTAAGCACAAGAGACAAAGAGCGGGAGGAGATCTGCTTCTCGGAAAGTTTCTAGCCAAAGAAACTTGCAGTTTGATCAGAGGATCAAAGAGAGCTGAATCATAGTTGATTTGGCTGATTTCCAAGGAAGGAAACCCATTGTCAGAGGGAGCAGAAGGCGCGTGTTTCACCAAGGCCCTTAGATCCATTTCTCTAGCAAAGAGAAAAGGAAGTTTCGACACATTCTGAGCAGATGGCTCTTCATGGACTGCGTGATCAAGACAGGTTGGAGGGCCTCACAAACTTTTCATTTTGGAAGGCAAGGACCTTGATAGTCCTTGAGGCATACAATCTTAGAGACCATGCAGAGCAAACTTATGCGACACCGACAGATCTGGATCTCCTTCAGAAGTATAAGGAAGCTGCTAGACATGCCAAGCGGCTAATCATGGATGGAATTAAGGACCATATTGTACCACACTTAGCTGAGAAGAAGACAGCTAATGAGACGTGGAAGGCCTTAATCTCCCTATATGAGGGAAAATTTGTCCAAAGGAAGATGCTGTTGGAGACACATATGAGGTCATTCATGATGACCAAGGGAGAAGACATGGAGCATTTTCTCTTCAGATTGCAATCAATCAAAGATTAGCTGATTGCAACGGGTACTAAGGTGGAAGACGATGTGATAGTCAGGACTGCCCTCAATGCGGTCACAGACGAGTGGGAAACCTTTGTCCAAAGTATCTTTGGCAGAGCGGACCTCCCAGATTGGGACAGCTTGTGGTCAATTCTGGTTCAAGAAGAACTCTGCAGATTCACCAAGAAGCAACACAACTCTGGATTGAGCAAAGTGAAGAAGGAAGATGAGGAAGATGCAACCTTGGCATCAAAGAGGCAACCAAAGAAGAAGAAGGATCTCTCAAAAATCAAGTGCTTCCAGTGTGGTGAGATGGGACATTTTGCCAGCAATTGTCCTCAGAAGAAAAAGGACAAGGAAGCTTCTTCTTCCAAGGCTGCTGTGGCAGATGATGGGTCGGAAGATGATGCAGCCATGAGTGCTCATGAACCATGGAGGTGGGGTGACATGGATATGTAGAGAAGCTACATAGAAGTAGGGTGGGATCCTTGAGCAGCTCATCTCTTTGATCATATGTGAGCTACATCAGCCTTAAGACAAGTGGAGCAGCAGGTGCATAGATCACAGATGAAGTAGAGGCAGATCTGAACACTGGGAGGAGCAGTGCAGAGCAGAGCAACAACATCATAGAAGCAACAACAGTGCAGAGGCTGATGTGACTTCATCAGCGTAGAGCAGAGCTGAGCAGCACAAAAGGCTTCAGAGAGACAACGCAGTGCAACAACAGCGTGAGAGATTTCAGCACAAGGGGCTGATGTGACTTTAGTAGTGCAAAGGGAGTCTGCTTACGCAGTGCAGAGCTGTAGCTGTGCATCATCCTTCAGATGACAACATAGATCTGTAGCCTATGGAGCTTCAGTGATGAGGATGCAGCCCATCTGACTTGTTTGTCAAAGATTGGGCCGGGGATTCAATTGTTTCTCTCAACAACTGAAGTTGCAGTGCAACAGATCAACAATGGCAGTGCTATGAGCAGCACAGATGCAACAAATTGAAACGGAGCTGCAATACAAAGGTTGCAGTGGCAGTCGCAGAGTCATGGGCAACAGTATAGAATGGCAACAACAATGCAGATTTGAGTGGTAGCAGGCCAAGCATCAGTAGCACAGAACCAATACCCAAAATCATGTAATGCGTAGTATGATGTATTGCTAGAGCACACCCTTGATGCTAAGAGGGAGCGTTGAGATTTTGTGTATTTGGGGTAGCATTAGTTGTGCTCTAGCTCCCAAATTTTGTGGAGGGACTAGAGTACACTTGATCTACAAGACCCAGAAATGGATTTGGGAAATTTCATCTGGTTTAGGAGATATTAAATTAATTAATTATTTTAATTTATTTCCTTACTTAAAACTTAGGGAACTTAAATAATTAAAGTGAATTTAATTAAACATGTAATGAAATTGTCTTAAGTCACACGAATCAAGCTTTCTTTTAATCTTAGCCATTGATTCAAGATCTGATCATGGCCATTGGTTTCCCAATGAGAAAAGTATAAAGGAAAGGCTTGGGGTCATTTGTAAAGAGACACAGAGGCAGAGCACTGAAGCTAAGCTGAGATTCTAGGGCGAGTTTGCTAAGAATTTTCATAAGTGTTTCAACTGCAGAGAGGGGAATTTAGGCCAAGGGGATGATATGAGCCCGGGGTCTAGAATCAGCAAGAGGCAGAGATCAGCTCAGAGAGGCAGTGCAAAAGTAGGAGAGCAACAGAAGCAGCAAGGACAACGCAGTCCCTCAAGGACTGTGTGATTTTCAGCTGGAAGCCCTCAGGGGTTACGCAGAGACCCTAAGGGGCAGCGTAAGGACTGCGTCAGCCAGTCTGGGGTAATGTAGCCCTTTCCGGAGCAGCGCTGAGGGTCAGAGGGGCTTTAGAGGCTGACAGAGAGGCTTCAAGGGCAGCGCTGGGGTTTCTAGGCCCTAATTTTGGCTGAGTTCTGTAAATCCCATTTGAGGGTGTGGATCACTCATTATTTTGGCCCTAAATCAGCTAGTGAGTTGTAGATCTATTATTTCTCTGTCGGGTTTTCCAGATCTGGAACCCAAGCTTGTTGTATTCAGAAAATTCTTAATAATAAAACCCTCCAACAGCCAGAAGACCCGTTTTTCCACGTTGGGTTTTTTTGGGGACTATTTGTCTAGAAATAACTGTCACTTTGTCTATGTGTGCATGAACTTGTTCTAGATCTGGATTGGTGGAGATCTGTTATGTGTTTTGCTTCAATTTTAACTTGAATTTTATTTAGTTTATAACTTGTCTAAGTAGGAGGAGCATAACCAAATTAACAGTAATAATTTCCGCATTAAGTGTAAAGATTCATAAATTTCCACAAAATCGTGGTAAGAAGGGATGTGAAATTCCTAGAGGAGAGAGCCTTCAGGAAATCTCGAGAAATGGCCATAGATACGCAGATTGAGGAGGATCCACTAGTACAGCCTCAACGACCCACAAAGGATGGGTCAATTGCCTCTCCAAGGCACAATGATTCTGAGGAGAGCTCCTCTGAAGAAGAACAAGAGGTAGAGTAGGTAAGACCACCCACCACTGATGGGAGACCGAGCAGATAACTTCAACAAATTCTTAAGGATGTAGAAGAATTTGTTGGAGCCCCTAGAGAAGGAAAGATGATAAGGAAGCAATCAGACAGATATCGAGCATTGGTAGCTCAGGTTGGTGAATCGTCTACCTTTCGGGAAGTAGCTCAGCATCAAGTATGGGTGGATGCCATGGTGGAGGAGTATAGCTCCATCATGACAAATGATGTATGGGAAGTAGTCCCTAGACCACAGAACAGATCAGTTGTAGGATCCAGATGGATCTACAAGATCAAAGATGTTGCAGATGGCAGCATAGAGAAGTTCAAGGCAAGATTTGTAGCTAAGGGGTATGCACAGAAGGAAGGGTTTAATTATGAAGAAACCTTTGCCACAATAGCTCGCTACACTTCTATCATATCTGTCATCTCTCTGGTTGCGCAAATGGGATGGGAGATTCACCAGATGGATGTGAAGACAACGTTCTTGAACGGGGTGATAGAGGAGGAAGTGTACATAGAACAACCAGAGAGCTTCGAGACACATGAGCAGAAGACTCATGTTTGCAGGCTTAAGAAAGCCTTGTATGGTTTAAAACAAGCCCCCAGGGCATGGTATGGACGGATTGATAGCTACTTGCAGAAGATGGGGTTCGTCAAGAGTGATGCAGACCCCAACCTCTACTACTTGAGAGTAGGAGATGAGCTGCTTATTCTTGTACTTTATGTGGATGACCTGTTTTTGACTGGATCATCCACATTCATCAAGGACTGGAAGGACAATTTGGCAACAGAATTCGACATGAAGGACCTGTGGCAGATGCACTATTTTCTTGGATTAGAAGTCTGACAGCATAAAGGGGAAATCTTCTTAGGGCAAGGAAGATACACGACAGAAATCC
Source organism: Pinus albicaulis (assembly GCA_034641835.2). Lineage (NCBI taxonomy): Eukaryota > Viridiplantae > Streptophyta > Pinopsida > Pinales > Pinaceae > Pinus > Pinus albicaulis. The sequence continues at coordinate 1,233,933,925 of CM076570.1, read as the reverse complement.
TGAAGATATTTCAGATGGAAGACTGTAGACCTATGGCCACGCTAATGATTACTAACTGGAAGAAGATAGACACATCGGAGGATGATGAGGCTGATCCCACCTTGTACAGACAGCTCATCGGTTCATTGATGTATCTGGTCAATACTAGACCAGACATCTGTTATGCAGTGAATACCCTCAGTCAGTTCATGGTGGAACCAAGGAGGGCTCACTAGGCAGTAGCCAAACATGTTCTCAGATGCCTGAGAGGGACAATCGAGTATGGGTTGAAGTACACCAAAGATAATGAGGTCTAGTTGAGTGGGTTCACAGATGCAGATTGGGCTGGAAGTACATTAGATCGGAAAAGTACCAATGGGTACTGTTTCAGTCTTGGATCAGGAATGACCTCCTGGTGCAACAGGAAACAGAAGTCCGTAACACTGAGCTCAGTCGAGGCAGAGTACATGGCAGCAAGCACAGCTTCGTGCGAGGCCATATGGCTCCGCAAGTTACTCTTGAACCTGCTCAAGAAGCAAATGGAATCGACTAGGATTATGTGCGATAATCAGAGCTGCATTAAGCTCTCTGAAAATCCTGTGTTTCATGACCGGTCAAAACACATTGACATTCGATGCCGCTTCATCAGGGACTATGTCCAGAGGGGAGCAGTACAGTTGCGATACACTCCTACAGGAGAACAGGTGGCAGATATCGTCACAAAGGCTCTAAGTAAGATCAAATTCACTTACTTTAGAGAGAAGATGGGGATGGTTGAGAACCATTTCCATTAGAGGAAAGGGTGGTCTTCAGAGGAAGAGGGAGCTGCAGTACGGATGCTGCAGTGGTAGAGGCAGTATCACGAGGCAACAGTACAGGAAGCAACAACGCAGAGATGAGGGGCGGCAACCAAGACAACATTAGCGCAACAGATATTGTAGAGTCAGAGCAATACAACAGTATCTTGCTTAAACACTTTCCTCGCTAAGAGGGAGTGTTGATTTCTATAGCATCGGGAAGTGTTCTAAGTCTCATTTTGGGTAGAGAGGCTTGGACAATAGTTATCTAGAGAAACCATAAATCGTTTGTGGAAATTCCACTCAGAAATGACTTTATTAAAATAATTAATTATTTTAATGCAGACCCTACGTTTAAACTTCGAGAAATTAAATAATTAAAGGGTATTAATAGAGCAGAGTGTGAATCCTCTAGAAAACGAAGATCAAGTCATCTTTTAATCTGAGCCATTGATTAACGATATAATCTTGGTCGTTGATTCATCAGTGAGAAGACCATAAGAAGAGACTTGAGGGCCATTTCGAAATCAAGTTGGGGACACTCTCAGTACTTGAAGGAAATCGATTCTGAAGCAAGAGAATTCGATTTCAGTGGGTGAGATTGTAGAGGCAAGGTTGCAAAGCAGAAGGAGGGAGGAGTAAGTTATCGGGAAGCAGAAGTCGGGAGGATGAAGGGAAGGGTGAGTTGATCAGCAGAAAGACTCCCTCCACACAGAATCACGCAGTCCAGGGAGAGACTGCGCAGAGCTCTCACGTTGGATGACACAAAGGGTGAAGGAGGTCATCCCGAGGGTTTGATATTTGTCTGGAGGTTCTAGAAAATTCAGCTAGGTGTTTGCTAATTTTTCTCTGCTCTTCGGACTCTTGTAAATGTACTTTCCATTTCTGAAGATAAATACAAAACCCTCATCTGCTGCACCGGTTTTCCAACATTGGGTTTTTCTGGGGACAATTGTCCAAAAATAACTGTGTTCATGTGTTTGTTTCCATTGTGCTACTTGTGTAATTATTCTTTCTGTTCTTATGCTTTTGATGATAGTGAAGATCTGCAAATGTGTTTATTTCAGAATTTACTGAAGCATCTGTAAATAACTTATCTCATAAGCAGGAGAAATGAACCAAGCATTGCACAAATATTTTCCTCTTGAAAATTTCACAAATACGAGCCCTTTCTGGTCCACTAGAAATCCCAGCGCTGCCTCTCCCGGCACTGCGTCAGCTTTGCATAGCTGCTAGAGCCTCTGCATAGCACAAGGTGCTCCTGCGTCACCCCTCTGGGCTCAGCGCTGCCTCTGCGTCACCCTTAATGGCATGCGTCAGCCTCCGCGTTGCCTCTGCGTGAGCCTGGCTGGGCTGCGTTCCTCCTGCTGGGTCTCTATGCTTCCTAGTACGGATTTGCCTCTCTACCTGTATTCTCGGCCTCGGATCTGAATATCCCTTGCCGATCTGCCACTCACTGCATTGCAAGCTCACTCGAAAATTCTCAGCAAACTGCGCCCAGAATTACGACTTAGCTCAAGTGCCACCGCTCTGTTGAGAAATCAACGACCCCAAGCCTTCCTTTAATATTTTTCTTGTTGAGAAATCAACGACCGTGACCTAATCTCTAATCAGTGGCTAAGATCTGAAAATACTTGATCCATGTTACTTAGAACATTCTTGCCCACATGTTTAAATAATTCCCTTTAATTATTTAATTTCCCTAAGTTAGACTTAGGGTCTCCATTAAAATAATTAATTTATTGAATAAATTTCACACCGGGTGGAATTTCTCCAAACAATTTCTAGGTCTTGGAGATCTCATGTGTTCTAGCCCCTCCACAAATTTTTGGAGCTAGAGCACATCCGATTCTACCCAAAATCTCAACATTCCCTCTTAGCGAGGAATGTGCTTTAGCAACACTTCTCTCCAAAAGCGTTACTTTGATCTTTGGCATCGGTCCCCTGCATTGCTGATGCTTGGCCTGTTGGCCTCCATCCACTGCGCTACTGCTTTCTGTACTGCTGCCCATGACTTTGCAACAGTCACTGCCACAGTTGTACTGCATCTCCCTCTCAAATTGCTGCATCATGCTGCCTATAGCACTGCCACTGCTAACTGTTGCACAACAACTTAGTTGTTGAGAAGTAAGCAACTGAAGGACATCACCCAACAACTGACAGATAAGTCAGTCTGGCTGCATCTCATCACTGAAGCACCCTCTGCTGCTGCTCTGCGTTGTCTCTCTAGAGCCTCTGCGCTGCTGTTGCTCTGCACTGCGTAAGCACTGCTCCTCTGCGTTGCTGCTGCTCTGCACTGCGTAAGCACTGCCCCTCTATGCTGCTGCTTCCATGCTGCTGTTGCCACAACACCACGCTGCTCCAATCTTCAGCGTTCAAGCACTACCTTGTGTCTTTCCATGATACTCTGCATCCATTGACTCTTGTCATCCTGCTACTGTCTTTAACGACTCTCATAGCTCGTATGTGATCCAAGAGTTTGGGCACCTCAAGGCTCCTGCCGTACCATTTGTAGCTTATTCTACATATCTATGTCGCCCCACCTCTTCTCTCGAGGTACATGAGCACTCATGCCAAATCATCATTGCTGCCATCATCCCCTTTCGCTACTTCTGCATTGGAATCTGAATCTTCCTTGTCCTTCTTCTTAGGACAAGTATTGGAAAAGTGTCCCAATTCGCCACATTTGAAGCACTGAACCTTGGATAGGTCCTTCTTCTTCTTCCCTTGCTGCCTCTGTCCCTTAGATGCTAGGGCTGTATCTTCCTCCTCTTTCTTAATCTTGACTCCTCCGCTGCTGAATTCCCTCTTGGTTATTCTCATGATCTCCTCCTGTCGAAGGATTGCCCACATGTCCCCCCACTTCGGAAGTTGTACTCTGCCCAAGATACTTTGGACAAAGGTCTCCTAATCATCGGTGACTGCATTTAGGGCAGTCCTCACCATGAGTCCATCATCCGGAGTTGCCCAGATGGCAATTAGCTAGTCTCGGATAGTTTGCAATCTAAAGAGGAAAGGATCGATCTCCTCTCCCTTGTACATCTGGAACAACCACATTTGATTCTCCAGAAGCATCTTCCGCTGGACGGAGCTACCTTGATATAACGTGGTTAATGCTGTCCACACCTCGTTTGCCATCTTCTTCTCAGTAATATGCAGAACCACGTGATCTTTCACTCCATCCATGATCAAGCATTTAGCCCATGCCTGATTTTCATTAAACTTTGCTAGAAGAGCAACATCGATTGGAACAGGTAGGACGTTCTTGACATGATCTCTGATGCCATATTCTTCAAGGACTGACAAGATTTTGGCTTTCCAGATGGTAAAGTTAGACACATCGTCTAACCTATCCTGATCTCTCAATCCATGCGGGGCCATCTTTGCTCAAACTATCGAAGCAAGTGCTCTTCCCCTTTCTACTGCTGCTACACTCAGCAAAAGACCGGATCTGGGTTTCTTGGCGATAGAAACCCTCTAGAGAATATGCTCCCTCTGACAAATGATTTCCCTCCCAAAAATCCTTCACCAATTCTGTCGAATTAGCCCTCTACGACCACTCCACTTGATCGAATCTTAGATTTCTTGGCTAGAAAATCTGGTGAGGAACTGTTTCCCCTTACTTTGACAACCCTGGTAGGCACTCTTATGTACGGCAGAAACAATGCCCCACCAGCAACTTCGAATATTAGAAAACTGCACTTCTAGCGTCACTCACTCTTGGATTGCGTCACCCTCTTGGGCCTACATCAGCCTCTGTGTCAGTTGAGCGTGAGTTTGATAGGATCTGCGTCACCCTTGTAGGCCTGCGTCAGCCTTGCGTGAACAGACAGACTCTTCATCACCCCTGCTGGGTCTCTGCGTTGTCCCTCTGGTGCAGCGCTGCCTCTTTATGAATCTGTGCAGCTTCAGCTGCCCTCCTACAACAAAAAAATCTTCAGTGCTATGCTGATGGCTTCAACTTGATCTGCAATCGCTCTAATACCATGTGAAAATTTCTGAATATAGAAACCCTATTGCAGTATCTTTGTTTACTTCTACTTGTTTGATTTAATTAACAAGTTATTTTATGAAATATTCAGTAAAATATCAAAGTAAACACAACTGCAGCCTACACATACATACAAATCATTTATTGAAGTATAACGCACATATGACAAATGACAGTATTTTTTGGACAATGTTCCAGGAAAAACCCAATGCGGGAAAACTGGTGCAATAACCCTTAGAAGGTTTGTTTATTAAGTAGAATATCTAAATACAATCAAAGGCACCAGTAGTGGTTTGCCCAATAGAGATAACACGACAAATGTACCTCTAACACTCAGAGACAAAACATATGGTTGATTCATCTGAGGCTTCACACTTTTTGAATAATGCTAAATACGAGCCCTTTCTGGTCCATTGTACATCCCAATGCTGCCTCTCCCGGCACTGCATTAGCTCTGCATAGCTGCTAGAGCCTCTTCGCAGCACAGGCTGCTCTTGCGTCACTCCTCTGGGCGCAGCATTGCCTCTGCGTCACCCTGAAGTGCTTGTGTCCGCCTCTGCACTGCCTCTGCGTGAGCCTGACTGGGCTGCATCCCTCCTGTTGGGTCTCTGCACTGCTCTGTATGGATCTGCCTCTCTGCCGATGTATTCTCAGCCTTGGATCTAAATAACCCTTGCCGATCTGCCCCTCACCAGCACTACAAGCTCACTCGAAAATTCTCAGCAAACCCTGCCCCAGAATTTCGACTTAGCTCAAGTTCTACCGCTCTGTGTGTGTCTCCAACTGGCCGCAAGCCTTCCTTTAATACTTTACTTGTTGAAAAATCAACGGCCGTGATCTAATCTCCAATCAACGGCTAAGATTATAAAACACTTGATCCATGTTACTCGGAACATTCTCACCCACATGTTTAAATTAATTCCCTTTAATTATTTAATTTCCCTAAGCTAGACTTAGGGTCTCCATTAAAATTATTAATTTATTGAATAACTTTGACACTGGGTGGAATTTCTCCAAATGATTTATGGGTCTTGGAGATCTCATGTGTTCTAGCCCCTCCACAAAGTTTCGGAGCTAGAGCACATCCGATGCTACCCAAAATCTCAACAGAGCCAACCTCTGTAGTATCACGAAGAAGCTCAAATTGGAACGTTGCATCTTTGCGCTTTCTAGAACAATTAATAGCTCTAAGAAAGAAAGGCCTCTCTCGGCAAGTAACTATGATGTTGATAAGTGGATGTTTGGCAATGTTTGTCCACCCATCCATAACAATAGAACAACCTTCCCTCACCGATGTTTGCCTCGGTTTTTTGTTTTGCACATTAATATTTCCCACTTGCCTTTCTAATATCACTGTCCTCAACTTATGTTCACCTGGGGGCACATATGAGGGTCCTGTTGCTGAACTTGCCTTGACCATCTCCGTGTAGTAAGGAGAACGACTAATATGGAAAGGAATGCCATTGGCAAAAAGAAATTTGCCAATGGCATCATCTGTATCATCAGAGTTCAACGTACCATACATCCCTGCAAGAGTTGGTCCCACTGCACAAGAACGAGAACCCCTAGTCCCAACAGGAGATGGTGGAGGCATATTTTGCCTTTATTTTAATTTTCTTTTGGAGCTTGTGGCTTCATCAATATTTTGTTGAGCTTCGTCCATGACTTTTTTACTTGAGAAGGTGCCCTTTGCATCTGTTGTCATTTGCATCCTAAAGAGCTCTGATTTTTGCAGTATCGTTAATTTTGTACATATATGAACATTGAACCCCTTTGCCACCTACACCCCAAAGATGCCTCTTGATCCGACTATAACTCCCAACCCAAGAATGACCACAAACATTGCATTTCCAATGGCATGTCCCACCTCTTTGTTTCCCTAGTTTTGGTTGGGTTGAAGAGTCATCCTGTTTGGTAACATATAACAAAAGAGGTTTGCTTGGATTAAATGTTCCATTTGCATATTCTGCGAATGACTTTGATGGGGTTGCAGGTGCACTGGGCGAAACACTAGATGCACTACTGGCATGGGTTTCATTCATTGTTGATGGGATTTCAGATCCAAATGGACTTTCTGTTTGAGGATCATGTTCAGTATCACTGTCAGTGTCACTATGGCTGCTCATGCTGTCACGATCAGTCATTTTACAGTTGCAGCTTGCTATGTTTTAATTTATTTTGCAATTTTTTAAAATTTTTTTTGCCTTGCATGGAAGGTTTTATAAAAAAATTAAATTTCTCATAATGTAAATTAAAATTTAAAATACAAAATCTACATTTTCAACTACTGAATTTCATTTTTTGATTTTCTAAAACTACTAGAAGTAAATTATTAAAATTTAAAAAACATTACAGTAGTTCTGGAATTAAAAAAAAAATTACATTATTGTTCATTGTTCAACATGTAGTTACTAATTTAATTTTAATTTTAAAAACAACATAGAAATTTCAAATTAAGATTCGAACTTACCTGGACGCACAGTGTGGAGCTTCTTTGCTGAAGTGCGACCTGATTTTGGTGAAAGGAGCTTGGAGTTCGACGGTTGGAGAGCAGCCTGTGGAAAAATTCGTGAGGTTGACGACGACAGCAACAAGCTAGGTGAGGTCGACGGCATGAACAACTTTGTAGGTGAGGTCGACGATGACAACAACAAAGCTCAGGAGTTTGACAAAGAACTGGTCGAGCACTGATGAAGTCTCCGCGTCATTGAGGACGTCTTCGTTGCAGTACTGAGGAAGTCTTGACGGTCTCGGCGGTTGAAGATGCAGTGAGCAGGTCTCGACAGCAGGTCTTGGCAGTGGAACATATATCGGCAACGACAATCTCAACATTGGCAAGTCTCGGCGGTTGAAGAACCAGTGAGCAGGTGTCTGCGGTCTCGACGACGACAATCTTAGCGTTCAGGCCGACCGAATGAAATGAGGTAAGTAAAGTTGTAACTCTAACTATTAAACATCCCTTTTTTTTAATTTTGTTTTATTTATTTTTAATTCAAGGTTTTTAAGTTTTTTGACTTTATAAAATATGATTGTCATTTTTATTTTTAAATTAAGTGTTATTAGACAAATCTAAGGGGGGATGCGTCCCCTTTCAAAAGGAATGCCCAGAAGCACCCCTTTTGAGGGGGGATGCTCAAACGCACCCTTTTTGGAGAGTCTAGCCCCCCACACTAGGGAAATGCACCCCCTTGCGTCTCCCCAAGACTCCCTAAAAAATGTGTGGAGAAACACACCCCCAGTAGACTCCCCGTCCTGGGTGCGAGGGGTGCATGCACCCTACCCTGGGTGATGCGACCCTGTGGATCACTGGATATTTATTGTAACACAATAAATAATTTGTTCAGTTAAATTACAAATAGAAGAAATCTAATCAGTTGCTGTAGTAGGATTCTGGGTAACGAAATTTTCACACTGTATGTAGATGATCTTCTCCTGACAGGTGTAGAAGGTCAAATTGAAGAATGCAAGAAGCAACTAGTAGCAAAATTTTATATGAAGGATCTTGGGCTGATGCATTACTATTTGGGACTAGAAGTCTCGCAAGGACCTGATGAAATCTATTTAGGTCAAGGGAAGTATGTGATCATGATGCTAAAGAGGTTTGACATGATGGATTGCAAACCTATGACCAGTTCGATGATCACAAACTTGAAGAGACTTAGGTGTTTTGAATCAAGCCCCGTGGATCCTTTCAAGTATAGACAACCGATTGGCTCGCTAATGTACTTGGTGAATACTCGACTAGACATATGCTTCGCAGTGAATGTTCTCAGTCAATTCCAAGTGGAGTTGAAGCAGGATCATTGGATAGCAGCAAAACATATTCTGAGATATCTGCAAGGTGCCATTAACTACTGTCTAAAGTATGATAGAAGGAATGATGTCCAACTAATTGGATATACAAATTTCGGCTGGGGAGGCGGTGAACAAGATGGAAGATGCACTACGGGAGGATGCTTCAGTTTGGGATCCTCCATGGTCTCATGGATGAGGAGAAAGCAGGACACCGTTGCTTTGAGTAGTGCTGAGGCTGAATATGTTGCAGCCTGTGAAGTGAGCAAAGAAGCGGTTTGGTTGAGGAAGCTGTTATCCTACTTATTTGATGGACCTATGGACCCACAATGATACTATGTGACAACACTAGTTGTATACGTTTGTCTGAAGATCCAGTATTTCATGGAAAGACAAAGCACATAAACATCAAGTATCACTATGTTCGAGAGCTAGTACAAAATGGAGTGCTACAACTTCAGTATATTTCCACTGATGAATAGGTAGCTGATATATTGACGAAATCACTTCTAAACAAGAAGCTTGTGTATTTAAGAGACAAGCTTGGTTTGGTGGATGTATCCTCCCTATCTGAGAGGGAGAGATAGAAACAACATTGTCTTCACTGGAAGAAAGAATGGAGGATTTGGTAACCATCCAGCATCCGATACTCTTTGAGAATGTGGTAGGGCATTCAAGAGAAGAGTAGTCGTAGACCGATATTCTTTGAGGATTAGCTACCCAAGATAAGAATAGTCGAAGAAGGTCATACTCGGTGAACACCTGGGTGGAGTATGTACCTTGAAGACAATGATGATGGTGTCTATAATCATTGGTCTCACCAGTATTGTAGCTCGAGATCTCGTAGAGAGATGGAGCTGCTAGTCGAGGCCTTGCAATGAGGCAATGATGGATAGATATGATGCTAGAAACATATGGGTTACAAATCCGACTCTTCTTATGAGATCTCTTCAGATTGAGAATTACCATGTACCTCTTATGAATACCTCCCTAGTTAAGAGGGAGTGTTGAAGAATGCGTAACTAGGTTCGGTCTTCATAAGTATGAAATGTATTCTTGTAAATTGTAAATTATAAATGGAAAGAGAATTAATATTGAAGCATGGGTTTCATGCTCAAGTTCTTTATTTTATAGGTCAAGCACCATTTAAGGTGCTTCTAGGTTTGAGAGTCATTGCCATATGTTGAAGATCCTATGGGCACATTGTAATATGTAAAGAGAAATTTATTTTGTCTCTAAAGTGTCTAAATACCTCCAATATCAAGTCGGCCTAGAGAACTGCCAAGTCGGCCTAAATGAAGAGTTGCGTCACCCTTGAAGGCGGCCTATATAAGGAGAGGAACTCGACCTCCTAAGGCACTCACTCACTCTCTCCTATATGCGAAGAAGAGGACAAGCAGAAGGTCGAAGAAGAAGATAAATAAGGAAGCCAAGGAAGCTGAAATTTTTGTTTTGGGTCTCTCTCTCTCTCCTATGCACATCCAAAAGCTAAGGCTTTTGCGCTAGGGCTACATTGAGCTCGATCTTGGTGGAGAGGAGGACATGAAGGCAAGAGAATTGTTTCTAGGGCTTGTCAAGGGTCCTACATCTCCAGAAAAGGCAAGCGAAGGGAAGAAGGAAGCTAGACATGGAGATTGAAGTCTCCTTGTGAAGGTGCAACAGTTGCAGTAGTTGCTGCAGTGCAGGAATTTTGGACTTTCTGGGAGAGGTTGAAGAAGCAACAGTTGGAGGTCATTCAAATCTTGATCTTGGAGGGTATTTGTCTTGGTCTCTAGGTCATGGTATTCGTCAATTGAAGAATCTATAAGAAGAGAAGAGATTTACGGGTTTTCCCCTCAAGAGGAGGGGTTTTGGCCTTCGCTTGCAGCCTATAGACTGTGTCACTATTCTTATTGTTTTGGTAGTTGTTTGATGTATTGCACTCTGTAAAAATAAGGAACAAAGATAAGAAGTTAAAGAATAACACAAGTAGTTATCAAGTAAGAGAATTGAATTAATCATTGCCTTACTGAATTCTCAACATGGAATTCGTCAATTGAAGAATCTATAAGAAGAGAAGATATTTATGAGTTTTCCTCTCAAGAGGAGAGGTTTTGGCCCTGGCTTGCAACCTATATCCTGTGTACTTTGTTCTTCTTGTTTTTGGTTGCTGTTTGATGATAAAAGAACGTAATAATAAGAGAAGAACCTAATAAGTAAGAAAAAGTAAAAAGATATCATAAGCAGTTATCATGTAAAGAGAAATCATCATATTTATTGCCCTTTAGATTTCTCAACATGGTATCAGAACTAAGCTTAGCTAAAGGTATGATGAAGATATCTACTACATTGAAGAAGTTCCTAGAAAAATGTTCAAGGGCAGCAAGTCATCTTAAGGAAGGCATCAAAGAGTTATGGGATCTCGTATTTACTCGAAAGAAGGAAGTGACTGAGACAACTACAAAGGATAAAGGACTCTTTTCAACACTCACTGGCACATTTCAAGATGAGAGTATTTGGGTGATAGACAGTGGAGCATCAAGACATATGACTCATTGACTGGTCATCACAAGCAATTGAGGACATCATCAAAAGGAAAATCCTCTTACTCTGTAGGGCTTGGTGACAATAAAAGATACCCTGTGAGAGGAATTGGATCAACTTCACTTGAACTACAGAATGGAGGAAACATTCATCTCAACAATATCTTGTTTGTTCCAAGTTTGCATAAGAATTTACTGTTAGTTTTTGTAGCATCAAATGTGTTCTAGCCTTGAAATTTTGTGGAGAGGCTAGAATACAGGAGATCTCCAAAACCCATAAATCATTTCTGGAAATTTTGCCTATAAGTGACTTAATTAGATTATTAACCAATTTTTAAATATTTAGTCAGTTTAAATTTAGGGAATATGGTTAATTAATAAGAATTAATTAATTCAAGGCGTGAATGATCTAGAAACTGACACGGATCGACTTCAAGTTAATCCTAGCCATCAATTAAGATTTAATCTTGGTCGTTGGAGTCCCAACAAAGGATTATAAGAAGAAGTCGATGGGCACTTGGAGAAGATACTTGTGCAGTTCGATTTCACTGGCAGATCGATTTTCTGAGTAGCAGCAGTCAATTGTAGGAGAGATATTTAGTGAGCTCGATGTAGTGAGAGAGGGGTAGGGATGGTAAGGCCGGAGGAAGATTTTCCAATGTTGGTGAGTGCATTACAGAGAGGTAGTGAGTGCCACAGAGAGGCAACATTGTGCTTTAGAGGAGATTCCGTATTTTGCTGGGGAGCAACAGTAATTTAGTGCCAGAAGTCGGAGAGAGAGTCAGGAGGATGCAGTTCTCAAAGAATAGCTGGTCATGAAGCAAGAGGAGAAGTAGTTTTGTGTTCTGGGACATAGTACTGCGTAGGATGACGCAGTGACTGCGTAGAGGCAGCAAGGAGCAACTTAAATCAAGTTGAGGTCAATGTCAGCTCGCTTGTGGAAGTGAGATTTTTCTCACTAGTTTTACTGCCAGTCATATCTCTGTATTGGTTTGCTAGATTAAGCAACCATAGTCTTGTACTCAGATTTACTACTGCATAATAATCAAACCCTCAACTGCTGCACCGATTTTCACAAGTTGGGTTTTTCCGGGGAATTAGTCCAAATATAACAGTGTCAATTTGTGTGTGTGCATCTATTATTTCAGCATTTATTTTTCTTCCGCAATATTTTTTTTTGAAGGTTACAGTGTATATTTTTCGATATTTTCCTTAGGAAACAACCAATAATTTGTTTAATTAATTTAACAAATAGAAGAAATATTATCAGTTGCTACAATATGATTTCGGGTAACAAAATTTTCACATGGTATCAGAGCACAGAGAGAAAGCCGGAGAGCTCAGTTGTAGAAAGGAAGAAGAGCTTCGTAGCACTGCGTAAGCAACTGCTCGAAACCCCAGAGACAACGGAAATCCTTTGGCTTGGAGGGTCAGTTTTTGAGGAAAATTCTATTTCTCTGAGAGAGTCGACCGAGAAATTAGATTTTCCAGATCAAAGATTACCAGAGTCAGAGGGAGCAACAATATTTTCCTTGCAAAGCAGATCTCCAGTTGGGATGCAGTCTTTTGCAGCAATTGCTAGTGCAAAATAACGTTGGGAGGAAGAAAGAGCACACACTGAGGGAATTCTTTCCTCAGGGAACTTCTAGTTCAGAAGTTTGATTTCTCACTGTAGAGCAACAATAGTTGTGAGCAGATTTTCCCACTCCAGCAGGGGGTGTGTATAGCCTAGCAGCCGCTGGATAGGAGAGAAGAGGAAGAGTTCGACATTTTTGCAGAGATGGCATCAACAGGTCTGAGAGATCAGGATCGGTTGGACAAAGCGTTTAACTATTTGATCTGGAAGGCCAGGATCATCTATCTTCTAGATGAATATGATCTCAAGGCTTTCATCGATAATGTGGTGGCTATCCCCACAAATCCTGATCAACACAAGGCCTACAAGAAGGAGATGGCAAAGGCGAAGAGACTGATTCTTGAAGGGGTTTGAGATCATGTGGTGTCACACATCGCTGGCAAAGATATTGGCAAGCAGATGTGGGATGCTCTTGCTACGCTATACCAGGGATCTTCCAAGCAACTGAAGATGTATCCTGAGGAGATGCTGATATGTACCCGTATGCAAAAGGAGGAGCACATAGACCCCTTCCTCACTAGGCTTCAGGATGTCCAAATTGTCAGCTGTAGGGTCAACGCCTCAACCTATAGAATTGGTGCAGTTAGCTCTCAACAATGTTTCCAAGTATTGGTAGGTCTTTTTCTAGAGTATTTTGGGCAGAGACAAGTTTCCAGAGTGGGACAGGATATGGGTTGATCTGCAACAGGTGGAGATGAGGCGAGATTTGGTGAGGAGCACCATTTGTGGTAACAACAACAACAACAATGGGATGAATCAAGTAAAGGAAGAGGAGAATGCGGCCCTCGCATCAAAAGGGCAGCAGGAGCAACGAAGGAAGAAGGACCTTTCTAAGGTCAAGTGCTTCAGGTGTGGCGAGCTAGGCCACTACAACACTCAATGTCCTCTCAGAAAGGACAAGGAGGAGAAGCAAGACTAGTAGGCTGCTTTTGCGGGGATTGATAGGTTGTCCTCTAGACTCGAGGAAGATTTTGCCATGTTCGTTGACATACCTTCAGGAGTGTGGTGGAGCGATCTGGTTTTGTAGACCCAGAGAGCTATAGGATGGGCAGGATCCTTGAGGAGTCCTCCTCTTGGATCAATACCTTGCTACGGAGGCCCATAGTATTTAGTAGCAGGATGGACCAGTGGCAGTTGATGCAGTCAGATGCCAGAGTGACAGTTGCAGTGACTAGTAGCAATCAGATGTTGGGGAGTGCAGTGCAGAGTTGGCAACAGTGCAGAGTCAGCAGCAGCGCAGAGTCTTCAGTAGACAGTGCAGAGGCTAGTAGCAGTCAGGATTTGGGTGTCAGATGCATCATACTAAACACAAATGGTTCAGTATTTCGGATACTTCTTAGTTGCAGATGTTGCAGTTGCAGCAGCAGTAGATGAGAGAGAGTTGCAGTGCAGATGCAGTGTTAGCAACAATTCAATAGGGTTAGCAACAGCACAAATGTAGCTCATATTAGAGTTGCGTAGTTGTTGGTGGTAAGCAATAGCCAGACATTAGCAGCGTGACAGGAGATGGTGCAGAGACAGGGTGTTGTGGCAGCAGGTGCAACACTATAACACATTCCCCACTAAGAGGGAGTGTTAGTTTTTGTAGCATCGAATGTGTTCTAACCTTGATTTTATGGAGAGGCTGGAATATTGGAGATCTTCAAAACTCAGAAATCGTTTATGGAAATTTCGCCTAAAAGTGACTTAATTAGATGATTAGCTAGTTTTTAAATATTTCCTAAGCTTCAACTTAGGGAATATGGTTAATTAATTAGAATTAATTAAGTCAAGGCGTGAATGATCTAGAAACTCACACGGATCGACTTCAAGTTAATCCTAGCTGTTGATTAAGATTTAATCTTGGTCGTTGGAGTCCCAACAGAGGATTATAAGAAGAAGTCGATGGGCACTTGGAAAAGGCCCTTGTGCAGTTCGATTTCACTGGCAGATCGATTTACTGAGTAGCAGTAGTCAGTTGCCAGAGAGAGCTACTGAGCTCGATGCAGTGAGAGAGGGGCAGGGATAGTAAGGCCGGAGGAAGATTTTCCAGTTCCGGTGAGTGCATTGCAGAGAAGCAGTGAGTGCCACAGAGAGACAATGCAAAGCCATGTAGAGGCAGCGCAGTGCTTCAAAGGAGATTCCGTATTTTGCTGGGGAGCAACAGTGAGTCAATGCCAAAAGCCAGAGAGAGAGTTCAGAGGCTAGGAGGATCCAGTTCTCAGACAACAGTCATAAAGCAAGAGGAGAAGCAATTCTATGTTGTGGGACGCAGTACTGCGTAGGTTGATGCAGTGATTGCGCAGAGGCAACAATCGAGTTGAGGTCAGCGTCAGATTGCCTATGGAAGTGAGAATTTTCTCACTAGTTTTACTACCGGTCATTTCTCTGTATTGGTTTGCTAGATTAAGCAACCATAGTCTTCTACTTAGATTTACTACTACATAATAATCAAACCCTCAGCTGCTACACCGGTTTTCCTTTGTTGGGTTTTTCCGGGGACTTAGTCGAAAAATAATGGTGTTAAATTGTGTGTATGCATCTATTCTTTCGATGTTTATTTTTCTTCCGCAATATTTGTTTTGTGAAGGCTGCAGGTTATATGTTTCGATATTTGCTATAGGAAACAACAAATAATTTGTTTAATTAATTTAACAAATAGAAGAAATATTATCAGTTGCTGCAGTAGGATTCCAGGTAACATAATTTTCACATTTACTTTCCATTTCAAGTCTAGAAGATCCATTGGCTACAACAATACCTCTAAGTCTTATAAGATCTACCTAAAAGGACACCGAGTAGAAGTTAGTAGAGATGAGATATTCGATGAAAGTATTGCATTCAAGAAATCAAAGTGTCTCCCTTGGACTTTGATGATGAAGAACTTCCGGTATTTGAAGAAGAAGTCATTTGGGAGCAAGAAGAATCAAATCATAAAGATGGTCCCAGTGAACCTATACAACCTGTGGTAACCTCGAAACTAGAAAGAGACCTAACTGGTTGAAGTCTATACTAATAGATGCAAAAGGTCATGGAGCAGTTCAAGGCACATTCAGGGAAAGAAAGAAGCCCAAACGATATTCTGGGTATGCATCCTATATGACGAAATTGATAGAAGCAGAGCCATCAACCTTTGAAGAAACTGTCACTCATCAAGAATGGAAGGATGCTATGATTGAAGAGTATCAATTGATAATGAAAAATGGAGTTTGGGAGATCGTACGTAGGCCTGAAGACAAATCTGTGGTAACTTCCAAATGGCTTTACAAGATTAAACATGCAGCAGATGGAAGTATTGATAACTATAAGGAAAGATTTGTGGCTAGGGGCTTCTCTCAACATGAAGGCGTCGATTATGAAGAGACATTTGCTCCTATAACAAGGTCTACAACTATACGTTCTGGCAGCATCGATGGGAACATCCACCAAATGGATGTCAAGACTGCATTTCTGAATGGCACCATTAATGAGAAGTCTATTTATTATTAATGACACCATTTCTTCTATTGTTATTAAACTGAATAAATTATTTATCGTGTTCTATGGTAAATATGGAAATCAATACGTTGCAGCCTTCACAAAATAAATACAGTGGAAAAATAAACACAATGCAGGAAAAAAACACACACACAAATAACTCGGTTATTTTTGGAGTAAGTCCTCGGAAAACCCAACTTGGGAAAACCGGTGCAACAACTGAGGGTTTGTATATTAACAACTTGGTTATTTTTGGAGACATCAATGACCATGATTAAAACTTAATCGATGACTAAGATTAACTAGGACTCGATCCATGTCTTTTTCCAGAAGATTCACACGTGACTTAATTAACACCTTTTAATTAATCATATTTCCTAAGTTTAGACTTAGGAAATATTAAAAAACTGATTAATTATTTTAATTAAGCCATCTCTAGGTGGAATTTCTCCAAATGATTTCTAGGTCTTGGAGAATACACGTGTCTTAGCCTCTCTGCAAAATCTCATGGCTAGAGCACATCCGATGCTACAAAATCAACATATTGCAACTGGATTGGCAAGTTGAGAAGGAGTTTGGCTTTAGAGATTGCTTGCATGATTGTGCAAGTGACGACCATAATGACAGGTCGAAGTATAGTGAGATCTAGTACCAAATATGGTACAAAAGGAAGTAGTGTGGGTTTAATATTACTCTACAGTATAGCAGATTGCTGGCAAAGGCTTTGTCCCCGAGTGAAGTCGCTATATATATACTTTAGGGACATGCGTAGACTTGTTGAGAATGCTTCTCTCATTGAGAGCAAGTACTGATGAGATAGCATCATGAACTGACATTTTCCGTGTGTTATGTATGTTGACCAGAATTAGGAAGAATGGCTCAGCAGAGGACACTCATTCTTCCTGTGTCACATATATTGACTAGAATTAGGAAGAATGGTACGACAAAGGAAAGTCATTCTTCCTGTGTCAAGTATGTTGACCAAAATTAGGAAGAATGGTCCTAGAGGCCTATAATTACTCTGATAGAGTGTGGCCTTCCAGCATCAGGATCATTAGCATTAGGCCTAGAATTACTCAGATAGGGTGTGGCCTTTGGGGATTCACCATGTGCCAGGTACTGGCGAGAATGATGGTGAACCAAGACTAGTCATATCTTGTGTTAGATAGACCAGAATTATGGTGACTATTTGGCACTAATGATGTGCCATGTGTCAGGAGTACCGACCAAAATTATGGTGAGGATACACCATGTGTCAGAGTTACCGACCAGAACTATCGCTGATCTACCATGTGTTAGAGGCAGTGAAACATGAATCTCCGATCACTCGCGATTAATCACGAGTCAAACTCTGCTCTTCCCTCAAACGATCCGATTCAACTCTCAGCGAGTCAAACTCGCGTTGACCGAGTTTGACTTGTGGTCAACGTGAGTTTAACTCACAACTCACCGATTAATTGTGATTTAGGTGACCAATAAGATTTTCAACCCTCAAATCGGCGAGCACGGGTTTCAACTTTTAGGGTTGCCACATTGTTCACCGCATGGTTTAGTTAGATTAAAAATTAAATGTCGGTCCATAACTCACTTCTCATTGCTCAGGCCCACAACTCATATGCCAAGAAGGTAATAGAGGCATGGTTTAAGTTTCAGCTTACTCTGCGTAATAGAGTAGTGTGAAGTGTGCTCCAACATGTGCTCTGTCAAATATTTCAGTAGCAAACCATTTATCATTTCAGCAGCAATCAAGAGATTTTAGTCACTGCTTTTTTACTGATTAGTATGCAGTGTTTTATAAACTTTTAGAAGCAGATGCTTCTAGTTCTATGTAGTCACTGGTTAGGAGTTAAGACTCAGTACTTTGGATCATGTTTGGACTCATAACATATATGAGATACTTATTCATTCATGATGTTTTGGATATCTATTTATATTATGCATTGTTTTGACATGGCTATATTGAAAATCAATGAAAAATGTTTTTTTTTTTTAATTCAATATATGTGTATATCTTTATTTATTGAATTCACCGATTTTTTCCCGATTTTTTCCCGATCCGATTAAAACTCTTCGCTCTTTTGCCTTGCCGATTTATTGCCGATTCCGAGTCTAGTAACATTGGTTAGAGCTACTGACCAAAGTTATGGTAGCTTGTTGATCCTATTGATATACCATGTGTCAAAGTTATTTGACCAAAATTATGGTAATTGATTGATGATATCATTGTACCATGTGTCACAATTGTTGACCCGATTGTGGTACACAAACTTGTTATAACCTTTTCCTAGAGAAATCTGTAAACTTGGGAACATTTGGATAGTCATTATGAATACCTCCCTAGCTAAGAGGAAGTGTTGAATTTTTGTAGCTATGGTCGATCTTCATAATTATCATTTTTGTATTTTTGTAAAGCATGTTTTTCATGCTATGGTCAAAAGACAATTATTAAAGGCACGTTCTTCATGTCCTTTGTGAAAAAGAAAAATAATGATTTTTTTTTGAAAAAGGATTTTTGGCTCCCAAATGAATCATGTCGGCCTCCTCCTAGTCAAGTTGGCTCCTTCAAATACTCAAGTCGGCCTAGCCCCTAAATGGCACCCATTTGCCCAGCAAGAAAACTATTTATATGTGACTCGACCTCATCTCCAAGTCACATTCAGATTACCTCTGCTGAAGACAAAAATTTGGGTCTGTTGAAGGCAATTCACATCTCTATTTGTTGAAGGCAATTCACATCTCTCTGTTGAAGGCAATGTCACATCTTCTTCTGTTTAAGACAATTTAGATGATCTGAGACTAATTATCTATGATCAAAGGAAGGACGAATCTTTGTGATAGGACTCTGTGGAGGATGGAATTCTGAGACGCATCTTTGTTGAATGTCGAATTTGTACCCCTATTGCAGGTCCGAATCCCTGTGATGACAACTGTCTGAATCTCTGTGGAAGCACTATATTGAAGGACAAATCTCTGGGTTGAAGAGGTTGAAGTTATGCTTCAACAGAAATAGATGGGATCAAAGTTATTGACTAGCCTGTTGACTTGACTAGGAGGGTGATGGACTAGGTTTGACTTAGCTAGATTGTTGATCAGTTTGACCAAGCATATGATTGATGTATCTCTATTGAACTTGATGATTTCTCTAAGGAAAAAGTTGCTGGGTTTTTCTGTTGATTTTCTAGTGCAATCGAGACTAGTACAATTTTTTAAATTGATAACTACTTCCAATGATACAACATTACTTCTTTAGACCATTCCAATCATCAAGAAATTATACATGAAAATTTTCAACCATTCACTTCTCCCATAAAGCAATAGAGATCACAATAAAAAATAAGACAAGAGACAAAAAACACTAGAAATTGGGCTAGCAGCTAGGGCAAAACCCACAAGGGGAAATCCCAATAATTTTTCCTTATGAGAGAGAGCTCAATTAATCAATTGTACATCAGTCAAAATCATCTCTTTGATAAGATCATATGGACAGATCTTCATCCTCTTCTGCAGTCAAGGACCCACATAATTTTGCTTTACGACAGAGATCAAGTGTCAAGTCACCCCCCTCCTAGATAAGCTGCCCTTGATCTATATGTACATATTTTAGTTAAAATTTTATATTTATATATTTTAGTTGAAACTTTATTTTATGCGACAATGTATATATAAATTTAAATTTTAAATTTTATTAAACTTTCTTATTAATATATAAATTTTAAATTTTATTTTATGAGTTTATAATTCAATTTCAAATTATATAAAATAATTGATAGATATAAAAATGTATATAAAAGTTATATATTTAAAAAGTTTCATATATTTAAATTTCATTTTTTAAAAATGATAAAAATTATATTTATATTGTTTTGCTTATCATTTCTAGGCCGTATTTAGATCTTGTGTTTTCAAAAATATGATGAATCCTTATCGGAATTCAATTCCTACTGACGTAACTTTTCCTATATATATATATATATTGTAATCATATAAACTCGAGCTTGACCTAAAGTTAAGTCAGGCTTCTATTTCCCAACTACACCATCTACGACGGAGCAAGCCTTATCTGGTGGTGAATTTATAATGTTAAAGTCACAACATACTAGCTAGTTAGCCTCTGGTAATTCATTGATCATCCAATGCTAAAAGTGGTTCTCTCATTGTGTCATTGGAAGCATATAATTTTCCATCTCTATCGTATGGCTATCTAGGTTTAATAGTCTCTAGAAAAGCCTCTCTTGGGTCTAAGCCCTAAACTGAAATTTGCTTTGATGTCCACTAAATACCAATATATATCATTGGGACTTGTGAATACAACCAACAATTAAACCCAAGAAAAAGAGGGGTGCAAAAAACACCCCTACATGTATTGAAATTGAATACTAAATGCCTTGAAAATTGAATACTAAATGCCGTCTGAAATAAAATGGCATACAAGTTGGTGATCCCAAGAAGGAAAATATTAGAAAGTGAAGAATCAAATGATGAAACATAGTTTGACCTAAATTGCAACTGGTGCAAGTGGGGGAGGGAGTTAGCCATATTCATTGTCCGCACACATAGTGTAGGTGTCACCACCAAGTTGCTGGCAGATTAATGCCATTTGGATTGTTGGCAGATTAATGCCATTTGGAGAGTGTTATGGAGAAGAATGGTTGTACATCCTGTTAGCTAGTTCTTGGGTTAATCTATTCAGCGAGGGGTTTGTCGAGAAGCTGGGAGCATTTATTGTGAGGCTTCAAAGGAAAAAGGCTGAATGCACCAACCAAATGAAGAAGCAATATGTCCCATAAACTATCTTTAGTCTAGTACCCATAAACTATCTTTAGTCTAGTAGACGTTAAAATAATTTCTTTCTTTATTCCTTACCTCCATTCCTTACAGTCCTCACATCACATGATGTCATAAAAACTTGGCACCGGCCAATATTAAACTTGTAGTCTTCATCAAAACTGTGCCTTTTTTGAGGACCCCAATTCTTTATTATAAAATCTTTATATGGGCTGAGAAAGATAAAGTTCCTTCTAACCTATGCTAGTATCCTCTCCATATCTTTCACTGCCTCATAGTCATTGGAGACTACAGGCTAAGACGGCATAAAGCAATCATTCCATGTCCTAGGCTTTCTAGCTTTCTAGCTGGTGGTTCACCTGCCTAACCAGGGGTACCTCTAAATGGTGGTGATCAAGCCTGCCTGTTACTATTGGGTGGGTGTTGGATTCCCTGGATGCTAGCACTAGCACCCTTCGGTGCTGTCTGCAACTCCTACATGTAAACTTTAATTTCACGCATGCTAGGTTTAGGTTGATAGGTAGCAGTTGGTTGGGCTTGGGCGCCTGGTCTGTCAAGGAATTCTTTTTCGTGGCCACAATGCAACATTCCTGGTTGGTGTCAGAAGCTTGTAGAGCCTGAGGATCTTGTTGGGCTTGAGGGTTGAAGGGGTTCGGGGAATTCCTAGCCATTATTGGATAGTCGTTGATTTAATAATGACTCTGATATCAGATGCAGGTATTTGAAAAATATCAATAGCCTAACAGGTTATCAAAGATCCTCTCCCCAACATGTATAGCTCTAAATTTCTTAAGCGCTTAGAAAGGTTGATCTGTACATGGATTCTACAGTCAAGTCTGGGGCTATACGTTTGCTCAGGCTCATGGCAGTAAAATTTTCTTGAGAGTCATGTAAGCAATCCAGAAACAGCCAGAATTGGGTTGGGCAGCAGGGATACTCAATCCAAACAGCAAGATGGCTTTGTTGAATTCTCCGTGAATAAACCCTAGACCTGTCAGGAGGAGACAAGAAGTGTGTTCGTTCAAATCTATTGACCACATTGAAGAACTTCCCTGCAAAATAGGCATCTGTTTACAGGATATCTTAAACAGTTCGGAACAAGCAACATTCATTTTTTTGAAAGATATCAGTGGAAAATGTTCAGATTCAGCATTAGAAATGTTATCTTGTGTTTAAGTTAGGGACAAACTTTCTCACCTTGTTTTTGGGGTGTCATTCTCCTCAGTGACAGATGCAGAAATCATATTTTCTTGAATTTGTCCCATTTTAAGGCTTTGGCCTGTCTGGCAGGAAAGGCTGACATGCTAGGACAGTCATTAACTATAGGTAAGATCTAAAGTGTGTTTGCATAGGTGAGTTAAAGGTGCTAATGGTTACACGTGGGACAATACAACTCCCCAAATCCAAAAGCTTCTGGTCATTGGGTTTCCGTACGTCACATTGCAGTGAAAAGATACTGATTTCATGTATTTTCAAAAGACTAGTTGCAAACATAGCTGAAGATTTTTGAGGACCAAGGCATTTTCTAGTGGGGGCAAGTTTTTAGTAAAATCATGGAGTTGGTGGATGTTTTAATCCTTGGTCATAAGTATTTACAGTTGTTTCTTATTACGTTCGTTCGAATAACAAGTCAAAGAAGGTTTCATTGCATGGTTAGTTTTCTATTTCAACTGGTTTTGTTTTTATATATTTATTTATAGTTTGTAACCCCAACAGTAATAGAAACAGCCTTACTACAATTTTCTAAATGTTCTGTTTGACTCGTTTCCTTATTTTCTTTGTTATTTATTCATTTTGGCAGTCAGATCGCTTTTACAATGCTGGGTGGACAGAAGATCTGCGGAGGGTTATTGCTTATGTGCATCATGAGCATCCTAAAGCGCCTTTGCTAGCAGTTGGGACAAGTATTGGTGCAAATATACTGGTATTGCTGTCTCTGTTATCAACCTTGCATCTTTAGCCGTGTATGTAATATGATATGGGTAAATGTGGACAATTACCAGCTAGAAATCTCCTGGAATATGTAAATTTGATCTTCAACTTAATTCAGCTGTCCGAGTAATGTTTACTTTAACAATTGTCATCCCTCAAAATTGCAATATGGGTGGGCTAACCATGATTTAATTGGCATGGGAAAGATACATGTTATTAATTCTTCCATCATTTCATTTTTTCAATCTGCTCTCCCAATGTCTCTAAAGAGTGCTTTTGCAGCATCACATCTTTTTCTAAGTTGTAGAAAAATCTCTCCACAATTCATTCAATGGCTTTTCATATGTGAGAGACTACAGTGTTTAATGTAAGAAAGGAAGTTATGGTTTCAGTTAGAATTGGCTTTTTTTCAAAATGATGTATACGCTGTTGACATTAGGGCTAAGACTCCTTGCATACGTAGGGAGGCATAGTCAGTATAATTCTCATTGATTTGTATGCCTTGATGCTCTTTTTTGCGTAGTAATGTAATTTAAGATGCATTTAGTAAAAAGGAAAAGAAAAGACAAATGTCAATACAGACATATGTCAACATTGTTGTAAGGTTGTAATATGTTTTGACAGATGTAAACTTTCATCTTGTATGTATCTGATTAATTAATGCTCACTTTAGTTTTCAGGTGAAATATCTTGGCGAGGAGGGAGAGAATACTCCACTAGCTGGAGGTGCAGCAATATGTTGCCCTTGGGACCTTGTGGTAAGTATAACTTCTGCTGAGGTAGTAATGGTAATTCTCCTGTCTTGAAAGTTGAAATTAAATGCCTGATAGCAATTGTCAAGAAGAGAGAATCTGAAATAACTAAATATGAATTTCTGGTGAAGTCATCAACAGTAAAGCCTTTGTAGTTTGAAATAGAAGCTTAGGAATTCATGAGTCGTGAATATGATCATAAGATTTAAGATTAGTAGTGTAGATTGCATTTTAAAATGTAGTAGGAAGTTATGTTATGGGCTATAGGTCAATATGGGCACAGATTTTCATTGTTACTTGAGAATCTCCCTATTTCTGTTGCCTCCTATCCTAGAAAGGGGCACATGACATTCATTTAGTCCTCACGAGGCAACATAGATGATTTGTGCCAAGTTATATGCCTTCCATATTAGCTTGGGTGCCTGTTAGTCTTCAGCTGTCTATGTTGGGTATAAGATTCAACAGAAAATAAACTCAACACGTATTAAACAAGGGACACAGGGAGTTTACACTAAAGAAACCTCCGAAGGGGAAATTTTTAAATTTGGCAACTAGGGCCAAACTCTATGTTGCACTGCTCCTATGATGGAGATGATATTTTTGTTGGATTCTTCGTTCGGAGAGGTGCAAGATTGATCTAAAGATCATCCTGTTTGGATGAGCAGAAGTTGGATTTTGAATTTATTTTCCACACGTGCAATTTGTCAAGGTCGGCCAGATTTGTAATGTAGGCACACAAGCCCAAAAGATGTGTCACATGCCCTTAGTCATGGATATAAAAGGAGAGACATAATCCTTATTTCATCGTCAACTCATCTCACACATCTCTCTCTCATCTGATTGGTTCGTACAGCCTTAGAGGCTTCTCTCTCTCCTCTGCACGTGTGGAACAACAGCTGGAAATTTCGGACTGTTTTAGGGCTTTTCTGGACAGTGTTGACTTTGGGTCAGCACTTGTTGTTTGACTTTGCTTTTGGGTCAGAATTTTGTTTTTAAGAGGCCGCAGCTGGAGGCACAAAAACCGAGGAGAAACGTTGGTATGTTCTATCAGCATTTACTGTGAATGTTTATGTGATTGCATATTTGGAAATTGAATTGGGCTAATAAGAAAGATTGAAGTAAATTGCTCTAAGCATAGAACATACCATGGTTAACTAAAATTTAAGATGGTATCAGAGCTGAGGTGAAGACAAAGCCCAAAAAAGAGTGAGAAGAGCAATCACTGAAAGTTGGATAGACAAGGACCAAGGTCAATGGCTTCCTCATCATACTTCAAATCTGATGACAAGCTGAATGATAAGTCTGATTATTATGCTTGGAAAATGTCCTTGGATCTGACATTGGAGGAACAAGATGTTATGGATTATGTGCAGGGAAAGATCACTGAGCCTCCATCAAATGCACTGATTGCCACTAAAACAAAGTACAAAAAAGGGAAAAACAAGGCGAAGAAGATCATTAGGGATTCTATTCATAAGCACTTCGTTGCTTATATCTCCGAGCTGGGTACATCTAAGGATATGTATGATAAGTTGGTTGCATGTTCAAGGCTTGCAATGCTAATCAAATTTTCTTTTTGAAGAACAAGTTGAAGAACATCAAGATGGACAAGGGAGAGTCCATCCAATCATATTTCATGAGGCTCATCGAAATCAAGAATGATCTCTTAGCTATTGGAGAGGTCATAGCTGATCGAGAGCTCACTCTCATTTCTCTTGGAGGACTCTCTCGGCCATGGTATGTATTTAATACCACTATTCTCAATAATAATATAATTCCGGATTTTGATGAATTGTTGACGAGATGCACACAAGAGGAGACAAGGATGATGGAGAGAGACCATCCCTCAAATGGGAATGGAAGTAACCCTAGTGCCTTCACTGCTCATGCAAAGAAGAGGAACAATGCTGGTCCGAGAAATCAAAATCATGGAAGAGCGGGTCCCAAAGGAAGGAAGGGAAGATGTTGTTATGTATATTTTATTAATTATTAGTTAGATATAGTTATCTTAGGTTTTATTAAGTGAAAGGGCATGATCAAAGATCATGCCTCTTCACCAAGGGACACCATGAGGCTATATTTAAAGCCTCGGTGATTCCCCATTGTAATCATATCTCATATCTCAATTTTATCAATAATAATATATACTTATTCAAGTTTACCAGAGTTTTTACACTCCATTGGTATCAGAGCCATCGCTCTTCGGGGTCTGTGGGATCACCCAGAATTAAGGAATTACAAGAAAATTCTAAAATTGCAGATTTTTTTAAAAACCAAGTGCTGGTGGGTAGGAACATTTGTTTTTTAAAAGAAGAAGAAGGAATAAATATATACATTAATAAAATAAAAGAGAGAAGGAAAGTTAACATAAAGGGGGAAATAAATTAAAAGAAAAAAAAATATATATATATATATTTAAAAGAAAATAGTTCCAAAAGAAAAAGAAAAATAAAAAGTAAAAAGATATATATATATATATATATATATAAAGAAGTACATATACGTACTTGTGAAGACAAAGTAAAATTAAAAAGGAAGAGTAATTGCTCGTGGTTTTGGGCCCATGGTAATTGCCCATGGTATTAAAACCCATTTCCCCTTTTCAAAACAACGTGCCTTTTCAAAACAAAGTGACTATTAAAAACAACGTGACTTTTCAAGGTTAACAATCTTTTTCCCCATATATATATATATATATAATTCAAATAATAAAATAATAATAATAATAATTATTATTATTATTTAAAAAAAAATATATATATATATATATAATAATAATAATAATAGAAATTATTATTATTATTTCAAAAAAAATTTAATTTAATTAATTAATTAATTAATTTAAAAAAAAAAAAGAGGGAAAAACTGGCAGAAAAATATTCCCTACCTCATACACGTTCAATGTCTTCATCGATGTCAATGGCCGAATTCCAGAAGAAATTGGTGGATCTCGAGAAACAGATCAATAATAATTCCGAAGAATTCGGAAAAAGATTAATCGATCTTGAAAGTACAGTTGCAGGACATTCCAATGACATCAAAAAGGTTCATGATACGACAAATCGAATAGAAAGACAAATGTGGCTAAATCATCATGAGGCCACAGAAAAGCAAAGTGAAGCAATGAACAATATGACAAAACTCTTCAATAAGCTGAATGATAAGATAGATAAGTTAATTCAGACACAATCCCCAATATCTCCTAACATGGAACAAAATCAGCAAAACAATTCCGCAGATTTAGGGAACTCAGAAGAGCATCAGGAAAAAACCGATTCCCCACATCATCAAGAAGATAGTAATGCAGATTTTCAAAATAAGCAGCTTTGGAATGCATTTGCTAATCAATATCCCCTTCTTGTTCCACCATTAGCATATCAGCGAAAAGCCAAAATCGAGCTACCCAATTTTGATGGTCATGAAAAAAATAGCGTTGCATGGCTTAATAAAGCGGAAGAATATTTTGAGATTTATGACATTACTAGTGATGATGAAAAAATTAAGCATGCTTCCATGAAAATGGAAGGAGAAGCATATAATTGGTACATGTGGTGGAAAAAGACGACGCTTGCTATCAGTTGGAGGAAATTTAAGGATGCATTCTTCAAAAGGTTTCAAGGCATAAAAGAAGAAAAGTTTTTTTCAACGTTTATCAAATTGCGCCAAAAAGGAGATGTGGATGAGTACACTCGAGAATGGGAGACCTTGGCAACACAAGTACCGGGATTGTCAGAATCTCGTTTAATTCAGTGTTCCATCTCAGGACTTAAAATCCATATGCAAGAAGAGCTCGAACTGCATGAAATTACATCCGTAGAAGTAGCAAGGCAAAAAGCAAAAGCTGCTGAAAAGAAATTTGAAAGGTTATCAAAACCAGAAAAAGTATATTCGAGACAAAGATTTCCTCAATCTGAAAATGTAGATGACACAAAATATGTCCCACCCCATGTTCGTGAAGAAGAAAAATCTAATGTGGAAAAACGAAGAATGAGAGAGGGCAAGTGCAAGCATTGCGGTGAAAACTGGGACCCTAAGCACAGATGTGCTAATGGAAAAGCGAAAAATCTATACAGTTGTGAAGCAACTAATGACGCTAACAATAATGATTCATATATAGAAGGATTAGAAGACAACTTAGAGTTCTCTCCAGAAGTGGATGGTGAAACTATTCCGCAAGTGTCATTATCAGCTATGACAGGCATATCACAACCTCAAACCCTAAGGTTAAGAGGACATATCAAGAACAACAACGTAATGGTTCTCGTCGACACTGGAAGTACCCACAATTTTCTAGATTCAACCATGGAAAAAAGACTTAACATCTTTACCTTCCCCATGCCTAATATGAAGGTAATGGTGGCCGATGGTAAGAAGATTGAGCAAGTAGGGAAATGCCATAAAGTCAAACTACAGATAAAAAACTTTCATTTAGAATCTCCATTCTACACCATTCCATTACGAGGAGTAGATGTGGTCTTAGGAATTCAATGGCTACAAACTTTAGGTACTTATTCTGCCAACCATCAGAAGCAGTTTATAAGTTTTAAGTGGAAAGGGCAGAAACACAGGTTGTATGGATTCCAAGTTCCAGAAAATCAAGTCGTATCTTCATCTTTGATGACGAAGATGATTCAAACAGGAGCGCCAACATCTACAGTACAATGTCATCAGTTAGAAATGTTATCTTCAAAAAGGAGCCATGAAGAGTCACTAGAAGAACAAGGAATAGTTTGGAAACATGAAAAAGTATTCCAAGATATACCCATAAAAGTGCCTCCCGATAGGAAAATCAAACATCCAATAGAAGTCAAGAAAGGACCTGACCCTGTCAATATCAAATCTTGTTGCTATCCACATCACCAACAGATGGAGCTCAAGAAGATGCTCCACAATCTTTTTAAAATGTGGGAAGCAAAAGCCCGCCGCTTAAGAAACCTAGGCGTTCGTCAACATTGTCCATCATTACATATGCTTTGAGGACAAAGCATCTTTAAGAGAGGGGCAATGTTATGTATATTTTATTAATTATTAGTTAGATATAGTTATCTTAGGTTTTATTAAGTGAAAGGGCATGATCAAAGATCATGCCTCTTCACCAAGGGACACCATGAGGCTATATTTAAAGCCTCGGTGATTCCCCATTGTAATCATATCTCATATCTCATATTTTATCAATAATAATATATACTTATTCAAGTTTACCAGAGTTTTTACACTCCAGATGTTACAGTTGTAACAAGTTTGGTCACTATGCAAGTGAGTGCCCCAATAAAAGGGACTCTCCCCGAGATGATAACAACAACAACAACAACAACTTCAGGGGGAATGGAAATCAAAGGAACAACAGGTTCAAAGGAAAGAGGAAGGCTCCATCTGATTGAAATGGAAATGGAAATGGTCAATCTTTTAAGAGGTCAAGGAACTCTAGGTATGATGAATCCAATGTTGTTGATTAGAAGAGAAATGAATATATTCTTATATTTGCCCTCTTTGCTGCATCTCCTCTCGACACCCTGGATAACTGGTTGATTGATACTGGTGCCTCTTTGATTTGATTGAAAATGATACTAATTTGGAGATTATCCTTGGAGACAATGCCACCTACCCCGTGAAAGGGACAAAGACTGTGACCCTTCATCTAAATCAAGGTCAAGTCCTTCATTTGCAAGATGTGTTGTACGTACCTGACTTGAAGAAGAATCTAGTGTTTATCTCGGCTATGGGAGACAAAGGATTCAAGGTGGCCTTCATTGATGGAAAGGTATGCATTTGGAAGAGGAACTTTAAAGAAGAACTCACTCTTGGTTTTAGGGTTGATACACTTTATTAGGTTGGAGGAAGTTTGCTGAGAGCCATGACATGTAACACAACTCTTCAATTCGAGCTATGGCACCGGAGGTTTGCACACCTTCATTTTAAAGCCCTTCCCGAAGCAAGGAAGGTGGTCACAGGTATGCCCGATTTCAAAGATGATCATGATGGTGTATGTTAGGGTTGTGCCGAAGGAAAGCATACAAGGGGACCATTCCCCTCAAGTGTCACTAAGACATCTGATATTTTACAATTAATTCATTCTGATCTATTTGGTATGCTGCCTGTAACATGCTTGGGAGGATGCTTATATTATATCACTTTTATAGATGACTTCTCCCACAAAACTTGGATATACTTTTTGAAGAAGAAGGACGAAGCATTCAAATGGTTCCGCACCTTCAAGGCCTTGGTTGAAAATCAAACAGGGAAGAAGATCAAAATTTTGAGGACCAATAATGGAATCGAATATTAGTCAAATGAATTCAATGACTATTGCAGGGAAGTAGGCATTAAGAGGGAGACCACTACTGTGTATATTCCCGAACAAAATGGTGTTGCTGAAAGGAAGAATAAAACCATTTTGGGAGTTGCTCGTGCCATGCTTTATGACCAAGGTCTTCCAAACTTTTTATGGGGAGAAGCTACCAACACTGCTGTGTATGTTCAAAATAAATGCCCATATTCTGCATTGGACTCCAAAACTCTCGAAGAAGCCTTCTTTGGTAAGAAGCCTAATGTCTCTCATTTTAGAGTTTTTGGAAGTGCCGTATATTTTCATGTGCCGTAAAAAAAGAGAAGCAAGTTGGATTCTTTTGGAAAGAAGGGAACGTTTGAGGGCTACAGTGAAACTTTGAAGGCATATAAAATCTGTGTCTGGTCAAAGAGAAGTGGAGATATGTGATGATTGTTGAAAAGTGTAACTAGGCCGCTCTTCATATTGTCTATGTAATTATGTAATGAAGAAGACACAAATAATAAA
This sequence comes from Pinus albicaulis, assembly GCA_034641835.2. Classification (NCBI taxonomy): domain Eukaryota; kingdom Viridiplantae; phylum Streptophyta; class Pinopsida; order Pinales; family Pinaceae; genus Pinus; species Pinus albicaulis. The sequence continues at coordinate 1,233,903,490 of CM076570.1, read as the reverse complement.
ATTTATTTTGTACTTGCTTCATGGGTTTCATGAGCAAGATTTTATTATAGGTTAAATAGACTTCTTCTTGATGTCTATCTAGGGTTTTGTCTTCTAGATAAAATGTAATTAAGTGTCATTTATATATGAAGGACCTAGTCAAAAGAGATGCCCCAAGACCCTGCAAAAGAATTCCTGAAAGAATGACTTCAATCTGACTTAACCCAACGCTGCAAATGGATGATGAAAGTCAACCCATATGCAGCTACACGCAACCTAATTATTAGGTGAGAAGTCGGCCTTCTAGCGGACTGTATGGTTGGCATAATAGATGAGACACATGCACTATATATACACACCTTTGCGGTTCATTTGAAAAACAAATTTTCGGTGGTCTCTGTAACATAAAAGTGCGGGTTCTCTCAGTAATATAAGTGCGGATATCCTAAAGAATTGAAGTGCAGATCTCCTGAAGAAAGACATGCAGATATCCTAAAGAATTGAAGTGCGGATCTCCTGAAGAAAGACATGCGGAACTCTTGAAGAAATAAATACGGATTTTTGTAATATTCCCAATTAGCCTTGCTAATTGGAATATTTCATTTTTGTTTAATTTTGCCGCTTTAGTTAGAAATAATAAATAAAGTGAGAAATAAGAGGGATCACCTCACTTTATAAAATAAAGTGTTTTCCTAGTTGATTAACGTTATAACTTAAAGAGGGGGCCTTGGGGGTCCACACGTATATGAGGGGAGGCCTCACGCTGACCCAAGGGTAACTGCAAGGTGAAGGACGCAGTTAAGGTTTTGGAGGGAGTTTAGCATTATAAAAGGAGGGGTTTCCACTTCATTTGGCATCCATGATTTGATATTATTATTGAGAGCTAGACTTCTGTCTGCTTCAGCACGCCGGTTGTTTAGTCGGTCTGCAGCACTGTTTAGTGCAACCGAGTGTCTCCGGTCGGAGATCTCACCCTTAGCCTCGAGGGACTTCGAGTGCCTGCCCTGGTAAGGTTATTTCTGGTTTCACCCTTAGCTTCGGGGGACTTCGAGTGCCCGCCCTAGTAAGGTTTGTCCTGAGTACACTTTTCAGTTCCAGTAGCAAAGCAGCAGCAGTTTCTGAAGCAAATCTGAGGAGGAGGAAGCCCTCTTGTGGCTGCGCAGTTCAGAGAGGAGAGGACGCTGTCTCATCAGGAGAGAGGACGCTGATCCATTCAGGAGGGTGAGGACGCTGTCCCAAGGAGGACGCAGTTCAGATCTGGCAAAGAAAACGCTGTTCAGGAGGAGGGAGAACGCTGACCAGCCTAAGAGTGAGGACGCTGTCTATTTCTGAAGGGAAGGGTTGCAGATCTGAAGGCCATTGATAGATCCAGCCTTGGAGAGGGTAGATCTGAGCAGATACTTGCAGATCTAGTCTTGTATGTTGCAGATCTGGAGGTTTAGCACTAGATCCAGCTTGGGGAGTTACAGATCTGAGAAGATATTGACAGATCTAGTCCAGATCTGAAGAGAGAACATCAGATCCAGCCTTTGGGGTTGCAGATCTGAGGAGATATTGTCAGATCCAGCATAGATCCGAAGAGCTAGCAGCAGATCTAGCCTTGTAGCACGCAGATCTGGAGAGATAGTAGCAGATCCAGCCTTGTATGACTCAGATCCAACAGATCTGGGCAGAGAGGACGCAGATCCAGTTAGGGAGGACGCAGATCTGATGAGTAGGGTCTTTATGTGGGGTTCTGGCAGCATTTTTCAGTGTTTTCAGCCTTGAGGAGTTGGTCATCTCATCTGGAGGATTTGTGGGTAGATCCAGCCCATTTGCCAGCATATTTCTTGAGCTTCTGAGCTGTTCCTGAAGGCACAACGTTTTTGTAGGAGGAGGGTTTCTGGGGGCGATTTTCGGAGGTGGTCCATTTGCTTCACGGTTTCTGGGTTTTGTCCGGAGCAGCGAGTATAGGTGATCGGTAGATTTTCAGCTCATTCCGGCAAGGGGATCAGCCCCTAGCTTCAGTTCCTTCCAGCAGCTGGGATGCAGTTTCTGTAGCAGCCATTTCTTATTTTTCTGAGAGGGTCTCCACTCGCCTAGGGCAAGGATAGGTGCACTCATTCTGATTATCTTGTACTCCTCTCTATGTACTTTCAGATTAATAAAATGGCTCAGTTTTCTGGTATTCTATGTGTCATTATTCAGTGATCTGATTCAGCATTGCATATTCTATATCTGTTTGGCAAATTTCTGTTTATTACTGGTTATCTCCCTTTGGGGATATTACAGTGGTATCAAAGCATAATTCTGGCTCAGCCTGTAGTCTATGACATCAGAAAAGAAATCATACAGAGCAATAGCAGTTGCAATTCCAGAAACGCAGTTGGAAAAAGGGCCAAAATAAAAAGGGTCAAATTTTGAAGTTTGGAATTAGGAAAAACGTTTTCTGGGTTTTTCTGGGTTTTGGACGAGGATCACTTTCCCAAATTCCTGGAATTTTCTGAATAGTTTTCAGTGGGTAAATCGGAGGTTGAAGTTAAGCAGAAGTATGGTTTTGCAGCAGCCGTGCAGTTTCTGAGGAGCCTGTAGGCACCTAGCAGAAAATACCAATGGCAGGAGATGTGAGTCCAGCTCAACATGCGGCTATGTTTGCAGATTGGCGGAGCATGGGACAGGAATTCATGGATGCTTTCCCCTTTTATCAATATATCCAGTTCCGATGTGGCGGCAAGGCCCATGAGCAGGACCAACACAAGGGACGTGGATCCCACCGTGATAGTCACCGTGCAGCGAGTAAATTCCATTTGCCAATGTTTGATGGTTCACAGAAGACTACGACAAAGTCTTGGATGGAGAAACTGGACATCTATTTTCAGCTTAACCAGATGTCAGAGAAGAAGGCCATTAAGGTGGCAACATTGCATCTGGATGGTGAGGCCCGGGATTGGTGGTTCCAGGGGATGGTGACACTCGGGCATGCTACAGTGACGACATATGCCGAGTTTACACGGAGGGTGGTAGAGCGTTTTGACCGGGGGGATCCGGATCAGTATTTTTTTGATGAGCTGACCAAGCTCAAACAGACTGGGAGTATAGAGACATACATTTCAGACTTCTTGAGGATTTCGGGGTTGGTACCTGACTTATCTGCAGCTTGGATGGGTTACATGTTTGTGGAGGGGCTATCCGAGCCACTTCGTGGCCTAGTCCGGTCGAACAGACCGGCTACCCTTCAGGATGCCATCAGCAGGACTCGGGACTTACAGGATGTCTTACCCAGGACTCAGACACCTTATCCCCAGAGACAGGCTTTCCAGCCTAAGGGTAAGGACATGACGGCTCCGCCTCCCAAGGCGAATCCTGGACGAGGGCAGTTTGATGATGAGGACAGGAGAGAGCTGAGGAGGAAGCGGGTGTGCTTCACTTGTCGGGAGCCATGGGCACGAGGACACAGGTGTACGGCAGGGAAGGCACACTTCATTGAGGTCTTCTCCGAGAGCAGTGGAGAAGAGGATGAGGGAACACAGGGTTGCAGAGAGTCTGAGGATACACCTAGTGAGACACAGGACTCACCATCATTAGAGACCTCCTTGACCATGCCGGTTGATATCGTAGTGGAGGAGGTAGAGCCTACCCCGGTAGAGCCACCCACTGAGGTGATGACTGGAGCCATGTCCGAGTCTTCGGGTGGTAGCGGCACACGACAGATGGGTGAGGTATCAGGAGATATATCCACTATCGATGAGGCACTAGGAGATACAGAGGTATTGGACGATGATCGCAGACAGCGGTATCATCGGCTTCGGGCGGACCTTCGAGTTTTGAGGGAGAAGGTCGCGTCAGTACGGGAGACCGTTTTGTTGCAGGACCAGGAGCTGGAGGGTATGAGAGCGACTTGTGCCAAGTCGGCGGCCAAGTTGGTCCGCATTGGGGAACAACTGGATTCCCTGATGGTACAACCCGAGGGCACATGGCAGCATCAGATCATTCCCTTTCAGGCATGCATGGATGGGACTAGCAGTATTGTTGGATCATCTCTTCCCGTTGGAGATAGAGAGGAAGAGCCACCTAGTCAGGTCTCATATGTTGACTTGGATAGTGGTATGAGACGATCAGAGTTGCACAGGGTACAACAGCCACGTGTTGAGATTGGATGGCGAGAGATTTTGAGTTGGTACTCGGTGGAGCAGACTATGGATGAAGGGGAGGTCTCAAGGAGAGATCTCACTGGAGATGCACTTCGACACACCATGGGGTGCAATGACTTTCTTCCCTTCTCTCAAGAGCAGATAGAAGATGGGGGACATCTTCGGATGGATAACATCTCTCATGCTTGTGTTGGACATCCCTTGAGCCATACACATCATGATGGGAGGTTTTTGCCTACCACCTATTTGATTCTTGATAGGGTCTCATTGATCCTTGAGAAGTTTATACTTCAAAATCCCATGAAGGGCAAAATCAGAAATTTGATTTGGGAGGACGATAGCCCTCATGGGAGGAGTACCAGGATGAGGGGAAGGAGGCATCCACAATGTATTGAGTGGATGTGGTTGATGAGCAAGGAGCTAGGAGGCTATTTGCAGATCTATGACACCAGGCAGCAGGAGGCTTGGCTGCGCTGGTTACTCTTGAAAGAGTTTGGCCATCACTTGGCAAACACTCTTCCTAAGAGTAGGAGGAGGGGGAAAAGATGGATGGATACTTGCATCATGGAGCAGCATAGAGTATGGATGCATGGTGTTGATGTGTTACTCATATCATTCATTGTGTCTTCATCACATGAGTTGTTTGATGGAGGTATGGAGAGGCAACACAATGTCTTGTTGCTTGGGTTGTTCTTAGGAGAGCAAGGGCAGATTTGCTCTCACACTTTGTATGATGTTGCAGGAGAAGGAGATGGCACAATCTCCATGGCCTTTGATTGGGAAGCACTTCCACCTTGGGAGGTATCCCATATTTATTGCAGCATTATTAGAGGAGTCTTTGACAAGGAGCATGTCAAAGAACAGAGTCTTGTACTGACAGGAACTCATTTGCATGAGCTCACAGCGTTGTCACCTTGGAGCAGAATATTATGGAGGAAGCATGCGCAGCAGAGATATGGTGGATCTATAACCCATAGGTCCCAGGATCACTTCATATTTGTTGCACTTACAAGAAGTAATGATGATAGAGACATCTATGGCCTATTCTTCTTGACTTGGGTTTCCAAGCATAAGGAGGATTATCTTCTTGCACCACATGAGACCTTCGGCATTTCCTTCATTTTGCCGTTGATCATGTCTTCATTTGCTGATATATATCAGATTTGTATGGGAGGCTTGATTATGAGGGAGACACATGAGCTGGATGTATCCGTGAGTGGGAAAAATTCTCACAATTTCTGCACTACATGTTCTAATGGGAGCATGGGAGGAGGCATGGCCACCACTACTATGTATGCGTTCTCTTTTGATGTGGGCCATGAGATTGATATTTATAGCCATGGGCAAGTGTTTGGACCTATGTTGTTGTCATATTCAGCCATTTGCTATCCATTAGTAGATGTGTTGGATCTTGTACATTGCTTGCCATGTGATTTTCTGAGGTTGCAGTGGATGAGACTGCACTATGGTTTGTTTTGGGCCAACTTGTTCTTCATCGATGGAGGAACCTTCTATGGTGGATTGTTTTTCACTTTGCCATTGGAGGGCAATGATTTTGCAGCCCAGGATCAGCATAGACTCTACACTTGTCATGAGTGGAGAGAAGGACAGCATGAGGTAAGCTATGATGCTTGCCAAGTTCATATTTTCAACCCACCTTCATTACCAGAGCTTGAGGTGGAAGGAGATTTTTGGGAGTTGCCTTGTTGGGAGGTGGCTCATTTGGTCTGGATGATTGCTTGGAGATGGAGGATCCACAGGAGGGAGATATTTCTCATTATATTTTCGACTCCATGCCTTGATGGGAGAGAGATGATGAGCTGGTGCACAGTCGATGGGACAACTTACACAGCCATAGATGCAGAGCAGCAGCGGTCATGGTCTTCAGTCATAGCTAGAGGCCGTGAGCAGTCCGAGCCATGGGGCTTGTACGATTATTGGCCACAGTGGCGATGGGATCCGGGAGGACTATTGATTGGCTGGTACCATGAGAGGCCAGTTTGGGATCCTGGCATTGAGATATCCCTTCATGTCAGGGTGATGCAGGAGACAGAGAGGTTCAGTGGGACCCAGGCACATTTTGCAGTATCGGCAGGGAGCATCAGCTAGAGAGTAGGCTTGTTCAAGCATTGCTTGAGAACAAGCCATTTTTGCCGGATGAGGATGCCACTGGGGAGAGTGAGCAGATTTTACAGCATCCATCACTTCAGTTGCTTGAGGACAAGCAACGTTTTGCCGGGGGAGACTGTAATATTCCCAATTAGCCTTGCTAATTGGAATATTTCATTTTTGTTTAAATTTGCCGCTTTAGCTAGAAATAATAAATAAAGTGAGAAATAAGAGGGGTCACCTCACTTTAGTCACCTCACTTTATAAAATAAAGTGTTTTCCTAGTTGATTAACGTTATAACTTAAAGAGGGGGCCTTGGGGGTCCACACGTATATGAGGGGAGGCCTCACGCTGACCCAAGGGTAACCGCAAGGTGAAGGACGCAGTTAAGATTTTGGAGGGAGTTTAGCATTATAAAAGGAGGGGTTTCCACTTCATTTGGTATGCATATTTTGATATTGATATTGAGAGCTAGACTTTTGTCTGCTTCAGCACGCCGGTTGTTTAGTCGGTCTGCAGCACTGTTTAGTGCACGAGTGTCTCCGGTCGGAGATCTCACCCTTAGCCTCGGGGGACTTCGAGTGCCTGCCATGGTAAGGTTATTTCTGGTTTCACCCTTAGCTTCGGGGGACTTCGAGTGCCCGCCCTAGTAAGGTTTTGTTCTGAGTACACTTTTCAGTTCCAGTAGCAAAGCAGCAGCAGTTTCTGAAGCAAATCCGAGGAGGAGAAAGCCCTCTTGTGGCTGCGCAGTTCAGTGAGGAGAGGACGCTGTCTCATCAGGAGAGAGGACGCTGTTCTATTCGGGAGGGTGAGGACGCTGTCCCAGGGAGGACGCAGTCCAGATCTAGCAAGAGAAAACGCTGTCCAGGAGGAGGAAGAACGCTGACTAGCCCGGGAGTGAGGACGCTGTCTATTTCGGAAGGAAAGGGTTGCAGATCTGAAGGCCCATTGGTAGATCCAACCTGGAAAAGGGTAGATCTGAGCAGATACTTGCAGATCCAGTCTTGTATGTTGCAGATCTGGAGGTTTAGCACTAGATCCAGCTTGGGGAGTTGCAGATCTGAGGAGATATTGACAGATAGTCCGTATCCAGAAACACGCATCCAACCTTTTGGGGTTGCGTATCCGAGGAGATATTGCCTGCATCCAAGATAGATCCGAAGAGCTGTGCTGTGCGATCTAGCCTTGTGGGACGCAGATCTGGAGAGATAGTAGCAGATCCAGCCTTGTGTGACTCAGATCCAGCAGATCTGGGCAGAGAGGACGCAGATCCAGTCAGGGAGAACGCAGATCTGATGAGTAGGGTCTTTATGTGGGGTTCTGGCAGCATTTTTCAGTGTTTTCAGCCGTGAGGAGTTGGTTATCTCATCTGGAGGATTTGTGGGTAGATCCAGCCCTTTTGCCAGCATATTTCTTGAGTTTCTGAGCTGTTCCTGAAGGTACAGCGTTTTGTAGGAGGAGGGTTTCTGGGGGCGATTTTCGGAGGTGGTCCGTTTGGTAAATGGTTTCTGGGTTTTGTCCGGAGCAGTGAGTATAGGTGATCTGTAGATTTTTAGCTCATTCCGGCAAGGGGATCACCCTTCTTTCCGCTCCTTCCAAAGAATGGGATGCGCTTCAGAGTGTACTCATTTCTATTTTTCCGAGAGGGTCTCCACTGCCTAGGGCAAGGATAGGTGCACTCATTCTAATTATCTTGTACTCCTCTCTATGTACTTTCGCATTAATAAAATGGCCTGGCCTCTCGGTATTCTATGTCATTATTCGGATCCGATTCCAAGATTGTATTCTATATCTGTTAAATAAATTTCTGCTTATTATCAAGTATTTTTGGGGATATTGGCAGATTTTCTGAAGAAAGCCATGTGGATTTCCTGAAGAAACACATGTGGATTTTCTATGATTCTTACAATATATATTGCAATCTCTTATATAAAGAATTGTGGATCTGTTTTGGGTTCCTGTAGATAGTAATGCGGATATGCAGATTTATGAGAAGCGATATGCGGTCTAAACAAGTGCAATCAAATTGCAGACTTCAGGACTGATATTACAGATAAGAAAATTGTGGAATGAAGTCTGAATTTAAGACGTAAGATTGCGGATCCAGTATATAGATCAGGTTTGAAGAGATGTGTGGATATTGTGATATAAACTATAAAGTTAATCAACTAGAGTCTGATATGGTGTATATCTGCATAGAGTGTAAGTATTCTCAGCGTTCATAAGAAAGTAATATATATATTTCAAGTGAATATGAAATAAGAAGAAGTGTCCTGATAAGCAAAGACTAAGCCAAGGAAAATAGAAATAGAGACCGAGTTCTCTAAATGTTGGAGCAGATCAGTGTAAGACGGTGCAAATACAAAGGATCAATATTGGAAGCAGTCAAAGAAGCAGTTGTAAGGTCTTGGAAGTATTCATGGGTCAAGGGTCTAATTCTGGGTCACGATACTTGTCATCTGAAATCTATAAGAAGAATTTCATGTGGGGTTTCCTCTCGAAGAGGGAGAGGTTTTGCCCTAGCTGTAGGAGCCTAACTCTTGTGTCTCGTGTCTTTTGATAATTGACTTGATGAAAGATTTAATAAGAAGACATAAATAACTCAAGTAACATCACAAGTAATTATCAAGAAGAGAATTTTTTATTAATCACTAGCCCTCCTAATTCTCAACATGGTATCAGAGCTAAGGTGCTAAAGACAAAGGGCTATTTGACAAAGAGACACTAAAGGATCAAAATTCGATTTTCTAGAAAGCATCAAAGCGAAAGTCAAAGTCTACATTGTAAGGTCAAATCAGTTTGCAAGGAAATCTTTAAGCCATCTCAAGAAGACTTTCACCCTTATTCAAGGAATCCACACATCGAGGAGGTAATCTTTGACATCAAAGATTCTTGACATTGTTAGAAGACGAATCATTAAGCACCTCCCAACACTATTGAAGACATCTCTATTCTGAAGCAATCCTTGATCATCAAGGATCCAAGATCACCTCCTTTGAAATCAGTTTAAGAGGAAGTTCCTGCCATCATCTTCAGCAAGAAAGCTGATAGAAGAAGAAAAGCATCTACTCAAGTAAGTGTCCTTATGACTTCATGTGAATCTATCAAAATGTCTTCTTTGCAAATAGAGCATCAAAAATTTTCTTGCATAGAAGACAAGGACAATGAAGTCATGCCAAATACATGAAGGTGTGAGAAATCCTAGATCTGGATTCCTACTGCAACAAATCTGAATTACTTCTTCTATTATGTTACATAATTATTTCACTACTGTGAAATATCAAAGTAATTTCTGAAGCAATCTACACAAATAATGCTGCGGAAATAAATCTAAGTGCTGAAACAATCTGAACAAAATACAATGAAAAACATCCACATGTGACAGTTATTTTTGGACTAAGTCCCCGGAAAAACCCAACTTGGGAAAACCAGTGCAGCAGATTTGAGGGTTTGTATTATTAAGCAGTGGAATCTTGAATACAACTAGGGTGCCCTCATCCGGCAAAACCCTTGAGAGAAATCTAGACAATCTGGTGAGAATTGTGAGATATACCTCACTCAGCAAGTCTATGGCTGATCTGACAGCGTAAGTGAAGACCTCACTGCCTTTGCGTGATTTCCTACATTGGACTTCGTAAGCCTGCGTGGGCAAGCTGGAGGAACTGCGTCACCTTACTCTGGAACTGATCTAGCTAATCTAGGGTTGGATTTTGGCCCTCCTATCCTAGAAACCCTAACCTCTAGCTATCTCTGGACTGAATCCAAGAGACATTGCGCTGGTTCTGCATGATTCTATGCAGGAACTGCGTCACCTCTTTAGAAAACTGTGCTGTCTCTCTTCTGCGTAAATGCTGTCTCACTCTGAAATGTATTCTTGGTCCAACTGACCAATCTCTGCTTCTGCCCCTCTCTGGATCTGATCACTGAATCACAATCACTTAGCAAACCCTGCCCTAGTGATTTGATCCTTGATCAAAAGCTGTGTCTCCTCACACAAATTCGAAAATGCTCAATGGCTCAAGTGTCACAATATATTTTCTGTTGGACCTTCAACAACCAAGATTAAAACATAATCAAGGGCTAAGATTAACTTGGAGGTGATCCATGACTTTATCTAGAAGATTCACACTTAGTTTAATTAATACCTTTTAATTAATCAATTTCCCTAAGTTTAGACTTAGGAAAACATTAAAAAATGATTAATTATTTTAATTAAAACATCTCTAAGTGGAATTTTCCAAAACCATTTCTGGGTTTTATGGAATACATGTGTCCTAGCCTATATACAAGGTTACAAGTCTAGAGCACATCCGATGCTACCATAAATGAACACTCCCTCTTAGCGAGGAAAGTGCTCTAGCAAAACAACTCAATGTGCTGCTTCTGACTTTCGGAACATCTGCTGCTGTGCTGTTGATGCTACTCACCAACACTGCACAAGAAATTGCTGCATTTGCACTGCTGCTGCCAACTGCCATTGTACTGCAACTCCCTCTGAATTTTGCAATCATGCTGTTGCACTGAGTGAGCACTGTTCTGCACTGTGTGACCACTACTTTGCACTGCACTACCCCTCTGTGCACTGCGCTGCTGCTGCTACACTACTGCTTCAAAAAAACATCCGAAATTGGACAAGTAGATATGGAACTAAAAAATAAGACTGACTGCTGCTAGTTTCTGCACTAGCTCTTTGAAAATACTGCGCTGTTGTTGCTCTGCACTGTGTGAGCACTGCACTGCAGCACAATGCTGCACCGCGCTGCACTAGTGTGCACTGCGCTGCTGCTGCTCAATTGTTGATGCTGCTGCTCCCTCTCTGCGCTGATCAGGCTCTAGTACTGCTAGTCACTGCACTGTCTTCTCATCTTCCACTGCAACTGTCCATCTTGCTACTGTCTTTAGGCTGTCGTAGCTCACATGTGATCCAAGAGTTCTGAAATACTCAAGGATCTCGCCTGCTTGTAGCTTCTGGATCTACAAATCCAAGTCAACCCATTTCTCTCCTTTCAGAATATGAGCTAACATGGCACAATCTTTTTCTGCCTCAATCTTGGCAGCTCCTACTTGTGGATCTTCCTTTTCCTCTTTGTTCTTTTTCTTAAGAGGACTCTGTGTGGCATAATGCCCCATTTCTCCACACCGGAGGCACTTGATCTTGAACAGATATTTCTTCTTCTACTTTTGTTGCCCTTTTGATGCAAGGGTAGTGTTATCTTCTTCCTCCTTCTTGACCTTTGAACTGCTACTGCCATCCTCCAATTGGATTTTTAGGAGATCTCTCCTCAACTCTTCTTGCTGCAAAGCTGCCCCTATCGCTTCCCATCCTAGAAGTATTTCTCTGCCCAATATACTTTGGAGAAAGACTTGATAATCCTCTGAAACAGAGTTCAGTGTGAACCTTACTAGCTCTAAGTCTCTAAGAGCAAATCCTACTGCAGACAATTGATCTCGGTTTTCCTGAATCCGAGACAAGGAGTCAAAACACTCTCCCTTCTTCATCTTGATATTCTGCATCTTCTCTTCAAGGTACATCTTCCACTGCTCGGAAGATCCTTGGTATAGCTTTTCCATCCCTACCCACATCTCTCTAGCCGTGGTCTTTGCTGCTATGTGGGGTACAATATGATTCTTCACCCCATGTAGGATCAATCGCTTGGCTCTTGCCATATTCTTCTTGAATTGCCTCAGGTGTGCTACATCAAGAGGTTCTGCAACTGTGCTGTCTATGAGGGCCTTCAGATCATGCTCATCAAGGAGAAATTCTATCCTTGATTTCCAAATAACATAGTTGGAGGCACTCTCCAATCTATCTTGGTCATGCAGTCCATTGCTGGCCATCTCCTCAACTTGTCGAAATCTTCCTCTAACCCTCTGCTCAGCTAGACTTACGCACTCCTTGAGGAGTAAGTCACTGCTTCTACTGCTGTACGAGAAAAAGCTGAGTTTCTTTAAGTAAAAAACCCTCTGAGGTCAAGAAATCCCCAACTGTGTTTTTCAGAATTTTTCTGAATCTTATGCACCAGCTCTTACTGCTGTGCAGTAACTACGTCCTTCAACTACGCTGCCTCTTCTGCGACTGAAAAATCTTACCCCTCTGTCAACTCTCTCAGAGGGAGCCTTTTCTGTGCTAGAATGCCCTCCTGGCCTGGACATCATAATTTCTGGGAGGGTCTACTGTTGCTTACGCAGATCCCATACTTTTCAACGCTGATCTGCTGGTTCACTTGTGGTTCACTTGCACTTCAGCTTGAATAAGCTCTGATACCATGTGAGAAATCCTAGATCTGGATTCCTATTGCGACAAATCTGAATTACTTCTTCTATTATGTTACATAATTATTTCATTACTATGAAATATCAAAGTAATTTATGAAGTAGTCTACACAAATAATGCTGCGGAAGTAAATCTAAGTGCTAAAACAATCTAAACAAAATACAATGAAAAACATCCACATGTGACACAGTTATTTTTGGACTAAGTCCTCGAAAAAACCCAATTTGGGAAAACCAATGCAGCAGATCTGAGGGTTTGTATTATTAAGCAGCAAATTCTTGAATACAATTAGGGTGCCCACATCCGGCAAAACCATTGAGAGAAATCTAGACAATCTGGTGAGAATTGTGAGATATCTCACTCAGCAAGTCTCTGGCTGATCTTACAGCGTAAGTGAAGCCCTCACTGCCTCTGCGTGATTTCCTACGCTGGACTGCGTAAGCCTGCGTGGGCAAGCTGGAGGAATTGCGTCACCTTGCTCTGCAATAGATCTAGCTGATCTAGGGCTGGATTTTGGCCCTCCCGGCCTAGAAACCCTAACCTCTAGCTATCTCCGGACTGACTCCAAGAGACATTGTGTTGGTTCTGCATGATTCTCTACAGGAACTGCATCACCTCTTCAGAAGACTGCACTGTCTCTCTTTTGCATAATGTTGTCTCACTCTGAAATGTATTCTTGGTCCAATTGACCAATCTCTGCTTCTGCCCCTCTCTAGACCTGATCACTGAATCACAATCACTTAGCAAACCCTGCCCTAGTGATTTGATCCTTGATCAAAAGCTATTTCTCCTCACACAAACGAAAATGCTCAATGGCTCAAGTGTCACACTGTATTTTCCATAGGCGCCTCACCCTCCTTATATTCTTCTGTTGAACCTTCAACGACCAAGATTAAAACATAATCAGGGGCTAAGATTAACTTAGAGGTGATCCATGACTTTATCTAGAAGATTCACACTTAGTTTAATTAATACCCTTTAATTAATTAGTTTTCCTAAGTTTATACTTCGGAAAACATTAAAAAATGATTGATTATTTTAATAAAACCAACTCTAAGTGGAGTTTTCCAAAACCATTTTTGGGTTTTATGGAATACATGTGTCCTAGCCTATATACAAGGTTACAAGGCTAGAGTACATTCGATGCTACCATAAATCAATAGAAGGGAGATATAAGAGCCCAAAGGATTCTTACAGAATCCATACAAGACTCGATGTACCAAATCTAGAATCATCAAAAGAAATTTTTGAGAAATTGGTGGAGCTATTCTCTGTGAGTATTGTAGGAGAAGCAATCTCTCTAAGATCAACTGCAGGAGCTGGGAGAAGTAATGTCTGACACTGAGATGACTAAAGTGGTGCTGAATGCTCTGCCAGAAGAATGGGGAAACTTCAATTCAGGTTTGTACTAGAAGAAAGAAGCCACACCATTCAACAATTTAGGGTCTCTATGTAAAATAGAGGAAACAAGATTGAAAGCCGATGGTGTTACAGGATCAAGTGAAGGGAATCAAGCCTTTGCAACCACGTCGAGAAAGAAAGGAAGATTCGGTAAGTTTGGTCCTCAGAATAGTATGGACAAAGCACGATGCTTTGGATGTGATGAATGTGGGCATTATAAAAGTGATTGTCCTAAATTTGAAAGGGACAAGCGAAATAGGGAAGAAGCCCATATCTCAGAAATGAGAGAAGAACCTGATGCAAAGAAGAAGTGAGGGATCTCCACTATGATTCGGATCATCTTCTCCTCTAAGTGATTTATGTTGTTTGTATGATAAGAAGTAGTGCAACATCCTAATAAAAGCATGATAGGAGTTCTTGGTAAAAAAATTCCTGGAAAATCTTTCTGATAACAATACTGATGGAAAGCAGTCATCTAGATCAAGGGTCATCATGGAAACATAATTCTGGGATGTGATGACATATGAATGAAGCAAGTAAACGGAATGAAGCTCTTCATTCTAGTAAATGTTAAAACTGCTAAAGGATGACTCATATGCTGAGGTATGAGGTATGTATATATTTATATGTTGACACTGGATGTTGTGAAGTCATGTCATATGGTTGCAGGTAATAGACTTCTATATTTAGAAGTATGATCTATGAAGGAGGATCTCTCGGTGCACTAACAGATGAAATCAACATAATATATATATCTTCATGCAATATGAGGTGGCTATATATGAACAAGGAACTGGAAAATGTGTAAGTTCTTGAGAATGAAGAATGTGCAGAAAGGAAGAGATCATGAAATGCAACCATGTCAAGAGGCAGTTATCATCCGGAAGCCAAGAAGATGTGACTAGGAGATCTCCTGGGAGGATATGTAGACTCTGACAGAAGTCTGGTAAAGAGGAAGACCCTTGACCAAACATATCATTAGGAGATGTGTCAATCTGAATAAAAGATGTCGATGCCTATAGGAAGATGTCATGGTGAAAGATCATCACTGAGGTAACTTCTGTTTTAAAAGTTCATATATATATATATATATGTTTATCTGGATAAATTTGTGCAGGGCTGCTAATCATGAGAAAGGATGTATGATCCTTGGAGATGATTTGAAGGAAAGCAACATGGCATAACGGTGAACCATATGAGAAAGACAGTTGAATCACTTTCTGGTAGATGACATGACTCATGAATGAAAATGATGGATGATCTATGCCCTTTGGAGCTAAAGTTGAAGATTCCTTAATATCGAAATCCATGACATCGAGGGGAGGAATTCTTCATGAGCACCTGGGTGTCTCACCATTGCTGTTGCAGGTCCTTGATTAAGAGGGAGCCTGGTGATCAGTTTCTTACTTGGAAGAAACTGGGTAATTCCTAAGAATGAGCTTAAGTACATTCCTTATACAGGAATGAGTACATTCCCTTGTGGAATAGGTCCTCCCTGGTTGAGAGGGAGAGATAGACACATCATTCTGGTCTTCACTTGGGAAGACAGAATGGAGGATTGGGTAATCATCTAGCATTCGATAATCTTTGAGAATGTTCTAGGGCATTCAAGATAAGAGTAGTTGTGGACCGATATTCTTTGAGGGCTAGCTACGTAGGAGAAGAATAGTCCAAGAAGGTCATACTTTGGGAACACTCGGGTGGAGTATGTACCTTGGAGAGACAATGACTATGGTGTCTATAAGTCATGTGTCTCGCCAACATTATAGCCCATTGTCTCGTTGAGAGATGGGGTTGTTAGTCAAGGCCTTGCACTAGGACAATTCTGGTTGATATGATGCTATATAGATGCGATTACCAATCCGATTCTTCTTATGAGATTCTTCAGTTTGAATGTGACCATGTACCTGTATGAATACCTCCCTAGTTAAGAGGGAGTGTTGAAAAGTGTCACTAGGTCGGTCTTCATATTGACTATGTAATTATGTAATGAAGAAGATGTTGAGAATTTGTAGCGCTAGTGATTAACTCAAATTCTCTTCTTGATAATTACTTGTGAGCTTGCTTATGTATTCTTATTTCACTTAATTAATCTTTCATCAAGTCAATTATCAAAGCACTAGTCAAATGTAGAGACAAAATAGTTTTCACTTGTAACTGAACATCTTAAAATGTAGTTAGGAAGGTAAATCTCTGATTTACCTTCCTCACTTTCTACCACCTTTAGATCACTGTTTTGACAAGTTCTTTCCTTAGATACTTTACAATCATAGATGTTCTTACTGTACTCTTTCTGCACCTTCAGTCATTGTGTACCTTCAGTCATCATCGAACCTTCAGTTATCATTATCGTACCTTCAGTAAGTTATACTTCATGCTGTACTAAACTTGTCTTTATGTCCGCAGCCTTTTAGATGTTATATAACCTTAGATAGATCTGCACTAGTTGCTCCCTTTTCCACGCTATCAACCTGAGTCTTGTCCGCAAAAACTTAGGTGATCCGCATTCTTTTATCTGCTGTACAACCTTAGACAAGTCTGCAATTCTTATTGACCGAAAATCTCAGACATATCTCTGTTCTGTTCACTGTCATTTATGCGAAGTTTTCTGGCCTATTTATAGTTATTCGACCCTATAATTAGCCGACCTATTAAGTGAACTGTTGGGACATAATTTGAGCCGACCTTTCCAGCATTTTTCAAGCCGACTTTACAAGGTTTATCTCTAGCACCTTGTCCACTGTTTATAGGTTATTTATCTTTGTCTCCTTCTTTTCATAATTACATAGTCAACATGAAGACCAACCTAGTTACATTTTACAACACTCCCTCTTAAGTAGGGAGGTATTCATATAGTTACATGATCACTTTCAAACTAAAGAATCTCATAAGAAAAATCGGATTGGTAATCGCATCTGTATAGCATCATTTCAACCAGCATTGTACTAGTGCAAGGCCTTGACTAACAACCCCATCTCTTCAACGAGACAATGGGCTTCAATGCTGGCGAGACACATGACTTATAGACACCTTTGTCATTGTCTCTCCAAGGTACATACTCCACCCGGGTGTTCCCAAAGTATGACCTTCCTGGACTATTCTTCTCTTGGGTAGCTAGCCCTCAAAGAATATCGGTCCTCGACTACTCTTATCTTGAATGCCCGATCACATTCTCAAAGAGTATCGAATGCCAGATGATTACCCAATCCTCCATTCTGTCTTCCCAAGACCAGAATGATGTGTCTATCTCTTCCTCCCAGGGAGGACTTATTCCACAAGGGAATGTACTCATTCTTATACAAAGAATGTATTTAAGCTCATCCTTAGGAATTACCAAGTTTCTTTCAAGTAAGAAACTTACCATCAGGCTCCCTCTTAACCAGGGACCTCCAACAACAATGGTGAGACACCCAACTGCTCATGAAGAATTCCTGTCCTCGATGTCATGGATTTCGGTATTGAGGAATCTCCATCTTTTAGCTTCATAGGGCACAGATCATTCATCACTTCCATCTTGAGTCTTGTCAGCTATCAGAGTGATTCACTAGACTTCCTTATCTGGTCCAATATTGTGCCATGCTGCTTTCCTTCGAATCATCTCCCAGGATCATACATCCTTTCTCATGATTAGCACTTCGCACGTTCCAAGGTTAATGAGCGATAAGAAGGAGCGCCACTTTTAGAAGCTTTCGGTCCTGAGTGTTTTCTGAGCGTTTTTATATATATATATTATTTTTATATTTTGATGCATATATGTCAACAAAAACATGTAGAATGATGAATTAGACATAAAAAACATAAAAACATAGATTGAATCATATAACATCAATCATCTAGAAGTTATAATCTTCATCAACCACTACCACGAAAGTTAAAGCATACAACATATTGACTCTAAATCATCAATTCAAGGTTTCAAGCTTTCAAAATTCAATATATAACATTTATCATCATTGATATATAACATTTATCATCATTGATTTCAAATTTCATATCTAACATTTATCATCATTGATATATAACATTTATCATCATTGATTCATTGATTTCAAAATTCATATATTTATCATCATTGATATATAACATTTATCATCATTGATATATAACATTTATCATCATTGATTCATTGATTTCAAAATTCAATATATAACATTTATCATCATTGATTCATTGATCACCATATAACTTTCATGAAGCATCATATTCATAATTCATAATGACTTGTAAACAATAAACTTATAAATGCCAACTTCAAAGTTTCACCTTTCAAATTCAAACTTCAAACTTAAATTGTCATTAAATATATGAAATCAGAAAGAGTCAAGTTTCAACTGTTCAACTGTCAACAACAATTAGAAAAGACTAATAAACAACAAATCTATTTTATCTCCTGGCTGGCCCCTTGCCACGCCCACAAGAAATGTCTAATTTGTGCGAGCCACGAGGAAATGATGGTCTTCTAGTACTCTCAGGAGTACCACGACCATGACTAGAAGGTGGAGGTTGGATCTGCAAGGGAACAATAGTGTGATATCGAGAACTGGCGCTGGCACCCGCACTGCTACCAGTAGATGGTGGGACTGGCCCTGTGTGTGGCGGTGCTGCTGATGCTTCATCATCATCCCTAAAAAGTTCTGCTTCCAATTCTTCCATATGTACCGTGCCGTCCTCCAAATTATCATCCTCTAGGTTGTTGTCCCAGACTTTGTATGATTGATCCTCATTTGCCCGATCACAGTAATGGCTCAACAACCTCAAGTTGTAATGCACATAAACCAAGCTTTCAGCTCGGTTTTCATTCAGCCTGTTTCTTCTCACATTGTGTATGAAGCTGTAGGTGCTCCAACACCTCTCTACAGAAGAAGTGTTCACAACCTGTGAAAGAACTTTTTTAGCCAACTTTGGCAAAAGTCCCATGCCGCCATATGCTTCCCACCATGTGATAGCATCAAATCTGTGCTCGTCTTCCACTGCATGGAAAGAACCAAAGTTAGCAGTTCAACTGAAGTATTTGCCTAATTCAAGGCGCAATCTAGCACACTCCTCCCTGTCAGGTACCAACTTGTCCAATGCCTTCATGTACCCCTCTTGTACTTCTGGATTTGTGTGAGCATAGTTATTAAAACCGGAACCGGTGACCGGACCGGTGGACCTAATGAACCAGGTTTCTAACCGGAACTGGTCTAACCGGGAGCGGTCAGATCTCAATGAACCGGTTTTAAAAAAAATACATTAAGTAATTATTTTTTAATAAAAAAAACTATTTTAAAGATTTGCAACCATGATTCCAAGCCAATAGAGACAAAATATGCAAAGTTTGCTCATTTATATACCGTGCAAAGGTGTATATATCAAAATGGCACCGAGTGCAATACATATCATCGAAAAATACATAAGCAATGAGGCTCCAAATGGCCCATAAAGTCCAAAAACAATGCTACAAGCTATGAGGCCATTGGCCTAATACAAGACTACATATTAGTGATCAACAACATGATCACTCCTCATCATGATCAAAATCATCACTATTACTAGACAAGGGATCATCAACATGAGCTACATAAATAATATGGCTCAAAGTTTGAGGACTCCTAAAACTCCTCTACAACTTTAGTAGTAGTAGTAGTAGCAAAAATAGACATCAAAACTACAAATCAACGAGCAACATGGTCTCTCATGAAACTCATCATTGATTCATCGCTACTAGAAATGGGATCATCAACAAGAGATACATAAACATCATCTAGCTCAAAGTCTTCAGACTTGGATTGCTCAACCTTATAACATGATAGAAATTGAAAAAGTATAACATGCCTAACCAATGATTTTGGTTTGAGTGAAGGGTTCATCTCCTCAACCTTAAAATGCGGTAGAAAAATATTAGCATGCCTAACCAGTTGTTTTCCTTTGATTGAAGGGTACATCAAGGTTCTTAAAGGATTTCATGCTCTTGATCAAATGCCAATATCATACCCTTACACATGATAGAATCAAATGGAAACATTGCAAATTCCCAAACCATGAAACCCTGAAAACCATTAAGTCTGCTGAATTTTGAGTGAAACCTAAAATTCTAATTTCTCCATATGAAATCCAATGAGGTCGAAACCACTCTTAAACATCCTGAGTCATTTCATGGTAATGTTAAAAATTTAAGTAAAAGTCACTTTTACTTTAAGAATTTAACATTACCATGAAATGTCAATGCTTCCCTTACCTCCACATCAGCCCTAAAACCCATTTCTGGCCCTAAACAAATCGTTTTTTTCATTGAAAAAAATTTCCGCCCAGTGGGAAGCGTTTTTTGTTTCGGGGAGCGTTCGGGAGCGAACGCTCCCCGAGCGCTTCCGACGTTTAAAAAACACTCCCGAAGCGGATTTTAAACGCCGGAAGTGCTCGAGGAGCGTTCGCTCCCGAGCGTTTCCGGAAACGCTCCCGAAAAGGCAGGGAGCGTTTTAACAGGTTCGGAAACGCGCTCCCGAAAACGCTCCCCTCAGGAAGCGTTTTCGGGAGCGCGTTTCCGAACGCTCCCAAAACGCTCCCGCACGGAGCGCGTTTCGGGAGCGGAAACGAGAGGGGGGGGACGTTTCCCCGCAACCTAGACAAATTCATTCAGATAAGCATTTACATATGAACCTTTTAAAAAAAAAGTTACCTTAGTGATGATCTTTCACCATGACATCTTCCTGTAAGCATCGGCATCCTTCATACAGATTGACACATCTAATGATATGTTTTTCCAAGGGTCTTCTTCTTTACCAAACTTCCATCAGAGTCTACATATCTTTCCAGGAGATCTCCTAGTCACATCTTATCGGCCTCTGGATGATAACTACCTCTTGACATGGTTGCATTTCATGATCTCTTCCTCTTTGCACATTCTTGATTCCGAGGAACGTACAACTTTCCTAGTTTCTCGTTCACATACAACCACCTCATATTCCATGAGGACATATTATGTTGATTTCATCTGTCCGTGCATTGAGAGATACTCCTCCATAGATCATACTTCTAAGTACAGAAGTCCATTACCTACAACAACATGACATGACTTCAAAACATCCAATGTCAGCATTTAAATATATACATACCTCATACCTTTTTCCCTTGAGTCATCCTGTAGCAATTTCTCAAGAATGAAGAGCTTCATTCCCTTGGCCTGCTTCATCAATATGTCATCACATCTAGAAATATGTTTCCATGATGACCCTTGCTCTTGATGACTGCTTTACATTAGTAATGTTTGTCAAAGAGGTTTTCCCGGAGCTGATTCACCGAGAGCTCCTACCATGCTTAGATCAGGATGCTACATTATCACATAACCAACATAAGTCAATTTCTTATTCATAAGTTTATGAGATTTTCTTTGAATCTTCTTTTTATTTCTCCTATTGAGATTGCCCCTTTAGGACCAACTTTCTTGTTATGTCCATAAGTCTTCCACTTAAACTTTCCTTTTTCTTCGGTGAATGTTTGAGCTTTTATCCTTTCAACATTTTTGCCCTAGATTTGTCTTTTTCCATCTAGCATAGAGATCACAAGTTGAATGAGGTAATTTTCTTGTCTATTTGTTATGTTTTCCATCTTATCATCTTTTCCAGATCGCACAGTTGATATCCCTTCATTCTTTGATACTTCAATTTTGTATAAATCAGGTCTAAGTGACATAACCTTATTTATTGCATAGAATAGTTCTTTCAGCTTATCATGTATTCTCTTGATGTCTTCAATTCTTCATAGACAGAGGGATGTGAGGATTTTGACTGATTCCATAAGAATCCTTTGAGCCCTTCTATCCCTTTCCATGTATTCAGATAAATCTTGACCTATATAGTCTTTCCATGACTTTACTGTCTTCGAGGACTGTGACTATCCTCCTTATGCAAGGATTCTTTGTAGCCCAACCAGCTCATAGAACTCCCTGCAAAAACAAAGTCATTTAACCAAATTTGATTATAGAATGAAAATACTTACTTGATAAGTGACAAGTCTTCAGCTTGATTGCTTTAGTTGTAATAGCACTGAGAGTGAATGGTTTTTCACCAAACTGTGGTCTTCATCATATCACCGAATTGTATCTATTGTCCGAACTGTGTGTGCACTTAAAACAATAGAGATACCATCGAGACATAGAGACTTTTGTTCAAAGCTTCAGTTACTGCAATTGCACCGAATCTGAGATGATGTTTGAGCTGTATGTAAGTGATCCGAGAATGTATCACCAAGACTGCAATTTTTGAACTGTGTTCTTAGGACTGTAATTGATCTCTGAAAATTCAGGGAATTCGATCTGTATTAACCCATCCGAATTGTACGTAGGAAACTTCAGTGTGTTATAGTGCTGAAACAGTGAGGATATTTCACTGTGGTGTTGAAACTTTGCCCAGGTTCTAAGCTCCAAATGGCACTAAGATCTACAGTAGAGAATGGCACCATACATTCTTTTTGAAGGTATCTGAATTGTAGTTGAATTCAGTGATCAGAAAATTTGATGCTTGTTGCTTTGACACCCTTTGCTTAAATGCCATTCTTGAAAACTGATCCTTGAGTGTCTCTTTGATTAGATGCCCTTCTCTAGCACTATAGCTCTGAAACCATGTTGAGAATTTGTAGTGCTAGTGATTAACTCAAATTCTCTTCTTATTAATTACTTGTGAGCTTGCTTATGTATTTTTATTTCACTTAATCAATCTTTCATCAAGTCAATTATCAAAGCACTAGTCAAATGTAGAGACAAAATAGTTTTCACTTGTAACTGAGCATCTTGAAATGTAGTTAGGAAGGTAAATCTCTGATTTACCTTCCTCACTTCTACCACCTTTAGATCACTGTTTTGACAAGTTCTTTCCTTAGATACTTTACAATCAGAGATGTTCTTACTGTACTCTTTCTGCACCTTCAGTCATTGCATACCTTCAATCATCATCGAACCTTCAGTCATCATCATTGTACCTTCAGTAAACTATACTTCAAGCTGTACTGAACTTGTCCTTATGTCCGCAGCCTTTTAGATGTTATATAACCTTAGATAGATCCACACTAGCTGCTCCCTTTTCCACGCTGTCAACCTCAGTCTTGTCCACAAAAACTTAGGTGATCCGCATTTTTTTATCTGCTGTACAACCTTAGGCAAGTCTGCAATTCTTGTTGACCGAAAATCTCAGACATCTCTGTTCTGTTCACTGTCATTTATGCGAAGTTTTCTGGCCTATTTATAGTTATTCGACCCTATAATTAGCTGACCTATTAAGTGAACTGTTGGGACATAATTTGAACCAACCTTTCCAGCATTTTTCAAGCTGACTTTACAAGGTTTATCTTCAGCATCTTGTCCACTGTTTATAGGCTGTTTATCTTTGTCTCCTTCTTTTCATAATTACATAGTCAACATGAAGACCGACCTAATTACATTTTACAACAGAAGACAAATATAATAAAATGTATTTTGTACTTGCTTCATGGGTTTCATGAGAAAGATTTTATTATAGGTTAAATAAACTTCTTCTTGATGTCTATCTAGGGTTTTGTCTTCTAGATAAAAATGTAATTAAGTGTCATTTATATATGAAGGACCTAGTCAAAAGAGATGCTCCAAGACCTTGCAAAAGAATTCGTGAAAGAATGGCTTGAATCTGACTTAACTCAACGCTGGAAATAGATGATGAAAGTCAACCCATATGCAGCTACACACAGCCTAATTATCAGGTGAGAAGTCAGCCTTCTAGTTGACTGTATGGTCGGCCTAATAGACTGGACACGTGCACTATATATCCACACCTCTGTGGTTGATTTGAATTTTTTTTTTTTTTTCGGTGGTCTCTGTAACATAAAAGTGCGGGCTCTCTCAGTAATATAAGTGCGGATATCCTAAAGAATTGAAGTGCGGATCTCTTGAAGAAAGACGTGCGGATATCATAAAAGAATTGAAGTGCGGATCTCCTGAAGAAAGACGTGCGGAACTCTTGAAGAAAGACGTACGGATTTTTTGAAGAAAGACATGTGGATTTCCTGAAGAAACACATGCAGATTTTCTGTGATTCTTACAGTATATATTGCAATCTGTTATATAAATAATTGCGGATCTGTTTTGGGTTTCTGTAGATAGTAATGCGGATATGCGAATTTATGAGAAGCGATATGCGGTCTAAACAAGTGCAATCAAATTGCGGACTTCAGGACTGATATTACAGATAAGAAAATTGCAGAATGAAGTCTGAATTTAAGACATAGGATTGCTGATCCAGTATACAGATCAGGTTTGAAGAGGTGTGGATACTGTGATATAAACTGCCGAGTTAATCAACTAGAGTCTGATATGGTGTATATCTGCATAGAGTGTAGGTAAATGAAAGGAAGGTAAATCAGAGATTTACCTTCTTATTCTCAGCATTCATAAGAAAGTAATATATATATATTTCAAGTGAATATGAAGTAAGAAGCAGTGCCCTGATAAGCAAAGACTAAGCCAAGGAAAATAGAAGTAGAGACCAAGTTCTCTAAATGTCGGAGCAGATCAGTGTAAGACGGTGCAAATACAAGGATCAATATTGGAAGCAGTCAAAGAAGCAGTTGTAAGGTCTTGGAAGTATTCATGGGTCAAGGGTCTAATTCTGGGTCACGGTACTTGTCATTTGAAATCTATAAGAAGAATTTCTCGTGGGTTTTCCTCTCCAAGAGGGAGAGTTTTTGCCCTGGCTGTAGGAGCCTAACTCTTGTGTCTCGTGTCTTTTGATAATTGACTTGATGAAAGATTTAATAAGAATACATACGTAACTCAAGTAACATCACAATTAATTATCAAGAAGAGATTTTTTTATTAATCACTAGCCCTCCAAATTCTCAACAATGATGTCACCTTCGACGAAGATGCTGCCCTCAGGGAGGTTAGAGAGCTTCCTATCTCAAAGGAAGACAATGAAGAAGAAGAAGCAGGAAAGAAGGAAGAACTGAAGGATGAATCGATGCGCGATGTTGAAGGTCCGATGGATCCTATAGATCCACCTTCTTCAAATAAAAGGAGACCCTCATGGCTTAGAGACACTCTTTAAGATGCCAAGAGACATATTGCTGCAAGGGGAACATTCTGTGAAAGTAAAAAGCCGAATAGATACCAAGGGTACCTAGCAGCCATGAGCACCATCGTACAAACCGAGCCTGGAACATTTGAAGAAGCCATGAAGCATCAAGTTTGGAAGGATGCTATGAACGAGGAATATGAGTCGATCATGAAAAATGATGTCTAGGATGTGGTCCTTAGATCGAAGGACAAATCTGTTGTCATCTCGAAATGGCTCTACAAGATCAAGCATGGAGTCGATGGAAGTGCTGAAAAATTCAAGGCAAGATTTGTTGCCCAAGGCCTCTCTCAAAAGGGAGGCATAGGTTATGATGAAATATTTGCACCTGTTACCCGCTACACCACAATCCGATCGATCATTGCCCTTGCTGCATCGCAAGGATGGAGTCTACATCAGATGGATGTCAAGACTGCCTTCTTACATGGCTCAATCAAGGAAGAGGTCTATGTGGAACAACCTTTGGGGTTCGAAGTTCGAGATAGAGACACACATGTATGCAGGTTGAAGAATTCCCTCTATGGGTTGAAGCAAGCCCTCAGGGCTTGGTATGAGAGGATCGATAGCTACTTGATGAAGCTAGGCTTTACTCGAAGTGATGTTGATCCAAATGTTTACTTTAAGGTTGATAATGACAAGCCTCTCATTCTGGTTCTCTATGTGGATGATCTCTTCCTGACATGTGATGACCCTCTCATTCATCTATGTAAGAGGGAGCTAGCTTACGAGTTTGACATGAAGGACCTATGATTGATGCACTATTTCCTAGAACAGGAGGGCTGGCAAAAGCCAAGTGAGATTTTTCCTTTCTCGAGGAAAATATGTTGTGAAGCTGCTGGAAAGATTTGGGATGGTGGACTGCAAGTCCGTGACTACTCCAATGGAACTCAACTTTAAGAAGTTGTGTGGAATTGCTGCTAGGCCCGATTTGGGAAATCCCACCTTGTATCGTCAAGTCGTGCGGGCCTTGATGTTTTTGGTGAACTCATATCCAGACATATGTTTTCCTGTGAACACGCTGAGTCAATACATAATCGATCCTCATCACATTCACTGGATTGGTGCCAAGAATCTCTTGAGATATGTCTGAGGCACAATCAATTGTGGGCTGAGATACACTGCCGGGGGTAGGAGGCTCCATGGATATACCGATGTCGATTGGGCAGGCAGTGTGGTGGATCGTAAAAGCACATCTGGATGTTGCTTCACCCTACGTTCTGCTTCGATCTCTTGGATGAGCAGGAAGTAGAAATCGGTTGCTTTGAGCACCACCGAGGCCGAATACATTGCGACAAGTATGGACTGTTGTGAAGTTGTTTGATTGAGAAAGCTCTTCAGTGAGATGTTTGGGCATGTGCTGGATACCAAAGTTGGATTCGTCTTTCTGAGAATCCCGTGTTCCATGACCGATCCAAGCATATTGATATCAGGTACCACTTTGTCCAGGACATGGTATAGTGAGGCGCTGTAAGGCTCCATCACATTGGGACTGATGAGCAGGTTGCAAATATTCTCACGAAGCCCTTGGGGAATGTCAAATTCTCAACCTTTCGTGAGAAGCTTGGTATCGTGGACAAACCCTATTATGATGGTCCTGCTCAACATTGCACGAAGTGGGGACGAAGCGGGGACGCGAAAGCGTCATTTCCAAAAAATCTAGGAAGCGAAGCGTCTCGGAAGTGTCTATTATATATGTATTTTTTTATTTTTATTTGTTTTGCATTTATATTAAAAAAACATCCAAAATACCAAATTAATTGTAGAAGATATGGAAGCATGCATATTTGTACATAAATCAAGATAGATATGACATCCATTGTACATTAATGATTAATTATTTGAGCATCAACCATCTATAATCTAGATTCTTCTCCTCTTGTCTAGCCTTTGCCTCTACCTCGATTATCTAGGGACATTAGTCAAAATTGCCCAGTTTTGATCAAACTACCTAATGCAAGCCTTAAAATATGGTAGAAAGAACTTAACATGCTTGATCGATTATTTTGACTTGATTGAAATGCAATTTTTTGCTAACGACATGACAAAGGAGTTCAACAATTAACATCGTGAACACTAGGGTACATATAGGGCTTGGTGCTCTTGATTAAATGCTAATCACATACCCTCATACATGATATAATCTAATGACATGCCACCATACCATTGATCCTGAATTCCTGAAAACTGTTAAGTCTGCTGAATTTTGAATAGGATATGAAATTCTATTTTCTCCATATGAAGTCCGATAAGGCTGGAACCACTCTCAAACATCCTGAGTCATTTCATGGTAATGTTAAAAATTTAAGTAAAAGTCATCCTTTTACTTTAAGAATTTAACATTACCATGAGGGAGCATCTAAGAAACATCTAAGGAGGTAAAAGAGAGCTTATATTGTTTTCATCCTATCCCTAAATCAACACTAACTCACCTTCTAACCCAACCAAAGACAAAAATAAAAAAATAAATAAAAAAAATCGCTTTTCTGAGCTGCGTTAGTCGGATCCGTATGGCGCTGTACGGAACCGCTGGCGATCTGTCGTACGAAACGCGGATCCACTGTACTGAACCGCGGATCCAGCCGTACGTTCCAAAAAAAACTCGGAAATGCAAATTTTTTTCTGAAACGCGTTTCAGGGGGCGGATCCTGTACGATTCCGTACGGACCACATTTCGGGGGTTGGAGTCGGGGGGGGGGGGGGTGGGGACGTTTCTTGCAATATTGGTCCTACTTGAGTTGGACTATGAGCTCTGGGAACTCTAGGGGGCTTGGGGTTAGCTACTTGGACCTATAAACAACTAGAGGGCTAGGTTCGCCTTACCTTGTTGGTGTGCTACTCCCCACCGTTATGATATTGAGCTGGTTCACCCTCTCTTTGATCTATGCCTCACATGCATCCTACACATGTAGTTCGGGACTCACGGGAAGTACCTCTCATCTGGCCAATAAGTTGGGAAATGAGGATAGAGACCATAGCATTATCGATGGATGCATCGTGTATTGTTGTACTCTCTATGTCTAGGATGGGTTATGTGTTGAGATTTTGGGTAGCATCAGATGTGCTCTAGCTCCGAAACTTTGTGGAGAGGCTAGAACATATGAGATCTCCAAGACCCAAAAATCGTTTGGAGAAATTCCACCCGATGTGAAAATTATTCAATAAATTAATTATTTTAATGGAGACCCTAAGTCTAACTTAGGGAAATTAAATAATTAAAGGGAATTAATTTAAACATGTGGGTGAGAATGTTCTAAGTAACGAGAATCAAGTCTTCTCTAATCTTAGTCGTCGATTAGAGATTTGATCACGACTATTGATTCGTCAATTGGAAAAGTATTAAAGGAAGGCTTGGGGTTAGTTGGAAGACACATAGAGCGGTAGCACTTGAGCTAAGTCGAAATTTTGGGGCTCGGTTTGCTAAGAATTTTCGAGTGAGCTTGCAGTGCTGGTGAGGGGTAGATCAGAGAGGGATTATTTAGATCCGAGGCCGAGAATACATAGGCAGAGAGGCAGATCCGTACCAAGCAGCATAGAGACCCAGCAGGAGGGACGCATCCCAGCCAGGCTCATGCAGAGGTAGCGCAGAGGCTAACACAGGTCCTTCAGGGGAACGCATAGGCAACGCTGAGCCTAGAGGGGTAACGCAGGAGCATCCTGTGTTGCGCAGAGGCTCTAGCAGCTATGCAGAGTTGACACAGTGCCGGGAGAGGCAGTGTTGGGATTTCCAGTGGGCCATAAAGGGCTTGTGAAGGTGTGAAGCCTCACTTGAATCAGCCATATTTTCCGTGTTTGAGTGTTAGAGGTACATTTGCCGTGATTTATCTGTCGGGCAAACCACTGCTGGTTCCGTTGATTGTATTCAGATATTCTGCTTAATAAACAAACCCTCAAAGCGCTGCTGCACCAATTTTCGCGTATTGGGTTTTTTCGGGGACATTGTCCAAAAGATACTGTGTCCTTTGTCATGTGTGCGTTATGCTTCAGTAAATGATCTGTATGTATGTGTAGGCTGCAGTTGTGTTTACTTTGATATTTTACTGAATATTTCAGAAAACAACTTGTTAATTAAATCAAACAAGTAGGAGAAGTAAATCAAGATATTGCAGTAGGGTTTCTATATTCAGAAAATTTCACATGGTATCAGAGCGATTGTAGATCAAGTTGAAGCCATCAACATAGGGCTGAAGATTGTTTTGCTGCAGGAGGCAGCTGAAGCGGCACATATTCAGAAAGAGGCAACGAAACACCAGAGGGACAACGCAAAGACCTAACAGGGGTGACGCAGAGCTTCTCTGCTCACGCAGAGCTGACATAGAGGCTGATGCAGGTCTAGAAGGGTGACACAGAGCCTGTCAAGCTCACGCTGAGCTGATGCAGAGGTTGATGCAGGCCCAAGAGGGTGACACAGTCCAAGAGGGAGTGATGTTGTTGCTGGAAGTACAGTTTTCTGATCTTGAAAGTTGCTGGTGGGGAATTGTTTCTGCCGGTGACAAACAGTGGC
Source organism: Pinus albicaulis (assembly GCA_034641835.2). NCBI lineage: Eukaryota > Viridiplantae > Streptophyta > Pinopsida > Pinales > Pinaceae > Pinus > Pinus albicaulis. The sequence continues at coordinate 1,233,874,020 of CM076570.1, read as the reverse complement.
TAGCAGGGTTGACAAAGTAAGGGGAAACAGTTCCTCAATAGATTTTCTAGCTAAGAAATCTGAGATTCGATCAAGTGGAGTGATTGTAGAGGGCTGATTCGACAGAATTGGTGAAGGATTTCTGGGAGGGAAATAATTTGTTAGAGGGAGAATATTCTCTAGAGGGTTTCTATCGCCAAGAAACCCAAATCCGGTCAATTGCTGAGTGTAGCAGCAGTAGAAGGGAGAAGAGCACTTGCTTCGACAATTGAGCAGAGATGGCCCCACATGGATTGAGAGATCAAGATAGGTTAGACGATGTGTCTAACTTTGCCATTTGGAAAGCCAGAATCATGTCAATTCTTGAAGAATATGGCATCAGAGATCATGCTGAGAACGTACTGGCTGTTCCAATCGATGCTGCTCTCATAGCAAAGTTTAATGAAAATCAAGCGCGGGCGAAACACTTGAGCATGGATGGAGTGAAAGATCGCGTGGTTCTGCATATTGCCGAGAAGAAGACAACAAACGAGGTGTGTATGACATTAACCACGTCGTGTCAAGGCAACTCCATCCAACGAAAGATGCTTCTAGAGAATTAGATGTGGTTGTTCCAAATGCACAAGGGAGAGGAGATCTATCCTTTCCTCTTTAGATTACAGAATATTTGAGACCAACTGATTGCCATGGGGGCAACTCTTGATGATGGACTCATGGTGAGGACTGCCCTGAATGCAATCACCAATGATTGGGAGACCTTTGTTCAAAGTATCTTGGGCAAAGCACAACTTCCAAAGTGGGGGGACATGTGGGCAATCCTTCGACGGGAGGAGATCAGGAGAATAACCAAGAGGAAATTCAGCAGCGGAGGAGTCAAGACTAAGAAAGAGGAGGAGGAAGATGCAACCCTAGCATCTAAGGGACAAATGTTGCAAGGGAAGAAGAATGTAAATATCCGAGGTCTGGTCCTTTAGATGTGGCAATTTGGGACACTTCGCCAATACTTGTCCTAAGAAGAAGGGCAAGGAAGATTCAGATTCCAAGGCAGCAACAATGAAAGGGGATGACAACATCGATGATGATGTGGCCATGAGTGTTCATGTACCTCGAGAGAAGAGGTGGGGCAACATAGATCTGTAGAGTGAGCTACAGATGGTACGACATGATCCTTGAGGTGCCCAAACTCTTGGATCACATACGAGCTACGGGACTTGTTAAAGATAGTAGCAAGATTATTGGAGTCAGTGGATGCAGAGGATTATGGAAAGGCACAAGATAGTGCTTGAATGCTAAAGATTGGAGTAGCGCAGTGTAGTGGCAGCAACAACGTGGAAGCAGCAGCACAGAGGTTGATGGGACTTCAGCACCGCAGAGGGGCAGTGATTACGTAGTGCAAAGCAATAACAACGCAGAGGCTCAAGAGCGACAACACAGAGCAGCAGCAGAGGGTGCTTCAGTGATGAGATGCAGCCAAACTGACTTGTCTTTCAGTTGTTGGGTGATGTCCTTTAGTTGCTTACTTCTCAGCAACTAAGTTGCAGTGTAGCAGTTAGCAGTGGCAGTGTTATAGGCAGCATGATGCAGCAATTTGAGAGGGAGTTGCAGTACAGATGTAGAAGTGACTGTGGCAGAGTCATGGGCAGCAGTACAGAAAGCAACAACGCAGTGGATGGAGAGCAGCAGGCCAAGCATCAACAATGCAGGGGACCGATGCCAGAGATCAGAGTAAAGCTTCTGGAGTGAAGTGTTGCTAGAGCACATTCCTCGCTAAGAGGGTGTGTTAAGATTTTGGGTAGCATCGGATGTGCTCTAGCTCTGAAACTTTGTGGAGGGGCTAGAACACATGAGATCTCCAAGACCTAGAAATCGTTTGGAGAAATTCCACCCGATGTGAAAGTTATTCAATAAATTAATTATTTTAATGGAGACCCTAAGTCTAACTGAGGGAAATTAAATAATTAAAGGGAATTAATTTAAACTTGTGGGTGAGAATGTTCTAAGTGACGAGGATCATGTCTTTTCTAATATTAGCTGTCGATTAGAGATTATATCAGAACTGTTGATTCGTCAACTAGAAAAGTATTAAAGGAAGGCTTGGGGTCAGTTGGAAGGCATACAAAGCGGTAGCACTTGAGCTAAGTTGAAATTCTGGAGCGCGGTTTGCTGAGAATTTTCAAGTGAGCTTGTAGTGCTGGTGAGGGATTATTCAGATCCGAGGCCGAGAATACATAGGCAGAGAGGCAGATCCGTACCAGGCAGCACAGAGACCCAGTAGGAGGGATGCAACCCAGACAGGCTCACGCAGAGGCAGCACAGAGGTTGACGTAGAGGCAACGCTGAGCCCAAGGGGTGACATAGGAGCAGCCTGTGCTGCATAGAGGCTGCGCAATGGCTCTAGTAGCTACGTAGAGCTGACGTAGTGCCGGGAGAGGCAATGCTAGGATTTCTAGTGGGCCATAAAGGGCTCATATTCAACATTATTGAAAAGGTGTGAAGCCTCAGCTAAATCAACCATATTTTCTGTCTCTGAGTGTTAGAGGTACATTTGCTGTGATTTCTCTGTTGGGAAAATCATTGCTGGTGCCGTTGATTGTATTTAGATATTCTACTTAATAAACAAACCTCAGAGAGCCGCTACACCGGTTTTCCCGCATTGGGTTTTTCTGGGGATATTGTCCAAAAAATACTGTCCTTTGTCATGTGTGCATTTTGCTTCAGTAAATGATCTGTATGTATGTGTAGGCTGTAGTTGTGTTTACTTTGATATTTTACTGAATATTTCAGAAAATAACTTGTTAATTAAATCAAACAAGTAGGAGAAGTAAATCAAGATACTGCATTAGGGTTTCTATATTCATAAATTTTCACATTGTGTCCAACAACTTGATCTGGGATCAAGTTTGTTTGAGGTTTTTACCTCTAAATTGACTTCGGGGCAGTGGAGAGTGGCAAGGTCTTTGTGACTCACTGTCAATCATATCTTCTTATTATTTCTTCTACGGTAGAGCAGAGCCAACAAAGTACAGAGACAACATGATGACACAGGATTGCAGGATGATATATGATAGTACATGATGGTACTGGATGACAGGATTTCACATGATGGTACTGGATGACAGGATTGCACAGGTGAACAAATGGATGGACAGGTGGAGTTCTCCCTAGTTGAGAGGGAGTGTTAAATTTGGCAACTAGGGCCAAACTCCATGTTGCACTGCTCGTATGACATAGATGATATTTTTGTTGGATTCCTCGTTCAGAGAGGTGCAAGATTGATCTAAAGATCATTTTTTTGGATGATCAGAAGTTGGATTTTGAATTTATTTTCCACACATGTGCAATTTGTCAAGGTCGGCCAAATTTGTAATGTGGGCACACAAGCCCAAAATATGTGTCACACACCCTCAGTCATGGATATAAAAAGGAGAGACATAATCCTCATTTCATCATCAACTCATCTCACACATCTCTCTCTCATTTGACTAGTTCGTAGAACCTTTGAGGCTTCTCTCTCTCCTCTGCATGTGTGGAACAACAGCTGGAAATTTCGGACTATTTTAGGGCTTTTCTGGACAACGTTGACCAGTGTTGATTTTGGGTCAATACTTGTTGTTTGACTTTGTTTTTGGGTCAGAATTCCTTTTTTAAGAGGCCGTAGCTGGAAGCACAGAAACCGAGAAACATTGACTTTGACTGCTATTGACCGCATCGTTGACCACAGGTGTGATTGCTGATTCGACCGCGGACTTTGACCAGTGCGTTGACCAAATTTCAGGACTATTTTTGGGTGAGTTTGACTATGATTGGAGGCCGAGTTTGACTGGGTTTGACCGAGCTTCATTGGAGGTTGATTTGCTAGTTTGACCTGCGTTGACTTTGCTGGATAGGGCATCCTGTTGACTGCTATAAATTGTACTTTCTCTCTTTGCTGAATTTGAAAAATAATAAGAAGATTTGATCAAAGGGTTTTCCCTGCATTGCGGTTTTTCCCTGGCATCCACCAAATTATTGTGTCTCTTGTCTTGGCTTGTCTTTTGTCGATTTATTTATGTTCTATCAGCATTCATTGTCAATGTTTATGGATTGCATATCTTGAATTGGGCTAATAAGAAAGATTGAAGTAAATTGCTCTAAGCATAGAACATAACATGGTTAACTAGAATTTAACAAAAAATCTATTAAATCAGTTGATTCCTGTGTGCATTTGTATTGTGCAAATGGCCCCTTTATATAGTTTTAGGTGAACATAAAAAAGGTCATTATGGGATACTCATTGTTCAACCATTTCCACAACTATTTCCTATAATCTCTCCCTGAATCTCTCAACCCATTCTATGATATGATCGTTTTTGACATCTCTCCTTTTACTCATCTTTGATTCATGCATAGTCTACTTCATTCACATATTACTATGTATGCATGAATACTACATGTTGGAGTTAATCTTTCATACCTCCCCTACTTTCTGCGCTCATTTCTCGCACATTCTTCATCAAGAGGAGATTCCTATGGCAACATCAGGCATTTTGGATTTTGCATCATGTAATTATCTATGAGAGTTAATATAGACTTCGTTTTTAATGTTTTTCCCTATGTTTCCTTTTTTTGGGGGTCAAGTTTCCAGCCATACCTATTTCGTAAACTTACATTTTGGCATTTCATCCAACTCAGGTGTTCATCTTTCTAATTTCTTTGAATTGGATATTGTACTTGGAAATATAAACGTGGTGGTTGTTGAATTCCATAAAAAAGTCACCATCCACTAGAATACATAGGTCACCAATTGTTGCATTTTCTAGTTCTCTAGGAAACCTTTTCTTAAACACGATTCATCAACAATTCAAGAATTAAAATCCTTTATACTTGTACCATTTACTCCCACTCAATCTTCATCAATCTGCATCTTGGATTTTCTTTGGCTTACTTGTAACCACATCTTCGGTTGCTGTGGATTACACTAAACCATTACCTCCTTTGGGTTTTAATTGGTTTACACTTAACCATTTCATTTCTTAAGTGGTTTTGGCTTACCATGAACATATGTTGTAGAATGTGCCCCCCCTATACTAGCCTTGTTTCCATATCAAAACTTTGACACATGTTTCACCTGTGGGAAACATGTTTCATACAAACTCAAATGTGTTTCGGCATCTGTACAACACATTTCCGAATGAAATTTGTTGGATTTTGCCTTGATTGAAGTGTTGTGACACAAATTTTTGTTTTGATGCCTAATTAGAGCTTAATTTTGAATTAATGAGATTTCTAGAAACCTCTAAGATTGGAAAAATTTACTTAAAAGAGGGTTTCACTCTTAATTTGCACCAAAATATTGGCAATTAATGGTAATCATTAATGTCACTTTTACTTAAATTTTTAACATTACCATTAACTGCTTCAAGATGTTCGAGAATATTGCTATCCTCAACGGACTTCATATGGAGAAAGTAGAATTTCATATCCCATTCAAAATCAGGAGACTTGACAATTTTCGGGACTTCAGGATTGGTAAGATTATAGCATTTTCATTGCATTCTATCATGTATGAGGGTATGGGGTTGGTAGTTAATAAAGAGCACCAACCTCTTTATTACCTCGATGTGAGTGATATTGATTGTTGGATTCCTCTGTTCTGGCCTAGCAAAAATTTACCCTACACTCAAACCAAAATCATTGATTAGGCATGCTAAGTTTTTCACACTATGATATATTATATGTATTATAGAAAGCAATATTAAGCAATATGTATTTTCAAGAATAAAATGATGATTTTACCTTTTGTGAGATACATCTTTTATGTTTTTATATTGCTGCAAAATCTAGCTGGCCTTGTGATGTAGTTCACAAGGTGAGGGCTAGACCTTGTAACCACAGTGAGGAGATATTGCCACAATCAACTTAGTAATTCTCTTTCTGCTCTTTAGTGGAATTTCACCACAAGGGAGGGTTCTTGATATTTACCTGTAATGATAGCCTATGTATAGGGTTTAAGGTGATGAAAATAGACCAGATAAAGGTACTCTATATTGGAGAAGGCTTAATTCTTGTTGGTGACGGAGAAATACAATACACGTAGGCTAGAGAAGGAGCTTTATAAACTAGGATTTCTTGATATGCATTAATAAGGGAATATCTAGACATATAAAAGTCAAGGAAAGGGTTTGCTAGGAAATTGGATCAACAATGCAATAGAACAAACCCTCAAAATAGGTGCAAATTGAAGCTAGGCTAGGGTTAGGGTTTCCATGGCACAAAATTGAATAAGAGAGGATGATGTCAACCATATTATGGGAAAACTCACCACCGTAAAAGGTAGATTTTGTGTTTAAAAGGAACAAGGAGATAAATCTTAGGTTTTTAATCGACCAACAAGCATCCACAATGTCCTAGGAATAATTCGACCCTAGGAAACCTTAGTGACTTGCCTTAAGAAGCTTAAGAAAATATAAAAGAAGAAAATATTTTAGTTTTCGAGGTTTTTGATCAGCGCAAAATTTACCAGTGCCTAATCCTACTTGGGTGATGGAGTCTTGGGGTAAATTTTTAGAGATAAATGACAAATGATTGGACTAAGGTGGGAAATTCAGTTTTCCACTCTATAAAGCCCTAAGTATATTTTTTGCGAGGGGAGAAATTAAATAGGAGATGCACTATAGGAGTTCTCCAATGGATTTCAAGGAAGAAGTATTTAACATGCAAAAATTTACCAAGATTTCCCACAAATAATATGCTTTTAGTCATGGATCATAGAAAAACCCTAGCATTAATTCATTTACATGCGAAATAATAAAATTCAACAATTAACTTACAATTTATGCCATGAAAATATCTTCTTTCAATCCCAAAAGACATCTCCAATGCAATAGCAAATACTCCATAAAAATCACATCTCCACCAGTAGCAAATAAGACAAAGGCTAAGTCGTGCTCTAAAAGAGGGGTCGAAATCTCTAGTGTGATGATGAATAGAAATAATGAAGAGGTCCTCTATTTATTTGAGGTCCATCCCGTCATTTTATAACAAAATATTGTTGTACAAGCTCCTACACAAGTTTAATTTTTGCGTGTTTGCTAAGGCAATGGGTAACAAGAAAACCTCATAGCTCAAAACAACATAAAAATGCCATAAAATCTGACATGTCTTAGTCAATATCCTCCATAAGCATGACATCGAACCCTTTTTGGGCCATAAATGTTGTGAAAGTGCTTGGATGGGCTAGTGGGATGTTCCATCATCATAATCATCTCCAATCCTTGAGGGGAAGTCCTCAAAAAGTGCCTCAAAATGCCTCCAAATGTCAAAGCCATGCATTGGGTGCCCTATGTCACCCTTTTAAGGGCTAGATGGGTGATGTGGTATTCTCTCCCTCTAGTGTTAGGGTTCTAGGTGCAAGTACAAGCCCTCCCTTGTCTTCCTGGGGATGACCATCATCATTTGGACTTTGGATCAAGCAACGCCCATCAAGTAGTGTCAAGGCTATCCGGGGGGCATTTTGGGTTCGTTGGATACAACATCAAGAATATCCAACACCAAGCAAGAGGTGTGTAAATTTCTAAACCATAATCCTATTGTAGCAACTAGAAATTATTCTCCTAATTGTTAATTTAATTTAACAATTTATTTGTTGTTTACTATGACAAATACTGAATAAATCACACTGCAATCTACACAAATAAATCTGCGAAAGAATAAACACTGCAAGACATGCTATCACACACACATAAAATTAACAAAATTATTTTTGGACACAAGTCCCCGGAAAAACCCAACTTGGGAAATCGGTGCAACAGATGAGTGTTTAATTTTATTATGCAGTAGTGAAATCTGAGTACATCTATGGATGCCCAACTAGCAATCCAAACAACAAGAAAATCTGGGAAAATACTGAAGTGAAATTACCCTTCTCCCACAAGCAATCTCTGGCACGAATTGACTTCAGCAAACTGGCTGTCCAAACCCCAACGTGAGCCCCTCTGCGTGTCTCCCACACGTGTGGCTCGAAACTACCTCTGATGAAGTTGTCCTGCCTCCAGCTGCTGAGGAAATCGTCTCTCCGACCTTCGGGAACCTCTGCTTGGCCTCTAGAACTGAGAACGATTTTTCTCACCACCAAATCGATCTGCCTCGTTGAGGCTACTACGTAGAGCCTTTGCGTTGCTTCTCTGGGATAACTCAGCCCTCTTGCTGCTACCTCTTCAAATCTGGAAATCTTTCCTTCGGATCACTATCCCTACCCCTCTCACACTGCTTCGATCTATAGCTCTCTCTCCGACAATTGATTGCTGCTACTCTGGAAATTGATCTGCAAATGAAATCGAACTCTACAAGTGCCTTCTCCATCACCACATTGACCTCCTCTTATAATCCTCTGTTGGATCACCAACGGCCAAGATTAAAACTTAATCAATGGCTAGGATCATCTTGGAGCTGATCCGTGTGAATTTCTAGACTATTCTTGCCTTATCTCAATTAATACTGATTAATTAACCATATTCCCTAAGTTTAGACTTAGGTAATATTTAAATATTGGTTAATAATCTAATCGAGACACTTCTAGGCGGAATTTCCAGAAACAATTTATGGGTTTTGAACAACTCATGTATTCTAGCCTCTCCACGAAATTTCATGGCTAGAACACATTTGATGCTACAAAAACTTACACTCTCTCTTAGCGAGGAATGTGTTCTAGTGCCACACTTGCTGCGACAACACTGTCTTTGCACCATCTCCTGTCATGCTGTCGATGTTTGGCTTCTGTTCCACCAATCACTGTGCAACTCTGATATGCGCTGCGTCTCTGCTGCTGAATTGCTGCCAACACTGCATTTTCACTGCAACTCTATTGTTGTTGCTACTGCAACATCTGCAACAGAAAAACATCCAAAATTGAAGCAACTGTGTTTTGTATGATGCATCTGTCACCTGAGTCTTGATTGCTACTAGTATCTGTACTGTCACTGAGGAATCTGTGCTGCTGCTGACTCTGCATTGTGCCATCTGCATTGCGCTCCCCAACATTTGACTAATACTAGTCTTTGCAACTGCCACTCTGTCATCTGAATGCATCAACTGCAACTGGTCCATCCTGCTACTGAATAATGTGGGCCCCCCATAGGTAGGTATTGATCCAAGAGGTGGACTCCTCAAGGATCTTGCCCATCTGTAGCGCTCTAGGGCTACAACACCAAGTCACCCCACCTCACTCTTGGAGGTCTATCGATGAACATCGTGAAGTCTTCCTCCATCTTGGAGGAAAGCCTATCGATCATTGTTGAAGTTGCTTGCTGATCCTACTTCTCCTCCTTGTCCTTCTTCCTGAGAGGACACTGGGTACTGTAGTGGCCTAGCTCACCACATCTGAAGCACTTGACCTTTAAAAGGTCCTTATTCTTCTTCCTCTGCTCCCCCTGCCTCCGACTGCGACCCTTAGATTCAAGGGCCACATTCTCCTCCTCCTTCGCCGTCTTCTTCCTGCTGCTGCTACCACTGATGGACCTCTTCAAAAGAGCTCATCTCAAATCTTCCTGTTGCAAATCAACCCACATCCTGTCCCATCTTGGTAGTGTGTCTTTTCCCAATATACTTTGGACAAAAACTTGCCACTCCTCAGAGATGCTGTTGAGAGCTAATTGCACTAGCTCCGTGGGTTCAGGCACTACCCTAATGGCTGACAGTTGATCTTAGACCTTCTGAATTCTGGTAAGGAAGGGGTCTATGCCTTCCTCTTTCTGCATCCAGATGCATCTCAGCTTATCCTCGAGGTACATCTTTTGCTGCTTGGAAGTGCCTTGATACAACGTGGCGAGAGCATCCCACATATGCTTGATAGTATCCTTGGTAGCTATATGCAAGACTGTGAAAATTCCTAAAACCGGAATCCTATTGCAGCAAACTGATATTACTTCTCCTACTTGATAAATCATACAAGTTATTTACTGTGTTCTACAAGTAAACACTGAAGCAAATACACTGCAACCTTCAACAAATAAATACACTGCGGAAATATAAATGCGGAAACAAGATCTAAGCAAGGAGAAACTAAACACACAAGTGACACCATTGTTTTTGGACCAATGTCCCCGAGAAAACCCAATGCGGTAAAATCGGTGCAACAACTGAGGGTTTGTTTTATTATGCAGGCGTTCTGAATACAATCTGGGATGCCTTACTGGCCATCCACACAGAGAATCTGACTGAAAAAGAACTAGTGAGGATTACCTCACACTGACACTGGAAATTCGGAAATGATCTAACATTGAGCTGATGAGCCCCATGCTGCCTCTGCGTCACTCTGGCTGGGGATTGCATCACCTCCTCTTGCTGGATCTTTTGCTCGTTGGATACTGATCTTTGGCCCCTTCGGTCTCACACCCCAGCACTTCGGCACTAGATCTAATTGATCCTCAGCAAAATTTCGGATCTCCTAGAGGCTACAACATTGCCTCTGTGTGGCACTGTGCTGCCTAGCGTAGCTGCTACGCTGCCTCTCCTGCGTATTGCCCTCTTCCTTCTTTGCTGTGTATTCCCGGCTCATGAAAAGACTTTCCAACTGGAACTGCCATTACCCCTCACTACAATCGGATCTTCTCAATCAAATCCTCCGGTTGCTCTGTGTTGCTCTCTTGAGAAATTCGAACTCTAGACTCCTCGATGTGTTTTTCCAAATGCCCATCAAGTCCCTCTTATAACCTTCTCGTTGAGACTTCAACGACCGAGATTAAAAGACTAATCAACGTCTAAGATTAACTTGACTTGATCTCCGTCTTTTTCTAGAAGATTCACACCTTGTTTTATTAATACACTTTAATTATTTTAATTCCCTAAGTTTACACTTAGACTCCCATTAAAAATAATTAATTATTTTAATAAAACACAATCCGAGTGGAATTTCCCAAAACGCTTTCTGGGTTCTTTGGAATACATGTGTCTAAGCCTCCCTGCAAAATTTGAGACTTAGAGCACATCTGTTGCTACCAGAAATCAACACTATTTCTTAGCGAGGAATGTGCTCTAGTAATGCATCCTGCTGAAGCATCACACTGATTCTGTAACATCTCCCTCTACGTCGCTGATGTATGACATTGCATCCCACCAACTACTACACTACTGCATCCATGCTGCTGTTGACACTGCATGTTGCTGCCAACATCGACTGCACTGCAGCTATGTTGCTCATTGCAACATAAAAACATCCAAGTACTGAACTAAGTGTTCAGCGTGATGTATCTAGTACCGAATATTTGACTGCTGCTACTCTCTGCATTGACCCTCTGAAGCCACTGTGCTGCTGATGACTTTGCGCTATGCCTTCCTGCACTGTTGCCAACCCTGCTCTGTGCTGCTTAGTCTCTGGAGCTCCTAGCCACTCCACTTTGACTTTTTCACTCCTTTGCACCAGCTAACATTGGTCCATCTTGCTACTTCTGTCATGGGCTCCCGTAGCAAGGTATTGATCCAAGAGGTGGACTCCTCAAGGATCCTGCCCAACTGCAACTCTTTCGAGCTATGGTTCGAGGTCACCCCAATGCTCCCCTGGAGATATGTGAGCGATCATCGCAAACTCTTCCTCCTCGATCCTTATAGTTGCAGCCTACGGATCACGCTTCTCATCTTTGTCCTTCTTGAGAGGACACTGTGTAGCATTCCTGAGGCATTTCCAGCAGGTTGCACCAATGGTTCGATTTCCCCAGTTGAGCAGCTTTCCAAGCCCAACAGAGTTACTTCCAACATGGATTTTTGCTAGGATTCAATTTTCCCTTCAGCCTGCCTTAAGCAGGCCCAGGTGCAATCTTTTCAGCACCACACTTGTACTCTTTTTCGACATATTAATAAAATGGCTCAACACTGATTTTGGCTCCATATTCTGTGTTTAATGATGTTTTTATTTTTGCTATAGTTTTTTTCTTTTATTACTGTTTAATCGCAAATTGGGATATTACAAACTCTAAGGATGGATATGAAATATGGGGAGTGGTGTAGAGTGGTAATTGTGGAAAGGTTATGGACACACCACTTCAATCCAAGTCCCCCATGTAGTGCCCCTCCTTTAACGTTAAGGCCTCAGAGGAGGTCCCATTGGACTCGGGTAAAAAACTAACCTTCCTGGTAAAGTGAGAGAACAAGTTTACAATCAAGATTGATCAATTATTCAGATCACCCCTCAATCCATGTTAGAATGCCCAAAACATTAAATAAAAGCACATGATTGCAAAATTGTAAAAGTACCTGCTGAATGATGAGCCCCCTTCCTTCAAGAGGAATGCGAGATTGTGAGAGGTGTCTAATTGGTGTAAATGGTGGAGGAATATGGCTTATCATCACAAACTGAACAATCTAGGCCTGTTGGTTGGCTACCTGTCTAAGGAAGGAGATAAACTCTCTCCTATGAGGTTACCCACGCTTTGGCGGGTAACACACCATATTTTAATGCTTGGATTAGGTAGTTTCATCAAAATTGGGTGGTGTTCAATGCCTGATGTCCCTAGAGGATTGAGGTATCGGCAAAGGATGATACTAATGATGAGGATCCCAATATAAACGATGGTGGAACATTGCTTATCATTTAATGATCTTGCTCTTTTAATCATAATGATTTCTTTCCAAGTTTCAATATATATATATATATATATATTGTATGTCATTGAAATGGTATTTCTCTTTTCTTCATAAATGACATACAATATATGTATGTATGTATGCATATACATATTTCTTTCCCGTTTCCAAATTTTTGTTGGCTCATGTTTCCAATGCATTTTTGTTCCCTTGTGTCATGCAACTTTGCCATGAACCATTCCTTACATCAAGTGGTTTTGGTTGAGCATGAACCTCTATTTTTCATGACAAGCGGTTTCTGGTTTACCAGAAACCATTGAAAAACCATAATTATAGGGCTATACTTGCCTCATGAGGGATTACATCATTAGTTGACATAAGTACTTATAGTTTCAAATACATTTTCATTTATGGCTAATCTAAGCATTTTTAACATAGGACCATGACCATTTACTTTTCCATCATAAAAAACAACATTATCAAGGCGGAGCATCAAACTTATTAGGGATTTGCACGATTGACATATTGCATTATTGTCACTACTTATTTTTACCTTAATTAGTTGCTTCATTCTTCCTTTTTTTTTTTTGCTTCTTCAATCCTTCTTCCTTGTCTTGTCTCTTTTTTTTGGCCACTTGCTTATTTTTTTTATACCTAAGTGTCTATCTTCTTTCTTCACTTACCATGATTTCATCTTCTATCTTGGCTTTGCCACATTATCCTTGTCAACTTCTGATTCTTTTGCTCATGTCAAGGACTTTGTCTTGTTGCTTCTTTCTTCCTCTCACATTTGCATCTTTTGTGGTCTTTCTTTTACTCTTACTTTTTTTTTCCCTTCTATCATCAACTTGTCATACGGACTTTGCATCTTCCTCCCGTCTTCTTTTTTCTGTACCTACATAAATGTTGTTTAATGGAATGTTTTCAAAGTCCAACAAAACTACCTTATGACCCTGGCTTGGTAAACTTAATTGACTCACTAATGTCATGATTTCTTCGACTCCACTATGACTTTCCATAGGCTTCATTACATATCTGGGATCTTTCAACTCACATTTAGACTTGACTTTTAACTTAACATTTACTTGACTCAACTAGAATCTCAAGTTGACTGTCTTTAAGTCTTTACATCAATAAACATTTGACTTTGACTTGATATTAATAAACTCTCAACTGTTCATGACTCTTGACTTTTAACATTTCATATATTTAAACAAACTGTTGAAATTTCTTTTCTCAAGGACCTCTCACAAGACTGAGAAAAAGAATGCTAGATTATGACATTATGATATGAACAATCTTTGCCCTCATTATAGACCATTTTTCACATTCGACCATCTTCAAGTCCTTTCCCATTGAAATTCCCTTCTCTTTTCTCCTTTTTCCTTGTATAAATGATCTCTTTGTCTAGTAATAGAATATGTTTTCAAGACAACTCAACTATCCATCTTAACAGTTTTTCAATAGTTGAAAATTTATGCCTTATCTTCCATTCTCTTAATAGTCTTTGTCACCTAGGTAATAGAATTTTCATTATAACAAATTATATATATATAATTGGCATTCGATGGGCCCTCATCTTTTAATGTGATTGTACATTGTCCAAATCATATCCATTACTTGGCTTAAATACTTTTAGTTTTTGTAGCATCGGATGTATTCTAGCCACGAAATTTGGTGGAGAGACTAGAATACATAAGATCTCCAAGACCCAGAAATCATTTATGGAAATTCCACCTAGAGATGACTTAATTAGATCATTAACCAATTTTTAAATATTTCCTATGTCTAAACTTAGGGAATATGGTTAATTAATCATAATTAATTAAGTCAAGGTGCGATAATCTAGAACCTCACACAGATCGACTCCAAGATGATCCTAGCCATTGATTAAGTTTTAATCTTGGCCGTTGGTGCTCCAACAGTGGATTATAAGAGGAAGTCAGTCAATGGGCACTTTGAGAAGACACATCAGATACACCAGAAGTTAGATTTCCTTGGCAGATCGATTTCCAAGTAGCAGCAGTCAGCTGCCATAGAGCTAGAGATTGAAGCAGTGAGTGACAGGTAGGGACAATGATCCAGAGGAAGTTTTCCAGATCCAAAGAGGCAACAACAAGGGGTCGAGTTATTCCTAGTGAGGCAATGTAGAGCACTGCGAAGTCAGCGTCAGAGGGCAATTCGATTTACTTGGAGAGAAATTCATTCTCAGTTTTAGAGGCCGGGCAGAGAGTCCAGAGTGTCAGAGAGGCGATTTCCTCAGTAGAGACAAGCATAACGACTTCATCAAAGGTAGCTTAAGGGCTTGAAGTCATTGGGTCTGCGCAGAGGCTGACGCGAAGGGTCTAAAAGGCCGAGTTTTCTAAAGGAAGTTGTGTCGCGGTTGCTTATGAAAGAAGGGTAATTGCCTTAAAATAAATTTTCCTTGACTTTCTTGTTGTTTGGATTACTAGTTGGGCATCCATAGATTGTACTTAGAATTCACTGCTACATAATAATAAAAACCTTCGCTGCTGCACCGATTTTCCCAAGTTAGTTTTTTCCGGGGACATTTGTCCAAAAATAACTGTCATTTTTATGTGTGCCAGTGTTTTCTCAGATTCGAGCGCTATTTTCTTCCTCAATTTATTTGTGAAAATTACAATGTGAATTATTTGATATTTGCTATAGCAAACTACAAATAAATTGTTAAATAAAATTAACAATTAGAATTTTTTTTTTCTAGTTGCTGTGATAGATGAAATTTTCACATGGTATCAGAGCGTGAGTGATCAACTGGGAAGCTCAGAAGCGGAGGAAAGAATTTCACTGCATAGAGGGAGCAACAGGCCGAAATTCCTAAAAGCAACACAATTCCTTGACAGGCAAGCCGAATTGCTGGGGTAGCAATTCGAATTTTAGTTGCAGTGTAGCAAAAAAATTGAGTTGCCTAGATTAGTGATTCCAGCAGTTAGAGGGAGCAGCTGCAACTCAGATTTTCACTGAGCAGATTCCTTGGTTGGACACAGAGGGTTTTGCAGCAGCAAAACCAGTGTTGGGTGGAAGAGAAAAACACACACACATAGGGAGATTTATCTCAGAGAGTTTCTAGTCAAGAAATCCGATTTTTCCTAGTTGTAGATTGGCAGTAGCAGTTAGCAGAACAACGCATTCCAGGAGGGAGTGCGAGTAGCAAAGAAACAACCGAGCAAAGGAAGCAGGAGTTTCCAGACCAGATCCAAGATGGCCCCAATTGGCCTCAAGGACCAAGACAGATTGGAGGGTGCCCTCCAACTATGTCATCTGGAAGGCAAGTATGTAATTCCTTCTCGATGAATATGGTCTGAAGCCCTATGCAAAGAGTGTGGTAGTAGTACCCAGGATGCTGATCAACAAAAGGAGTACAAAAAGGAAATGGCGAAGGCTAAGAGGATGATTTTGGATGGAGCTCGGGACCATCTTGCCTCACATGTGGCAGATAAGGGAACGACCAAGGAGATGTGGGATGCCTTGTTTGAGCTATTTTAAAGTTCTTCCGAGCAACGGAAAATGTATCTCTAGGAGAAGCTAAGGAACACTAGGATGTAGAAGGCCGAGAGCATAGATGCCTTTCTTACTCGGATTCAGTAAGTTTGAGATCAGCTGGCAGTTGTTGGGTCATCACCTCAACCCATAGAGATTGTACGATTGTTGCTGAATAGTGTCTCGAAGGACTGACAACTATGTTGCAGGAAACGTGAGTCCCACCCTCGTTTTTGCCAAAAAACGAAACGGAAACATGTTTGCACGTATCGGACGACCTGGAAACGCGTTCCCGGCCGTACTGGCACGTTTCCCGTATGGGAAACGTTGCTAAAACGTGCCAGTACGGCTAGAAACGCGCTTCTAGGCCGTATTGCTGCGTTTCCTTCCCTGTAAAGCGATTTAAGTTGGGTTTTATTTTTTATTGTTTTTGGTTTTTATGCTTTTTAATATTAATTTAATTGTTTACTTTGTCTTTTGGATGCTTCTATATGGCTTTATAAACTTATAAAAAAATAATTCACCTCATTCTCTCATCACACGAATTAAGCGAGTCGTTTCAGTTGGAGAAGATCGATTTTAGCAAGGAGAAAGGAGGAAGAGAGTAGTGCTTCAGCTAGGGTGTTTTCACCAGGGAGCAAAGGAGATTTTAGTAGCAAGAGAAAGATATTTCAAAAGTAGATTTGGAGTGTGAAGTTTCCAGCTACGACATTCTTGTTTTTTGGCTTAGCTACAACCATATTTCTCTTGTTTTTTCAGGCATTTTTGGGTAGCTTCAGCTACAAAAAATTAATTTGGGTAAGAAGCATTCAATTTCTTGGTTTTTTCCCATTGTTTTGTCTATTTTTCAAGGGTTTATGCTACCAAAATTATAAAAAACGTTTTTTATTAACTATTTTTTTTAATTTTTTAATTTTTTTTTTTTTGTTTTTTGGCAGTAATGGCTTCCATCCAAGGTTTAAGTTCAAACACCAAGGCCACCCCAAGGGCTGATTATTATCCTCTTTGGAGGCATGTTGAGAAGCTGCAAAGATGTGGAGGTGGTGGCTCATGGTAATGGCGATGTAATCTTTGCGGTAATTCTTACAAGGGCTCTTACCCAAGAGTGAAGGCACATCTTTTGCATGGAGGAGGACAGGGGATTGCAGGTTGCACAAAAACATCAGACCCTGTGGCGAGGAGGGAATATCAAAAAGAGCAAGATCAGGCGGATGGAATTAAAAGAAAGCGTGATGATCTTCGTCAAGCTAAAAATCTTGCAAACATTGAGCCAAGGATTGTAGATGAAGCAAGGAAGAGGAGAGGCACTCAATAATCATAACAACCACCATCCAGAGGGGCATCTGTTATAGTTCAAGATAGCAGAATTGCTAAACTAGTGAATGTGCAAGCAAGAGAAGCTGATTCCACGGTGGCTAGGTGCATCTATGCATGTGGTATCCCATTCAATGTTGTTCACTCTCCTTACTGGCAAGATATGATAAAGTCAGCTAACAAAGCTCCTCAAGGGTACAAGGGGCCCAACTATGAGAAAGTTAGAACTCAAATTCTCAAAAATGAGAAGGATCTTGTGGAGGATGTGTTATCACCAATTCATTCTTCTTGGAGTAGCTCTGGGGTTACCATAGTCTCAGATGGATGGACAGATACAAGGCGTAGACCATTGATAAATATCATTGCCACTTCACCAAAAGGAGCAATGTTTTTAAAGGCGGAAGACTGCTCGGGAGAGGTAAAAGATGCACAATTCATTGCTGATGTTATTATCAAATCTATTGAACTAGCAGGTCCTAATAGGGTGGTGCAAGATATCACGGATAATGCATCAGTATGCAAAGCTGCAGGTTTGATTATTGAGGGGATGTATGACCACATCTTTTGGACACCCTACATTGTCCATAATTTAAATCTCATCTTAGAGGAGTTCGATAATAAAGTCCCATGGATAAAGGAACTCACAGGGGAAGCAAGGGAGATTGTTAAATTCATCACCGACCACCACTAGTCTCAAGCAATATTTCGAGAGTACTCCAAATTGGAGTTGTTAAAAGTTGCTGAGACAAGATATGCCTCAAACTTCATAATGTTGCGTCGCCTTGTTGAGGTTAAGCAAGCATTAGTGTCTATGGTGGTGAGTCAACTTTGGGTTGAGTGGAGACATGCAGATTTAGAGCGGGGATATACGGTGCGTAGATTGTGCCTTGATGAGGATTGGTGGAGCAAGATAGATTTCTTGCTAATGTTCACAACCCCTGCATTTGAGCTTCTTCGGAATATTGACACTGACCCACCTTTCTTAGGCGAGGTATATGATGGCATGGATTCCATGGTTGAGAAAACTATGGAAATCATTTCACAGGAGTCTCCACAGCTTTTGTTTGTAGATGATCATTTCGTCGAATTAATCAAGAAAATCATTGCTGATAGGTGGAACAATTTCAACACTCCATTGCACACTTTAGCACATGCCTTGAACCCAAAATTTTATGATGAGGAACTTATTTCTCAAAGCAATGGGAAGAGGAAGGCACCTCATAAGTATAGAGAGGTGGTTAATGGGGTGAAAAAAATCCCTTATGAGAATTTTTCCAGCTCATTTACATAAGGAAGTGAAGGAAGAATTTGCCAGTTTTGCTGCAGGAATTGATGATTATTCAGATATATCATCTTTGGAGGAGAGAAGCACCAAGAATCCAGTTAGGTGGTGGATTTGTCATGGAGCAAATGGTGTACATTTGCAAAACCTTGCCATTCGCCTCCTTTCACAAGTGGCAAGCTCTTCATCAGTATAAAGGAATTGGAGCACCTATGGTTTTATTCATTCTCTGAAGCACAACAAGTTGGGCTCACAGAAGGCAGAGGATCTTGTTTATGTGCACTCCAACCTTCGCCTTGCATCTCGTAGGGGTCCAGAATATGGCAATGGTCCTTCTAAAGAATGGGACGTGGATCCAAAAAATCTTGATTTGGATCTCTCTCTTGCTGCCTTGAATATTGAAGACCAGGATCATAGAAGTGGAATTGGCCAAACATCTTCTCCAGCTACACCATCCACTGCTGAGCATGCTTCTGCTGCTATATTTGATGAGGATTCTGATAATGAGTATTAGTCTTTTAACTTTATTGTACTTGCAGCCTCATATATATAATAAAGGTTGATTTTGAGATTTTGATATATAATAAAGGCTGGTTTTGGGTATTCCGATATTGCTATTTTCATTATGTGTTTGTTATCATTCATGAGTAAATGTGTTGTAACTTGTAATTGTTTATGCTTTGAATTTATTATGTATGTTTTAAACTTTTATGATTTCACATAACATTTCTTAAATGTCCTAAATTCTAATATAAATATATACATATATATATATATATATATATATACACACACACACACACACCGCGTTTCTCCGTTTCCAAAATTTGGGGAGGTTGCGTTTCGTATCGCTTCCCGTTTCGGAAACTCGTTTTCGTTTCCCCGTTTCGTGTAACTTAGACTGGTAGGTATTTGTCCACAGTATCTTGGGAAGAGATACCTTGCCAAGGTGGGATAGGATGTGGTCCGATCTGGAGCAGGAAGAGTTGAGGCAGGCTTTGTTGCAGAGCACCATCATTGGTAGGAATAGCAAGGGCGTGAATAGTGGGGAGGAGAATGTGGCCCTTGCATCTAAGGGTCCTAGTCAGGCATAGGAAGAGCAAAATAAGAAGAAGGACCTATCTAAGGTCAAGTGCTTTAGGTGTGGCGAGTTTGGCCAGTACAGTACCCAATATCCTCTTAGAAAGAAGGACAAGAAGGAGAAGTAGGACTAGGCAGCAACACATGCTGAGATAGATAAGTTGTCCTTCAGTTTGGAGGAAGACTTCGTGATGATGGCAGCCATACCTCCAGGAGTGAGGTGGGGTTACTTGGAGTTGTAGCCCTAGAGAGCTACAAAGATGGGAAGGGTCCTTGAGGAGTCCACCTCATGGATCATTACCTGGCTACGGGGGGCACAATATTCAGTAACAGGATGGATCAGTGGCATTTGATGCAGTCAGTACCAGAGTGATAGTTGCAGACTAGTAGTAGTCAGATGCTGGAGAGCGCAATGCAGAGTTGGCAGCAATGTAGGTGGCAAAGTGCAGAGTCAACAACAACACAAAGTTTTCAGTGGACAATGCAGTAGCTAGTAGCAGTTAGAGACTTGGGAGACAAATGCATCATAATGAACACAATTGATTTAGTATTTTGGATGTTTCTCAGTTGCAAATGTTGCAAGTGTAGCAATAACAGATGAGAGGGAGTTGCAGTGCAAATGTAGTGTTGGCAACAGTACAACAGGGTCAACAACAACACATATGCAACATCAGAGTTGCCCAATGGTTGGTCGGCAGTGGCAGATTGTCATAGTGGCCAGACATCAACAGTGTAACAAGAGATGGTACAGAGACAGGGTGTTGTGACCTGGAGTGCAGCACTAGAACACATTTCTCACTAAGAGGGAGTGTTAGTTTTTGTGGCATCGGATGTGTCTAGCCACAAAATTTGGTGGAGAGGCTAGAATACATGAGATCTCCAAGACCTGAAAATTGTTTTTGGAAATTTCACCTAGAGATGACTTAATTAGATTATTAACCAACTTTTAAATATTTCCTAAGTTTAAACTTAGGGAATATGGTTAATTAATCAAAATTAATTAAGTCAAGGTGCGACTTATCTAGAAACTCGCACAAATTGACTCCAAATGATCATAGCCATTGATTAAGTTTTAATTTTGGCCGTTGGTGCTCCAACAGTGGATTATAAGAGGAAGTCGATGGGCACTTGGAGAAGACACACCAGATAAACAAGAAGTTCGATTTCCTTGGTAGATCGATTTCCAAGTAGCAGCAGTCAGTTGCCGTAAAGCCAAAGATCGAAGCAGTGAGTGAGGGGCAGGGACAGTGATCCGGAGGAAGTTTTCCAGATCCAGAGAGGCAGCAACAAGGGGTCAAGTTATTCCCAGTGAGGCAGTGCAGAGCACTGCGCATTCAGCTTAAGAGGGCTATTTAATTTAGCTGGAGAGAAATTCATTCTTAGTTCCAGAGGCTAGGCAAAGAGTCCAGAGTGTTGGAGAGGCGATTTCCTCAGTAGAGTCAGGAAAAACGACTTCATTAGAGGTAGCTCAGGGGCTTGACGTCATAGGGTCTGCACAGATTAGGCCTTCCATGAAGTAGTGTGGATATTTTATGGCTTTACAATGACTCTGCTCTGGTAGTAGCTCTTCTCCACAATTTTCAGCTGCAGTCACATAGATATCCATGCCCAAGCTTGGGTACCAAAGCTTTGATGCCAGCTGTTGGGTATAGTGTTCAACAACGAGTAAACTCAAAATACATACTAAGCAAGGGACATGGGGAATTTACCCTCAAGAAATCCCCGAAGGGGAAATTCCATTAAATCAAATCATACTTGTGTGTGTTTGTATTGTATAATCGGTCCCTTTATACATGTTTAGGCGACCATAAAATTTATGTCATAATAAAATACTCTATTCAACCATCTCCACAACTATCTCCAATAATCTCTCTCTAAATCTTTCAATTCATTCTATGAGATTCTCATCCCTAACTACCCTCCTTGTTCTCATCTTTGATTCATACATAGACTTTTATTCATGGTCTACTTCATTCACATATTACAATGTATTCATCAATGTCACAAGTAGGAGTTAATCCTTCAATCTATGTGTTGATTATGTAATTGAATTATGGATTGGAACTTCTTATCCTTAATTGTATTTATTTCTTTTTGGAACAGTGTTTGAAATGATATTTATTAGAGTCTATGATTACCTGGTCATAGTCATATTCATCGGAGCCTTGAATTCACCCTTTTTTGCTATGGATGCAAGCATTTGACTAACCCTTTAAAACATAGAGTGAAAGCTAAACAATGATAATTGTAGAAGGGAATGTTGTAGATAAAAGGAAGCTTATCGTAATGCTCTAAATACCCTTGTAAATTAAGTGATTAAGATATATAGATCTGCATGAAAACAAAGACGATAATAATTATATCTTTAAGCATCACACCTAAAATGGACCGGTTGTTCTTTATTTGTTACCTTTTAATTAAATTCTGGAAGATGAGAATGTGATCTTTTGGTATCATCCCTGGACCTCATATGTAATACCTTTTGAGGTTCATGCCTTTTTTATTTCAGGTATGTGATCGCTTTATGAAGAGGAGCTTTATCCAAGGAGTATATGACAAAATTCTGACTATTGGTCTTCGAGGTTATGCTCAGCTGTAGGTATTCGGAAAATTTTCAGTTATTTGAGTTTTTGTTTGTGTGACACTAAAGGGCTCTCTGTTGCTCTTGCTGTGATTTGAATTGTGTTTAAACTTTATTTCTATGAAGGTGCTTGATCTGTTTTATGACACATGATAATAGAGATCCCAAGTACTTGCTGCCTGAAGAAAGCAAGCTAGAGGCCTTCTTTTCTTAAAAGCAGATGACCTATGTTGTAATTTTTATGGTGTCCAAATTATGCGTAATCTTTACTTGCTTCTCCATTTAACTTTGCAGACATCAGAATACTGTTATCCGGCTTGCAGATTGGGAATGCATAAAAAAGGTTAGTAATACATGCATCTTTCTTTGTGCTTCCATTTAAATAAGTTTTGATTTCGGCATTCTCTACTACGTTTTTTCTTCTTTTAGATTAAATTAATGTACTTGGCAATCGGCATATACCTATCCTGTTAATTTTTAATACAGGAGCACAATAGAATACTATTTCTGCTAGATAATTACTACCTAATGATTTTCACACAGTATTCTTATGCCACTGGTATCATTGAGCAATTACACTTCGAAAAATATCAACAGTAAATACAGTGGAAATATTTAAGATCATAGAAAAACAACCATGCACAATAGAGAAAATAATTTTACCCCGGTAAACCTATCCTTGGGAGAAAACCTAACAACTTTTCTTTAGGAGAAATATTTCTTCAGAAAGCTTTACAAATCAACAATTTGTCTAGAAATCTGTGCCAATATCCATGTCAAAATATTAGTCAAACCATGGCACCTTCGGCGTTCAACAACAATATCGAACAAGCCTTGGCCTGTCTTCTTCAAAGTCTATGGCAGGCCTTGCGCCCCCTGCTGTGTATGGCCTGCAGCCTACGGCCCTGCTGCCCTGTTCTGCAGTCAATGACCTGTCAATTTAGCTCGATCAGAAGGCAGATAAACTTAGTCAAACTTGTCCTTCTACATCAAATGTGCGGCTCTCCAAGAGAGATGATGAAGAGAGATAGAAGACTTGCTTGATGGTCAAAATGAAATGTCACATCACATATATAGACTTGTCGAATGGGGGTAAAATTGCCCAAGGGACACACCCTTTCATCCCCTGAGCCAACTTGACTTCCTGGGCCGAGTTGGAGACATCAAAAATAAATTTATTAAATTTTTCTAGGTCATATGGGAATACCTCCTGATGCTATAAAAAATCAATACTCCCTCCTAGCGAGGGAGGTATTCTCCTTTGCTGCAATAGGTTGCCCCTCAGCTGAAATTTATCCTCCACAAGAAAAGTGCATGAGCTTGCTATGTTGGTGCATTTCTATATAGTATAGATCACTTCATCTTGGAGTAGGCAATGTGAGTATCCTAGGCCATTTACTGCTGGCCAAATCGCCCGACCAAAGTATTTTATGGCTTTTTAAGTAAACGTATCTATCTCCTCTGGTCAAATCAGCATGACCCATCCAAAGTCCTTCATGGCTTCTTAGGAGAGGATCTGCCCTTGGACCATTCACCCTTGGCCAAATCAGCATGGCCT
Organism: Pinus albicaulis; assembly: GCA_034641835.2. Taxonomy (NCBI): domain Eukaryota; kingdom Viridiplantae; phylum Streptophyta; class Pinopsida; order Pinales; family Pinaceae; genus Pinus; species Pinus albicaulis. Next base: position 1,233,850,170 of record CM076570.1, on the reverse strand, counting down.
AACCAAAGTCCTTAATGGCTTCCTAGGTGAATTCCATCTATCTCCTTTGGTCAAATCTGCATGTGTTGAAAATAATAGCAAGAAAGGGTTCCTTGATTTGTGCCTTAATTCAAGGAGTCTCAATGTTATGAATAAAATAATATATATTATAAATAATGTAAGCAATAAAAACAATAAATAATGATTAATTAGCTAATAGTTATTAATGAAGGGGTAGGTCTAAATGGGACATGATCTTCCATGAAGAGGCACCTGCCTAGTATATAACCAGGCCCCTTACTCTCAATTGTATCATCATTCTAATTCATACATTTTAATAAATATTATTGCATCGTCAATGGAGATTTACATATTCCAAGTCTTCTAGAGTATTTGACTTAGAGTAATGAACTTTGTTTGTTCCATTTGGTATCAGAGCAGTTTGAGTCTTTGGCCGCTTAATCGCTGCATAGAGCCACGTTCTCCAATCCAGGTCTTTCATCGTCAAATTTGTCAACTTCGTTGTTGTTGAAGTGTTTCGCTATCAATTTTGGAGTTTCTCCATTTTCGCCAATTGGCCCTTGGCTATAAAAAAAAAAGAAAAAAGAAGAGACCGTATAAGAGAACTCTATAGAGCTGTAGGGTGCATTGAAACAATAGTTGACCACCACACTTAATCGTACTATTCTGCTGTGTTTTGCGCCTTGTTCCCATTGTTGACGCTGTTCCTCACCGTGTTCTAGAGCCCTGTCAACTCTTGTCTACTTCCCTGTCTCCCTGTCAACGTGCTCGACACTCTTTGTTGGTTCGTCACTATTCATTTCGCCATTTTTTTAGTTTACCCTTGAACCACCACATCGTCTGGTTCCTAATCCGCAGCTGCATCCTGCTGTGCTCCCACCCGACTCAACCCAGTTCGCTATCGGTCATCTCCCTTTTTGGTTCCTCTATCATCACGCCCCTGTCCATTGACATGTCCCTCACCAAACATTACATTTTTCCGTTGTTCAACATCGCTTGATCTTTACCCCCAGGTCATAATATATATATATATTATATAGTTTTACTTAGTTATATAAACTATATAATTTATATATTAAAAAGATTTTAAATTATTTAATAGATTATATATATAGATAATTAAAATAATTAATTATTTATATAAATTGATTAAAAGTTAAAAGAAATACTATAATATTATAAAAAAATAATACTTATATTAAAAGTTAAATATATTATTAAATTATGAATATAAGGATTAGAAAGGGGTACCTTTAAAACTTCAGTTCGTCGCAAAGAAGCAAAATGGAGTCTATTATGGAAATGAAGGCTGGAAGATTCCCAGAAGCCTTACCTAGCTATGCTAAAGTGTTATTTAAAATTAAGGGAACTCTCGCAGGAAAAGATGCTACTATTTCTATCTCTCCCGCTAAAAGTAACAATTATATAAACCCTAAAATTGTAAACCAATTGGTGATTCCTAAGCTAAATATAATCGAAAAATTAGACCTTTTTTGATGAAAAACAATACGAAATAACTAATTTATAGTTAACATTGGCGATAATACATTTATATCGCAATTCATTGTTCAAACCCTAGGGAATGATCATGGTGACATTATTCTGAGATCACCGTGGATGGAAACCCTAGGTCCCTTCATCTTGAATACGAAAAAGAAGTTTTTGACATTTTCATAAAAAAAGAAAAAATTAACACTACAAGATGTTACATTGAAGCCAAATTCAGTAACACCAGAAGACATACAAGATATTTCAAAAATAATTTTTCAAAAAGGTAAAAAAGTACTACAAAATATGCAAAGAGAAATAGACAAGATCACCACTAACAAAAATGAAGAAGTTTCCCAGCTTAAAAAACATAGGGAAAAATTACTGAAGCAAATTAAAAAGCTTAAGAAGGACAAGAAGTCATTAGAAAACAAGGTACAACAACTTATCGAGAAGGAAACATCAAATGTAGAAATTATGGTTGATGAGAAAACAACAAATACTGATCTCGTCAATATCACAACTCTAGAAAAAGACAAGCTAGTTGAAGTAAAGATGTGCTCAGAAATTGCAGTTCTAGCAACAAAAGGTTCAAGTGAAGATCCAGAAATTAACCATTCAACTTCCATAATTGAAGGAAATCAGGTACTTCAATTAAATCAAGAAAACGACACAAACAAAATATGGGAAAATAAAATCACTAGAATTCCTTATCGACATCTGAATCATGAGAGTAGACAACTCAATCAAGCTACGTATTTAAAACAAAAACAACAAACTGATGTTTCGAAGAATACTATTGTCAGTGCAATCCACTCATGTGATAACAATTCATCACAATTTTACAGTGATCAGAATATTCTATAGAAGATTAATCTAGGATGGTCAAATCCATGTTTAGTTTGACAATTTTGCTTATCAATTAGAGGATCATATCGTCTATTATCAACAAAGATGATAGTTTCAAGACAAAAAGACAGTCGAAACCAAAAAGAAGATCAAGCCTTTTTCATCAACAAGCTTTGAGGACAAAGCTTTTTGAGGAGGAAGACAACGTTATGAATAAAATAATATAAATAATGTAAACAATAAAAACAAAAAATAATGATTAATTAGCTAATAGTTAATAATGAAGAGGCATGTCTAAATGGGACATGACCTTCCATGAAGAGGCACCTGCCTAGTGTATAAGCAGGCCCGTCTCTCTCAATTGTATCACCATTCTTCATACATTTTATATATAATAATATTTGTATCCTCAATGGATATTTTCATATTCCAAATCTTATGAAGTATTTAAACTTGAACAACGAACTTTGTTCATTCCACTCAATGCGTTTCTCTTTGAGCATGCACGAGTTCTTGTGAGTTAGGAGCTAATTCTTAAAAAGTAGGATGAGTTCCTCAAATCTAGGGAGAAATCCTAAATGTTAAGAGTGCAAGAAGCAATTGACTAATGCTAATTAGTGGAAGGGCAAGTTTATTGTCTTCTAGTGCGAGTTATTTTGGGTAAAGAACGAGTTGATTGAGTCAGGATCCTAAATTATAGGAAGGACGAGTTAACACAACTGGTGAGCTTTTATTAACTAGTCAATCAACAATTTTACTTTCCTCAAATAGAATTTGCTAATAATAGCGTAATCGAAGTGCTTATAAGGAGGAACGAAGGCACAATTGGATCATTGTCTTGTGAGCACGAGTTGGTGAGACAAGATAATAGAGCTAACGGGTTGTCTTTTGAGCGTGAGTTGATGAGATAAGATAATAGAGCTCACGGGTTGTCTTGGGAGCACGAGTTGGTGAGACAAGATAATTGAGCTCATGGGTTTGTGAGAAGGTTGAACAAGGTTGTATGTGGAGCTTGTGAGAGATAGAACGAGCCAAGGAGAGGCTTTTGTGAGTTGTGGAAGGCATATTTCCCTTGCTCTTACACTAGAAATTCGGAGTAGAGATCTAGCAAGGGAGGAGGGAAACATGATCAACATTTCTGCAAGAGTTTCAAGCTTAGATCAAGCAGGAAAGACAAGTGTGTTTTTCAGATTGAAATAGTTGTATTTGTAAGAGATCAATTACTCAGTTTCCATCAATAAAATTCTCAAACAAGTAGAGGGTTTTCCCAACTGTGTTCCTTAAGAAAAAATTGTGTTTATTTCTGTTCCTATTTTGCTATAAAGTTTAGTAGAGAATTTCTGTGTCTATATGAAAAGAAAGCGTTTTTCAGATTTGTAATATTCTGAATAGAAATAAACAGTAATACAAAGCAACATAAACAAGCAACTACAACAAATTGAGAGACATCATACAAATATTGCAAATATGGAGAAACACTGAGCCATTTTATTATATAAACTGAAAGATAACAATGGGTGCAAAGGTGATCAGAATGATGGCACCTTGGCTTGCTCAAGGCAAGCTGGAAATACTCTCAGAAATGCTCAAGGAATGACTGCTCTGTCATGGACTGTGTAATATCCAAATTTTGCTGCTGCTGCCGGACTGCTGCTACTGCTGGAATGAAATGGATCTTTGGGGCGGTTCCCTTGCTCAGAAAATTATGAAACTCTGGAAATGAGCTCTCCTCCAATAACCTAGAAAAACCCAGGAAGGAATCTCGGAATGGCTGACCCCGGAATTTGACCTCCCTTGGAAAATAACGCGCTCTCAGTGAGTACGCTGGCCCTGAATGATAAACCTACATGTGATGGCCTCCTCCTGCTGCAAAATGATGATTAGTGAAGGGTTGGTCCCTTCACACTATCCTCGGGCTGAAATCCCTGATATCCCCTCACTCCCGAACTACTTCTACCACAAACTACATAATCCCTCAGAGAGACTGTGCTGTCCAAGCAACTACGTGATCCTAGCTGAAGGTGCTATTGTTGATTTATGGTAGCATCGGATGTGCTCTAGCCTTGTAACCTTGGATATAGGCTAAGACACATGCATTCCATAAAACCTAGAAATGGTTTTGGAAAAGTCCACTTAGAGATGGTTTAATTAAATTAATTAATTGTTTTTTAATGTTTCCCTAAGTCTAAACTTAGGGAAATTGATTAATTAAAGGGCATTAATTAAACCAAGTGTGAATCTTCTAGATAAAGTCATGGATCACCTCCAAGTTAATCCTAGCCCTTGATTATGTTTTAATCTTGGCCATTGAAGGGTCAATGAAGGATTATAAGAAGGAGGGTGAGGGGCCTATGGAAATCACATCAGATGGAGAAAGAATCGAGAGATCAATTTTCTTCAGTCGAAGGAAGAATCGAAGTGATTCTAGATTGCAGAGAGGGGAAGGTGGTATCTCTAGGAGGGAGAATTTTTGAAGAATAAGGAGTGCAGGAAGAGAAGTGAGAAGGGAGCCATAACAACAGCGCAAAGATAGCCAAGCAGCAGTGACGCAGTGACAGCGTGAGTGGCGCAGTCATTGCACAGAAATCACGTAGACATTCAGAGTGGGTGCAGGTTGGTGCCGGAACTTCATGGTGAAGTGAGATTTGTCTCACTAAGCCCATTCTCATCAGATTTCTTCAGGTGATTGATTGATAAATATAATCACACATTTGTACTCAGAATTTCTGCATAATAAAGAAACCCTCATATTTGTTGCACCGGTTTTCCTGAGTTGGGTTTTTTCTGGGGACAATTGTCCAAAATTAACGGTGTCTATGTGTGAATACTTGTGCTATTTCTTTCATGTTGTTTATTTATCGTGAAGTCTGTAGCATATTTTATTTTGATATTTAACACAGTAAAATGTTAAATAATTGTGTGAGAATGCAATAGAAGAAATATAATCAGTAGCTGCAATATAATTCTACATTATAGACTTTTCACATGGTATCAGAGCTATCAAATCCAAAGGAAGCAGAGTCAGAGAAGGGACTGCGAAATCCATAAGCTTCAGACGAGATGCAGCGCAGAGAAAGAAAGCACAGATAAGTATGGCAGACTTGGATGTTTTATCCTCTAGGTTAGAAGAGGATTGTGCATGTTTATCAAGTTCAGCATCTGCAGGAACCTGGTATATTGATAGCGGGGCTTCAACTCATATGACTGGAGTACGAGAATATTTCTCGAGCTATAGGGAGGAGCAGATGAACTTCCAAATCACTATGGGGAATAGCACGAAATGCACTCGAGTTGGGAGAAGCACCGTAGTGTTTCAGACGGAAGTCGGAACTAGTGTCAAGATCACAGATGTACTACATTGGCCAAGGCTAGGTATGAATTTAATCTCAGTATCTCAGTTGCAGGACAAAGGGTATGATGTACACTTTGCCGGAAAGAAGGTATATGTCAAGCACCCTAGTTGGAAGCAAACAAGGCAGATTGGAGTTAGAAGCAACAAACTATACAGGTTGCAGCTTGAGTCTCCGATGGCACTAATCAATAGTAATCTTGAAGACAAGAAAGGGTTGAATGAACTTTGGCATAGAAGAATGGGACACTTGCACCATGGTGCATTGAATATGCTCAGAGAAACAGTTGATGGAGCACCTATTCTCAGTATGGAGCATGATGATGTATGCCGAGGATGGGTACTTGGGAAGTATGCTAAGGTAACTTTTCCTAGAAGTGAAAACCGAGTAGCAAGCATATTGGGACTGATACACTCAGATATATGTGGACCTATGTCCACTAATGCTATCAAGGGTGGCAAATATTTTGTCACATTCATCGATAACCACTCCAGGAAAACCTGGATCTACTTCCTAAAGACTAAAGATGAAGTCTTTGAAAAGTTCAAAGAATTCAAGGCTCTTGTTGAAAATATGATGGGGAAGAAAATCAAGACGTTGCGTTCAGATAATGGTGGAGAATACATAGATGGAGACTTCACAGATTTCTGCGCAAAGGAGGGCATCAGGAGGGAGTGGACTGCTCCATACAATCCCGAATAGAATGGTGTGGCAGAACGGAAAAACAGGAAAATTGTAGGTGCAACCAAGGTTATTCGACCTTGACTTACCCAAATATTTATGGGTTGAAGCTTGCAACACGACAATGTACATCTAGAATAGGACTCCTCATAGAGCATTGGGGAAGCAAACTCCTGAAGAGGTTTTTACAGGGAAGAAACCAAAGGTAGGGCACCTTCGGATATTTGGTAGCATGGCATACTGTCATATACCAAGTGAGAAGAGAAGCAAGCTTGATCAGACTACAAAGAGGGGGTATCTTGTAGGATATAGTGAAACCTCCAAGGCATATAGGATCTATATTCCTAGCAGTAGGAATGTAATATTCCGGATAGAAATAAGCAACAATATAAAGCACATAAACAAGAAATTGCTGCAAGTAGAGAGACATCACATGAGCAAAACACAATATGGAGAACGCTGAGCCATTTTATTATATACTGAAAGATAAAATGAGTACAAACGTGATCAGAATGATGGCACCTTGGCTTGCACTAGGCAAGCATATAAATACTCTCAGAATATGTCATGGAATGGCTTCTCCCTCAATGACAGCGTAATCTCCAAGCTGTTGGCGCTCCTGCTGTGTTGCTGCTACTGCTAGAATAAACTGAATCTTTGGGGCTGCTCCCCACCTCAGAAAATTATGAAACTTTGGGAATGGCCTCTCCACCCAATACCCAGAAATGCCCAGAGAGCTTTTCGAAAATCGCTGACTTCCGAAAATGACCTCCCTTGAGGTACCACGTTTTCCCAATGATAAACGCAAGCCCTGAATGATCTGCTGCAAAAGATGGACTCCAACTCTACCAAAATGATGGAATAGGGAAGGGCTGATCCCTTTCCAACTCTCCCAGGCTGAATCCCCTGATAAACCCTCAATCCGGAATTTCCTTCTCCAATGACTGCGTCCTCCCTCTCACTGACTGCGCTGTCTCTGCAAGTGAACGATCCCAACTGTGGTTGCTCCAACTCTCTCTAGCAAAACAAGGATAGAACTCCTCACCCGAGCAGGCACTCGAAGTCCCCTGGGGCTGAGGTTGGGATCTCCGCACAGAGACAGCCGGTGTGCTGAACAACACTTGCAGACTTTGCTCAACAACAAAAGCGTGCTCAATGTCAAAAGACAAATACCATAGATGCATAATCATAATGATCCAAATTAGGAGCCTCTCTCCCTTTTTATGTTTGGAGAGCCTTGCTCTCACTTAGGCCCCACCACCAACTGCGCTGTCTCCTTGAGCCATGCTGTCCCTCTAGCTCTGCGCTGACTTGGGCCCACGCTGACATCTCCTCCATGCTGCCACTTCATCCTCTAGGCCCCACGCTGCCAAATAATCATGTCTCCAAGTGACTTTAGGAAATGCTTTTATCTTAAGTGTGAGTTAAGTGTCCCTCTTCACCCACTTTATTTCTAATTTAACTTTATTAAAGTGAAATAGCCAAAAATTAATATTTCCAATTAGCTATTGCTAATTGGGAATATTATAGTCCTCCTCGGCAAAACGTTGCTTGTCCTCAAGCAACTGCAATGATGGATGCTGTAGAATTTTCTCACTCTCCCAAGTGGCATCCTCATCCGGTAGATTCCTCTATCTCACCAGATATTCCCTAACTGTCCTGCTCCGCAGCTGCCTCTCCCTAGTGTCAATAATGGTCTCCGGCTATAACACTAAATTCCCCTCATCATCTGTGGGCAGGAGCTCCTCAGTTGCAGTCACCTTCTTTCTCAGTGCCTTCTTCAGGCATGGCACATGGAAAATATTATGAATCCTGCTACCAGTGGGTAGCTCCAACTCATATGCAACCTCCCAAATCCTGCGTGTCACCCTGTATGGTCCATAAAAGCGGGGCTTGAGCTTCTCAACCCCCTTTTGCTTCAGCGTGGATTGCCGATATGGCTGCAATTGTAGGTAGACCAAGTCCCCTACATCAAACTGCCTCTCAACTCGTCCCCTGTCGGCATACAGCTTCTGCTGATTTTGTGCTGTAGCTATGTTATCCTTAAGAGCTCTGAGTATATCATGACTTTCTTGGATCCAATCCTTGGCCCTAGGGGCCTTGTTAGCACCAAACATCACGTTAGCAAAAATAAAGCATGATACACATATAAAGCATAAAATGGAGACATACCGATAGACATATGGTGAGTGGTGTTATAACAGTACTCCCCCAAGTGAAACCATCGTAACCATGCCTTTTGCTGCCTAATGACATAGTTTCACAAGTAGCCTTCCAGCCACTTGTTCACTAACTCCATTTGTCCATCCGTCTGTGGGTGATAACTAGTGCTCGGGGTCAACTCGGTGCCCACCAAACGGAAAAGTTCCTGCCAAAACCCGCCCATGAAGCGGCTATCCCTGTCACTGACAATGGTCTTTGGGAGACCATGCAATCTGAAAACATCCCTGAAGAACAACTCCGCTACCTGTGCTGCAATGTATCGTGCTGATATAGCGAAGAAGTGTGCATACTTTGTCAGCGGATCAACGACTACAAATATGCAATCCTTGCCCTATACAGTGGGCAACCCTGTGATGAAATCCATCGAAATACTCTCCCATTTTCCCTCTGGTATGGGAAGAGGCTGCAGTAAACCTGCCGGATGGTTCATCTCCCCCTTGTTGCGCTGGCAAACTTCGCACTCCTTAACATGTTGGAGCATGTCCTCCTTGAGGCCCTTCCATGAGAACCTCTCTCTGATGGCCCTATAGGTCTTGGTGAACCCCTAGTGGCCTGATAGTGGCGAATCATGTGAGGCGTGCAATATCTTCTCCTTGAGCTTGGAGCCATCGGTCAAGAAGATCCTGTCCTTGAAGTAGATCACCTCATCCATCACCCTATACCTGTCATCAGTCATCTGTAATTTGTCCGTCCAACACCTCACAGGCAAAACGGTCCTTGGAGTACTCTACCAACAGCTGAGCCCTCCAGTCTGTATCTAAACTCATCAAAGACAATGCTGCCGATCTACACAAAAGTGCATCGACCACCATGTTGTTCTTCCCCTTGACATACTCGATGTCGAAATCATATGCCTGGATCTTTTTGACCCACTTCTGCTGCCTCTCCTGCAACTGCTTTTGCTCTAGAAAATAATCAGAGGTTGTTGTGGTCAGTCCTCACTCTGAACCTGTTCCCCACCAAGTACTGCCGAAATTTGGCCAATGCATGCATGATGGCCAACATCTCCTTGTCATATATAGCATACAACCTCTCATGTGGCAATAGCTTCCGGCTCTCGAAAGCTATGGGGTGGCCTCCTTGGATCAAAACTGCGACTATCCCCTCCCCTGATGCATCGCACTCTAGGACAAAGGGCTGCGTGAAATGTGGCAATGCCAAAATTGGATAGCTGCTCATCACCTCCTTGAGCCTGTCGAAAGCCCTCTGTGCTGTGTCAGTCCAACTGAATGCCCCCTTTTTGATAAGGTCTGTAAGGGGTGCACCAAGTTGGGAAAATCCCTTGACGAACTTTCGGTAGTAGGTGCAGATACCTACAAACCCCCGAAGCTCTGTCACATTCTTCGGCTCTAGCCAATTCCTGATGGCTTTGATCTTCTCCTCGTGGACCCTCACTTCGTCCACCCTGGTCCACCCCAATGATGTGCCCCAAGTAGAGCATCTTTGTCAGCCCAAACTCGCATTTGGAGAGCTTAGCATAAAATCGCTGCTCTTCCAATATGCGCAATACAACCTCAATATGCTGTAGGTGCTCCTCCCATGTCTTGCTGTAAATCAAGATGTCATCGAAAAACACTAACACAAACTTCCTCAAGTGACTGCAGAAGATGTGATTCATGCATGACTGAAAAGTGGCCAGAGCATTGGTCAGCCCAAAGGGCATCACCAAGAACTCAAAATGGCCGTAATGACATTTGAAAGTGGTCTTGGGAGTATCCTGCTCCCTCACGCGAATTTGGTGGTACTCGGATCTCAAATCAATCTTTGAGAAGAACTTCGATCCCCTCAGCTCATCCATCAACTCATCTATCCGTGGAATGGGGTACCGGTTCTTCATGGTCTTCTTATTGAGAGCCCGGTAGTCAATGCACATCCTTAGTGTGCTGTCCTTCTTCTTCACCAATTCAATTGAAGAAGCAAAAGGGCTAGTGCTAGGACGGATGTGCCCAAGAGTTAAGAGCTCATGAATGGCCCTCTCAATCTCATCCTTGTAGGCCTTAGGATGCCTATAGGGCGTAGTGATGACAGCCTGGATGCCCTGCTCCAGCTCGATCATGTGCTCAAATCCTCGGTCTGGTGGCTGCCCTGGTGGTATATCTCCAAAAACCGTGGCATATCTGTCTAAAATGGATTGTACATTTGGGTGTACGACTTGCCCTGTAGACCCTGCCTCTGAAACACGCAGCTCCACTGCCCACTCTATGTCTCCCTTCCGGAACTCTGCCTCCATCCGGTGTCTTGAAACTGTCTGTGGTGGGTAGGTGTGCATACCCCGAATCTTCTCGTCCCTCCCGGTCTTCTTGTCCGCCCACTCCATCTCCAAGGTCTCCTAATCTATGGTGATCTTCCCCAGCGTGATCAACCACTGCAGCCCCAGTATCACGTTGGTGTCCGGAATGTCCACCACAAAGAAATGATCTGTTAGGGTGTAAGTCCCCATAGTCACTACCAAGGCTGACACATACCTGGCACACTGCATGGTCCTGTCACTTGGAACCAATACCGAAAACCCATCAAAGCTCTCTGTTGGTATGCTCCTCCGCTCTACCAACTGGGCATGAATAAAATTGTGGGTGGCCCCACTGTCCACTAATATTGAAACACGTTGTCCCCGCATGGTACCTTAGACACGCAGTGTCAAGTATTTGGGAACCCCATGCAAAGAAGCAAGGGCTCCCTCGGTAGGTGCAAATGCCGCACCTCCCGCTCCTGGTGGTGGAGGTGGCAGATGATCTCCTCTCTACGCTGTATTGTTGTCTCCTGCCTCTATCTCCTCATACTCCTCCTCTTCCCTGCTACCGTTGGAGAAAACCTCGATGTAGTGTGCCTTCCCCGTGGCACAACGGTGTCCTGGTGCCCATGGCTCCTGGCAGGTGAAACATAGCCTCTTCTGCCTCAGATCTCTCTTGGTCTCGTCATCCAAAGGCCCTCTGCTTTGGTTCCCCTTTGGAGGTGGAACCCTCATGTCCTTCCCCTTCGACTGAAATGTCGGTCTCTGGGGGAAAGGAGCTCTAGTTTGGGGTAGTGCATCTTGCAAGTCCCGAGTCCTCCCAACAGCATCATGGAGTGTAGTTGGCCTCGTCAATCTGACTAACCCTCGAAGAGGCTCTGCCAATCCATCGATGAACATGTAGATCATCCTGGCTGCGGGTAAGTTAGGCACCATCACGGAGAGTCTGAAGAACTCTGAAATGTATGTGTCCGGACTCCCGGTTTGCTTGAGCTTAGTCAACTCAACAAACTGCTCCTATGGATCCCTCTGATCAAATCGCTCTATCAGCCTCCGTGTAAAATCGACATATGCTGTCACCCTTGAGTGCCCCAGCGTAGCCATTCCGTGAAACGACCAGTCATGGGCCTCGCCCTCCAGGTGCAGTGTTGCCACCTTGATGGCCTCTGTCTCTGCCATTTGGTTAAGCTGGAAATATATATCCAACTTCTCTACCCAAGCCTTTGCCGAACACTTGGATAACCCATCAAATGTCGGTAAATAAAACTTGCCCACTGTGCATTGTACATCCCCATCCTGTGAATGCTTGTTTCCCCTGTGATGGTTGCGGGGTCGGTTGTCCCTCTTGAGCTGTACGAAATCATGGAATGTGAGGGCATCTCTGAACTCCTGTCCGTAGGACTGATACTCAGCAAAGTAGTCTCCCATGTGAGCCAGTTCCTGCTCCTGCTGTGCTCCTGCCCCAGTGTTTGCGGCAAAGAAATGTGGGCATTGTGGAACGTGGAGGTGTATGTGATGTCATCTGCAACGTTGTAAGGTGCTCCTGCAAATGATGGGATGTGCCTGATCCCTCTCCGATATGGAAACCTCTTAGGGTTTCACGCTGTCTAGATTCTGCAGTGAACTTTTGCCCAATCTCTTCTATCCGCTTTGACAAATACTGCATTGATTTGAGAAGTTCACTGAACTCCTTCCCGACATCTCTCTCCTCCGCCATTGGTTCCTCCTCTTCTGCGTCCACTACTGGAACGCAGTCACCTTCCCTGAAAGTGATCTCTAACCTCCGCTCTTGGTCTTGATACTTCCTTCCTTGGTAATAGATGTATGGTTTTCCTGCTAGTGTCATAGAGAATCTGCTCCACAGGCTGAGCCAAGTCTATGAGCTCTAATACCACTGTAATATTCCGGATAGAAATAAATAACAATATAAAGCACATAAACAAGAAATTGCAGCAACTAGAGAGACATCACATGAGCAAAACACAATATGGAGAACGCTGAGCCATTTTATTAAATATTGAAAGATAAAATGAGTACAAAGGTGATCAGAATGATGGCACCTTCGCTTGCGCTAGGCAAGCGTAGAAATACTCTCAGAATATGTCATGGAATGGCTTCTCCCTCAATGACAGCGTAATCTCCAAGCTGCTGGTGCTACTGCCGTGCTGCTGCTACTATTGGAATAAACTGAATCTTTGGGGCTGCTCCCCACCTCAGAAAATTATGAAACTTTGGGAATGGCCTCTCCACCCAATACCCAGAAAAGCCCAGAGAGCTTTTCGAAAATGGCTGACCTCCAAAAATGACCTCCCTTGAGGTACCTAGTTGTCCCAATGATAAATGTTGGCCTTGAATGATCTGCTGCAAAAGATGGCCTCCAACTCTACCAAAATGATGGAATAGGGAAGAGCTAACCCCTTTCCAACTCTCCCAGACTGAATCTCCTGATAAACCCTCAATCCAAAATCTCCTCCTCCAACGACTGCGTCCTCCCTCTCACTAACTGTGCTGTTTCTACAAGTGAACAATCCCAACTGTAGCTGCTCCAACTCTCTCTAGCAAAACAAGGATAGAAATTCTCACCCGAGCAGGCACTCGAAGTCCCCTGGGGCTGAGGTTGGGATCTCCGCACGGGGACACCCGGTGTGCTGAATAGCACTTGCAGACTTTGCTCAACAACAAAAGCACGCTCAATGTCAAAAAACAAATAACATAGATGCACAATCAGAATGATCAAAATGAGGAGCCTCTCTCCCTTTTTATGTTTGGAGAGCCTTGCTCTCACCTAGGCCCCACCACCAACTGCGCTGTCTTCTTGAGCCACGCTGTCCCTGTAGCTCTGCGCTGACTTGGGCCCACGCTGCCCACACTGAAATCTCCCCCACGCTGCCACTTTGTCCTCTAGGGCCCATGCTGCCCACACTGACGTCTCCTCCACGCTGCCACTTCGTCATCTAGGGCCCATGCTACCCAATAATCATGTCTCCAAGTGACTTTAGGAAATGATTTTATCCTAAGTGTGAGTTAAGTGTCCCTCTTCACCCACTTTATTTCTAATCTAACTTTATTAAAGTGAAATAGCCAAAAATTAATATTTCCAATTAACTATTGCTAATTGGGAATATTACAAGGAAGGTTGTGATAAGACGCGATGTCAAGTTCATGGAGGATAGAGATTTTCAGAAATCGCGTGATATGTCAGCAGAGGATCAAACTGTAAAAGTTCGTTTAGTACAAGAGCAGCAGGGGCACCAAGAAGATCAGAGAGAATGATAAGACAGTGATACCTAGTACATGTACTAACATTTTCACAGAAGAGGATGAGGAGGAGACTCAGTCTGAGTATCAACCAGATTAAGAGGAAGAGTTAAGAGAACAACCTTCCACCAGTGGTCAGATCAGTAGAGAGGCTCAGCAAATACCGAGGGATGCTGAAAACTTTATCGGGACTCCCAGGAATGGGAAGAGGTAGCGTAGACCTCCAGACATGTACAAGGTTCTGGTTGCCCCAATAGAGGAACCTTCCAACTTCCAGGAAGTTGCTCAGCACCAGGTATGGGTAGATGCCATGATAGAGGAGTCTGCTTCCATCATGACAAATGATGTCTGGGAAGTTGTGCCTAGGCCCCAGAGTAGGTCAGTTGTTGGATCACGATGGATCTACAAGATCAAATACGCTGCAGATGGTAGTGTAGAGAAATATAAGGCAAGATTCGTGGCAAAAGGGTATGCTCAGAAGGAAGGCATTGACTATGAGGAGACCTTCGCACCAGTTGCCAGATATACCTCCATCCGAACTGTTGTATCCTTAGCAGCACAGATGGGATGGGAGATTCATCAAATGGATGTCAAGACAACGTTCTTGAATGGAGAAATTGAGGAAGAGGTATATATCGAACACCCAGAAGGTTTTGAGACTCATGAAAGGAAGTCTCATGTATGTAGATTGAAGAAGGCCCTGTACGGGCTCAAGCAAGCTCCGAGAGCATGGTATGGTCGAATAGATAGCTATTTGCAAAAGTTGGGAGTTGTCAAGAGTGACGCAGATCCCAATCTCTACTATTTGCTGGTAGAGGATGAGCCATTGGTATTAGTACTATATGTAGATGATCTGTTTCTCACAGGATCATCTAGGTTCATAAAGGATTGCAAACGGAATCTAGAAGCAAAATTCGATATGAAGGATTTGGGGTTGATGCATTACTTCCTAGGGTTGGAAGTCTATCAGAAGAATGGTGATATCTTCATGGGGCAGGAGAGGTATGCCTTAGAAATTCTGAAGAGGTTCAGAATGCAGGATTGCAGGCCTGTGGCTACTCCCATGATCACAAATTGGAAAAAGATAGATGCATCAGAAGACGCAGAAGTGGACCCCACCTTATACAGATAGCTCATCAGGTCATTGATGTATCTAGTTAACACCAGACCAGACATTTGCTTCGCTGTCAACACTCTTAGTCAGTTCATGGTGGAACCCAAAAGAGTGCACTGGGCAGCAGTAAGGCATGTGCTAAGGTATGTACGAGGAACAATCAGATTTGGTATACGGTATGGCCAAGGAGAGGATGTCAGACTTAGTGGATTCACAGATGCAGATTGGGCAGGAAGCCTAGTGGACAAGGAAAGTACCTCTGGGTATTGTTTCAGCATTGCATCAGGAATGGTGTCCTAGTGCAACATGAACAAAAGTCAGTAGCATTGAGCACAACTGAGGCAGAATACATGGCATCTAGTACAACTACATGCGAAGCCATTTTGCTTCGAAAACTTCTTGTGAGTCTATTCAGAAGCAGGATGGAGTTGAGTTGCCTTGTATCAAACTCTCTGAAAATCCAGTATTTCATGATTGGTCTAAACATATTGACATCAGGTGTCATTTTATCAGAGACTGTGTGCAGTGTGGGGCTGTACAACTCCAGTACATTCCCACAGGGGAACAAACAACAGATATACTTACCAAGGCTCTAGGGAGGATTAAGTTCACTCAGTTCAGAGAACAGTTGGGTATGACTGAAAATCCATTTCGGTAGTCAATGGATCTTCAACGCAGAATTCAAAGGGAGTTGCAGTACAGTGGCAGCAACATGTAGACTCAGTAGCAGTACAAATGCAACATTTTTTTGTGCAGTGTTGGTGAGCAGCATCAACAACACTACAGTAGATGTTCCAGAAGTCATATCAGCAACACAGTGAGTTGTTTTGCTAGAGCACTTTCCTCGCTAAGAGGGAGTGTTGATTTATGGTAGCAGTGGATGTGCTCTAGCCTTGTAACCTTGGATATAGGCTAAGACACATGCATTCCATAAAACCTAGAAATGGTTTTGGAAAATTCCACTTAGAGATGGTTTAATTAAATTAATTAATCGTTTTTTAATGTTTCCCTAATTCTAAACTTAGGGAAACTAATTAATTATAGGGCATTAATTAAACCAAGTGTGAATCTTCCAACGGTAGCAGTTAGCAGCCCCTTGCAGCTTTCAGCTAGCTCGTTGTGCCATTTCTCTGCCACCTGAGCCATCCATGTGGTCCCTCACCCATCTGTATTGATCGTATGTTTGAAGGGGGGGCTCCCGAATCTTAAGGTATGTCTTATCATTTGGTAATTGAGTATTGGGTTTACTTATCATAGACACTTATGTGCATGGATTGAAGGGGGGACTTGATGGAAATAGTGGGATTAGTTTGTGCTCATGTCCCCTTGATCTCTTTTGGATGTTACCCTTGGACTTTAGTCCCATTGGATCTCCTTTATTCGCCATTTGGTTTTAGGGTTTTACTACTTGGGAAATCCCGACTTTGGGTGCATATTCCCTCTCTTTTATCCACATATATTACTCCCTTTCCACTCACCATACTCCCATTCATCATTTCTCCCACCTGGGTCCACATAGGGTCAGCCTCCCTATCCCCTTGCCTCCACTTTGGGCCAGGCTTGGAATGATGCCCCGGAGGTTGAAGCGGCTAAAAGAAAAAGTAAAAGAATAAATGTGCACATTCAACAGGAAATTGTACCACAAAATGCAAAAGATGGTCAGGACAAAAATAATTAGAACATGGGAAAAAGCCAATACATGAGCTCTGCACCATACCCATGGTCATCACCTTGGATTAGGCCCTAGATGAGGCTCCTTTTTCATTAAGGAACCAATGATTGTCCCAACCCCTGTAGGGCAATGAACCACCCTACTTAAAAGGGGGTAATCACTGCTATATCTTACACATCTTGCTCTTGTGCTTTTAGCCCCAAGCAGTTAATTAAGAAAATTCATAAAAGGCGAAAGGCATATAAAGAAGGGTGGAAAAATCAAGGCCGGGTCACGTCATGTCCCACGATTTCTCCCTTCTACACATTATATACCCAGGTGTGGGCTTCTCCTTGTCTAGCTGCCCTTGTGCCCCAATATGTGGCCTAGGATTGCCCCTCTCATTCCTTACTCCATTTCACTTCTTTTTTACATGCCACCACCATTTGAGGGATGTACCTTAGACATACTATCCCCTCTAACGGTAGAAACCACCTAATAAGGTACCTGGCTAACCCCCTTTGGAGCTTGGAGACATTAGCATATGCCAAAGCCCACTACGGAAGGACATGCCATTATGAAGTGCCCAATTTGTTGTCTATGATTTGTAAGCTCTTTTACATGATTACTCGAATGACTTGTTGTACTGGAATGCTAGGGGATGCATTGGATTTTATACAAGATTGTAGGTGGTGTCCATTTGTGTTTGGTCTACCTATATGGGGTCCTAACCCTCTAGAGGGCTACTTTGGCACATGTAGGGTGTGCATAGAGAGCCATGGGCCTCCATAGCAGTAGAAAACACTCCATGGATCCCCACCAATGTCCAGATATTACTAGAGATCCACTTTTGGGACGAGAATGATGTGCTTGGTACATTATGCCCAACAAGCCCCACAAGAGCACCACACACTTGGTAGTTGTCCCAGGACTTGTACAATGACATGGAAACATTCATTCCATTATTGGAGCCCTTACAAATGATATATAGGCATCTTCGACTCATATGGAGACCCATGGGGTCATTGTTGTGCCCCCACACCCATTGGGAGAACCACAGGTCTATTACTTGGAGAACAAGGGGCCACCCCCTTGTTCATCACATTTTGAGGAGTTTATTCATTATTATGGCATTTCTGGATATTATTAGGCCTTTGGAGAGCCCCACGACATGCATATATTATTATTTGACCTCCCGAGAGGCTTACTATTCCATTTATGAGCTAGTTTGGTGGGCTTGTCACCAAAAGTTGTTTTATTTTCACATTATTCTATTTTTAGGGGCTAATGTAGGTTCATTAGCTAAATCAAACTCCTAAAATTGGTTTAAATAGGAGTTAGTTGTATTCATTTGTATCATCACTTGACTTGGGATCTCTCTCTCTTAAGAGAATTTCACATTTTTTTTCTTCGGGGAGATTTTTGGATGATGGATGAATTTTGATGTATGGATTTGGGTTATTTCTATCTTGGAGCTTCTCATGTGCAAATGTGATGCTAGTTGGATATACTCTCTAATATTGTAAGTGTAATTTTCATATCATTTTCTTGTTGTTGCATACTATTGGATTTCGCTATAATTAGGGCTAATTGTTGCATGATTGAAATACGAAATTATGTGTCTATCTAGCTTATTCTATGTATGGGCCATTGTTAGATGAATGTAATGTCCTAGAGATTATTTTATATCGATAAGCTTGCACCATTTGTATGAAGTATAAATGCTTGAAAGTCACTTTTCGTATCTTTCCCTTAACATTGGACGAAGTTGACATTCTGGGCCTCCTTGAACAAGAAACCTAATTCTTCTTCATTATTATCGTTGACTCCATACCCCCAAATGAATCAGGCACTGATCCCTCACAAAAGGGTGGTCATTGTTGATTTTTGTAGCATCGGAAGTGATCTAGCCTCGAGATTTTGCAAAGAAGCTAAGACACATGCATTCTCCAAGACCCATAAATTGTTTCGGAAAATTCCATCTGGAGATGATTTAATTAAAATAATTAATAATTTTGAATGTATTCCTAAGTATGAACTTAGGAAATGTGATTAATTAAAGTCCAAGCTAATATTAGCCATCGATTATGTTTTAATCTTGGCCGTTGATATGTCAACGAGAGATTATAAGAAGGAATTTGATGGGCACTTGGAGGACACACTTGAGATTTGCAGAGATCGAATTTGCTGGGAAATCAAATACTCAGAGTAGTTGCGCTGAGTTGCCGTAGAGAGATTCAATGATTCGATTGTAGTGAGGGGCAGAGATAACAAGGCTAGAGGAAATATTTTCCAGATCTGGTGAGTGCAAAGCAGAGAGGTAGCAGTTTCACAGTGGCTGCGCATTGCCACACAGAGCTTCAGAGGGAATTCAAAATTTTGCTGGGAGATAGTCCAGATCCAGGCCAGAAGCCGACATGAGTCCAAGATGTCGGAAGGTTCCATTCTTCAGAAAACGAGAGACCAACAACATAAGAAGCATCGTGCTCGAAGCTGTGACACATAACTGTGTAGGGTGTGTTATCGCTTGCCGCCTACACCTACCTACAGTTAGCGGGAAAAACCTTTAACCCCACAAGGTGTGGTTGGTGGCAAGGAACTCAGAGAAGGGGCTATCACACTAATCCCAACTCTCTCCGTTTAAGCTATCTCCTAGGTTAGCTATGGCGGGTGGTCCCTAAATGGAAAACTAAGTCAGAGATTTTTGAGTTTTTAGGAGAATTGTTAGAGTGAAATTGGATTACTTTTAAAGATCTATGAGCATTTATGAGAAAATTTGAAATAATGACAAACCAAGGTTACTTGGAAGTGGGAGCGAGAGCGCCATTTTTAGAAGCTCTTGGTCCGGAGCATTTCAAGGAGCGTTTATATATATATATATATATATATATATATATATATATATTTATTTATTTATTTTATTTATTTGATGCATATATGTCAACAAAAACATGTAGAATGATGAATTAGACATAAAAAATATAAAAACATAGATTGAATCATATAACATCAATCATCTAGAAGTTATAATCTTCATCAACCACGCCCACAAGTTGGAAGCATACAACATATTGATTCTTGAGTCTCGCGAATCATCAATCTGAAGGTTTCAAGCTTTCAAAATTCAATATATAACATTTATCATCATTGATATATAACATTTATCATCATTGATTTCAAATTTCAATATCTAACATTTATCATCATTGATCTATAACATTTATCATCATTGATTCATTGATTTCAAAATTCAATATACATTTATCATCATTGATATATAACATTTATCATCATTGATATATATATCATTTATCATCATTGATTCATTGATTTCAAAATTCAATATATAACATTTATCATCATTGATATTATATAACATTTATCATCATTGATTCATTGATCACCATATAACTTTCATGAAGCATCATATTCATAATTCATAATGACTTGTAAACTTATAAATGCCAACTTCAAAGTTTCACCTTTCAAATTCAAACTTCAAACTTAAATTGTCATTAAATATATGAAAGAGTCAAGTTTCAACTGTCAACAGTTATAAAAGATAAAAACTACTAGAAAATAGAAAAGACTAGTAAACAACAAATCTATTTTATCTATTGGCTGGCCCCTTGCCACACCCACGAGAAATGTCTAATTTGTGCGAGCCACGAGGAAATGGTGGTCTTCTAGTACTCTCAGGAGTACCATGACCATGACTAGAAGGTGGAGGCTGAATTTGCAAAGGAACAATAGTGTGATATCGAGAACTGGCACTGGCACTGGCACCCGCACCCGCACTGCTACCAGTAGATGGTGGGACTGGCCTTGTGTGTGGCAGTGCTGCTGATGCTTTATCATCATCCCTAAAAAGTTATGCATCCAATTCTTCCATATGTACCGTGTCATCCTCCAAATTATCATCCTCTGGGTCGTTGTCCTAGACTCTGTATGATTGATCCTCATTTGCCCGATCATATTAATGGCTCAATAGCCTCAAGTTGTAATGCACATAAACCAAGCTTTCAACTCGGTTTTCATTCAGCCTGTTTCTTCTCACATTATGTATGAAGCTGTAGGTGCTCCAACACCTCTTTGTAGAAGAAGTGTTCACAACCTGTGAGAGAACTTTTTTTGCCAACTTGGCAAAAGTCCCATGCTGCCATATGCTTCCCACCATGTGAGAGCATCAAATCTGTCTCTGTCTTCCATTGCATGGAAAGAACCATAGTTAGCAGTGCAACTGAAGTATTTGCCTAATTCAAGGCACAATCTAGCACACTCCTCCCTGTCGTGTACCAACTTGTCTAATGCCTTCATGTACCCTTCTTGTACCTCTAGATCTGTGTGAGGTTTGATCCTAACCCCACCTCCAGGTGTAGGTTGGCCCAACCAAGATGGAGAGTAATATTTTGGCGTAAGGATATATGCCAAGGCATGTAGTGGAACATTGAGTTTATTCCATCGTGCACACACACAGTCATGAATCATAGCATAAAAACTGGGATCATTATCCTTAACAACATCTTTTATTTGGCCCAACATACTGTCCATTTGCTCACAAACCTCCTCAATCACTGGGTTATCTGTATTTGCAAATCGAATCATGTGATAAATGGGCTTGGTGAAATTCAAAATTTCCCTCACACGTGCCCAAAATAAAGGGTCAAGGGTGGTCTCCTCCACATGTTCGAAACCTTGCCTATCAACTATTGTCGCTGCCCTGTCCTTTAATACCTGCCAGTGTGGGCTTGATACCATTGCAGCCAATGACTCTCTTACCTTCAAAAGGTGCCTGAAGGTGAGGTAATAGCTAGCAAATCTAGTCTTTGCTATCTTCAACAACTCCAATTTGGAGTGAGTACGGAAAAGCCCATGGGTATTGCTATGATTTGTAATAAATTTTATCTTTTTTTACCTCTCTTGTACAAATCACCAAGCCATTTGAATTGAGGTTGTTTGTTTTTAATGATATGATGCATCAAAAGGTTCATTGTGTGAACCTGTTGAAGCCTCGAAAATCTCTACTTCAAACATTGGGGGAAAACCACCCAGTCGGGACCTTAAGACAGCTCCTTTTCCGTTTGGTGTGGTGGCTCCAACTTGATTTGTAGGACTAGTTTCCTAATAACTAATGGGTTGGTGATGGAATGATTGTATGAGTGGATAATGAAACTAAATGACTGAAGTAATTTATCTAATTTAATCTATAACTTATAAATAACTATAAAACTAACCCGGGTGTCAAATATGAATACAATTTTTTAAGATTGTCTCAATCAAAACAATAGCTATGAAAATGTATTATAATTTAATTGAAATATGCAGTATCAAATAATGATAACTCTGTTTAAGAAATTAAACAGAGTTATAATAACACATTGCATTCATCATTTTATATATATCATTTGCACATACTATGAGAGATGAATATTTCTATACACTTAGAAATGATATGTATAAAGAAATATTTGTAAAGCAAGTACATATAAATGATAGCAAATTTAAAGAGAATATCTCATAACATAAGAAAAATAACAGTAAATTGATAGAAATACCAGATTCATCTTGATACTTTTCCTTGATGCAATTCAATATCCTGATCCAGTGCTTCAATGTAAAACAAACTCCAAGGTACAAAAATGCAATTCTTAGAGATAATTTGCCATAAACCACAGGATGTGATCCTTTATAAATAAAATAGTCGATGGAGTACAAAAATGTAACATCCAAGCTAAAATATTACAAACTTCGGACCCCTTCTCAAATGCACGGAAGGGGTTTAAATAGGAAATTAATAAAAAAAAATAACTAAAACTATTGCTACAATCTATCATCGGAAATCTAGAAATAGACTTGTGATATTAAAATGAAATAGATTCATTGATTTTCTGTTGCATTCAATGTGCCGAGGTGGCAAATTTTGAGCATATCTTTGACCTTTGCTGGATGACTTAGCCTCGAATGTAACTGACCAGTATACGTGGCATCAGAAAACTCTGGAATGATGCAACTAATGGCATTGGAAAGGCATTTAATTGCCATTTGCTGACTGTTTGGCTTGATTAGATATGTCCACATGATATCCTATGAAATTCCTTGAAGTTTGCTGATTTGCTGATTCTTATTGACTAATTCTTGCTTCCACTTAGAATCAGTCTCTTTTACCTTTGGTAATTTACCTGGGATACAATCTGAAATTAAATTGGTGGCATATAAGCTATCATTAACCAACTGTGTTATATTATTCATCATAGTTCTGGCTCTTGATGTGGCTCTTTCTCCTTTTATCAATTGCTTTTCCCATTCAGCAAACATAATTTCTTTGTGTCTTTCCTCAATCTTGGGAAGGTTTGCATTCCTTCCTTGCTCCGAGTCTTGCCATGAAAGAAATTTAGAAATTTTCTCATCTGCATCATCAAATTCGAGCCTGAGGCTGACTCCTTCATCTATTAAAGATGATGTTATTTCACACAAGGGCTCGACTTGTGCCATCTTTTGACAGAGTTCATTCAGCTGCTGAGACAGTAGTTTACTTATTTCAAGAGCTTCAGTTTTAAATTGATCCAATTTAGGATAATCCCTAAATTTGTCCAATCTTGCTTGGAATATTTTTTCTTGCTCAACCTTAGCAGTGTTCTCATTTTGTAGTAGGGTTTGTAACTTTTCCACCGCTTGACTTAACTGCTGTTGCTTATTCAAAGCTTGTTGATCAATCTTTTTCTTTTCAATGCCAAGTTGCTCTTCCAACTGTTTAGATTTGAGCTCTTCATTTTGTAACTGCTGTTCCAACTGCATAATCTTTCGCTGATTTCTGTTGCTTGTTCCTCCAACATAGCTATCTATACGTCCTTTTGTTTCATCATTTGGGTGACTTTAGAAGCTTTGTCTATAGTGGCTGCACTATAGGCGCCTGCATATTGTGACAATTTGGTGAGATCCTCTAAAGGATTCACCTCAGTATTTTTCCAGACAATGTTCATAAATTAAACTTGTGAGGTTGAAAGTGATTCTTGATCTGTTCTTTTTCTCTTCCTCTGTTTCTTGACAACAACTCTATACTTAGGACTATAAAAGATATCCAGAGGAGGAATTTCTTCTACTTTCAACACAATTTCTTCTGTCGGATGCTCAGGAATGATTTCCATATCTTGATCTTTTAGAATTTCAACTTGAGGATTATTTTGTAATCCTATTTGCTGAGCGAATTGCTCATATTGACTTAGCAAATGGGAAGAAACAATAGCTTCAGCAGAATCCACCACATTCTCATTGGTATTTTCTCTTTCAAGTTGATTATTTGGCTTATTACCAATATCTTCTTTTTTTGTCTGTACATTAGCCTTACTGCCTGTGTTTTCTTTCTCAGTCTGCACATTGGTCTGACTGCCTGTGTTTTCCTTTTCTGTCTGAACTGTAGTTCCTTTCTCAATATGTACATCAGTTTTACTACCAGTATTCTCCTTTTGCACATCAAGTTTGCCACTTGTGATTTCTTTTTTAGTCTGTACATTACCCTTCCTGGTAGATGCTTCTTTTCCTGCTTTGTTAGCTGCATCTTCTTTTTCCTTCTGCTCTGTTTCTATATTTTCAGATTCTTGCGAAGGAATTCTTAATTGGTCAAGAGGAGCTTTTAGTCGTCTCTGGCTTCGAAACAGCATGAATTTATTCATATCTTCAGTTTGAAACTTGGATTTAGCCAAGTTATAGACTTGGGAAAATTTATCAACAGAAACAAATAAATCATCAAACTCATCGGGTTCATGCTCAAACCGAGTGATTGAAATTGAAGTTGTGAAATCAAATGCTACCTTTTTCGGGTCATACTGCCTTCTTGGGATTGTTGAGAGCTTAAGATCCCTTATTTTAATGACTTCCTTTTCAGCATGTTTGAAATCATTAAGAGTATAATTCCCACAGTGAAAGGGAAAAGTGGGCCACATCAATTTCTTGTTATCTTCAGACACCTTGACATACCTTCCACTGTTAACTGGTAAGAAATTTCCTGTGCTAATAGTTTGTCAGGAACATACAGAGGTAAAATATGGGGCTCCACAATGCTCCCAAAAACTCTGACATAGGTAAATTTCTCTTCTCCAAACCAGTCACCAATCTGGGATATATCAGTCTTTGCCTTTTTAGAGAGCCGGGGAGGAAATTGGTTAAAAATGGTTTGGTAGACAGGAATCAGAAAACCGTGACAAATTCTATATACATGATTTTTAAAATGGACCTTCCACAAGAGCTTATGGTAAATATGTATAGGAACAGGATCTTGGAGGGTCCATTTCCAACCTAAAATGGGGAATCCTGAATTGAAACATAGGGCATCTAAAATGTAGGCACAGAATTAAAACGGGGTCGAATTTCCTGTATCTTTATCCTTTTTATAGTCTAGGATTCTATTGGCTATCTTGTCTGAAAGGATAACTGACTAGTCCATTATTTCAAAATTCACAGCAGAATGCATTAAGGGTACCATTTGGATTGAAAATCTTGTAGAATTATCGTTTCTGAAAAGCTTACACATCATCGCGGCAGCTTAACAATATGGGGGGGAAAGAGACTCTATGGAGTACATACCTGATGATTCAGTTTTATGTTTTTCTGGAGCTCTTCTCCATTCTCTGATAGGTTCCGACTGAGTCTCATTGCTTGCAGCAAAATCCTTAATGAAGGCTTTGTTGTAGAATTTCTGAGGGTCTGGAAGATGGTACATTGCCTTTATGTCCTCTGCTCTGAAAGGCCCAAATATTGTTCCCGCAACTGAAACAAATGTCCTGTTTTGGATGGTGACATTGTCTATAACCCACCGAATTACATCATAGTAGGGGAAAATGTTTGCCGGAGCTGCAATTCTATGAAGGAATGAATTTGCAAGCGCTTTAAGAGGAGTCTCAGAATTAGAATCTGAGTCTTCTTCATCAGGAACTGTTGCCTTCACTTCAGTGACTTTAGGGTTTTCTTTTTCAATCAAGTTATATACATCTTCCCAAGAGATTTTTCCAAGACCTTGGCATGATGTGTCTGTAACCAGCTTAATTTTCATTGGTTTTTCTTTTGGTACCATGGTAATAGCAATGAACTTTGCAGCGGCAGCGGCCTTTGCTTTCTTAGCTCTCTTAGACATTTTGTCGTCTGGGAACGTTTCTTGCTCGACGAACGAGAGAATTGGGTATTCTGTGACTCTGCAAAGGAGAAAAACTTTCAGACGCGGTAAAAATGAAGTAAGGAGACAACTATATGAAAAGATTTATTCGTTGATTTTAATTTATTAACTCTGTGTTTAAACTTAAATGTCCTCTATGAGAGTCACACTCACGCATTCAAAATAGAATCAATCACCATCATTCATTTGATTTTTTATTTAATAATAAATGTACAATTGGAGATCAACGATTTTGAAATGAGAATATAACACTTTCCTTTTGAATTTTGAGATTGCGATGAATAAATAACATATGCACAGCATAAAATAAAAATAGAGAATAAGTGTCCATCGCATCGGAGGTTTTCAAAAGGGACAATGAATAACATTTCATGATCTCCGCCGATCTGCGATTGCGATGATGGTATATTGCATCGGCTCTTTTCAAAGGAAATAAGTTGCAAATGATATTTGCCGATTTGCGATTGCGATCACTGTGGGGTCCATCGCATCGGACATGAGTGAATATGATGTTTGTTCCTCCGAAATGCGATTGCGATAAATCGCATCGCATCGGAGTTTTGCAATTGACCAAATGAAGAGTTTGCTTTTTCGTTTTGCCATTTGCGATTTGCGATGGGGTCCATCGCATCAGAGTTTATAAAACAAATCCATGTAACATTGCTTCTCTGAAATGCGATTTGCGAAGCATCGCATTGCATCGGAGTTTTATAAAACAAATGTGAAAACTTAAGATACCTCCGATTTGCGATTGCGATTACTTTATCACATCGGACTTTGTTCAATATGAATACTTTTATGTATTATGTTGATGTGATAAAAGACTTTATATTTCATCGGATCGGAAATTTTCAATGTTGCATTTGTTTATATGCATTTGTGATTTGCAATATGCAATATATGTTTTTTTTAATCAATGAACTTTTTATTATTTTATTCAAAATGATCGGATTTCCTCTAAGTCTTTTATTCCTATTTAAAAAAGAAAGGGGGCCTATTTCTAAATGAAATTTACTCTAAAATTTTGAAATGGGGAGGGTTGTTGTACCGTACAACAAAACCAAACACCCAGACCAAAATATGTTGGGGTATTTATCCTCAATAATTGCTCCTGCTGCCTTACAGTTAGCAGCATTATCAGTGATGACCTGTATGACATTGTATGGCCCAGTCTTTTCAATTATATCAAGTAATGGTTTTGCAATGTTAATGCCGGTTTTGAATTTGTCTGAATAATCATATGCTGCCAGGAAGATTGCACCACTAACCGACACAGCCAAAACACTTATCAATGGCTTTCCTTTTACATTGGTCCATCCATCAGAGACAATGGACACCCCATGCTCATTCCACGAACTTGTCATTCTAGCCAAAGAATGGTTTATTTTAGCTTTTTCATGATCAAGACCCACGGTTCTGGCCTTGTCATACCTAGGGCTTTTGTATCCTTTGGGGGCATCATTAATGGTAGAAACCATTTCATGCCAATAAGGAGAGTGAAGAACATTGAATGGCACCCCACATGGATATAGAAACCGGTAAACTTTTGAATCCACATCATTCCTACACCCTTCGTCCAGGAAATCGGATATGGTTCTATGCCTTAATCCAGGTGTGCCACTGCCTCCATAACCACTGGCATGGGTGGAAGTTGGACTTGTTTGTCCATGACGTGATGGGCCTGAATAAGAATCAATGAAACCCCTAGATCTTTTAGATCTCTGTAGGGCAGCCTCCTCTTCCTTTCTATATTTCTCTCTCTGTGTTGCTAGCACACTAGTACAAATTTTGATTCCTATATTTTTTTTTCTCCATCCCCTGGCATTTTCCCACAAAGTTGCCTTCTCGCACGGGTGTATGAACCATGATATTGTTTATTGCAATGGGGGCAAATAAATTTAGTGGTTCCACCACCTTTCCCTCCTTCCTGTTTCTGAACATATTTCCACAAAGGTGTCTGAGTTTGGTCTTGTCTAGTTGGGGAATCTGTGTCCTCATGTTCTCCACTCCCCACTTCCTCCTCCTCTTCAGGATTTTCTTCAAATCCACCATAACCCTCCTCTTCATCTTCCTCTTCTCTGATTTGCCTCTTTCTTCTACTACTCTCCAACACCATTATCACAAAGAAAGGAACCAACATGAGGAAAATCCATAGCCATATAGCCATGATGTTTCAAGTTTCAAGTTTCAAGTTTCTAACCTGCAAAACAAATGGAGAAATGCCAAATGGGAATAGGAAATGCAACATAGGAAAAAAACAATTCAATTTTTAAGTTTTAAACACAATAAAATGCAACATTCAAGAAAAAAATCAAGTTTTCATTTTTAAACAACTTACAAATTCATCTTAGAAAATACAAAACTAGATTAGAAGACCTACCTCTTTCTTGCAATCCTCCTGTTGCCTTGCAGCTTGCTCCTTGCTCTCTCTTTGTCACTTTTGCAGCTCCGCTCTCAAGCTCTCCTTCTTGCTCCTCTTGCTCCTCTCTCACTCTCTCACTCACTCAACTACAAACAATAACAAAATGAGCCTCCCTCCCTCTTAAAAACAAATGGATTGTTTCAACAAAAAAATTTCTCGCCGGCGGGAAATTTTTTTTTTGCTAGGGAGCATTCGGGAGCGAACACTCCCCAACTGCTTCCGGCGTTTAAAAAATGCTCCCGCGGAAGCGCTCAGGGAGCGTTCGCTTCCGAGCGCTCCCGAAAACGCTCCCGAAAATGTAGGGAGTGTTTTAAGCGTTTTTTAAACGCCGGAAGCGCTCAGGGAGCGTTCGCTCCCGAGCGCTTCCGAAAACACTCCCAAAAAGGTAGGGAGCGTTTTTACAGGGTCGGAAATGTGCTCCCAAAAAAGCTCCCCTCAGGAAGTGTTTTCGGGAGCGCGTTTCCGAGCGCTCCCAAAAAGCTCTCGAATGGAGCGCGTTTCGAGAGCGGGAACAAGGGGGGGTGAAGCTTCCCCGCCACCCTGTGACAAACCATTAACCAGTGCCTTTACAAATAATGTGCTCAAAAGTAAAAGAAATGCTCAAAGAGATGAGAACACAGTAATCTTGAAATGGAAACAAAAGATTGTTAGCACAAGATATCAAAAATGCTCTCAAGATAAATGAATTTATGAATCAAAACACATGAAGCTATCTTGTTCACAAGGAAACAATTAGTGATCTAAATATAAACCAGATGATAAAAAAGACTTGAAAGTTAAATCAACATGCATTTAGCTTTGGAACATGAAATAAGAGTACTTGAAAGAAAATGAGATTCATTAACCATCCATGAACATGATGAACATTAAACATGAAATGGAGCTTTCTAAAGTAGATAATGTCCAAGTACAAGAAAATTAAGCTAAACTTGTTGCAAAAGAGATTACCATACTTGCATGAAGGGAAATGCTTCTTGAAAAAGGGCAATGATATTTCATGTGAGACTTTGAACCATCAAGAAAGCAAAATTCAAGAACTTGAAAGTAAGCTAAATGTGATGAAAAATGCTCTTGGTTTATTTTATTAATTAGTTCTAGAGCAATGTTACAATTCAACTCCTTAATCCGGAGACCTCACCCTCGCTGGAGTGTAAAAACTCTGGTAAACTTGAGTAAGTATATATTATTATTGATAAAAGATGAAAGATGATTACAATGGGGAATCACCAAGGCTTTAAATATAGCTTTATGGTGTCTCTTGGCGAAGAGGCATGATCAACATGATCTTTGATCATGCCCTTTCACTTAATAAAACCTAATATAACTATATCTAACTAATAATTAATAAAATATACATAACATTGCCCCTCTCTTAAAGATGCTTTGTCCTCAAAGCATACGTAATGATGGACAACAGTGACGAACACTTGGGTTTCTCGAGCAGCGACTCTTGCTTCCCACATTTTAAAAAGATCGTGGAGCATCTTCTCGAGTTCAATATTTTGGTGATGTGGATCGCGAAAAGATTTGATATTGACAGGGTCAGGTCCTTTCTTGACTTCTATTGGATGTTCATGTTCTTTATCAGGAGGTATTTTTATTGGCAAGTCTTGGAAGACTTTTTCGTGTTTCCGAACTATTCCCTGTTCTTCTGGTGATTTTTCGTGATTCCTTTCTAGATTTAGAGGTAAGTTACCAACAATTATCATTCGATGCAACTTCTCCTCATCATCAAATGCTTCCTTCTTAACAACCCTATCTGCTTCATCACCGAAGGCCTCAACAGCTTCTGGCACTGTATCAGTGGCTTCGGATGTGCTTATCTCTTCATATTTGTCTTTCAGTTCCGGGGATGGAACATTTTGTTGTTTATAAGCATTTGTATTTTCGTGGTTTCTTTCATTTTCAATGACTATGTCTGTTGTTGCCTCTGTGATAGCAGTCACGTTAAAATTTTTATGTGGCTCTTTCACATAAAGAATTGTTTCTTTTTCTGCCATTGGATTTTCATTTATACAAAAGTTCTCAATAAATTCTTTTGTTGCATTACTAGCTTTACCAGTGGACTGAGTTGTATTTTCTTCTCTTGGTTTCTCAGCTCTATAACTTTCATTGTTGATTTCAGAGTCTTTGCTTCTAGGTATTTCAACACTATAGCTTTCATGTGAGCTGATTTCCAATTCAACCTCATTCAATTGCTCTTTTTCAAACATGTCATATTCATGATTATGATCTGAATTAGCTGAATTGTTTTGTTGACTATGTTCAATATTTGGGACTATTCGTTTTTGCATTAGATCTAACTTGTCCATAATGGCATTAAATGTCCGCATTACCTTGTCCTCATTGTCCTTAGCCTCCATACGTTTTAGCCATATTTGCCTTTTTATCTGATCGACCATCATCATTGATGAAGACATACCCCTCATACTCCTTGTTATTAGGGCTTATCCCCTTTCCCTTAAAAGCTTTATTTTTTTGACGAGTTTCTTCACTTAAGATTTATCTTCTTTGGCGTATGTCATTCACCACTATTACCTTCTCTTGTAATGTTGTCTTTGAAAAAAGGATTTTTTATTTTTTATTTTTTAATTAATTAATTAATTAATTTAATTTTTTTTAAAATAATAATAATAATAATAATAATAATAATAATTTTTATTATTATTATATTATTTGAATTATATATATATATATAAAACTATGGAGAAATTTTTTTTTGTTAATTTTGAAAAGTCACGTTGTTTTGAAAAGGGGAAATGGGTTTTAATACCATGGGAAATTACCATGGGCTTGTAAACCACGAGCTTGTAAACCACGAGCAATTACTCTTCCTTTTAAATTTTACTTTGTCTTCACATGTATGTATATGTGCTTCTTTATATATATATCTCTTTTTACTTCTTTTTTTTTTTTTTACTTTTTAAATTTATTTCCCCCTTTATGTTGACTTTCCTTCTCTCTTTTGATTTTTTTATTAATATATATTTCTTCTCTTTTTTTTTTTTTAAAACAAATGTTGTTGTCCACAAGCACTTGGTTTTAAAAAAATATCTGCAATTCTGGAATTTTCTTGTAATTCCTTAATTCTGGGTGATCACATAGATCCCGAAAAGCGATGGCTCTGATACCAATGGAGTGTAAAAACTCTGGTAAACTTGAGTAAGTATATAGTATTATTGATAAAAGATGAAAGATGATTACAATGGGGAATCACCAAGGCTTTAAATATAGCCTTATGGTGTCCCTTGGCCTTTTCACTTAATAAAACCTAATATAACTATATCTAACTAATAATTAATAAAATATACATAACACTCACCCAGAGATATGGATCCCACAGTGAGGATTCAGTCGAGGAGTAGAGGGTCCCTAAAAACGTCTATTCAACCAACTTATGTTGGAGGTAAAATTTTAGTGATTGCTTGGGGCATGTAAGTAAATTAATGAAAATTAACTTTCAAACATGAGATGTATTTGCATGTCATGAAGTAGAATGTTATTTTATGGAGAAAATTTGCCCAAATACTTATTGCATGTAAAATGTAATTAAAGGTGAAGCATAAATGGTTTTGGAACAAAATTCATGACAAATTAGATTCAAGGTAAAAGTGCATGCATGCAAAAGTTTGAACTTGCTTATGAAAGTAAAAAGACTAGAAAGTTGAAGCAAATTAGTTTTAGGTGCATGCAAGATGAGTGTAATGCATGATTGTGTTAATTCCCCAATTAAATGATGTGCATGAAAGTGAAAAATATTAAAGATCAAGCCACAAAGTCTTTCTAAAAAGGTGGAGAGATAGGGATACCAATGGGTAAAACCCACGTTCCGAAAACCAATAATTTTATTAATTTTACAAGAAAGAAATGACCATGAGGCCTTTTCTAAACCAAGGAAATTCCTTACAAATAAAAAATTGAGACCATAGACTTTTCCTCGATGAGAATTTCTAAAAACCTCAAAAGAATTCAGGCTTTACAAAAGGAGAAGAGAAGCTAGGCCTCTTCTATGTCCACAACCGAAGAAGAAAGAGTTATCTTCCTCATTGGAAATTTAGAGCCCAAAGGTCCTGCAACAACTTGTTAGTAATTTCTTGTAGTTGTCCACTCAAGCTGTCACAAGAAAAAGTTCAGAAAGAGGGCTACAAAACCAATCAAATATTAGACAGATAAAATTACAAAATATTGCACAACAATTTACAAAGGGCTAAGCCAAAGAGTTCGAGTAAACTCTCCTCTTTGCTTAGTCATCTTCAAACTCTTAGATAGCAAATGAAAGCAATGAAGTATAATGTTTTAAAAGATATTCAATATAGAAGTATTCGGCTTGTATACAAGCAAAGTCCCAAAACCCCTGCAAAACCACTTTGTAAGATAAGAAGATAAAGCTCAAAGAACAAACGAGAGCTCCTTTGAGAATGTATTAAGAGTGGGTCGGTCTCTCTAAAGACTTCCCCCAACACTTGATTCTTTGATCCCAACAAGATGTTCCCTCTACAAAACTTCAACCAAGAATTAGTTCCATATAGATCTAGCAATAAACAATGATAAGAAACTCTAGAGATTTATTTGAAACCAACTAGAGCATTCTATACCTAGAGCATACTCCTAAATCAAATGTCAATGTAAGATAACTCTACATTAACAAATCTACAGGAGCATATGGAAATAAATTAAATCAAAGCACGAGTAAAAGGAATTATACCAATGATCAACAATTCATCACACTCCAAAAGGAGGAACACCTCATGAATGGAACCTCAAAGTCTTTATTGATATTTCTGAAAGTGTACAAGGCGACAGTGCTTCCGCAAGCACAATAGCTAGTAAACAATGATACAATATGAGAGCCCATGGCTCCATTATATAGAAATTTGGGAGAAAATCCCAATGAAGAACCATATGCCAAGTGGTGAGAGGGAGGAGATTACAAGGCAAATTCGAATTTGATATGTGGAGCTCCATTGCCAAGTGTAAAAATCGGATTCTAGCAAGTGGACATTATTTTCTTCTTCCCTTATGTGCCAAATTCGAATTTTATGATGGAATGACAAGTGTATATGGGTGGTAACCCATGTGGGTACAATTTTCCACAAAAATCTCCACCAAATATTCTCCCAAATCTTTCCAAATATGCACTAACTTCACAAATTCGAATTTCCAAGTAAGTAGCTCTCATTTAATGTCGAAATTTCAATTTTATTTGAGCACATGTCTTTTCCTTGATTTTAGGAGTCCATATCACTTTGGGACTTCAATTTAACTCTCCCATAATTTTCTACCTCATTTCCACCTCATTTAGCATGTGTGGATATTTAGTCTCCATTTATTTAATTTCTGGCTTAATTAATTGTCAGATTTCCCACTAAACTTAGGAAAAGTGGGTTTTGAGGGTTCAAAACACATTTTCAACTCCTCAAAGTGTGTCATAGTAGAGAGTTGAGGGTGAGAGCTGTAATTTTGATTACTCATACCCCATATAATTTCTCTAAGCAACACATATTACAATTCAATTACAATTTTTATTGCAATTTTCGACTTGCGGGAAATCTAAAAAATTAAAAAATCACTACCTAGACCTAACCAAATTCCACGAAATTTTTTGTGTGATCTAGTATGGTAATATACATTGACTCTAGATACTAGGACTCACCCAAGGCCTCACCATCAAGCTGTACTCCGGCTTTGGGGTAAATTTGGAGGAAAAAACACAATTAATTATTAATTCTTGGTAGGGAGATGATAATTAATCAAGTAAAAAAAACCTCCTAGAGTAATACTCACTTGTTGGCAAGGTCCCAAGCTATCTAGGTCTATTACAGACCCAATATTGACTCAAATTCATCATTACTAGCATCACTTATTACAATTCCCCATAGGGCATGGAATCTAGGTACAAGAGAAAATGATAAGAAATAGAAGTAGAGTTTAAAAACTCTGTCGAATTGATGATATCCGATGATATCTGATGGTACAAGTGTCTTTTGGTTCATCCTTAGGCATGGAGTCTTCATATAATCATCAAATGCCACTCCAGTGGTCAACAGGGTGCTGCAGTCACTGCGCAGAGGCAACGTAGAGAAACTCAACTAGAGCTAAGGTCAGTGCCAGATTGCCTTTGGATGTGAGAATTTTTCTCAGTAGATTGTTGTGAGTTTCTATCTGTATTGGATGGTCAGTTTGGGCATCCAAAAATTTGTACTTAGATTTCGTACTGCATAATATTAAAACCCTTAGCTGCTGCACCGATTTTCCCAAGTTGGTTTTTTCCGAGGACATTTTCCAAAAATAACTGTGTATTTGTGTGTGTGCATCTAGATTTTCTTGCGTTGTATTTTCCGCAATATTTAATGTTGCGTAGGCTGCAACATATTTTATTTCGATATTTACTATGTAACGCCATAAATAATTTGTTCACAAATTAACAAATAGGAGAAATCTAATCAGTTGTTGCAATAGGATTTGAGTAACCAAATTTTCACATGGTATCAGAGCACACATAGAGGTGAAGGAGCTCAGTTGTAGAAGGAAAGAGGGTGATTCAAGCCATTGCGTAGGCAACACCTTGAAACCCCAGAGGCTGCGTAGTCCATAGCTAGTAGAGCAAATTTGTATCTTTGAGTGAGTCGATAGAGCACAAGATTTCCAGATTGATATTTGTCAGAGGCAGAGGAGCAGCACAACAGTTTCCACGCAGAGCAGATCTTCAGTTGGGACGCAGTTTTCCTCTAGCAGTTTGCTACAGCAGAAAAGCGTCAGAAGAGGAAAAATAGCATACACTGAGGGAATTTTGTCCTCAGAGAATTTCTAGCCAAGAAATTCTGATTTTCCACGCAGAGCATTAGTAGCCAAGGGAAAATTTGCATACTCCAGTAGGGATTGCGTAGAGCTAGTCAGTAGCTGCGCAGAGGGATGGAGGCAGAATTCAAAATTTATTTGCTGTAATGGCATTAGTTGGATTGAGAGATCAAGATCGGTTGGACAGTGCTTCCAACTACGTGATTTGGAAGGCTAGAATCACGTGCCTTCTAGATGAGCATGATCTCAAGATGTATATCGGTTTAGTGGTAGCTGTACGCTTGGATGCTGATCAGCTAAAAGCCTACAAGAAGGAAATGGCGAAGGCCAAGAGAATGATCCTTGATGGAGTGCGGGATCATGTGGTTTCTCACATTGCTGGCAAGGATACGGCCAAAGACATGTGGGATGCATTGGCCATGCATATGAGGGACCTTCTGAGCAACGAAAGATGTACTTGGAGGAAAAGCTGAGAGTGACCAGGATGTAGAAGGGGGATCATATAGATCCCTTCCTAGCGAGACTTCAAAATATCTGAGATCAGCTAGACGTGTAGGATCAACACCTCAGTCTACAGAGTTTGTACGGCTAGCCCTCAATAGTGTTTTAGAGGACTGGCAAGTCTTTGTCCAGAGTATTTTGGGCAGAGAACTTGTCTGATTAGGAGAGAGTTTGGGTTGATGTGCAACAAGAGGAGATGAGGCGTGATTTGGTGAAGAGCACCATAAGTGGCAGCAATAGCAGTGGGGTGAAGATCGAGAAGGAAGAAGAGAATGCAACCCTTGCATCAAAGGGACAACAGGAGCAGCACAGATGAAAAAATGATATTTCAAAGATCAAGTGCTTCAGATGTGGAGAGCTAGGCCACCTTAGTTCTCAATGTCCTCTCAAGAAGAAGGACAAAGAGGAGAAGCATGATCAACAAGCTGCGCCCACTAAGATAGATAAGTTGTCCTCCAGATTGGAGGAGGAATTTTCCAAGATTTCCCATACACCTCTAGGGGAGAGGTGGGGTGAGTTGGTTTTGTAGCCCCAAAGAGCTATAGGATAGGCAGGGTCCTTGAGGAGTCCACCTCTTGGATCATTACCTTGCTACGGGAGCTCATAATAGCACTAGCAGGATGGACCAGTGGCAGTTGGTGCAGTCATGTGCCAGGGTGACACATGCAATGGCTTTGAGCAGTCTAAGACTGAGTAGCGCAGAGTAGAGTTGGCAGCATCTAGTTGGCACAATACAGAGTCAGCAACAATGTAGTAGCTTTAGTGACAACGTAGAGAGTAGCAACAGTCAGAACTCGGGTGACAGATGTATAAGACTGAACACTGTTGGTTCAGTATGATGGACATGTCTCAGTTGTAGCAACAACAGATAAGAGACAGTTGCAGATGTTGCAGTGGCAACAACAATAAAGTTGCAGTGCAGATGCAGTAGTTGGCACTGGGCAGCAGTATGCAGAGTTAGCAGCGACATAGATGCAGCGCAGCAGGAGATGGTGCATAATCAGAGTGATGCTTCAGTGGGTTGCATTACTAGAGCACATTCCTCGCTAAGTGGAAGTGTTTATTTTTGTAGCATCGGATGTGCTCTAGCCTCGAGATTTTGCAGAGAGGCTAAGACACATACATTCTCCAAGATTCATAAATTGTTTGGGAAAATTCCACCTGGAGATGATTTAATTAAAATAATTAATCACTTTTAATGTATTCCTAAGTCTAAACTTACGAAATGTGATTATTTAAAGTGTATTAATCAAATCTGGTGAGAATCTTCTAGATGGAGATGAGGATCGAGTCCAAGCTAATCTTAGCCATCGATTATGTTTTAATCTTGGTCGTTGATATGTCAACGAGAGATTATAAGAAGGAACTCGATGGACACTTGGGGACACACTTGAGATTTGCAGAGATCGAATTTGTTGGGAAATCAAATTCTCAGAGCAACTACGCTGAGTTAGCAAAGAGAGATTCAATGATTTGATTGCAGTGAGGGTTAGGGATAGCAAGGCCGGAGGAAAGATTTTCTAGATCAAGTGAGTGCATAGCAGAGAGGCAGTAGTTCCACAGAGAGGCTGTGTAGTGCCACGTAGAGGCAGTGCAGAGCCACATAGAGGCAATGCAGAGCTTTAGAGGGAGTCTGAAATTTTGCTGGGAGATAGTCTAGATCCAATGCCAGAAGCTGTGCTGTGAGTTCGGGAGGCTAGAAGGGTCCATTCTTCAGACAGTGAGAGACCAGCAACAGAAGAAGCAACATGCTCCAAGCTGTGATGCAGAACTACGTAGGGTGATACAGTGACTGCGCAGAGGCAGCGTAGAGAAACTCAGCTAGAGCTAAGGTTAGTGCCAAATTGCTCGTGGATGTGAGGATTTTTCTCACTAGATTGTTGTCAGTTTTTCTCTGTATCGGATAGCCAGTTTGGGCATCCAAAGATTTGTACTAAGATTTGCTAATGCATAATTTAAAACCCTTAGCTGCTGCACTGGTTTTCCCAAGTTGGGTTTTTCCGGGGACATTGTCCAAAAATAACTGTGTATTTGTGTGTGTGCGTCTAGATTTCCATGCATTGTATTTTCTGCAGTATTTTATGTTGTGTAGGCTGCAACGTATTTAATTTCAATATTATTGTGTAACACTGTAAATAATTTGTTCAAAAATTAACAAATAGGAGAAATCTAATCAGTTGTTGCAGTAGGATTTGGGTAACCAATTTTTTACAGTCACTTTCCCCTCTTTTTCACAATTTTTCCCTTTTCCCCAGGTCTAGCCTCATTAGGCGACCTAGGGAATCAGTTTCCCGAGAATCTAGCCACACGAAAACTTCGATCTCCTAGAGGAAATTTCACTGGTGGGTCCTCTCACTCTTCTCCGAATTTGGGCCAATTCCAATGATGGAATCTCCGGATACCTCAAGCCCTAGCCCTAGCATCAAGTTTTGCCTAGGTGTTATCAAGGCTAGAACCTAGTAGGATCAATTTGCCATTATTGGAATAAAATTCTTGTTTGGTCCTCTCCCCTCACCTTGACCAGGTTAAGAACATCATTGGTTGCCAAAATCCATCCCCTAACCTGGGCTGGGTCCACTTGGCCTCGTGTGGTCCCATTCTTCATCAAAGCTGATTCATCAAGGACTACTCAGGAATCCAAGATCCCAAAGGATTCTTGGGATTGAGAACCTCCTTTGTAACTCTCATTCTTTTACCTCAACCCTCCAATCTTCACCCGCTCTCCCTAGAAGGGAAAGTCCCTTGCTTAAAAGGAAAGCAAATCCTATTCGTCATTTTATCCTAGGGAAAGGGTTTCGAGGGTCACTTCACATCTATTCATTGATTTGCACTTTACAAAGTGACTTCCTAACTAGCGGGGCTTCTCCCATTGGTGAAAGTCCGTAAAGAGCAGTGAGTCTTAGCTGTGGTGACAGTGGGCTAAGTCTCCATCATTGCCCTTGACCTAGCAGTTGTCCTCATAGGAACCCCTCTTAGGTCCCCTGTTGGTTTGAATGGTAACAAGCCCAAGAAGGGTTTTTTGATAATGACTTTGATTTTGACTTAAGATACAAACCCTAGAGCACTCTTTGGGTGATTTTGACCTAGAAACAAAATAAACCAAGCATGAAACCCATGCTTAATAATAATTTTATTTATTTTTTTTTTTTTTTTTTTTACAAATACATTACATCATGACTCAAATATGATTATGAAGACCGATACTAGTTACATTTCTCAACACTAACCTGTCTTCAAATCTGAGACTTGGTTCCATTTTGACAAGAGATCTCAAAACCAAGCTGCTGAACACTTGTCTCTTAGGTTAACTTTAATGGATGCCCTTTCAACAAAGCTTTGATACCATGTTTATTTTTCTACAAGAGCCCAATATAATACTATTTTATGTCAGATAATTACTACATAATGATTTTCGCATAGTATTCTTATGCCACTGATGTCATTGAGCAATTGCACTTAAGAAAATATTAACAGTTTATACAGTAAATAGAACAGAAACAATAGAGATCATAGAAATACAACCATGCACTATAGAGACAATATTTTTACCTTGGGAGAAAACCCAACAACTTTTCTCTAGGAGAAATTATTCTTCAGCAAAGTTTACAAATCAACAATTTGTCTAGAAATATGAGCCAATATCCAAGTCAAAATATCAGTGAAACCATGGCCACCTTCAATATTCAACAACAGCATCCACAGGCCTCAGCTTGTCCTGTTCAAAGTCTATGGCAGGCCCTGCGGCCCTGTTTTGTGGTCAATGGCCAGTCAATTTAGCTGGGTCAAAAGGCAGATAATCTTGGTCAAACTTGTCCTTCTAGATCACATGTGTAGCTGTCCAGACTCCAAGAGAGATGATGAAGAGAGATAGAAGAGTTGCTTGATGGTCAAAATGAAATGTCACATCAAATATATATACTTGTTGAATGGGGGTAAAATTACACAAGGGACACACCCTTTTACCCTCTGAGCTGACTTGACTTCTTGGGCCGACTTGGAGACCTTAAATGTAATTTTTAAAAAAAAATTTAGGCCATGTGGGAATACCTCCCAATGCGACAAAAAATCAACATATCCCACGTATCTGTAAAGCTTGTGAGCCCCATTTATGAGCAAATAAGGAACACAAATATCGATGTAAGAAATGGCATAAATCTTTTGGAGCTTTATACAGAGTGGAGTCATCTAAGTTTGTAGTCTGCATAAATGCTTTCCATGCAACACTTTCTTCATATGTCGGTTAGTTTAGCTTACATTATGCTCTTAAAGTAGCCCTTGGCAGTCCTGCAGGTGCTTATCATTGATTCTACTTACTTCTTCAGTCCCATTGACCAATATTTTGGTTTATTTGCTGGACATTAAGATATTTATGTTATGTTATCTTATCTACAGGAAGTGAGTATGTAAATCCTCGTGTATTTCAGCTTTTATGATTATATATGAACTCTAGCTTTTATGCATGGCATTGGGACAGTATCATTGGTATGGAGGTCACTTCAGCTATGTCTTTCGTGCTTTTTTAATGATAAAAATAAAGCTTTGCTTTTAAAAGTTATGATAGAAGTTAAAACTCTGGTTTCCCTGTATATCCATCTGGTAATTGTGTGATCCCGTTTATGGATGGTATCATGTGTATGGGACTACTGTTATTTATCATGTGCAGTCTCCAGTCTTCAGGGGTAAAATGTTATTTCAAAATAAAATTACTGGATGTGTTTAAAACTTTAAACTATCTTTTAATTTTAGTGGAGTCTTGTATAGATTTTTAAAGTGAAAGTAGAGAAGTATTCAAGACACTAGAGTCAGTAGGCTATATTTGTTGCCAATAGAGGTCAAATTTTGACATGTGCCAATGGACAGCATTTTGAATTGGTTTTAACTTTTAACTTAATATATCACAATTAATCTATTTTTAGTGCTCTATTTGTATTCATGCTGGTTAAATATGTTGAATTTTGGAGTCCTCCTCATCGTGATCATATTGGTTAGCAAAAGGTGAAATCACATTTTACCTCCTGCATGTTATATAAAATAGTGGCACAGATAAATAATGTGTACATTACCTCAGTAAGGAGAATAATACGTGTGCGTCTTCTCTTAATACCCTTGGTGGTTCGTAAACTGCAGATGTATATAACTGTCTTCCAACTGTCAGCTGCAATAAGCTCCTTCTGACTTCTAATCAATAACTATCTTTTGAAACGTTCATTTGATTATAATCTTACGCCATTAGTTTCCATTAAGATGAGCATGATCTTAACTAACAAGTTATAATATGGTAACAAATGTAATTCAATAAAAATAAAGGCTTCTTTGACAGTCATTTCGTTCTAGCACAATCTGGTGTAAAAAGCTGCTTTAGTGTTCACCCTAGGTGTGCATAAGGTGTATACTGTGTATGATGTCCCAAAGAATCTAGCTCGAAAGAATTTATTATTCTAAAGCTTCATGTGTAACTTAGGGTCCTCCTGAAATGAAAGCATGGTTTATTTTGGTTCTGTTGTAATTGCATTGATCAGGTGAAGTATGTGCTAATTAATCTGTCATGGTTTGACAGTCACGTTCTATAAGAGATTTTGACAATTATTTTACCTGCCGTATTGGTAAATTTGAGGTAATATCTTGTGCAAACCTAGCCTTCTTTTATTATCTTCCTTGACTCATCCAGGTATAAAAACTAATGAGATTATGAGAACCATTGCTCCTTTTTAATTCTTACAGACAGTGGATACATATTATCGCAAATGCAGCAGCGTCCATTTCCTCAGTAATGTGTCAGTGCCGTTACTTTGTGTGAATGCCTTGGATGATCCTGTTTGCACAAAAGAGGCCATTCCATGGGATGAATGCAGGTATCAAATTACATTTGCAGTAACGGGTTTTTTTTTTTCTGGAGTTTTTATTTGCATAAAATCTTATATCATCTGTTGCAACTTCGATAAAAGGCTTCATTGTTTTTGAAGGGCAAATAAAAATATTGTTCTTGCCACAACACTACATGGAGGACATCTTGCATTCTTTGAGGGATTAATGGCAAGTAGTATCTGGTATGTTTTGTGATTCGATATTCGGATTAAGCTATTGTATTTGTTCTGGAACTCATTACAATTGCAACTATTGTTTGGATAAATATTTAAAGCCTAAAGGAATACATCCACTACTGTAAAGCTGGTTTGGCCACATCTTTTGCTTGTTAGCAGCTTGACTTTAATTACAGTTAACTAGTAAGAGTTGTGCTGACCACCTTACAACTTATATACTCTTGATCCAGAGTCCCATGAAAGCACATTCTCTTCACTTTATTTGAAGTAGCTTTACGTTAACACAAGGGGTCGGTTGCCTCACATTTGTAAAATATACATCCATTCTGTTGTACATGTGATCATGTAGGCATGGAATTTATCAAAGTAAATGAAGTGCGCTGATTTCAGAGCAACATTGCAGAAAAATCCTTTAATCAATAGTGTACAAAATTATAAGAGCTAACAAGGTGCTAACAAGGATCTTTAGTGGGAAGAATCAAATTTACGACAGTGCAGCCAACAAAACCCTTCCTGTAGTATTCTCTATCATCGTTAGGAACGAAAACATATTGAATAAAAGAAGGGAGAATCTCTATTGGCTCTGGAACTATATGAATAGACATACCATTGCTCTGTAACTGCCTTACATATTTATTAATCGATTGTTTTTCACAACATATCTTCTTACTTTATGTCAAGTTATTTCTTTGTATTATTATCACTGCAACACGCAGAGAACTATGCTTTGTCAGCAATTAATGTTTACTTGTTTTCCGAAATGGGAATTCCTGCCATTGTGAAACTCCCCCCTAGAGAAAAAGAAGGG
Organism: Pinus albicaulis; assembly: GCA_034641835.2. Classification (NCBI taxonomy): domain Eukaryota; kingdom Viridiplantae; phylum Streptophyta; class Pinopsida; order Pinales; family Pinaceae; genus Pinus; species Pinus albicaulis. Next base: position 1,233,807,590 of record CM076570.1, on the reverse strand, counting down.
GAAATGTCATATATATATATATATATATATATATATATATATATATATAATTAAAAAAAGAACACATTATCTTGCAAGAAAAGAAACGAGTGATGGACATAAATGACATTTAAGAAGGAAAACCATATCTATAATAAATCCTATAGATGATTACATGATGCAAAATCCAAAATTAGCCTTTATACATGAGGCTATACGTCCAAAATCAGCCATTATACATGAGGCTCATGTGCTGAAAATGAAATAAAACACAAATAAAATGCTTGCTGTTGCTGTATGAAGCTCTTCTAGCTGAAGAATGTACGAGCAATGAGTGAATGAAGTGCTCTTTTATAGAAAGGAGGTTGTTAGGGCTTCTAGAGAATCCTAAATTCTTTTTTTTGAAATGAATGTAAAATTGAGTTAATTATCATGTAGAGTGATTAGAGATAAATTTTAGTGGTTAATTAAGCTGTATTTGGCCATAGAAGGGCTTTATGCCTTCTTTGGCACTTGAATGGGTCAACAAAAGCAAAAGGAGCTGCATAAATGGGCCTGGACTCTGATGTGCACCAAAATGGCATGGAAACATTGCTGGCTGTACTGTACAGTGTTTCCAAATTGGGAAACACTCTATGGTACAGAGGGTGGCATTTTGATATTGTTTCATACCTGTTTCAGTGTTTCTGGGCGTTTTGGGTACTGAATCCTGATACACATGGTAGGGGCCATTTCTTGCAACATAGTTAAGTTGGGTATTGATATATCCACTCTCATATATACACAAAGACTTGGTTGTGTTAAGAAGTGCTGATGCTGAGTGTGGTGCTGCTGAAGAAGTTAAAGAAGAAAACTTCCAACAAGATGTGATTGGATAATACGATGATGATGTAAGCAACATCAAAATGATTAAGTACCCTGAAGGTTTGTGCTATATATATATATATATATATTGAAAGTTTATTATTAATTAGGGTTGTGATTGTTCGGAATCTCTCCATAAGAATGTTGAACATTTTGAAGCATGATTGGACTGGTGGATATATCTGATTTAGTGGATGAGGAGAGATGAAGCATCTTGGGTGACAAGATGTTTGGGAGGACATCTGGGCAGCCTGTGATGATGTCTAGATCCCAAAGTAGCGAGGGTATTATTGGTCTTGTGGAACTTCGACCTTGGATATGATACCTAGATCCTTGGGTTGGTTTTGGAGCTGAAACCTGATGGTACCTATAGTGGCTGAAGTGTGGAACACAACTTAGTCCCACCCGATTAGATACCTTGGTCAAATATCTAATCTGTAGTGCTGTGTGTGCTGTGACTCTTCGTAGATCATATCATTTTGAATTCATCCTTGTACCTATGTATGTATTATGAATACCTCCCTAGTTAAGAGGGAGTGTTGAAGAATGTAACTAGTGTTGGACTTCATAATTGTATTTGTCAAAATAATTTTTTATTATAAAAGAAAATTGACTTATTGAAGCATGGGTTTCATGCTTGGATCATTGGTCAATAAGTCAAAGCCTCCATTGTAGGCTTCTAGGTTTATGTGTTGGGTTATTGTCATTATCATTATATTCTAGACCCTTCTTGGGCTCATTATGTCAAAGAAATAAATTTATTTCATGTATTTTAGTCATGTAAACTCCTCCACCATTAAGTCGGCCTCAAGCTCTTAAAGTTAGCCTCAAGCAACTATCAAGTCCGCCTCTTTGAAGGGTCACATCCTCACACAAGAGGAATATATATATATATATATATATATATACACAAGTACTATTCGACCCATCGAGGAAGAGATACAAGTGATCAGCAATTTTGCACGAAAGAAGGAAGTACGAAGGTATCTAACTGAAGACCTTTGTCATCATAATGAAGGAGTTATCATAGCAAAGGAAAGAGAAATTTATAGAGACGAGATTTTGCCTCAAATACAAAGGGAATAATAAATATTGCAGGAGCCGAAGATAGACCAAGGACTGCAGAAGAAATAGGATAGGGCCGAAATTCCACTTTTACTTCATCATGGAAGGCTGACTTGAAGGTTTGGAGTGAGGAATGTCCTTTGTTTGGTCAAAAGGGTCTTGTTTGTCTCAATCTGATTTGAAATCTACTAGTGAAAGAGTTTGACTGGGTTTTCTCTTTCATAAGGGGCTTTGCCTTGGCTGAGTGCCTACATCTTGTGAACTCTTTTGTGTTTATGACCTTCATTGTTTGGCCTTTGTCTTGATGAAAATAATATAATAAATTGAGAGAAGAACTAATGAGTAAACAATCACAAGAAAAAGTCAAAGTAAGAGAAATCAACTTAAGAAAAACCCTAAGTTGTCGCCCTAATGGATTTCTCAACATCTCTGGGGTTGGAATGAGTCACCTTGTGATTGAGCGAGTCTCTCTATGATCGAAACAATTTTTTGTGAGTGTTGCGAGGATTCCTGTAGTAGGGTAGATCATCTGTTGTGACATTCGTAGATTTCTGCAGCCAAGTGTGGACGAGTGAATCTGTAGCAGCATATGAAGGGTTCAGATTGTGGCTAACCATGTTCGATCCCTTGTTGAAGTAGTGCAGATTTTCTGTAGTGGAATAATCGGCATTGAAAGTCCCAGTACGTGACTGCTGAAATAACCAAGACACAAAATTAAAGAACAACTTGTGTCAGGAATTTTGGTTAGGATATTAAAATTTATTTGTCTTTGATTTATTTGTGCGAATCTGCGCTTCGTTATTGTGGGGACAGTACACTGTTTCATGTGGGATTATTGTATTGTAGACGAAATAATTGAATTCATTGTGACCATATTGCTTTGTTCATTTTGTTGCTTTATTATGAGGATTTGTTCAGTCTGTTGCATCAATAAGAGGGTTGATTGTAGATTCTATTAATTGCATTCAATTATTGTGTATTGGGAAAAAATTGGTGAAATCCCTAGTATCTTTGTGCAAAAAATTGCCCTAGGATACTACAGTGGTATCAGAGCAGAAGTCCTACCAGCCTGGATGGTATTTGAAAAATGGGACCAGCGGAAGCAGGTTTTCGGGAAAAGTATGCAGAGTTTTTGGGAGCAGCAAGCAAAAAACATCAGAAGATTAGAAGAATTTAACAAAACGCCGTAGGATTTAAGAAAAATGAAATGGGACGACTTCTGGAATAGTGGCAAGAAAAACAAGTCAAGTGATACTAATCATAAGCCCAAGCTTGAAAAACAAGGTATAAGAAAAATCGAAGAAGAGGCAAAAGCATGGACATAGCTGCATCCCCTTATGAAGAAGAAAAACCATGATGTGAATTCAAAGATTTCACAAAACTAGTCTCCTGATGAGGATAATTGAGCTCCTCAAGGGAGCCAAGAAGGTCATAATGAGGAAGTAATACTGAAGGAAGTAATTGCACTTAATACTGAAGGAAGTAATCATGATCAAGATGATGTAGGGAGGAAGTGTGACAAAAGTTTGTTTCCACTTGTTCAAGAGGAAGTTTTTGCCATTGATAAGGTAGAGGTAAAAGTTTAATATGCTCAAGCTAATTCTTTAGGCTGTGGCAGGAATCAACAGGAAGATCTTCATTGCAATGATGTTGAGAATGTAATGCTTGTAGGTATAAGTGGAAAAAATATAGTTGTTACAACTTACACATGACAGTAGCCCTGACTACTGTCAAAACGTTGATGTTAACTATACTCAGCTTAATGGTCCTTTGGCTGGCATGGTTGAAGTCAAGGTCATCGATTCAGATTTTCAGAGAAAAGAAGCTGCTGTAGAAATTTTATTCCCAACCCCGGTTTTCAGTGTCTTCTTATTTCACCCATAAAGTTAAATGCCCTTTCCCATAGCCATACATTCAACGAGCAGGAAAAATAAATATTTTCTAGAAAACACAAATTCTGGAAATTTCACAGTGCTGAAAATTTAGAAATAAAAACTCAGAAAAATAAATCAGCCACACACAGAAATTTGACACGTTGACTTTTGGTCAATATGACCATGGAAAAACCCCCTACAGCTCTTGGGAAAAACCAGTTCAAAAGCTCTTTTTTATTTATGATAATTTAGCTTTTACAATGAGAGAGAAATACTCAGAAAATTTCAGCAAGTAACAAATACAACTTATCTCATTTTCCATGCTTAATCACCATTTCGGAAAATGTGCAGACAACGAAACAGAAACAACAATAAATGTTGTACGGTCTTCCTTGTTTTTCGTGCCCAAAAACAACAATAAATGCTGCTATACGATCTCTTCATTTTACGTGCAAAACAACAATAAATGCTGCTGTACAGCCTCCTTGAAAAGTGTGCAGAGGAACAACAATAAATGCTGTACGGAATCTGCCTCTATTTTTGTGGAGAAAAACAGCAGCACGCTATACGGCCTGCCTCGAAATTCGTGCCACAAAAAAACGTCCCTCCCTTGAAGTTGCTGTACGAAAACTGCCTTGAAAAACGTGCCCAAACTGCCTTGAACTGTGTGCTAACTCTGCTGTTCGGATTTGCTGAAGTGCTGCCTCAGTATGCGTGCCAAGGTTCTGTTTTCCTTCTCCTCTGTAATATTCCCAATTACCGATAGCTAATTGGAAATATTAATTTTGACCAATTTTTCTTTATTATTTTTGGAACGTGAATAAAGTGAGTAAAATAATAATTAACTCACTTAGGATAAAACACTTTCCTAAAGTCCAGATTGAAATTAAAGAGTGTGGGGCCTAGTGGCCAAGTGGACAATGCAGGAGAGGGACGTAGACCATGTGGGCAGTGTGGGGCCTACTTCCTACTTCACGCAGATGAGGGAGACAACATGGGCCAAGGAACACGTGGAGGAGGTGGGGCCTAGAGAGAGAGAGGCCTAGCGTTATAAAAGGGAGGAGAGCCCCCTCATTTGGTCATTCATGTTTATGCATATTGAGCTAGTCATTTCGACTTGGAGCACGCTGGCTGTTTAGCTTATCTGCAGCACTGTTCAGTGCATCAGATGTCTCCGTTCGGAGATCCCACTCTCAGCCCCGGGAGACTTCAAGTGCTTGCTCGGGTGAGGTAGTTTCATCAGTATTTTGCAGGAGGATCGGTGTTTGCATTCGTGGGAGGAGAAGAGCCATTAGAGACTGCGCAGTCTTGAGAGGGACGACACAATCCATCTTGAGGGAGCTCCGGAGTGGCACTATTTTGGAGGATTTTGGCTGGAGGATTGAGCAAGGGGCTAGCCCTTGCCTATTGGAGGCATTTGGTAGAGTGGGAGGCCATATTTTGGAGGATTTCATTCAGCACCAGCGTGGCCCTTGGGAGGATAGCGTAGATCCTCAAGGGAGGCATTTTCGGGGGTCAACCATTTTAGAAACGCTCTCTGGGCTTTTCTGGGTATTGTGAGTAGAGGTCGATTCCAGAGTCTTAGCTTTTTCTGAGTAGGGGAGCAACCCCAAAAACTCATCTTGTTCTAGCAGCAGCAGCAGCACAACAGTTTTCCAGCAGCTTGGACGCATAACAGAGAGAAGCCATTCCATTGATATTTTGAGAGTATTCCTATACTTGCCTGGTGCAAGTCGAGGTGCCATCACTCTGATCACCTCTTGTACTCATTTCTATTTCTCAGTATAATAAAATGGCTCAGTATTCTCTCTATTACATGTGTATCTGCTTCACGTTCAATTTTTAGCATTTTGTATCTTGTTGTATGCTTTGTATTACTGTCTATTTCCCTTTCGGGATATTACAGTGGTATCAGAGCTCATAGAGCTGGCTCAGCTTGTGGGGCGAGTTGTCTATGACACTGGGAGAGAAGTCGTATATTTGCTACAGAGGTAGAAAGTACCGTGATAAAGAGCGTAGGTTGCAAATCACCCACGGAGAGGGTGACTGCGTTCCAGTGGTGGACGCAGAACAGGAGGAACCGATGGCAAATGATAGTGATGTGAAGAAGTTTGGGGAAATGCTCCTCAAGTCAGTACAGGATCTGTCGAGGTAGATCGAGGTGATGGGACAAAGATTCACTGCTGTGGAGGCTAAACAGCGTGAAACCCCAAGGGGTTTCTAGATTGGTGAGGGATCGGGCACATCCCACCATTTGCAAGAGCACGATGCCACTCAGCGCATGGCATCACATCCATCCACACGCTCCACTATGCCCACTTTTCTGGCTGCAGACATTGGGGCAGGAGCACAGCAGGAGTCGAAGTCTGGCCACATGGGTGATTACTTTGCTGAGTATCAGGCATACGGGCAGGAGTTCAGGGATGCCCTTTCATTTCGAGATTTTGTTCAGCTCTAGCGGGACAGCAGACCCCGTGACCATCACAGGGGACACCGACATTATCATGACGGAGATACTCAGCGTACGGTGAGCAGGTTCCACTTGCCTATGTTTGATGGTTCATCAAACAGTTTGGCGAAGGCTTGGGTGGAGAAGATGGACATATACTTCCAGCTCAACCAGATTGCAGAGACGGAGGACATCAAGGTGGCAGCGTTGCATTTGGATGGAGAGGCCCAAGATTGGTGGTTCCACGGGATGATTACACTCGGGCATTCAACAGTGACCACATATGCCGAGTTCACTCGGAGGTTGATAGAGAGATTTGATCGGAGGGATCTGGAGGAGCACTTTGTTGAGCTGACGAGGCTCAAACAGACCGGGAGTTCGGATACTTATATCTCAGATTTCCTGAGACTTTCAGTGATGGTGCCAGACCTATTCGCGGCACGGATGACTTACATGTTCATTGAGGGGTTAGCAAAGCCGCTTTGGGGATTGGTCAGATCAACTAGACCAACCACACTCCATGACACAGTTGGCAGGACCCGGGATTTGCAGGATGCCTTACCTAGGACCAGGACGCCTTACCCCCAGAGACAGGCTTTCCAGCCTAAGGGGAAGGATGTGAGGATTCCGCCTCCAAAGGGGAATACGGGTAGGGGACAGTTGGATGATGATGTCAGGAGGGAGTTGAAGAAGAAGAGGCTGTGTTTCACATGTCAGGAGCCGTGGGCACCAGGACACAAATGTGCTGCTGGTAAAGCACACTTTATTGAGGTCTTCTCCCGAGAGCAGCGGGGAAGAGGATGACTATGATGACGTGGAGGCAGGGGGAAGCCATGCAGCGCAGGACCATTTGCCACCTCCACCACCAAGAGCAGGAGGTGCAGCCTTTGCACCTACAGGGGGGACCCTTGCAGCATTGCGGGGAGTACCCAAGTATCTGACACTGCGTGTCCGAGGGACAGTACGAGGGCAGCGATTATCAGTTCTGGTAGACAATGGGGCAACCCACAACTTCATCGATGCAAAGATAGAGCGGAGTGGCATACTGACAGAGAGCTTCGATGGGTTTTCAGTGTTGGTCCCAAGAGATCAGACTATGTAATGTGCCAGATATGTCCCAGAGCTAGCAGTGACAATGGGCACCTACACGGTGACCGACCACTTTTTCGTGGTTAACATACAGATACCAATGTGGTGTTGGGTGTACAGTGGCTGATCACTCTTGGGAATGTCACCACGGATTGGGAGGCCTTGGAGATGGAGTGGGATGATAAGAAGACCGAGAAGCATGAGAAGATACGGGGCATGCACACTTACCCACCCCAGACCGTTTCAGCTCATTGGATGGAGGCAGACTTCCGGAAGGGAGACATAGAGTGGGTCGTAGAGCTGCGTGCATTAGAGGCAGGAACCACCGGGCAGACAGTTCATCCAGAGACACAGACCATCCTTGACAAGTATGCCATGGTGTTTGGGGAGATACCACCAGGACAGCCACCGGATCGGGGATTTGAGCATACTATTGAGCTTGAGTAGGGCATTTAGGCCATCATTACCACACCCTATAGGCACCCCAAGGCCTATCGGGATGAGATTGAGCAGGCTATCCGTGAGCTGTTAGCTCTTGGACACATTCGGCCTAGCACCAATCCTTTCGCTTCTTAAGTAGTGTTGGTGAAGAAGAAAGATGGCACATTACGGATGTGCATTGATTACAGAGCCCTGAACAAGAAAACCATGAAGAGCAGGTACCCTATACCACGGATTGACGAGCTGATGGATGAGTTGAGAGGGGCACAGTTCTTCTCAAAGATTGATTTGAGATCCGGGTACCACCAGATTTGCGTGAGGGAACATGACATTCCCAAGACCGCTTTCAGGTGCCATTACGGCCATTTTGAGTTCTTGGTGATGCCCTTCGGGCTAACCAACGCACCAGCTACCTTCCAGTCGTGCATGAACCACATCTTCCGCAGTCATCTAAAGAAGTTTGTGTTGGTCTTCTTTGATGCTATACTGATATATAGCAGGACATGGGAAGAGCATCTCCAGCACATAGAGGCAGTGTTGCGTATTTTGGAGGAGCAACAGTTCTATGCTAAGCTCTCCAAGTGCGAGTTTGGGTTGACGGAGATGCTATACTTGGGACACATTATAGGTGTGGATGGAGTGAGGGTCCATGAGGAGAAGATCAGGGCCATTAGGGATTGGCCAGAGCCGAGAAACGTGACGGAACTTTGGGGGTTTGTGGGTATCTGCACCTACTACAGGAAGTTCGTCAAGAGTTTCTCTCTGCTTGCTGCACCCCTTACAGATCTGATGAAGAAGGGAGCATTCAGTTGGATAGATACATCGCAACAGGCCTTTGACAGGCTCAAGGAGGTGATGAACAGCTGTCCAGTACTTGCATTTCCAGATTTCACACAGCCATTTGTTCTGGAGTGTGATGCATCAGGAGAGGGGATCGACGTAGTATTGATGCAGGGAGGCCACCCGATAGCTTTTGAGAGACGGAAGCTCCTTCCACATGAGCGGTTATATGCCATATACGACAAGGAAATGCTGGCAATTATGCATGCATTGGCCAAATTTCGGCAGTACCTGGTAGGTAACAGGTTCAGGGTGAAGACTGACCATAATAGCCTTAGGTTCTTCTTAGAGCAGAAGCAGCTACAGGAGAGGCAGCAGAAGTGGGTCAGCAAGATCCAGGCCTACGACTTTGACATTGAGTATGTCAAAGGGAAGAACAACGTGGTGGCTGATGCACTTTCACGCAGACCAACTGCGTTGTCTCTGATGAGTTTGAACACAGATTGGAGGGCTTGAATTTTGGTGGAGTACTCCAAGGATAGGTTTGCTTGTGAGGTTCTGGATGGACAGGTGACAGATGATAGATACAGGGTGATGGATGAGATCATCTACTACAGGGATACAATCTTCTTGACTGAGGGCTCTCAGCTCAAGAAGAAGATATTACAGGCTTCTCATGATTCACCATTGTCTGGCCACTAGGGGTTTACCAAAACCTACAGGGCCATCAGGGAGAGGTTCTCATGGAAGGGCCTCAAGGAGGACGTACTCCAGCATGTCAGGGAGTGCGAGGTTTGTCAGCGCAACAAGGGGGAGATGAACCATCCGGCAGGTTTGTTGCAGCCTCTTCCCATTCCAGAGGGGAAATGGGAGAGTATTTCAATGGATTTCATCACAGGGTTGCCCATGGTGCAGGGCAAGGACTATATATTCGTCGTCGTTGATCGACTGACGAAATATGCACATTTTTTCGCCATATCCGCACATTATACAGCAGCACAGGTGGCAGAGCTGTTCTTCAGGGACATCTTCAGGTTACATGGTCTTCCTAAGACTATTGTCAGTGACAGGGACAACCGCTACATGGGCAGATTTTGGCAGGAGCTTTTCCGGTTGGTGGGGATAGAGTTGACACTGAGCACTAGCTACCACCCACAGACAGATGGGCAGACAGAGAAAGTTAACAAGTGGCTGGAGGGCTACTTGCGTAACTATGTCAGTGGGTAGCAGAGAGCATGGTTGAAGTGGCTGCACCTAGGAGAGTACTGCTACAACAACACACATCACATGTCCATCGGTATGTCTCCGTTTTATGCATTATATGGTTATCATGCTTTATCTTTTGTTGATGTGATGTTTGGTGCCAGCAAGGCTCCGAGAGCCAAGGATTGGATCCAAGAGAGTTAGGACATCCTCAGAGCTCTCAAGGATAACATGGCTACAACGCAGAACCAGTAGAAGCTGTATGCCGACAGAGGTCGGGTGGAGAGACAGTTTGAGGTAGGGGACTTGGTCTACCTACGTTTGCAGCCATACCGACAGTCGGCTCTGAAGCAGAAGGGAGCTGAGAAGCTCAAGCCCCGTTTTTATGGGCCTTACAGGGTGATACGTAGAGTTGGACAGGTTGCTTATGAGTTGGAGCTACCCTAGGGCAGCAAGATTCATAACATCTTTCACGTATCGTGCCTGAAGAAGGCACTGGGACAGCAGTTGACAGTGACAGGGGAGCTTTCGCCTACGGATGATGAGGGGCACTTGGTGCTACAACCGGGGGCCATTATTGATACCAGGGAGAGGCAGTTGCGGAGTAGGACAGTCCGGGAATTCTTAGTGAGGTGGAAGAATTTGCCGGATGAGGATGCCACTTGGGAGAGTGAGAAGATCTTGCAGCATCCATCACTACAGTTGCTTGGGGTCAAGCAACATTTTGTCGGGGGAGACTGTAATATTCCCAATTAGCGATAGCTAATTGGAAATATTAATTTTGACCAATTTTGCTTTATTATATTCGGAGCGTGAATAAAGTGAGTAAAATATTAATTAACTCACTTAGGATAAAACACTTTCCTAAAGTCCACATCAAAATTAAAGAGTGTGGGGCCTAGTGGCCAAGTGGACAGCGCAGGAGAGGGACGCAGACCACGTGGGCAACGTGGGGTCTACTTCACGCAGATGAGGAAGACAGCGTGGGCCAAGGAGCACGTGGAGGTGGTGTGGCCTAGAGAGAGAGAGGCCCAGCGTTATAAAAGGGAGGAGAGCCCCCTCATTTGGTCATTCATGTTTATGCATATTGAGCTAGTCATTTCGACTTGGAGCACGCTCGTTGTTTAGCTTGTCTGCAGCACTGTTCAGTGCATCGGGTGTCTTCGTTCGGAGATCCCACCCTCAGCCTCGGGAGACTTCGAGTGCTTGCTCGGGTGAGGTAGTTTCATCAGCATTTTGCAGGAGGATCGGTGTTTGCATTCGTGGGAGGAGCAGAGCCATTAGAGACTGCGTAGTCTTGAGAGGGAGGACACAGTCCATCTTGAGGGAGCTCCGGAGTGGCACTATTTTGGAGGATTTTGGCCGGTGGATTGAGCAAGGGGCCAGCCCTTTCCTATTGGAGGCATTTGGCAGAGTGGGAGGCCATATTTTGGAGGATTTCATTCAGCACCAGCGTGGCCCTTGGGAGGATAGCGTAGATTCTCAAGGGAGGCATTTTTGGGGGTCGACCATTTCAAAAACGCTCTCTGGGCTTTTCTGGGTATTGTGAGTAGAGGCTGATTCCAGAGTCTCAGCTTTTTCTGAGTAGGGGAGGAAACCCAAAAACTCATCTTGTTCCAGCAGCAGCAGCACCACGACCATTTTCCAGCAGCTTGGACGTAGAGCAGAGAGCAACCATTCCAATGATATTATGAGAGTATTCCTACACTTGCCTGGTGCAAGTTGAGGTGCCATCACTCTGATCACCTCTTGTACTCATTTCTATTTCTCAGTATAATAAAATGGCTCAGTATTCTCTCTATTTCATGTGTATCTGGTTCATGTTCAGTTTTTAGTATTTTGTATCTTGTTGTATGCTTTGTATTACTGTCTATTTCCCTTTTGGGATATTACATCCTCACTACTCAGAAATCTCCTTTGCTCTCTTCTTCTCCTTCTCTGAATCTGCTCATGAAAGACTGAATGATCTTTTCTCTCATTTTCCTCCTTTATCCTAAACCTAAGTGACTTTTGGGAAATCCCTAAATCCAATGGCTGAGATAGCTTCAGATCTAGGGCTGAGATTAAATGCTCATTTAAATCTCACTTTCTATTTTTTAATTCACCCCACTTTAATAAAGACCGTCTTAGTTATTTATTTCCAAAGACAATTTTCACTTTCTAATTTCACATTGACTTTATTAAAGTCACTTTAAAAGTAGACTTAGTAACTTTATCACTTAAAGTCACTTTTAAATTAGATTTGACTTTATAACTTTATAAAGTCACTTTAGGAGAAAAATTAAATTCTTTTGGACACTTTTCCCTAGGCCAAAGATCAAAGCCTTAGGGAACCACCTGTCCTCCGGTAACCAAATTTCAACACTCCCTCTTACAGAGGAAGGTGTTCCTCACCACACCCATCTTGTCTCTGAAGTAGACATGCTTGCCCCATGGTAAGGCTTTGGTAAGAATATTTGCAACCTGCTCATCAGTGGGAATATACTCAAGCTTCACAGCTCCCTTCTGAACATAGTCTCTGATGAAATGATATTTGATCTCGATATGCTTTGACCTGTCATGAAATATTGGATTCTCCGTGAGTTTAATGCAACTCTGATTATCACAGTATATCACTGAAGGTCTCAACGGCTGACCAAATAAGCCAAACAACATCTTGCGAAGCCATATGACCTTACAACTAGCTAGACTGGCTGTCATATACTTTGCTTCCGTTGAACTCAATGCTACTGACTACTGCTTTCGGCTGAACCACGACACCACTGTCGAACCCAACCCAAAATAGCACCCTGAAGTGCTCTTCCTATCAAAAGCGCATCCTGCCCAATCAGAATCAGTGTAACCTGCCAATCTCACTCCATCTTCCTGCCTATATTCCAGACCATACTCCACTGTTCCCTGCAAGTACCGCAAAATGTGTTTTGCAGCAACCTAGTGCACCCTCCTGGGCTCACACATGAACTAGCTCATCGTGTTGACCGCAAAACATATATCTGGTCTAGTGTTGACCAAATACATCAAGGAACCAATCAACTGTATATACAAAGTGGGATCCACCAACTCGGAATTTGAAGCGTGAAGCTTCTTCCAGTTGGTGATCATGAGTGTCGACATGTGTCTACAATCCTCAATGTGGAATCTACCAAGGATGTCCACAATATACTTCTCCTGCCCCAGGAAGAAATGCCCCTCCTCCTGCCACACCTCCAAACCCAAAAAGTAATGCATCAAGCCAATGTCCTGCATCTCGAACTCCGACGCAAGATCTCTCTTGCATCTCTCTGTGAGTCTCTCTGCACCCGTAATGACCAAGTCATCCACATACAGCACCAGAATGAGAGGCTCCTCACCTATCACAGTAAAGTATAAGATCGGATCTGCATCACTCTTTGTGAAACCCATCTCCTGCAAGTACGTATCAATCCTGGAGTACCAAGCTCTAGGAGCTTGCTTCAGGCCATAAAGGGCCTTCTTCAGTCTGCACACATGGGACTCCTTCACATGCACCTCAAAGCCCTGTGGCTGCTCAATGTACACCTCCTCCTATATGAAGCCATGGAGAAATGCGGTCTTCACATCTATCTGGTGGATCTTCCAAACCATCTCTGCTGCTATCGATATGATGGAGCGAATCGAAGTATATCGAGCCACAGGAGCGAAGGTCTCCTCATAATCTACTCCCTCTACCTGGGAGAACCCTCTAGCCACAAACCTTGCCTTGAATTTCTCAATGCTGCCATATGCAGCATGCTTTACCTTGTAAAGCCATCTGGAAGTAACCACGGATTTTCCCTCAGGCCTCAAAGCCACCTCCCAAACATCATTCTTCATGATAGAAGAATACTCCTCCTACATGGCCTCTCTCCAGACCTGCTGGCTAGCTGCCTCCTCATAGCTAGAAGGCTTAGAGTCAATGATGTTGGAAACCATTGCCATATAGCTACAAAACCTCTCAGGTGGTCTGCTCTCTCTGACCGGCCTCTTTGGCCCAGCAACAGATGTGGCCTCTCTCAAGGTATCCTGAAGCCACTTGGGCTTCCTCTTCCCTGAGCACACTTCTCCCACCGGAGAATGAAACTCCTCCTCCTCATCAGGAGCTTGAACTCATGAATGTCTGTCTGTTGTCCTGTTGTTTGAACCTGAACCTGTAGATGTTGAAGTACCGTGTGAACTGTCCATCAGTGGACTACCTCGTGAACTGCTCTGCGGACTGCTCTGCATGCTGCCCGAAGCACCACCCCTCTGACTCTGCGAGCCACTGCTCACTGATGGACCTGACACCATAATTGATGTACCTCCTGATCCTTGCCCACTAGATCCCTGTGCCTGACTCAACTGCTCCTGAGGGTCTGGCTGATCCAGATACTCTAACTCCCGTGACCTCTTGAAAGCCCGGTCCTCCTCGAACTTCATATCCCGCCTGACAACAACTCTCCTCCATGCAGGAATATAAATCCGAAATGCTTTTGAGGTCTCACTGTAGCCCACAAGGATATCCTTCTTTGTGGTGGGCTCTAGCTTGGTCCTCTGCTCATTGGGTACGTAGGAGTATGCAATACACCCAAAGATACGAAGATGATCAACATCAGGCTTCTTCCCAGAAAAAACCTCCTCCGGAGTCACATGCCCCAGGGCACGATGCAGACTCCTGTTCTGCAAATAAACAGCAGTGTTGCAGGCCTCTGCCCACAAAAACAATGGTAACCCCTGATCATGTAGCATGGCTTTGGCAACCCCTCCGATGGATCTGTTCTTCCTCTCTGCAACCTCGTTCTACTAGGGGTTGTAAGGAACTATGAACTCCCTCCTAATGCCTGCCTCCGCACAATAATCAACAAACTCACCAAGGGTGTACTCCCCTCCATTGTCCGACCTCAGGGACTTGATCTTCCGACCTGTCTAAGTCTCCACAAGTGCTCTGAACTCCTGAAACTGCTTGAAGACCTCACTCTTGGTCTTCAAGAAATAAATACAGGTCTTCCTGGAGTGATCATCAATGAATAAAACCTAATACTCATATCCAATCAAGGAAACATGAGACATCCGTTCACTCACATCGGTATGAATCAAATCAAGTATCCCAGTCGATCTGTTGTCACTACTGGGAAAATGGGATTTGGCAAACTTGCCCATCGCACATCCTCTGCATGTATCTAGGTGATCAGTACTGAAATCTAGCACACCTGTAGTGATATCTCGCAATGTCCTCAAGGCTCCATGATACATGTGCCCCATACTGCGGTGCCAAATCTCGCACAACTCTAAACTGCTAGCTCTGCTGCCGGTACTACTGCTCAATGCCAAAAGGGGCTGAAATGCAAACTTGTACACCTTTGCATGGCGTACACCAATCACTCTAGCTGACTTAGCTGAAGCGCCCCTGGGATATATAAGCACCTATCCTCTACTGAACAATAACTCATACCCTTTGTCCTCCAATGCTGAGACAGATATAAGGTTCTTCCTCATCCCTGGCAGATATAGAACATATGACACCTTCAAGGGAGGTTTGGGTTCCCTATCAAATGTCAATGTCCCCACACCGACTGCTTTAACAACGTTTTCATCTCCGAGCACTACCTCTATATCAATGCCACTCTCTGAAAGCTCTGAGAAGTAGTCATGGACTCCTGTCACATGACATGAAGCCCCACTGTCAACATACCAGATACTTGAAGCTGCTCCGCTAGTGGAGGGAAATGCACACTCCCTCTCACCCTCCGTGGCAGCTGATCCTGCGCTAGTGGACTCACAAGTAATGAACCCAAACTCCCGGTCAAAGCTCTCCGAAAAGTCCTCTATCTCTGCTGATGCTGCCATGGTCTTGTTCTTCCCTTTTTTCTTCTTTTATGGACACACAACTGCATAGTGTCCCATCCTCTGACAATTCCAACACTTCACCTTGGAATAGTCCTTCTCCTTGTTCAGCTGCTTACCTTTACCTTTGCCTTTGCCCCCACCGCCACTTGTGGAAGCTTGCTTCTTTCCCTTGCCTTTCTTGCCTCCTGCTAACAGTGCTACATCCTCATCCTGCTCAACTGGGTTGGCTGCCCCAAGTTGGTTCTTTCTGATTTCATTCTGTATGCAATCATCCCAGAACCTCTCCCAAGTGGGAAGGTTCTCACGTGCAACAATCCCATCAGCAAAGTTCAGCCATGAACTGGGAAGGCCATTCACTGCAATCCGCACCAACTCAGTGGGTGGAACGACCTCTCCAATTGTTGCCAACTCATCTCTCACATTTGTGATCTTTGTGAGGTATGCAGTAGCACTATTAGTCTTTGCCATCTTAATGCCCTTGAGCTTCTCTCTTAGGACCATTTTTCTGTTCTCATTGGTACTCTGGTAGATATTGGTCAATGCTGTCCACATCTCATGAGAAAGTCTCTTTCCTCTCACATGAGGAATGCAATGGTCTTTAATACCATCCAGAATCAGTCTCTTGCCCTTGTTATTCTTCTTATTAAAGTCTGTGATCTGATGCATTTTCATTTAATGTTTCTTCATGCAGTGACCAAGTCTTGGAGTAGCCTGACAGTCAAAGACTTGATTTAGGTAGGAAAATAATTGATGGACATGATTCAGGAAGGAGCCGATGTTTGGCAAAGGAAACAATGGAAAGCAATACAGGTGGGTCAGTGTCCAAGAGAACTATCCATGCTGGAGCAGGAACTGGCCCACGCCATATGACTTTAAAGACAAATTCAATTTCTCAAGCATCTAGAAGAACAATTCATGCTATGAAACCTTGTAATTGTTGTTCCCTGGAAATTCTGGGAGGAATTCCAATTGAAAACAGCAGTGATAGCATGCCAGCATCAGACCAATCTGGTCTTCTTTGTAATAGACAGGAGGTACCAAGCCCTTCCTTTTTCTGGGGGCATAGTGTCATGCTGTTTCAAAAATGTAAGATGAAGTATTGAATGTAGTGGCATCCACATCAGGGAAGAAGGTTGCAACAAGTGCATGATTGTTTGGATTAGCAGGATCTTCAAGTAGACTCAATAATACTTGTAGTGATACCAATAGTAGTTCTCACAACCTTCTATCGGAGGATAATGTTGGCATTGCTTCCTTTGTAGATGTTTTTGAGAGTACAAATGTCATGTAAACTTGCGTTTCAGACCATGCTACACCTGCAACTGAAGATTTGTCGATCTGATGTCAAATTGAAATTAATTGTGGAAACACACGAACATAGACATTCAGTTGAGATTTTGGGGTAGCACTGGATGTGCTCTAGCTCCCAAATTTTATGGAGGAGCTGGAGTACATGAGATCTCCAAGTCCTAGAAAGAATTTAGAAGAATTCCATCAGGTTTAAGAGATATTCAAATAATTAATCTTTTTAATTAAGGACCCCAAGTCTAAGTTAGGATCTTAGTGAATTAAATTAAACATGTGATGAGAATGACTTAAGTAACGTGGATCAAGCAACTTCTAATCTTAGCCGTCGATTAGAGATTAGATCACGGTCGTTGGTTTCCCAACGAGAAAAGTATAAGAGAAGGGCTTGGGGTCAGTTGGAAAACACACACATTGGTGGGGCACTGAAGGTAAGTTGAAATTCTAGGGCGTGGTTTGCTAAGAATTTCAGGAGGAGTTTGTAGTGTAGCAAAGGGATGATTTGATCCCAGGCCAAGAGTACAACAACGGCATAGAGGAAGCATACCAAGCAGCGCAGAGGCAACCCAGAGCCACATAGTCCAGCAGAGGCCACGCAGAGGCAGTGCAGAGGCAGCAGGAGCCACGCAGGGCTGACGCAAGCCCAGTCAGGGCGACGCAGGGGCAGCGTAAGCCCTTTAGGGTTGTCACAGGCTCTTCCAAAGTAGCGTAGAGGATGGCGCAGGTCAGGAAGGCTGACGTAGAGGGCTGAGGAGCATTGCTAGAGTTTCTGGTGGGCCAGAAAGGGCTCGAGTTCTGTAAATCCCGTTTGAGGGTGTGAATAGCGATATTTTCTATCTTCGAGTGAAAGAGGTATTATGGCCGTGTTTTTATTTGTAGGGCCAACAATGTCTGGTGCCCAGAAATTGTTGTATTCATAATGTGCTTCATAATAAAACCCTCCAGAGCTAACTGCATCGGTTCTGCCACATTAGGTTTTTTGGGGGACATTTTGTCCGAAAAATCTGTATCACTTTGTCATATCAGAGTGCTATTCAGTAAATGATATGTATGTGTAGGCTGTTATTTGTATTTACTTCGCTGTTATTCTGAATATTCAGATTAATAACTTGTTTATTTAATCAAGTAGGAGAAGTAAATCGAGAATTAACAGTAGGGTTTCTTAGATTAAGAAATTTTCACATTGTATCAGAAGGATTGCAGATCAAGTTGGATCTCCAGCAAATCGGTTGAAGAAATTTGTGCTGCAGAGAGCAGTTGAAGCAACAAAGAATCCGGAGAGGGCAGCGCAACACCAGGAGGACGCAGTCCCAACTCCCAGCAGAGGCCATGCAGGGGCTGACAAATTCCCAGCTGGGTGATGCAAAGGCAGCGCAGAGCCTTCCAGATGGATGCAAGATCAGCTTGCACTACGCAATCACTGTGCGGAGGCTGGACTGAGCCAGTCTGCTCACACAGAGGCCAGCCAGAGGGATGCAGTCCAGTGTTGAGTTGCTGTGAAGAGTTGCCATGTTCTGGAAGCAGAGCTCCAGGTCTTCAGTAGTTGCTGGTGTGGTGGAGATTCTGTTGGTTCAGAATCATACCTAGCTAAGTTGACAAAGAGTGGGAGGAGAACAACTGCTCAACAGATTTTTGCCAAAGAAATTTGAGGATCGATCGTAGGGTGATCGAAGAGGGTTGATTCAGAAGATTTGGCAAATTTCCAAGGGAGGAAATCAGTTGTCAGAGGGAGCAGAGGGTGCCCTTTGTGAAAATTACTTAATCTAAGAAACCCTACTGTTTATTCTCGATTTACTTCTCCTACTTATAACATACACAAGTTATTAATCTAAATATTCAGAAAAACATCGAAGTAAATACAAAGAACTACCTACACATACATATCAATTATTGAATAACACGCTCATATGACAAAGTGACACATATTTTTCGGACAAATGTCCTCGAAAAAACCCAATGCAGGAAAACCGGTGCAGCTAGCTCTGGAGGGTTTTATTATTAAGCATATTCTGAATACAACATTTCTGGGCACCAGACTTGGAGACAGAAAATATGGTTGATTCACACCCTCAAATGGGATTTACAGAACTCGAGCCTTTTCTGGCCCACTAGAAACCCCAGTGTTGCTCTTCAGCCCTCTACGTCAGCCTTCCTAGCCTGCGTCAGCCTCTGTGCTTCTCTAGAAGGGCCTGCGTCACCCTTGAAGGGCTTACGTGCCCCTACGCTGCCCTGACGGGGCCTACATCAGCCCTTCGTGGCTCTTGTTGCCTCTGCGCTACCTCTGTTGGGCTCTGGCTGGACTACGTAGCACTAGGCTGCCTCTGTGCTGCTCTGGTATGCTGCCTCTCTGCCGCCATTGTACTCTTGGCCTAGGATCAAACCATCCCCTTG
Source organism: Pinus albicaulis (assembly GCA_034641835.2). Lineage (NCBI taxonomy): Eukaryota > Viridiplantae > Streptophyta > Pinopsida > Pinales > Pinaceae > Pinus > Pinus albicaulis. Next base: position 1,233,788,330 of record CM076570.1, on the reverse strand, counting down.
CCAATATTGCCCCTCGTCGCATTGCAAACTGCTTTTGAAATTGTTAGCAAACCACACCCAATAATTTCAGCTTAGCTTTGGTGCTCCGCCAATGTGTGTGTTCTCCAACTGACCCCAAGCCCTTCTCTTATTCTTTTCTCGTTGAAACATTAACGACCGTGATCTAATCTCTAACCGATGACTAAGATTAGAAGCTGCTTGATCTGCGTCATTTAAGTCATTCTCATCACATTTTTAATTTAATTCACTTTAATCTTTTAATTTTCCTAAGCTAGACTTAGGGTCCTCAATTAAAAAGATTAATTATTTGAATATCTCTTAAACCTGATGGAATTATTCTAAACATTTTCTGGGTCTTGGAGATCTCATGTACTCCAGCTCCTCCACAAAATTTGGGAGCTAGAGCACATTTGATGCTACCCCAAAATCTCAACACTCCCTCTTAGCGAGGAATGTGCTCTAGCAATACAATCACCCCGAAGTACTGCTCTGATCTCTGGCATCGGTCTCCGCGCTGATGCTTGGCCTGCTACCCTTCATCAATGTGCTACTGCTAATCTCTGTACTACTGCCACTGTCACTGCTACATGTGTATTGCAGCTCCCTCTCAAATTGCTGCATCGTGCTGCCAACTGTTGCATTGCAACTCAATTGCTGAGAGTATGCAACTAAAGGACCCCTGCCCAATGACAGACAAGTCAGTTGGGCTGCATTTCATCACTGAAGCTCCTTAGGCTACTGCTCTGTGCTGTCCTCCTGAAGCCACTGCGCTGCTACAGCTCTGCACTGCGTAAGCATGCCTTATCTATGCTGCTGAAGTCCTATCAGCCTCTCTGCGTTGCTGCCTCTATGCTGCTACTGCCTCTGCACTGCGCTGCTCCCTTTACAACGTCCAACTCTGCCTCTTCTCCATCCGTGATCCTTTGCACCCATTGCTCTAGTCATTCCCGCTACTATCTTAGGGCTCCTGTAGCACGGATGTGATCCAAGAGTTGGACTACCCAAGGATCCCACCACCACTCTATAACTGCTCTACAGATCAATATCGCCCCACCTCCGTGTTTCATGAGCGCACATGGCTATGTCATTGTCAGAGCCATCGTCTTCTTAACTGCCGCAACCTTGGAACTAGAAGCTTGCTTGTCCTTCTTCCTTAGAGGACAATTGCTGGCGAAGTGTCCAAGTTCACCACATTGAAAACATTTGATCTTAGATAGATCACGCTTCTTTTTCCCTTGCTGCTTCTTAGATGCCAGGGCTACATCTTCCTCTTCCTCCTTCTTCACTCTGCTTGATCCGGTGCTGGTATGTCACTTGGTCATCTGGCGGATTTCCTCTTGTCGGAGGATAGCCCACATATCGTCCCAGTTTGGAAGGTCCACTCTGCCCAAGATGCTTTGGACAAACGTTTCCCAATCCTCTGTGACTGCATTTAGAGCAATCCTTACCATGACATCATCACCCACCTTGACCCCCATGGCAGTCAGCTGATCTCGAATCGCTTGCAACATGAAGAGGAAAGGATCGATTTCCTCTCCCTTGGTCATCATAAATAACCTCAGCTAGTTCTCCAGAAGCATCTTCCTTTGGCTGAATTTCCCTTAATACAGTGTGGTTAAAGCTTTCCACATCTCATTAGTCATCTTCTTCTTGGCTATGTCTGTACATGCTCCTGTAAACCGTATGCCTCCAAGACTACCGGGATTCTAGCCTTCTAGATAGCAAAGTTGGACCGACTGTCCAACCTATCCTGATCACGCAGTTCGTGTGGCGCCATCTACTCAGAAATAATCTGTCGGGACATATCCTCCTCTCCCCGCTTCTGTTGCTACCTTCAATAGAAACTCAGATCTAGGGTCCTTGGCGAGAAAGGCACCTTCTGCTCGCTCTGAAAACTGATTTCATCCCTTGGAAATCCGCCAAATACAATGAATCATCTCTCTTTGATCACCCTACGATCGATCCTCAGATTTATTTGCCAATGAAATCTACCGAGCAGCTGTTCTCCTCCCGCTCTTTGTCAACTTAGCTTAGGCACGATCTGCACCAGTGGAATCTCCACCCCACCAGCAATTGCTGAAGATTTGAAGCCTCGCTTCCGGACCATGAAAAATGTACATAACACTCAAAACTGGACTGCGTCACCCTGGCTGGGCTCTGCATGAGCAGATTGGCTCAGCGCAACCTCTGCGCAGTGACTGCGCAATGCAGGCTGCTCCTGCGTCCTTCTGGAAGGCACTGCATTGTATCTGCGTCACCTAGCTGGGACTGCGTCAGTCCCTGCATAGCCTCTGCTGGAACTACGTCCTCCCGATGCTGCGCTGCCCTCGCTGGATTTCTGCTGCTTCAGCTGCTACCCAGCAAAATATGTCTTCAACCACTTTGCTGGAGATCCAGCTTGATATGCAATCGCTCTGATACCATGTGATAATTTCTTAATCTAAGGAACTCTACTGCTAATTCTTGATTTACTTCTCCTACTTGATTACATACACAAGTTATTAATTTGAATATTCAGAAAAACATCTAAGTAAATACATATAACAACCTACACATACAGATCAATTACTAAATAGCATGCTCATATGACAAAGTGATACACATATTTTTCGGATAAATGTCCCCGGAAAAAACCCAATGCGGGAAAACTAGTGCAGCTAGATCTGGAGGATTTTATTATTAAGCAGATTTTGAATACAACATTTCTGGCCACCAGACTTGGTTGGCCCTATAGAGAAAAATACGACAACAATACCTCTATCCTCGGAGACAGAAAATATGAATGATTCACACCCTCAAACAGGAATTATAGAACTCAAGCCCTTTTTGGCCCACTAGAAACCCTAGCGCTGCTCTTCAGCCCTCTGTGTCAACCTTCCTTGCCTGTGCTAGCCTCTGTGCTGCTCTGGAAGGGCCTGCATCACCCCTAAAGGGCTTACGTTGCCCCTGCGCTGCCTTGAATGGGCTTGCGTCAGCCCTGTGTGGCTCTTGTTGCCTCTGCGCTGCCCCTGTTGGGCTCTGGCTGGACTGCGTAGCACATGGCTGCCTCTGCGCTGCTCTGGTATGCTGCTTCTCTGTTGCTATTGTACTCTTGGCCTGGGATCAAACCATCCCCTTGCCAATACTGCCCCTCGCCGCACTTCAAACTTCTTCTGAAATTCTTAGCAAACCACGCCCTAGAATTTCAGCTTAGCTTCAGTGCTCCACCAATGTGTGTATTCTCCAACTGACCCCAAGCCCTTCTGTTATACCTTTCTTGTTGAAACATCAACAACTATTATAGGGTTGCGTGGGAGCGCTCCCCCCTCCCCCCCCCTTCCCTCGAACCCGCTCCCAATTCGTGCTTCGAGCGGGAGCGTTTTGGGAGCACATCGGTAGTACACTCTCTAAATAGGAAAAACGCTCCTTGGTTTTCATTTAGTGCTTTAGGGAGCGTTTTTTAGGGAAAGATAGTTTTAGGGTTTTTTCTAGGAAGGGGCGTTTAGTAATATTCCACTAACTTTTGCTAATTGGAATATTTCATTTTTGTTTAATTTTGCCGCTTTAGCTAGAAATAATAAATAAAGTGAGAAATAAGAGGGGTCACCTCACTTTAGTCACCTCACTTTATAAAATAAAGTGTTTTTCCTAGTTGATTGACGTTATAACTTAGAGAGGGGGCCTTGGGGGTCCACATGAGTATGAGGGGAGGCCTCACGCTGACCCAAGGTTAACTGCGCAGGCCAAGGAGGGTGAAGGACGCAGTCAAGGTTTTGGAGGGAGTTTAGCACTATAAAAGGTGAGGTTCTCACCTCATTTTGGGCATTGTTGATTTGATATTGATATTGAGAGCTAGACTTCTGTCTACTTCAGCACGCCGGTTGTTTAGTCGGTCTGCAGCACTGTTTAGTGCAAACTGAGTGTCTCCGGTCGGAGATCTCACCCTTAGCCTCGGGGTACTTCGAGTGCCTGCCCTGGTAAGGTTATTTTCTGAGCATCACCCTTCAACATCGAGCATCATCCTTCGGTTTCGGTGGTAATTTGCAATAGTTTACGGTGGAGATTTGAAGGAGATACCCCTTCTTGAGACTACGCGAGATACGGAGAGATAGTAGCCGAGATCTGGCCTTGGACGCGGTCTGGAGAGATAGCGGCGGATCTAGCCTTGGAAGGGTGAGTGGAGTGGAGATAGGACGCGGTGCGGAGATAACGACGGATCTGACATGGAGGACGCGGTCGGAGATGGGAACGCGAGATGCGGATAAAGGGAGGACTCGAGAAACATCGGTCCGAGGTAGGAGAGCCTCAGATCTGGACAGGGAGGACGCAGATCTAGCAGATCTAGCCCTGGAGGATGTAGATCTGGAGAGATAGGACGCAGATCTGGATAGGGAGGACTCAGATCCAGCAGATCCAGGCAGAGAGGACGCAGATCTGGGCAGAGAGGACGCAGATCCAGTCAGGGAGGACGCAGATCTGATGAGCAGGGTCTTTGTGTGGGGTTTTGGCAGCGTTTTTCAGTGTTTCCAGCCCTGAGGAGTTGGTCATCTCATCTGGAGGACTTGTGGTTGGATTCACCCCCTTCTTGCCAGCGTTTCATCTGTCTTCTGCGCTGTCACTAGCAGAGACAGCGTTTTCACTGGTGAGGGCTTGATTGGTGGTGGAGCATCAGTTTCACATTTTCTGGGGTTTGTCTGGAGGTTTGAGATCAACCATCCTTCTAGTTTCCAGCTTATAGTTCCAGTGCATTGCAGCAACAGTTCTTCATAGCAGATTCTTCAGCCAGCTAGGACGATGTCCTTATTTGCAGCCATTATTTGTTCTGAGAGGGTCTCCACTTGCCTAGGGCAAGGATAGGTGCACTCATTCTGATTATCTTGTACTCCTCTATATGTATTCTCAGATTAATAAAATGGCTTAGTGTTCTGGCATTCTATGTGTACTTGTTCCGTGATCTGGTTCCAGCATTTTATTTTGTATATCTGTCTGGCATATTTCTGTGTATTACTGGTTGTTTCCCTTTGGGGATATTACAGTGGTATCAGAGCATAATTCTGGCTCAGCCTGTGGTCTATGACATCGGGAAAGAGATCATACAGAGCAATAGCAGTTGCAATACCAAAAACGCAGTTGGAAAGAGGGCCAAAATAGAAAGGGTCAAATTTTGAAGTTTGGAATTAGAAGAAACGTTTTCTGGGTTTTTCTGGGTTTTGGGCAAGGATCACCTTCCCAAATTCCTGGAATTTTCTGAGTAGTTTTCAGTGGGTGAATCGGAGGTCGAAGTTAAGCAGCAGTATGGTTTTGCAGCAGCCATGCAGTTTCTGAGGAGCCTGTAGGCACCTAGCAGAAAAAGCCAATGGCAGGTGGTGATTGGTATAGAGAGGCGCTCCTCCAAATGCAGGATCTGTCACAGAGACTCATTGTGGTGGAGGTTAGGCAGCGGGAAACCCTAAGGGGATTTCGGATTGGTGAGGGATCGTGCACATCCCACCATTTGCCGGAGCATGATGCCACTCAGCATATGGCATCACATACACCCACACGTCCTACCATGCCCACATTCTTGCCAGAGGACACAGGGACAGCAGTACAGCGAGAGGTAGATCCGGCTCGGATGGCTGACATTCTTGCAGAGTACCAGGCTTTCGGACCAGCGTTCATGGAGGCTCTCTCGTTCAGAAAATATATCCAGATCCAGTATGGCATTAGCCTCCGTGATCATCACCGGGGGCACCGGCATCATCATGGTGGAGACTACCACCGCACAGCTAGTAAAGATTATGTTCAGCTCCAGCGTGATAGTAGACCTCAGAACTCTCACAGAGGGAACAAGCACTCACATGATAGGGGCTTACAGCGCACAGTGGACAGATTCCATCTACCGACATTTGACGAGTCATCCAGGCGCTCAGAAAAAGCTTGGGTGGACAAGTTGGATACCTCTATCCAGCTTGACCGAGTATCGGAGAGGGAAACCATTAAAATGGTTACCTCGCACTTGGAGGATGAGGACACACAGGATTGCAGGGAGTTCGAGGATACACCTAGTGTGACACAGGACTCACCATCATTAGAGTCCTCCTTGACCGTGCCGGTTGATATCGTAGTGGAGGAGGTAGAGCCTACCCCAGTAGAGCCATCCACTGAGGTGATGACTGGAGCCATGTCCGAGTCTTCGGGTGGTAGCAGCACATGACAGATGGGTGAGGTATCAGGAGATATATCCATTATCGATGAGGCACTAGGAGATACAGAGGTATTGGATGATGGTCGCAGACAGCGGTATCATCGGCTTCGAACGGACCTTCGAGTTTTGAGAGAGAAGGCTGCGTCAGTACGGGAGACCATTCTGTTGCAGGACCAGGAGCTGGAGGGTATGAGAGCGACTTGTGCCAAGTCGGCGACCAAGTTGGTCCTCATTGGGGAACAACTGGATTCCCTGATGGTACAACTCGAGAGCACATTGCAGCATCAGATCATTCCCCTTCAGGTATGCATGGATGGGACTAGCAGAGTTGTTGGGACATCTCTTCCCATTGGAGAGAGAGAGGCAGAGCCACCTAGTCAGATCTCATATGTTGACTTGGATAGCGGTACGAGACGATCAGAGTTGCACAGGGTACAGCATCCATATGTTGAGGTTGGATGGAGAGAGATTTTGAGTTGGTACTCGGTGGAGCGGGCCATGGAGATGCTGATGGATCCGAGTGTAGCTCAACAGGAGCTTCTATGCATGGGGATTACAGGAACCCCAGATTGGCATTGGGATCCAGGTGGGATCACTTATCGTTTCCCAGGCAGGACGGCTGACTATGTCTTGGAGAGTACAGTTGGCCTAGTAGCAGAGCATGTGCAGTTTGGGTCAGCTCCAGTGGCCAACCAGTTTATGGGTAGACTCCCTAGGTTGTTTTGGTATGACACTCGTACACGGGATCACGGGGTGGTCAACATACCTTGGCATGAGTTTTTCGGAGGAAGTGGCATTGGCAGGCCACCCGATGGCGTCTTGTATGGGGCCAAGGATTCTTCACCTTGGTGTGGGGCACAGAGGACGCAGCGGAGCCGAGCAGTGGTGGTAACACTACTGACCCATAGGGAGATTCACTTCTCGGACCCCTCGAGGAGTATTTGCAGTGATGATCCATTTGTCGGCGGGTATAGTGATGCGACGGTGGACATGACGATACCGATTGGTGGTAGTCCGATATGTAGAGGCACAGCTCTAGGACATCACATCCATGGATGTGTGGGAGCCTCTAGCAGTGATCAGTCGACTACTGATAGACATGGAGCTACATGGTGGTGTACCGTAGTGTGTGGGACTACATTGAGGAGTAGGAGTGCCCTACATCACATTGAGAGCATACAGAGAGTGACCGATGCATGGACACAGTCAGGGCGCGAGAGGGTACAGGGTGCTACAGCAGCAGCACATGGTATCCAGCAACATACCAAGGTATGCCACAGTGTGCAGTGGCATGTTGAGGAGTGTATGGATGATCAGTGGTATGCGAGGGCACACGGTGCTACACAGCAGGATCTTAGAGCATTGCTTCTAGAGAGACTCATGGACAGGGACTTCGGGCTTACCTTTGGGAGTAGTTCACCCAGGATCGATGGAGAGACTTCTCAGCAGTGGCACTGGGTTGGTGTGCTAGTTGACAGCCACAGGTTGGGGGATGAGATGATCCTTTGCAGAGGTGGTGCATCAGTCATCACTGAGCCTACGCTTGGGGAGCAAGTCATGAGGGAGACATGCATCATTTTTCCCTCAGGGCATGTCGAGATCATGCATGAGCAGAGGATACGGGGTACAGCAGAGGTAGTATCCCAGTATGTGTCTGGGCTCCAGACACTGTATCGACACTTTGTCGAGAGGGTGGATGGCATGTTCGATGCAGATGAGATGGCGAAGGTAGAACAGGAGGGCATTCCTTCTGTATGCCAGGGTGAGGACTCCTTTTCACATGAGTCCATAGGATCAGTTGAGGTCGCTTCTGGGGAGCGAGGGCAGTCATGCATGGATAGTGACAGTAGACTGGAGCTGTATACTAGTGTCCAGGGTGAGCAGTCAGCTGCATTGACATTGAGTACGGTGTCAGCTGTTACAGATCCATACTCTCTGGAGGTTGATGGGATTGTTATGCAAGGGGCTAGTAGACAGCAGGAGCTGTTGGATATGTTGGAGCATCCATCTTTGGGTCGACACTGGGATGAGGCACAGATAGACATACTCGCAGTCGGCAGAACTGCAACGTTTTTAGTGGGTAGCACTCTCCAGGAGTACATTGATGGAGCTTGCAGCATACCTTGCCCACTTTTGCCCATTATAGAGAGAGGGGCTTCCTTCTACAGGCAGCTTCCATTGACAGACAGGGTAGAGCAGTGGGAGTTGATTACAGGCTGGCGGCCACATCCCAGGCATGTTCCAAATACCGTTGTAGTTGCTACATCAGATTCTTCTTCTAGGATGGACTCATGGAGACTTCCATGAGTTAAAATTTCAGATGGTACTACAGACACTGTGAGGGTGCACGCCTTGTTGTGTCTGGACACACGAGATGAGATTCCAAATGCAAAAAGACAAAGAACATTTCTTCAAGACTCCATCCCGGTTTCAGGAGTTGTGATCAAGATGGGATTATCACCACTTTGACTTGAGAGAGGATGAGTCGAAAGGCAGCGAAGGGTGAGAGGCATGAGGAAAGGAAGGCAAGAAGAAGAGCCCGAGAGCATTGATGCTTGTTGGTGGTCTTCACCTCTTGGAGCATTGGTCTTAGCCAGAGGCAGTGCACAGTCCGAGCCGTGGGACTTGTGTGATTATTGGCCACAGTGGCGATGGGATCCGGGAGGACTATTGGTTGGCGGGTACTGTGAGAGGCCAGTTTGGGGTCCTGGCATTGAGATATCCCTTGAAAGATTTATGATGAGGAGAGAGAGGTTTCTGTTGGGATCTGTGCACATTTTGCAAGATTTGGTGGGGAGCATCAGCTAGGGAGTAGGCTTGTTCAAGCATTGCTTAAGAACAAGCAATTTTTGCCGGATGAGGATGCCACTTGGGAGAGCGAGCAGACTTTACAGCATCCATCACTTCAGTTGCTTGAGGACAAGCAACGTTTTGCCGGGGGAGACTGTAATATTCCTAATTAGCATTGCTAATTGGAATATTTCATTTTTGTTTAATTTCGCCGCTTTAGCTAAAAATAATAAATAAAGTGAGGAATAAGAGGGATCATCTCACTTTATAAAATAAAGTGCTTTCCTAGTTGATTGACGTTGTAACTTAAAGGGGTGGCCTTGGGGGTCCACACGTGTATGAGTGTATACCCAAAGCACCCATGTTTAATCGCGTTGTGCTAAGGAGAGAGTGAAGTACCTTAGAATAAGGTTTTGGAGGGAGTTTAGCACTATAAAAGGTGGGGTTCTCACCTCATTTGGGCATGTTTTTTTGAGAATAGGCCTAGAGCCAGACTGGCCTGTCAAAGACGCTGCTGCTTAGCTCTGTCCGCAACACCGTTTAGTGCAACCGAGTGTCTCCGTTCGGGAGATCTCACCCTTAGCCTCGGGGACTTCGAGTGCCCGCCCCGGTAAGGTTATTTTCGTATCACCCTTAGACTTAGCCTCGGGGACTTCGAGTGCCTCGCCCGGTGGACATCTTTCTTCGCCTTTCGTTATCTTTTAGAGTGGTTTGTGGGAGAATGAAGGGAGAGATACCTTCGTAGATCGGCGCAGACTGAGAGACAGTGCGAATCCACTTGGAGGACGCAGATCTGGAGAGATAGCAGCAGATCTAGCCTTGGAGGACACAGATCTGGAGAGATAGGACGCAGATCTGGAGAGATAGCAGCAGATCTAGCCTTGGAGGACGCAGATCTGGAGAGATAGGACGCAGATCTGGATAGGGAGGACTCAGATCTAGCAGATCCAGGTAGGAGAGCCTCAGATCTGGGCAGGGAGGACGCAGATCCAGCAGATCTAGCCTTGGAGGACGCAGATCTGGAGAGATAGGACGCAGATCTGGAGAGGGAGGACTCAGATCCAGCAGATTTGGGCAGAGAGGACGCAGATCCAGTCAGGGAGGACGCTGATCTGATGAGCAGGGTCTTTGTGTGAGGGTTTGGCAGCGTTTTTCAGTGTTTCCAGCCCTGAGGGGTTGGTCATCTCATCTGGAGGACTTGTGGCCAGCGTTTCATCTGTCTTCTGCGCTGTCACTAGCAGAGACAACGTTTTCACTTGTGAGGGCTTGACTGGTGGTGGAGCATCAGTTTCACATTTTCTGGGGTTTGTCTGGAGGATTGAGATCAGCCATCTTTCTAGTTTCCAGCTCATAGTTCCAGTGCATTCCAGCAGCAGTTCTTCATAGCAGTTCTTCAGCCAGCTAGGACGTTGTCCTTATTTGCAGCCATTATTTGTTCTGAGAGGGTCTCCACTTGCCTAGTGCAAGGATAGGTGCACTCATTCTGATTATCTTGTACTCCTATCTATGTGTTCCGAGATTAATAAAATGGCTTAGTGTTCTGGCATTCTATGTGTACTTGTTCCATTATCTGGTTCCAGCATTTTGTTTTATATATCTGTCTGGCATATTTCTGTATTACTGGTTATTTCCCTTTGGGGATATTAAGGATGAATCTTGAGTATGAGGAATCAATGCAGACGACAGGGGAAAAAATATGCAGTGAAAAACCCAGTACAACGTCTCAAATATAAATTTCTTTTCAAAATTCAGACTTTCAAAAATTCTTTGAATCAATAACGCCCAAATTTGTCCACAGTAGGAGTTTGAAGCCGGATCTGGCCTTTGGAGGCTAGATCTACCTTAGATCTAAAAAAAAAAAAATTCTGATTTGAAACCTGAACCTGCGAGAAACCAGCCAGATCTGAAGATACACACACCAAGAAACGATTAAACCCTTACAGTCTTGAAAAATTTACAAATATACAAACTAGTTTACAAATTTAAAACCCTCATGGTCAGATCTGAATTCATTTAACGCAGTTTAGAAATTAAGATTTTTGAATGAGAGGCACAAGCCTTTGAAACCCTGCAAAATCACAAATATCGTAAGATAGACCTGGAATTTAACAAATAAAGAGCTTATCAGATTTATGTTTATTGAGAGTCGGCTGGTCCAACCGAAGACTTCCCCAGACGCCCAATCTTAAAAAAAATTCCCTGCACACTTAGATCTGAATTTTAGATCGATAGAGATTTAAGAAAACAACATGAGACCTTTGCAGAAAAATCAGAATGTTATTTTATAAACCCAGAAAACTGCACAAGATACCTGTATGCAGATTAATCCATGAAGGCCATCAACCATAAAATGCAAAAACAAAGTAGTAGAGTTTAGAGACAATTCACCACATAGATCCGAGAAGGAACATCAAAATTTGTAACCCCAAAGTCTTTATGCTTTATTCCTCAAAAAATTTACAAGAGCTTCTAAGAACAAGTGCACGATCCTGAGATCGGATGACTCAAGAATGAGAAAGACCTCTAAATTTATAGGACAAGATCTCTAACGGCTAGTTTGGATGATCCTCGTCAAAATAATCTCAACCGTCCAAAAGATTTAATTATCTTTTAATCCTGAGCGTTGAAATTAAAATTTTGGGGAAAAACGAATTTATCATTTAATTCAATTTTAATTAACTCAAAAATATTATTTTTAAGTTAATTACCCCAAAATTTTGACTTTGACTTAACCACCAAGGCCCAAGGGTCCAAAATTTCTTAAAATTCTCAATATTCCCTTGGCCTGGGGCTTTCAAAATCATTTTCCAAGGACCCACAAATTTTGCCTTTAAAAATTTAATCCTAACTTAGGACCCTAAATTAATTAAATTTCTGGTTTAAGATTTTATTAATTAATTGACCAGAAAATTTAATTAATTGACTAAGAGGGGATTATAATTATTTTTCCAACCCTCTTTTATATGAGATAATACATTTACATACATGAAGGGGGAAAACCCATTCGTATAGACCCTCAAATAAATACCCAATTCTGCGACTCAAAACATGATCTAGTAGACCAAGTAGTTGAAACTACTTTTACAAGGACTCGATAAAAAACACTAGGACTCACTTAGCATGCTGATGACAAATTCCACCCTAGCTTTGGGGTGAGGCTGGAGGGAAAAACTCTGCCGATCACTTTTGTGAATCAGTGAGACAAAAAACCTCCTAGGATGGAAGTCATCAACAACATACTAGGCTTACCTAGGTTGTTACATACATGAATGGTCTTACTTAGATCATTTACATCATAAAATGCAGAATGGGTTTACATCATTATAAAAAATGTCGATCGGTGATGAAATCTGGATGACACGAGCCTCGAACATGATAAGTCCCATAAAAAAAAATGGGGGTGTACTGCTATGGGGTCGTTGACAAAGTGTGGTCAACATGCTCGAAATTGAATAAGGAGATCTTAGGTACACCGTGTGTAGTGAATGCGTGTGAATGATTTGTGTCCAGTTTCTGAAACCATTCTTCTGGTAATATGGTACACAAAATTACACAACTACATGCACATAAGCAAGCTTAAGTATGCATGTCATCACACTTAATTAATCAAGGTCATGTAATCAAGCTGGAGTACACAAGCACAATGCATTTATGTGACACATTATCAACTCGATAAAGAGATCTTCACATCACATCTTTTAATCAAAGAAATCAAGTTGAAGACACTACAAAATCAAGCATTCCAAGCCAAGATGACATCGACATCAACAACACTTTTTGTATCGCTTGCCAATAAACATTTTTGTAACTAAGTTAAATTGTACGAGTGCATTCTTGGTTGAAGCCGAAACCCTAATTTGAATTGGTAAGGTGATTACATTAAGTCAAGTAAGTCTTCAACTGAATCATCAAGATTGAGCTTGTCATTTGTCTCTTGGGTGCATTTTCGACAGTGTTCGACACCCTTCTTTTGCCAATAAGCACAATCAAGTCAGTACAAAGTTCACAACATCAAGCGGGCTAGCGTGAAGTTCATTGAAGCAACAGTCAAAGCAAGCGAGCGAGTTCAACTCTACCGCAAGTAAATGTAATATTCAAACAACAATCATTCAAGTTGAAATCTACAGCAAGCGAGCGTGAAACAAGCAAAACAAGTTTCACCAAGTAAGAGATCAAGTAGATTCCAAAGCAGGCAAGCGTGTCATTCAAATCAAGCGAGCGAATTCAATCCAACAAGTTTAAATCAAGTGAGAAAGTTCAAGACAAGCGAGCCTGAATTCAAGTGAGCGAGTTCACATGGCGAAACACATCCAGCTATTACAAGTTCTTCACAATTTGATCCTATCAAGTGCTGAAGAAATGGTGCAAATCAGCAAAGCAACTCTTGCTGATATTTCATGGCATCTACAACAGATAAATGAAACGATCGAGTACCTTCAACTGGAGTCGCAACTACAAAAAATGAGTTGCAAGAGAAGAGTGATAATTCTTTGTCTTTGAACCATACAGATAAAGATGGTAAGTCATTCATCCAAACAACTTCAAGTGTCGAAGTTGTTCAAGTTCAACTTTCTTCCAAACCAATCATCAAGCCATGGGAAGAAATCCAAAGTAACAGAAATCGATAGGTATTAGGATATGTCAAAGATGATGCCAACTTACATATCCCAGATTATTCAAAGCCCATCAAGTTCGTCAGTGCAGGCTTTCTTGAACAAATCACATCAACAAATTCTGCGAAAGTTGCAGACAAATTGACATGCATGCAAACCGAAGTTGCAATCAAACCAAAATGCTCACATGGTAAAAGAACAGGTCATATGGAAGATCATTGTTTTGATCTCCATCCTTGTTTCCATTGTGGCGAGCATAATCATTCATCAGAGAAATGCTGCAACCAACACTAACCAACCAGATTGAAGATCAATTATGAATGGATTGATCTTTGGGAATGGTCATCAACAGTGAAAAGATTGTTTAAGTTTTACAACCGAATTCAATCCCACCTAGTGCAGTCGACAGTCAAAAGAAGATGGTTCTCTCATGCATTTGAACGGGGGAGTACACCAATGAAACTCTCCTACACCTGAAGGGGGGGAGTTCAGAAATAATTTCTAGATGATTGTCTCTCCTTTCAGCTAACGAAGGGGGGAGAATGTTAATGAAATTGACGGTGTTTGTCAGACTAAAAGTTTCGACAACATCAACAAAAGCAGCTAGTGGGCGGTCGATAGCAAAAACAGCGAGTGGGCATCTTCAGCAGCCAGTGGGCGTTCAAACATCCAAGAAGCCAGTTGGCATCAACAATGAGCAGTTTCCGACAGCATCAACAAAATCAATAGTGAGTTGTTTTTTGACATCATCAACATCATTAGCTAGTGGGCTATCATCATCAGCAAATTCGCCAGTGGGGATCTTCAACATTTTGTCAGTGGACAAGAAAATTCGCCAATGGGCGTCATCAAATTTTTTGTCAATGGACAAAGGATGCTGATTGCAAACAAAGGAGAAATGGATCCTTTTGCAGCTTGGCACATGATGGAGTAGTCAAGAGAAATTCAGAGATGAATTAGACATGCAGCTGACTCATTGTCTCTTCAAATTGCAGTTTTTTCGGCATCCAGCTTTGGCGGTTTTTCAGGCAGTGTTTTTGAGGATCAACAATTTCAACATGAGAACTTGGAAGATGGTTCCTCGTTCTTATTTTGGATTTATCATTGAGGCGGGAGGGGGGGAAGTTAACCTTTCTCTCATACACAATTATAAATCCAAAATAAATTAAATTAATTAAATATTGAAAATTAGGATTTTATGCCTAATTTTCTAGATTATGTTAGTTCCTTTTAATTGGGAGTTAGTTTAGGCCTACCTAACTTAGCTCCTAGATTAGTGTGTGTGGTTGAGATATTTTCTCAACCAAGTTGTCCAAGATAGACGCACTATCTTGAGACAACTTCCTCATCTATTTATTTGTATTATTACACTTTTAATAATAAAGAATATGTGAGGAATGTCGTAAGGCTCTCAAGCCTTTTTCCATCAGTTCTATGTCTCTGGTGTTTTATATGTGTTTTATGAGTTTATTTAATTTCAGCCTAGAGTTGCAGCAGTGAAGAAGTCCCTTAAACTGTGAGTGGGAGAAGCATCTGTGTTTTATCTTAGGTCATTGTTTTGACCAGTGGTGGATCGTTTGAGGAGCAGCCTGTGGAATTCAAAGAGGAGGGGCAGAACTGATGCCCTAACCAAGTGACAGATTCTACAGTGAGGGATGAGTTTGAACGTGTAGGAGAAGAGCTGCTCTAGGCTAGATGTGGCATGGGTATTAGTCCAAGAAGGTAACAAAACTATGTTTAACTTGCCGCAGCATTGAAGGAACTATTTAGAAGGCTAAAAAAACTTAAAAGAGGTGTAGGAGCAGTCATCTAGGAGATCGAGTTGCCATAATTGGTAAAGAGAAGAAGCCGCAACAAATTAGGTGAGTTTTGGTTGGGCTAGTGGGCTGCTGTAGGTTTCAGTAGAAGAAGAGAAGACATAAGTAAAAGAAGTAAGCTCACAAGTAATTATCAAGAAGAGAATTTGAATTAATCACTGCCCTACAAATTCTCAACACTAACCAACAATACACCCTGCTATAAGAATGAGGATTTTAGGCCCAAATATCGCTTGGAAAATTCTATGAAATTAGTCTGAGACTCCTCTCAATAAACCTACAAAAACCCAGAAAGAGTTTGGGCTGAATCCACTAACCCTTGGTGACTCCCAACAAATGCGAATTTCCCAAACTGGCCAAAAAACGCCCCAAACCATTGATACTACTGAATTATGCCCCAAATCTACCACGAAAAAACTCTCCCAACTCTGGCTAAATTTTGCACTGAGAAATACATCCTATTTCCAGCCCTTATCTCTCCTGGATCCACTTCTCTAAACCCCTATGCAACACTTGGTTGATAGATTCCACGCCCTTGTCAAAAGATAGAAAAATCGACCCAGGTAATAGCCTCCAATCCAACCCGGCAAATCACTATCCAAACTTCGGTCTAACAATAAGAATATTCCCTGCAATAACCTGGAGCCTCTAACCCATGCTTGCTCCCACAATGTGCTCCACAAAAATACCTCTGCACCCAAGAAATGTGCATTGCTGAGTAAAATCTTGCAATGATGTCCAATGGAAGCTCTAAATTGAGCTCCCAAAATTGCCTCACTAGGGAGACACTTAAAGTTCTCCGAAATGAGGGTGGAATTCCCACTTGGAAATTCCTTGTGCTGAACAACATGGGTTTTCTTGGCTAAGAAACTCAAGAGAACTAGAGTTGAATTGTAAAATGACCAAAGATGCCCACAAGTGAGGCCCTCAAGCTCTATTTATAATTTGTTGGCCTCTTCTCTCCTTGTGGTCCCCACTCCCTCTCTCTCCTAATTCGCACTTCCTTCTATTTTCTCTCTTCTCCAAGAGTGTGAGTTCTCTCCTTGTGTGAATTTCTCTTTCTTGTGACCCCTACATTCCACTAGAGCTGCAATTTTCCCTTTTTCTCCGAAATCCCAAAGCCGGAAATGTCCCCTTTCCAAAGTTGTCTCTAATGCGAAAAATCAAATTTGGGGACATCACACATTAAATGGCATTAGAATAATATAACTTCAGAAATTGCCCATTCATAGGCAGTGATAGCTTTTCTCCATTAAGATGACTGAGGTAAGTGAGTTTGAACCAGCAGCCTCTTCAATCTTGTACGGACCCAACAATAGGCTATCAAATTTACCATGCTTGCCTTGCATTTCTTTCTTTCTGTCCCACATGAGGTCCATGTCTTCTTTCTTTAGAATCCTTTAATATTCCTTGTTGTCAAGTGTTCCTTTGAAGTTTCTTGATTTTGCACCAGATGATTGAATGCTTTCCTTCATATATTATCAAGCTCCACCAATTGATTCACCCTTGCTCGAACTGCTTGTTGATTTGTTGTGAAGTGCTATAATAACTGATACACCAGAATCTTCTAACATATAGGCAAAGTGACATCCATCCCATATACCAGTTCTAGTGGGCTCTTCACTGTAGCTTCTTTCTTTGTGATTTGATCAGCACATAAAGCATGCATGAGCTTGCTATCCCAATATTTCTGGTTACCACCCATTGTCTTTTTAATTATCGTCATGCTATCCCAAATTCCCAATATTTCTGGTTACCACCCACTGTCTTTTTAGTTATCATCATTGAGTTCTTGTTACTTGATTCGGCCAAACCATTTTCCTTTTGGTAATAATTAGATGAATGGGATATAGCTGGGCCTTATTTCTTCCTTCTTGCAGTGCTTTTCCTCTAGGCGGACCCTTCTAGTGCCCCTGTTGTCCACCAAGGGGTTATGGTGAGAGTATTTTAGGTATGTTGTGCGTGCTACTTGATATGAAGCCTATGATTGTGATCCTTTCATTGCTTTGTTCATAGGGATTGATATGATGGGTACTTGCCAAATGCTACATACTGAACCAAAACTATGTACTGCTGTTGTCTGAACTCTGAAGGTTATAAATGGACTAACCTGTCTAAATGCAAATAAGTTACCGATTTTACTATTTTGATTGTATTAAAGAGAACAGGTCATAGCACAGTCAATTGGAACTCATTTGGAACTCCTGATGACTTGGTGTGTAGTAAAATATGTGCTTTTGAATTATAAGTCATCTTTTCTTGTCTCGGAATATACAGCGTCAGAAAAGGATTCTTGCTTGTTGTGTGTGCCCAATAATCCTTCTTCAGAATACGTGAGAATGATGACTATATATTGCCCGAAGGAATCTTGCTTTTGCCTGAAGGATTATTTCTGAGGTTTTTCTTCATGCTATATTAATGGGCCCTTTATAAATATTTCCTGACAAAATGTTTTTTGGAAGGTTCATCTATTCCCAGGTTTTTCTTCATGTCATATATATGGTCTCTTTATATACTTTTTCTGACGAGATATTTTTTGGAAGGTTAATCTATTGCGGGAGACCATTTTACTTTCACCTGTTTCCAGTTCCATAATTCCTCACAAAACAAAAGATGGTCAGCTTATGAAGACAGGATATGTTCGACTATCTGCATTCTCTCAGGTGATTATTTTATGTCCATCCTCTTTCAATTAATGTTTGCAAATCTTAGGTTCTGTTGTGAACACTTTGGATTTTGTAGTTGCTCGTCTGAGTGTGTCATATTATCCATTGTTTGATTGCAAACAGTAAACTCAGAAACATCATGGAATAGTTCACAAGGTTATCCGTTGGGAACCAAAAAAGCTAAAGACAAGAAATAGAATCTGGTTTCATTGAAAAGGATTCCAGCTGTTTTGTGGTGCAAATCAATTTTACTATTTAGGATCAAAATGCAACTTTATGCTAGCTGGACCTGCGAATTTGGAACCTAGTAGTAGAGCTGATCTAACCTACATTATTATTGAACTTTGAGGAACGATTTTATACCATTTGTAGCATTTCTCGAGCATAAATTTTTTTATTTAGCTGTTGATATGGGACATGGATATTATATATAAGGTTACCTCTAGAGCCATCCTAGAAGGAATATGTCTTATTAGGAAGTTGAAATTTGGCTGAATAGGATTGTAATTTTTAACACCATTCATGCTGTGGAGATATTGTTTTTAAGACTTTGCTTTTGCATTGCTTAATATGTTCACCCTACTGTAGCCGGTCTCCATAGTCAGAATTCCCTGAGTTATCCGGTTGTGGCATGTTTTCTTCTTATCATTTGTAAATGTGGAAAGATCACGGTAAGTTATCATGTTTGACATCTATTTTCATCAGGAATAAAATAGATTCACCCATGTATAATCCAGATCACATAAGCACTAAACCCAGTTGAAGCAGGCAAACAAAATTTTTTAGAATGAGATAATAAAAAATGTAATGCATGAATTATTGAATCAAAGATGATGATTACAATACATGATATTAATACAGAATATGGTAATTGGAAATTGGCCTAGCTACGAGCTGAGCACACAATTATTTTTAAATACTACTCTAGCCTACATACTAGTGCTAGTCATTAACATTTTTGTTCATTACAAGTCCGATAAGGATATTTTCCCTCAGAGCAGAATTTAGGGAGGCTGACACAGATGAATGACCAATCCTTCCAACAAGATGACTTCAACCAACTATTCTTCCATTGGATCTAAGGCCTTTGGATAGTTGCTTGACTTTGGCTTGACCTTTCTCTAGGTTCCCCTTCTGGATGTGCATTGTCTTTTGGAAAATTTCCAAATAGTCTCTTACAATGGGACCTTCTATGCTAGGTTGTGTGTGGTCTTCCTTCTTAAGACATCAGCTTGGCATTCTTTTTGGAAATCACCATAATTTGTCGTGAGGAAGTTGTTTTGGAAATGGGAGGTTCACAATGCAATTTATACATTTTTCCTTTCAATTTGAATGGCATAAACCACTTCTGCACATTGGTTGTGTAGCCACCTAGTAGAAATTGTCATTCTTCTCCTAATAATGTCCATTCCACCAAGTGGCATTGTTACTAATAAAATAAATAGTGTTTCTAAGGTCCTGGGAACTTGTTAGATGGACACACATAGGGCTGGGACCCACTATCATCTTGGCTCAAGCCCCCACTATTTAGGTCCAACATCCCCAAATGGTCAAGGGAGGTGTGCCTAAAGTTACTTCAACTCAACCCAAGTATTTCCACAATAAGATTAGTGCCTTACAAAGTCACCTAGAGTGGAGGTGTTTGTTTATAGGAGTTGTCTATGTAATGTACCTTATCTAAAATATGCAATTTTTCTTCCACAAATTTCAAACTTTTTCTTTGACAACTTTTAACAAACAGTTAGTGTACAATAATTTTGTCAAACATTTGGCAACCATAGTGGAAAAAACACTTCAGCAAGAAATAGAGAGGCAAACCATCAACTTTATTACTTGATTGGGAAGTTGTTACAATGTGAGAATAATGGAGAACCTAGAACTTCCAATTAGCAATAGATTGGACCAACTGAACCCACTGGAAAGCTGGTATAAAAGTCAGAAATGGATCAGGATCAACAACAACAATGTAATGGCTCCTTCCAGCACTTGGTCAAGCAACTTGGATCCTCCAAACAATGATGCTCAGTCTCCATGAGTAGACTGTGACACTTGGCCTCAATGAAAATATGACTCCTTCAGTAATGTTGGAAACATAAATTCGGCCTCCAAGTCTGGTTCATTCAGTCCAAGAGAAAATAAGCTCAACTCTGGTAAATTGCTACATGGCCTGCCAACAATTGTACTCTCGGCCTCCCAACTAAATAGTGCTCGACTTCAAATGTGAAAGGCTCTCGACCTCTAGAGATTAGCCTCTCAGCCTCTTCAAAATTTGTGACTCGGCCTGCTAATGGAAGGTGTACCCAACCTCCCAAATAGAATGATGCCCACAACCTATTGTGAAATATATTCGGCCTCTAATTGATCTACTGCTCAGCTTCTAAAAGAAGATGGTTCTTGGCATGTGGAAAAAGGTTATTCTCGGTCCCAGCAACAGCTGCTCTCAGCCTCCAAAGATAAGAAGCTCTCAGCCTTCAATTATACAATGCTCTCGGCCTACTAAGGAAATGTGCCTGGCCTTCTGAATAACACGAGCTCAGCCCAATTCTATAATGCACTCAACCTCCTAGCAATATGGAGGTAAAATCGGCCTGTCAATGATCAATAACCTAATACCAAACTTGGCTTCCTTGTGTAAAGACTCGACCCTCTAAGGAGAATAATTTAACCTTCAGAAAACTCTCCCAGAAATTGATGAAATTGGCCTCTATAATATTTGGCTTTCCAAGATTGATAGTGTTGCGTAATATCCCCAAA